>CM076998.1:69460489-70682822 GCA_039090855.1 Macrothele yani
GACAGCGCGCCTAATAACGAGTGAAATAAGGTTTTGTAATTATTTGTTTAAATTATGAATCGGAGTGTGCGTCGAATATATTTCGAAAGCAGCTAATCTTTTAAAAGTCCTTATCGCAAAATGACTGAAATACTTACTGGCTTTCTGGCATGCTAATTCTAATACTGGTCAGATGAGAATGATTCATTTTAAACATGTTTGTTCTGGTAAAATAGCAAACTGTGTCAATATCCCGTTTACGAAATTTTCAAAAAGTGAAAAAATTGCATGCAGACTTTTTAAAGTTTGAAAACGTATCATCCATAAGAATATTTGCTTTGAACATGGAACCATTTTAAAATTTGCTGACACACTATTACAGCACTGATAATTTTTTCCTTTTAATTATAGGAAAACGCAATTTTCTTATGCATTTTTTTTAAATGTATCAAAAATTTATTTAAGTGTTTTTCTATTCTTCCCTTATTTTTTTTTCATGAATACAGTTGGGTTTTTTTACGTTGCAAGAAATAATATTATGACATTTACTTATAACACTATATTTTAAGATGTTTTTTGATACACAACAAATGATATGTACGAGGGTCGTTCAAAAAGTAACTAGACTGATTTTACATGGAGAGGAAGTATAAATGCAATAAACATACTTACACTTACATATTTTCGAAGTATTCTCCCTCTACCCGAATGCATCGGTCCCACTTTTCTATCCATTTCCGGAAGGAGTGTCAGAAGCCCTTCTTCCACATGAACTTCAGGATACCCATCTTAGCATTGCTAAGTTCAGTATTTGATGCAAACCGATGCCCAAGAAGTTTTTTTTTTCATTTCAGGAAATACGTGGAAATTATATGGCGCCAGATCCGGTGAATATTGGAGGATGTGCATCATTTCGATGCCTAGATCTTGGATAACCTGCTGAGTAAGCAAAGCATGATGTGCAGGGGCATTGTGCTGATGCAAAATCCAACCAGTTTGTGCATATTCTGGGTGTTTGGGGAAATTTGTTTCTTTAGAGGACCTTTCAGAACTTCAGAAAAATAGGCACAGGTAACAGCTTCCCCTTGTGGTCATACATGATCATACACTATTCCCTTTTCATCGAAGAAAACCAAGTGGTGACCTTTCCTGCACTTGCTGGAACCATTGCTTTCTTGGATAGGGGACTCTGTAAGTATTTCTATTGGGTGCTCATTGTTCTGTTTCTGAATCGAAATGGTGAGAAATGGTTTCATTATATATGGTGACTCGATCCAAAAGTGTGGCTCACGTTGTAGTCGGCACTTCCATTGGCCACAAGTGATAACACGATTTGCCTTGTGGTCATCCGTGAGCAAGTGGGGATTTTCCTTGTGTTCATCCGTGAGCAAGTTTGCAGCAACTTTTCGGTACCCCAACTGGTTTCTAACAATGCCACCAACGCAACCAACGGACATCTGCATCACATTAGCAACCTCATCAATGGTTATTCGACGGTCTTCGCGCAGGAGTATCTCGATGGTATTGACATTAACATCCGTAGTCGATGTCAAAGGCCTACCGGGGCATGATGTATCTTCCAGACACTCTTCGCCATTCACAAATTCCTTGTCCCATTCAAAAACTCTTTCACGGGACAAGGCACCTTCCTTACAGGCTGTTTTAATCATTTCGTGCGTTTCTGTGGGGTTCTCATTAAACACACGTAATACTTTATAGCTCTTTGCTTCACTTTTAAATCCATACTGGGTAACAGAAACACGTCTTACTCTGAACTCCACGCGGTCTACAACAAGAATGAACTAGCGGAGTGCTATAACGACGCGTCGTCACGTGACTGACCTGGCAGGTGTTCCGACGCAGGCAGCTTCACTTTTCTGCGTGGGTTTGTTTGGCGCTATGACGTCAGTCTCATTACTTTTTGAACGACATACGTACATTTTATCGCTGAGCAAATGTCTGCCTTGTGCACGATATCTCTGTAAGTATAATCTATACAGTATAATGAATATATCTCTGTAATACATCTCTCGTATCTGTAAATAAACTGGAAAAAGTCGGTGTTATGGGTAGTTGCAACCATTACAGAGATTTTGTGCTCATATTATGCTCTTGATGCACAATATTTAGTGAGACCACTCTAACGAATAGGAAATGAAATTTTTTCAGAAAATTTTGTGTGGCAAATCTGCTGTGCAATAACTTTCTAACTTTCTTACACTTTAGCGTGGTACTTTCATTTCATTATTTTTTTGTATTTCACGTTTAAATGGTTGTTTTTGATGGTGATCAAAATAAATGTTTAGAAAAAAATACACTAAGATGTCACATATTGGTAATGAACAAGAAATTATATAGAAACAGTACCAACACGTATTTGTCCTTTGGTATATTTTGGACCATCGTAGCCAAAGTTCTGCATCGATTTTCTTCGGTGCCGAAGGCTTTCATATCGAAAAAATGAAAACTGCTCAAAGGCTTTTCGTATCACAAAATAAAAACTTGGAATAAAACAGCTAAAACTTAAATACAAATCTTTGGAAATAAAAATGTATTTTATTAGAGACTTATATAAAATAAATCATGTATTGCGTAGGCGAAGCAATAAGGAACTGCCAATTACTCATGTTTCTGTGCGGGTCGTCATTTTTACTTCAATTCCCTTTCTAGCTGTTTGTCTTTTTATTCAAACTCCTGTGCCAAACAGCGCCCTCTAGTCAGGAAAGTGTAATTACGTTGCAAGACACATATTTACACGGCCCTAAATCGCCGCCAAAAATCATCGGAAGTTACCAGTTATTGATCAACCTTTGTACTTTGTTCCCCAGCATTTTGCCTTTTACTTCAAATTCCTGTATGAAACACCTTTTAGCCGCCCCGGTGGCGCAGTGGTCTAAGGCGCTGGCCTCTGATCATTCGTCCGTAAGGGGTCCGGGTTCGAATCCCGGTCGGGCATGGATGTTGTGTTTGTCTTACGGCGCTGGCTCTCTCCCTTTCCTGGAACCAGTGACCCTAAATTAGGGACGGGCGACTGCTTATAGCCCATTGAGTTGCTCACGGTGGTCGCTAAACCTCAAAAAAAAAAAAAAAAACACGTTTTAGTCAGAAAAGTGTAATGATATTAGCAAACATCAATTTACATAGCAGAAGTTACTAATAAACCTACGATGCCTTCGTTCTCAAATTTCTGTGTGAAACAATAAGCACCCTTTAGTCAGAAAAGCGTAATGATGTTGAGAGATACAATTTGTACATCCCTAACCCTCTGGCGAAGGTAATAGGAAGTTACTTATATTAATCAGTCCTTGTACATATACTTGAAAAAAAGAAAAAAAAAACACGATTTGGGAGCGAGTAGACATTGGGGATGTGTTGATAGGCAGCGCCATTCAGAATTTTTCTTTCATTCACGACGACGTCCACTGCCGAACACCTTTATACTCTCATTTAAACGTCCTGTTTCACGCAAGACAAAAAAAAAAAATCACAAGCCTCCATCGTAATCCCAAGAAGATTATGTAAAGTCTGAGGATCCATTTAATTTCTGAAATGAGTTTTTTACACGTTTCGTTATTCTGAGAACTGTTTCCGCTTTGACTTTTGATCTCGTAAATATTCTAAAAATTTTGACGAATAGACACACGCTTCCTTGAGTCACATTGTACTTTTTTATAGTGCACACTCACTCGGATTTTGTGATTTGTTCCGTCCAAAAGACTGAGATTTTCTCCATCCTTGTAGTAGAGTAAGCAGTAAAGAGGAATCTTTGGAATTGATGGAATAAATAAATTCTGCGTTTAAGGAAACAATCAACCGTTCCTTATGTGCAGCTATTAAAATTTGCGTCTCAAGATTCTTATACCCAAACTACAAAATATCCCGCAGCTCACAGCATAAAGTTCATTGCCTGCGGTACGGAATAAATTTCACCTGCATAGCGAATCCTGTTAACAATAAACCGTGGGCTGTTGCGATACCCTTCTCTGGTCCCCATCTTAAAAACCCATTGAAATAATATAAATTTCAGTTAGGTTCGTTGTACAGAGGTTTGACTGTGTTTGTGTCACTGTGTGACACAAATACAGTCAAACCTACAGTCATTCACGCTTTCTTGATATTTCTGTCTTTACAAATCGAACTGTGTTGGGAGAGGGGAGGTACGTTTAACAGAGGTCAATATTCGTTTATGTGTTTTTCGTATCTTCCAGAGCCGGACTTCATGAACTGAGCTCAGTTAGCTTTGGAGGGAAATATATTTTAATGATACACAGTATGAGGAAGCAATGAAGTATGCTTCCCTTAGACAGAATAATAAAAATATAATCCGACATTTTTTTCTCAGGCTTTCAGCTAAGTAAACTTTTATTCGGCTAAGTAAATTTTTATATTTTACTCAGGTGAAAGCCTGAGAAAATTGAATTATGGAGTCTGCTTCAGCTGATAAGCAACCATCCGCAGTTGATAACGTAAATTCATATAATTGCACATCAGAGATGGAAACGGGTCATGGGTCAGCGTGTCAACGGGTCGACTATTTCTTGCGGGTCAAATGGGTCGGGGCAAGGTGTTCCTGACCCGATTTCGTTCCGATTTGTTTTTGAAAAGAAAAAAACTTTCGTGCTCAATACTGGTGCTAGCTGAATGCAAAATGATTTGTATTACACAAATATTGCCGTTTCTTAAAGAAAAGAAGATTTTTACCGACCGGCGATACTGCGCAGACGCTAGACTCGCCAATGCCATATCGTAAAACGATACTTCCTTTGCGTTTGTTTTCAGTGCGATTTTCAGGAGCAAGATATAGGCAAATAAATGCCTACTGTCACATTGTAAGACTGAGAATTACTTTTCACATCGCTTCTTTTGCATTGAGCATTTAGAGGCTTTCGTTTGACGTGCAGACATCCCGTTCCATTGCATGTCGTATCGGAATTAATTCCTTATTTGTTAATATGGATGGATTTAATATTAAGGAGATTGAAAAAGGCGTCGTGGGCAACAAATACGTTCTTGTTGAAAACAAAAAGGGAAAGAGTGAATGCTGGAAGTTGTTTCGTCTTATATGTTTCACAGCAACACCAATTTGCCCAGAATTGTGATCAGTTGAATGTTTCCAAAATATGAATGTTGATTTCATGAGAGTTCCTTCCTTCTGAGGAGCAATGATGAAATCAACATTCACATTTTGGAAACTTTCAACTCATCTGAAGCTGGTAAAAATTGGTGTTGCTGTGAAACATATTCTGCAGCTTGATATGCTATCAAGAAAACAGCAAAAACTGAAATTAAAGATACAACAAATTATTAATTCGAAAATTTTGACTGCATAGCACCATCAAAATTAGGTGGAACAGCCTTTACATTACTGGGGAAGGACTTTTTGACTCTCTCAGATGTATTTAAAGACATTATATGTTGGTAAAAGATTCGAATTTATAGTTCAAAGCAGATTAGCCCAGGTCAGGTCTGGGTCGGGTCCAATTATGCGACTTCCGGGTCCAAAATGTTTGACCCGTTTCCAACTGTGCTGAGCATGACGCGGTGTCTGCATTTTCTAAAACTGTGATTCTAAAGCACTGGAAGCCTGCAACTATGATGAAGGTTTTCAGCATTTTCTACTTTTCCCGATGCACAAGTTGCGCTCATTGTAGCGTAAGCGCCGTGCACGCGTAGCATAAATTCTTTTACCGTCAGATAGCAGCCATGATCAAATGTACCCACAAATATTCCGATTTTTCCGTCAAAATTTTCGGCAAAAGTAAGTAAATAAGCGGTACAATTGTGTACACAGTTCACCTCAGTTATATGTTTTTCTAAGGGATGGCCTTAAAAAAGGTATGAACGAAATTTCAAGATGTTAAATACTATTGTAAAATTTATGCTTTAAAGGAGTATGAGATGCTTCTTAATAAGGATTTATTTAAAGTCGAATCGACAGCGAAAGAAAAAAAGCGTCACAAATCGTAATATTTTTTATCGCATTGCAAAAAAATAAACTTGGATTATCAAACTGTGATAATCAAACTTACCTTTTGACGACTCTATCTGTCTTCAGAAATTCTAATTCTAGATTAAGTGAAATACTCACAACTAAGGATCTGAGACCTGTGCTTCGGCATGGAACTGATGAAAGGAATAGTCCTCCACAAGAAAAGTCCCCTTCAGGAAAACTCCTCCACATTCGGAAAAGTCCCCCACATTCGGAAAAGTTCCCCATAAGAAAAGTCCTCTACCTTTTTCAGCCAGCGACCGTGCGCAAATTGTAGTTTACACAAAATATCTAATGTGGGGCAGATTTCCGGGGTCACCATTTCCATTTTCACGCTATTTAAAACAAGATGCAGCCGTACAACGAGCACAAATATGTGGGGGAAATTTCCGCTGTCAGCATTTCTACTTTACGCAGTTGTTAGTAAAAAACGGTCTTGGAAGTGGCTGGATGAAGTGGGGAAACTTCCGGGTTAGTACTTCGACTGTTACTACGGTTTTTAGTGAAAAACGGTCGTACAATTAGCAGGCTGACAGGGTGGGGAGAATTTCTAGGGTCGGCATTTCGATTTTCACTGCAGTTTACAGTAAAAAATTGTCTTACAGTTAGCAAAATGGGGTGGGGGAAATTTCAGGGATCGGCACTTCGACTTTTACGTAATTTAAAACAAGATGAAGCCGTACAAGAAGCACAAATATGTGAAGAAAATTTCCGGAGTCGGCGTTTTTATTCCATCGTTCTCATGTCTATAATGTTTACGTAAGATTTCAAATTATTGATATTGCGATATTACTCAGACAGAAAATATTATTAGGCCTAAGGCAGATAATATTATCTAGGCCCTTCTAAAAGTTTTCGTTCCTAAACCGCACATAACAAATAATCTCAGTAATATTGTGCTTCTACTTATGCACCCTACATTGACTAATAGACCGCAGGACTAGGGCTTTTCAACACTTTTTTCGTATCCTCTGTGATATTCATAAAGTCTACAAAAAAGTCAAGTTAATAGCTTTGCGCTTCAACTTAGGTATTCAATATTAATCACTAGGCCTTGGGCCTAGGGCCAATGAATTAATAATTAGCGCCTAAGTTCAAGAGTGAGTGAGGCTGACGCTTTGGTAGCGTACTCTTGGTAGCAGAGAAGAAGGGTAGAGAATTGGGTCTCATGACGTATGCAGAAAGTTGCATCATCTGCATAGGCTGAGTATGTAATTTTATTATGTCTCGTGCTGGCTATTGCTGGAGGGAGCCGATGTATAAACTCTCTAAGCGTCAGGCGCAAGAACGGCTCAAAAGCAAAGGCAAATAATTGTCCAGATAGAGGGCATCCCTGGCGAATTCCTGTGGAGAACTCTATTGGAGCTGTCAGGAAGGCAGCGGTCTGAACTTGTAGAGTTGCTCCTTGATAGGGATAAAGGAGTGAGGTGATGAAGGAGATAAGGAGACCAAATGATTGAAGTGTTGCAGAGAGATAGACGTGGGATATATTGTCAAATGTTGCTTTTTGATCAATATTAAGGAGAGCCAATGGCTCGGACTGAGTGTCAGGAAGGAAGATTAAGTCACGTAGGAGTGTAAGATTGTCAGTGATCGAACGTCCAGGCAGAGTATAAGATTGTTGAAGGGAAACTATATGAGGTAGAATGGTATTGAGGCGGTGTGAAAGCAGCTTTGTGTAGAGCTTGTACTCGAGGTTTAATAATGAAATTGGGCAACAGTGTGCAAGATCCAGGAGGTCTCCTTGTTTTGGGAATAAAGCAACGTAGGCTTGCGTGAAGCGTTGTGGAAGACTGGGGGAGGCGAACGCATCGTTGAAAGCCGAGAGCAGGAGCTGGAGTAGGTGTGAAAAGAAGACATCAAAGAATGCATGAGGTAGGTCACCAGGTCCCGGTACAGCATTCCGATTGAGAAATTTAAATGAGGTTTGGAGTTCCGGCAAGGTGAAAGGATTCGTGAGATTGTTTTGTAGATGATTTGGAACTTGAGGAAGAGACGTAAGAAGTGGGGAGTCAGATGTTGCGCCGTTAAGGTCAGTGGCCCCGTATTTTCGCTTAAATAAGTCGTGTACTAAGGAACACATGACGTTAGGATCTGAGGTGATCTCACCAGAGGGGAGTCTTAGATGTCGAATCGTGGTGGATTCCCGACGAGTTTTTTCGAGAGAGTGGAGGTACTCATACGAGCTGTTGATAGGAGTAAGATGAAGAAGACGTAATCGTTGGATCGTCTGAGCAGCCATGGGAGTGAGTAGGGTTATTAACTCAGCTTTTATAACCGGGAACATCGGATCATTTAGCGTGAGATCAGCCAGCTCGGACCGAATATTTTGCAATTTCATGTTACGCTTGACTGAAGCGGAGTAAGTGAATTGGCGGATGAGAGTTAAGAGTTGATGTTTCGTATCAGACCAATACTGGAGCGTCCTCTGGTTGGGATCGATGTTGTCGATTTTCGATTGTAAGAAACTGCGAACGATGCTGCAGAAGGTGGAATCATATCAAACGTCCAACGTCGGTGTCGAGAAGGACAAGAAATTCTTGCTCCAATTTGGAGAGTCACCGCACAGTGATCGGAAGAGGCTGTTGCGTGATGGTGACTTCCTTGGAGTGCCGGCACGAGAACAGAGGAGACATAAAATCTATCTAATCTTGCTACTGATGATGATGCAGGGTTGATGGAACTCCAAGTATAGGAGTAATGGTCTGTGTGAAGCAAACGAAAGGAGTCCATGAGAGTGAAGTCAGCTAGCAAACACTGTAGACCTTGGATGAGGCGAGGACGATGTTCTTGTTGATTCGGAACTCGGTCCATCTGAGGATCAGTAGTGCAGTTGAAATCTCCTCCCAATATTACATTAGAGGATTTCGAAATTATTAGAAGAGCATTATTGAGGGAGGTTAAGAGATGTTCAATTGGAGAATCATCGCAAGGAATATAAATATTGAAAATATGATATGTTTTCATCGTCAAGCATGAAGAAAAGGTGCTGAAAGTAATTTAAGTAAGTATTGTGGATAGTGACTGAAGAGATGTTTTGTAGAAATCGCCGATGTAATCCGATAGCAATACCGCCACGAGAGGAGGTGCGAAACGAGTGGTGAAAAGTATACTCCCAGTCTCTCCACCGAGAGTAAGGAGAGTCAGGAGAGCAATTTGTTTCTTGTAAAAGGAGCATTTCTGCGGCACGGTGAGCAATGTTTTCATGCACTAAAGCATTTGCAAGGGGATTAGAGAAATCCCAACAATTGAATGTTAAGATCTGGAAGAGGAGAATCTGAATTAAAGTCATGAAGCTTGAGATGCGTTTCTTGAAAACGACGGAATTTTTTTTGAAAGGTGCGAACATCATCTGGCACATGAGTAAGGGTTTGGAGCTGTAGTTTTGCAAAGACCTTTAGTTCCTGAATTTGCTGAAGCATCTCAGCAAATGATCCTTTGCATTGATTGATTAGCTTTTTAAAGCAGTTTGGCTTATTGCGATAGCTGAGTATCGCTTTTAAGGAATCTAAGGGAAAGGGGTGTCTTGGAATACTAGATTTCTCAAGAGCTTTTAACAGTTCCTCCCTTATAGAGACCTCTGAGGAAGAGTCTGAACTAGAGTGCTCTTCAGACTCCATTGTTGCAGTAGTGTAGTCAGATTCAACAGTGGGAGAGGTAGCTCTACGAGTATTTCCTCCCTTCTGAATCTTTGCTTTCTTGAAATCCGTGGAAGAATCATCACTTAAAGGAGATTTTCGGTCGCTACGAGAACGGCGGACTCTGGTTCGTCGGCTGGAACGTTGTTGACACTCAGCGATGGTCGACTGGGAGGGCGGAGGCATCGACGATCTTGATGCTTCTTGAGAGGGAGGTATGGAAGTTTCATGGGGAACAGGAGAGACGATCGTTTTCGGCAAGTCTTTTGTCAGAGAAGTCGAGTTAGAGTGGGGGTCTACGGAGTGAGGAGTAGCATGGCAGCACGACTCACTACTCTCTTTCTGATTCGAGAGATCAGGTCGTGAAGTGCGTGAGGTTGGAGTCAGAAAAGGAGCGACGTTCATGTCCGGAGTTGGTTGAGCTTGTATGATGTTTAATGCAGTAGTAGAATACGAGTTCTGCTCAGGCATGTTAGACACCAAAGGTTCAAAAATCTTGCCATCGGGTTGAGTACACGAAAAGAGCCAGAATTCTGCAAGACAGGAGTTGTAGCTTCTTTGCGTAGGAGCAAGGAGGAAGAGACCGTCATCTGTTCATTGGATAGCGATGATTCTTTAGACAATTTGTGTGTAGTTTTCTCGGAGGAAATGGGCAGGGCTGCAAGTTGACTCGATTAAGAGTGAGGAGAGCGATTCCTGGTGGTTTCTTTAGCATATAGGTCCTGCCAGTGCTAAATCAGAGGTTGAGTTTTAGTGAGAATCACCGGAGGACTGGAATAGGTTGCCATCTGATGCTGACTTTGGCTACGTATAGCGGACGCTCCCTATCTTCTGATTCAAGGCTCCTTGAATTGGAAGAAAAACTACAAAATATCACGTGGGACATCGTCGGGCTAGTGAGGTAAGGAGAAAAGGAGAAGATCTCACTGACCTGAAAAGTAGACATCTCTTCTATTATCGTGGGACAGATACTAGAAGAACTAGTGGTGTTGGATTTATAATAAACAAGAAACTGAAGGATAAAGTGGTAGAAGTTGAAAGTTCCTCTGACAGAGCTGCACGACTTGTTATCCAACTCTCGAGAAGATACCAGGCTCAGATTATTCAACCTTATGCACCCACTACAAATCATCCTGAAGAAGAGATTGAAGAATTTTATGAGAAAATTCGTCATCTAAATAATAAAGGCAAGCAGCACTTGAAGATCATTATGGGACATTTCAATGCCAAAATAGGGCAATAGCAACAGAATGAAACTACGGCAGGTAAATTCGGTCACGGCAACAGAAACCAGCGTGGAAATACTCTCGTAGAATTTGAAGAAGCAGACGGGTTTTTCATCATGAACTCCTGTTTCAAGAAAAAGCCGCAAAGTAAATGGACATGGAGGCATCCCAATGGATTGGCAAGCGAAATTGATTTTATTATGCATAATAAGAAACTTGTCATGGAAGATTGCAGTGTGCTAAACAAGTTCAACACAGGTAGTGACCATAGAATGGTAAGATGTAAGATGCATCTCAATGATTAGTTCGAGCGTGGCAAGCTCATAAAACAAACAAAGTGTATTGACATGATCAACCTTAAAAGACATTATAATACGTTCAAGTTGGAACTGAAGAATAGATTATCTGCTCTAGAAGGTCTAACGTCGGAAGAAGTGGACATCTCTGAAGTTAACAGAAAACTAACCACGGCTCTTATGGAAACAGCAACAAAAATAGCTGGTACAAAGAACACGTTGCATACGAACAAATTATCAGGAAAAACAAGATTTCTGATGCAAAACAGAAGAGAGATGAGGATAACCAAAGGAGATGTGACTTCCAAAGTGGAATATATAGAGCTATGCAAGACGGTAAGAAAAAGTATCACTGAAGACGTAAGGAAATTCAACTGTGAACTAGTGAAGAAAGCAACTGAAAACAACCAAAGCCTGAAGAGAGCAAAGGGACATCTGAATAAGGGAAGAAAACAGATTATTGCTTTGAGAAAAAATATGGTTCTGTAACAAGAAATAGAGGTGAAATTGTGACAGAAGTGAAAGATTTCTACTCAAAACTATATGAAAGGGATGATACATGTACTCCAGACAATACGAAAAGTATCAGAGTTCTTCCAGTCCTCCCAGCAGAAGTTGCATATGCAATCAAGAACATGAAACAAGGAAAAGCTTCAGGAGAAGATGGAATTACCGTAGACACCATACAAGAAGCAAGTGGAGAAATTGAAACAGTACTCGCCCAAGTTTTCACTCGATGCCTTAATGAAGGGAAGATTCCTGATGAATGGAACAAAGCTACAATGATTCTGCTACATAAAAAAGGTGACATTGAGGATCTCAGGAACTACAGACTTATCAGCCTCCTATCAGTTGTTTATAAAATCTTCACTAAAGTTATTTCATACCGCTTGAAGGTGACACTGGACATGACTCAACCGAGAGAACAAGCTGGATTCACGAGTGGCTACAGCACTATAGATCGTACTGAGAGAATTGAGAGAACCACGTACTGAGAGAACTAATTGAAAGAGCGAGCATTTTCAATGGCTTTTATCGATTATGAAAAGGCCTTTGATTCAGTTAAACCATCAGCACTAACAATGGCTTTGAAATCCTGCGGTATTGAAGATGCATACGTTAATATTATTAATAACATGTATGAAAATGCATGTGCAAAGATTCGGCTATTTGAGAATACAGCACCCATAAAAATTGGAAAGGGAGTGAAACAAGGTGGCACTATATCTACCAAACTCCTTAGCGCCACATTGGAAAATGTCTTTCAATCACTGAATTGGGAAAACAAAGGGATAAAGATCAATGGAGATTATCTAACTCACCTTCGCTTTGCTGATGACGTAGTCAATTTTGCAACTACCCCATCAGAGCTGCAGAGTATGATTCAGGAACTTGCTGACAAGAGTAAAGAAGTGGGATTAAAAATGAACTTCCAGAAGACAAAAGTGATGTACAATATTTTTACAAGGAATGAAGATTTATCGATTGATGCGGGAAAGCTGGAGATAACCAATACCTACATTTATCTTGGACAGCAGATATCAAGTGAGGGCCACATTGATGAAGAAATTAATCGGGGTATAAAACTTGCCTGGAGAGCTTTTGGAAGAAACAGTATAATTTTCAAGAGCAATATGCCATTATGTCTTAAAAGAAAAGTGTTTGATCAGTGCATCCTTCCAGTGCTTACATATGGTGCAGAGACATGTACCTTAACTAAAAGAGACATACAAAGACTGCAGACAACTCAAAGACACATGGAGAGATGCATGCTTGGTGTAACCAGGAGAGATAAGAAGAGGAACACGTGGATCAGAAAAATGACAAGAGTGGAAGACATCATGATCAGAGTAAAATCCCTGAAATGACAATGAGCTGGACATATTGCCAGAAGGACAGGCCATGGATGGATAGCTGACATTTTATACTAGATTCCAAGGGTCAGGAAAAGACCCAGAAGAAGACCACACGGGAGATGGGTGGATGAAATTCGAAAGTATGCGGGAGTAACATGGAGGAGACTGGCACAAGACAGACCGTTGTGGAAGAAACTTGGGAAGACCTTCGTTCAGCAGTGGATTGATAATGGTTGATGTGATGATGTAAAAAAATATTGAAGATAGGGAAAATGGAAAAAATCTAAAATGGGAGGTGGAACGCCATTTTATCCTTGTAGGAAGAAAAATGACTTCAGGTCGGCCATATTGTGTGCCCAGGGTCCCACGGAGAGGAGAAGGGGAAGGAAATTCTTTCCTTGGTGAATTTCATTCTGAGGCAGGAGTTTACAGAACATTGGGATGTCTTACTGGAGCAGAAAGTTTGAAGCAGCGAGAGACAGCTGAGGAGGGAAGAGAGATTTATCACATGGCCTCTTGCTCCGAAGATTGCGTGGTCGGGATTGGCTGTGCGCTCTCCGGGCTGCACAGAGAGTTTAAACGGGGAAAAAGTTGTAAAGAACTTTTAGGACACTTTCTCTTTTTGCTCGAAGAGGACGGTCGTTTTGTAGTCGTCGCTCGAGATGTACGTACGCTAGTCGGCTGCCGCTGACTAGAGAGTTAATTAGGTGCCTACCTGCGGGTTAAGGCCACTAGAGTATATACGTTGCATTACCTGTGGGTAATTTATTATAACTGTGTAATACTACTAAATGCCAGACTGCGGTCTGCCAGGGAAATACTCCACCCACCTGAGAGAGAAATCTAGCCACCTGTGTCTTAAGAGCATATAATTGTTATGTATAAATAACTTCCTGATGCTATGTGCACACTTATCATGCAAAGACTGGACTGTGAATCAACTATGATCGTGCTGGAATGTCGACTTGCTCAAGTTCAAGAACCGTTTTTATCGTTTGACATGTATCTTCAATATACTCGTCACCAAAGTTGTAAATAAACCTGTACATATTTTTCAGCTCTAAGTCTGTACTCTACAAGTCGTCTTTTCCTTTCACCATGCCTCTGAGGAGAAAAACAACGTAAGTTTGACCGGAACTGAAATATCCTGGTCTGGTGGCAGCGAATTACCATAAGCAAATATATTAAAAATAAGTATAAGCATAACACCCCACGCGCGATTATGACAGTTGACAATGATGATAATGATATATAATAATATTAAAAACTTGTATTTAGTGTGAAAACCTTGATGTAAGTAATTAGATAATTTGACTAAATGATTTGATTAGCAGTGTCGCTTGGCGCACGGTCGCTTCGCACACGACTCGGTGGTCACCAAC
Organism: Macrothele yani; assembly: GCA_039090855.1. Taxonomy (NCBI): domain Eukaryota; kingdom Metazoa; phylum Arthropoda; class Arachnida; order Araneae; family Macrothelidae; genus Macrothele; species Macrothele yani. The sequence goes on from CM076998.1 coordinate 69,474,856, forward strand.
CTGCTGATATGGGAGCCAAGGTCTCCCGTCTATGTTTTGTCTGAAGTACAGTTGACAAGCAGATTTCACTGTGTAGGGTAAACTTAAACCGGGTTGGCAGCCACTGATCACGTGACTTCCGTTTTGGGGAGCTAGAACTTTCCTTGTGAGTCCAGCTCTTCGCCGAACGAAGTGGTGCTCATAAATCACAATTAATGGCGGTTGATTTCTCCGTGATTCCATGCACTGAGTTACGATATATGTCTTCTGTTTCAGCAGCTAGCGAATAAGGTAAGAAATATTCACAAAATAAAATAACCAAATAGAGAATTCACAAATTCTCAGGCTGGTTATAGTTTGATTTCCGTTTCACGTTCGAATCTTCGTTAAACTTCTGTATTATAATTACAATAAACTGATTTACGATCAGCTATGACGGCTCCTGAAGAACAGTATGTGTTTCTCAGTAATGAATTACCAAAAATAAGTTTTTGTTTCTTTAGAAGTAAAAGGACAGAATTTCGTGATATAACCTTCAAAGCGGGGAAGCGATCAATTTCAGCGCACCGCATTATACTAGCTGCTGCTATGCCATATTTTTATAAAAAAAATTTATGATAATGAGAAGGCAGAATCAGAAAATAGAGAACTGGCTTTTTTCGGCGTAAATCCAGATGCTTTAGAGGCTTTAATAGACTATACTTACACCTGCGAAATGTAAATTTCAATGGATAATGTTTTGATGTTATTATCAGGGGCGCACATACTGGAAATGGAAGAGGTAAGGAACGCATGTTGCCAGTTTTTGGCTGACAGACTGAATCCTGAAAATGTAGTCAATATTCTAAATTTTTCATCCGCGTTAGGCTGTTCAGAACTGACAGGAAAGGTAGACTTGTACATTAGGAAAAAATTCAGTAAAATAACACAGACAAAGGAATTTTTGAAGATGGCTTTTTCTGTACTCAATCAATTTATTAGTAGCGATGAATTGAATATGAAAAATGAGGAAGTAGTTTTGAAAGCGTATTAAAATGGGTTAAAAATTGCCCCGAGGAACGCCAAGAAAACCTGCAGGAACTACTGAATATTCGGATGCCCTTTCTAGAACGTAACTATATCAGAAATCATGTGTTACAAGAAGAGCTAATACGATATTCCATTGCATGCAGAAATCTTGTGGATTAATTGTTTCACTGGTCGCCCGAGATAGAAACAAAAATGTGCAGATTTTCTACTAGGCAAAGAAATCGTGTCACAAATATCAACGGGCGAGCTGCTGACGGAAATTTGTGCCCTTACATTTTGAGCATAGGTGAGCAAGGTTCTGTCGCATGGTTTGACATACTAAAAGAACAGCGGCAGACCAGAATCGTTCGTAGCGTTCCTATAAAAGAGCGTACCGTGGTCGAATTAAATAAAAGAGTGTATTGTTTTCTTCCAGACATCAATTGAATGTAAAAAAGAAACAGTTTTTCTCTCTTTAAAGGAATGAGACATCCTAGAGAAAGTGCCGGATCCGCAGCGCACAAAAATTTATTTTTCGTTTGCGGTGAGTACAAGCGAAACTCGCGATCGAAAATCCTTGAATGTTTCAATCCTGCAACAGAAGAGTGGACAGAACAACTGAGCATGAAAACATCTCTATCATCGCCGGGCGCTGTTGCTCGTGCAGTATTCATTTACATATTAGGTGGCAGAAGTGAAGAATTTATTGTTGTCGATTCTGTAGAAAGGTACAATGTAGAAACCGGAACCTGGAGCACCTCATCACCAATGCTCACTGAAAGATGTGCATTCGGCTGTTGCACGCTAAATGATAAAATTTATGTATGTGGTGGAGAAAACAACAACGGTAAAGTGTCATGCAACTGCTGAAGTGTTCGATCCCGTAACAGACGAATGGATATCCATTTCTGCCATGAAAAGGCCAGGTTGTGGTGCAAATTAGTTTCGTATTGTGACAAGCTCTATGTTCTCGGAGGCAGCAATGGTTTTGAGCAAGATAATTTCTTCACCGTTGAAATTTATGAACCAGAGAAAAATAAATGGAAGCCTGGGCATTCAGCAAGTGAGAACTCAAAAATCGTCGGAGCGGTAGTTATTTCACTGCCTTCAATTTAAACTAAGGATTGTTTGTCATTTATAAGGTCAATCACAATGTACTACAAGTAGGACCAAATGAAATGCCAAAATGTTTCTCCATATAAAGACCGTAAATGTCCTTTCTTATATCTTGATTTCATAGTGCCACCATGGCAAGGAAGTAGAAATCTTGGTTTTTTAGAACAAATACTTCTGAACTATGTTTCGTGCAAATAAAGATACGCAAATAATTCTAAACTAATAGGCCTATATGCACTGAATAATCATTGAATTATGGTTTTTTTACAAAAGTAGGTTTGTTATGGAAGACGGAGATGAATATTTGTTCCACAATAGTGGTTTGCCGACTGGATGTTTCTACTTTTTGGGGAAAAAGGAAAACAATTTTGTGACATTACCTTCAAAATTGGAGAGCGATCACTTTCTGGACATCGCATAATACTAGGAGCAGCTATTCCGTTGCTGTACAAAATATTTTGTGGTAAAGAGATGATTGATAAAGGAGAAGAAATATTTCAATTCCCCGATGTAGATGCTGATGCTTTGGAGTTGTTAATAGACTATGCTTATACATGTAAATTAAAAATTACAGCGGAAAATGTGAAAACACTGCTGTGTACTGCGCGCAAATTACAGGTTGATGAAATTCAGAATGCATACTGCCGTTTCCTAACTAGCAGACTGCACCCTAGAAATGCGTTGAGTACACGCGAATATTTGTTAAATCGTGGATTCCCAGACCTGCCAGATGAAATTGATTTCTATATCAGAGAAAATTTTGAAGAAATTTCAAAAACGTCAGACTTTTTAGATATTCCTTTTTCTTACAAAAATCAATATGTTAGCAGTGATGAGCTGAACGTGGAAAATGAAGCGCAGGTTTTTGAGATAGCTATGAAATGGGTTCCGAAATGACCCCCACGAACGGGAAGAAAATCTTCTTGAACTGCTAAAGAATATTCGTGTGCCTCTTCTGAAACTACGTTACGTTAAGAATTACGTGGTAAAACAAGAACTGGTTAGAAGGTCGATAGAATGCAGGGATCTTTTGGATGAGGTCACGTTTTATCACCTAGTACTGGAAAAAAGAAAAGACTACTGCAGTTTTTCTACTGAGCCACGACGTTTTATCGCACAATGAAAAACGAAGAGTACCTGAGAATACTGAAATTTACGCTTTGTACTCAAACGCTAAACCTGAGGTAGAATGCTACACAAATGGGGAGTGGAAAAGTGTTTTGAGTTACCACATTACCCTTGATCATCAAAACGCGATATCCAAATTAAATAAAAAAATCTACTGTTTCTTACCAGATGCTACGTGTGTCTATGATATTGAAAGCAGTACATTCTCGTTCTGTAAAGGAATGGCTATACCTAGATATTGGCCTGGATCTACATCTCGCAGAAACAGATTGTATGTCTGCGGTGGCCGTTATGTTCAGGAACACGGTCAAACGATGTGGAATGTTTTGATCCAGAAACTGTAAAATGGAATAAGATGGCAAACATGAATACTCGACGATCCCCTCCAGGTGTAGCTGGTTGGGCAAAATTCGTCTATGTTTTAGGTGGAAGAGCTGAAGATAATTCTGTTCTCGCTTCCGAGGAAAGATGTGATTTAAACACTGGTGCATGGAAGGAGATGTCACCAATGATCGAAAAACGATGCGCATTTGGTTGTGCAGTGCCGAACGATAAAATTTATGTTTGTGGCCGAGAAAACAACAATGACGTGAAAATAGCAACTGCGGAAGTGTTCAACCTCATCACAAGTGTCTAAAAAGGATGCGCATTTGTCTAAAAACGATGGGCATTTGGTTGTGCCGTGAAGAGTCCAATAGACTTCCATTTCTAGTGTGAACACAGGCAGAAGATGGTGTTCGCTTGTCTCTGTTGGTGGGAAACTTTTTCTTTTAGATGGGCAAGATGGAACTAAAAAATTGAATCAATTGGAAATTTATAATCCAGAAATAAATAAATGGAGATACGTACCGTCATCGAAAAAGGATTTAATTGTTGTCGGTGCCGTCGCTGTTTCTTAACGTTCGTTTTAGATGGCAAATATTTTGTTCCGTCATCCAAAAGGTAGCTCAGATTATACATATATTCCAGTAGTCTCTTTGAAAAGTTTAAAAACGTCTGTTATAAATATTACTGAAAACTGAGTAATATGCATTGAAATTTTACATGAGGATAATCATTTAGTAAATGGTTTCAATCATGTATTTTGCTCTGTTTTTTAACCCCCAAGGAAATACCATTTTAAATTTATTGTGTTTAATAAAGATGCATATAGAAAAGTAATTTCTAAAATTGTGTTAGGAATGACGCATGATTCATTCTTTCGAGGTACGTGGCATGAATACTATTTTTGCCTAACTATTTTGCTTTCGCGTGTAGAATTAATTTTAGATACGTTTTTCACTTACTGACATTTAGTAATCAATTTATAATATTTGCAAACATTTCCAATGCCTGCAGAATTAATTTTAGATACGTTTTTGGCTCATTGACATTTAGTAATTTATAAAATTTGCAAAAATTTCCATGCCCTTTATATTACAACGCACGTTCTTATGGGAAATAGTTTTCCACAGCAAAAATTTATTTTCTATATTTTGTTCACATAGTCATAATGATTATATCTGGGTTCATTTCAAATGGCTGTGTTATATAAATTATTTTTAAATAGGATAACCGTAACGTTAATAGTCACTTGTATTTTAATCATTCTGCTTCGTGTTTTTTTCCTATTATTTGTCTTGATCTCTTTCTTTCTTCCTCTTTTTTTTTTTTTCGTAATTTTGTTCCCAATAGTTTTCAGCATGGATAATTCATTTTTGAGAGCGAGTTTTGTATTTCATTATAAGCATAAATGCTTCATCATATTTATTGGTGTATTGCACTTTTTAAAAAAAGTAAAATTGAAATGATGCATATAACTTTTTCATATATGAAGCGTATTATAAATAAATAAATATAAAGAATACCGTCTCTGTACGAACAAATGAATAAGAAAATCAAGGAACCAATAAAATTAAAAGCCGTAAAACTTTAAATTCATTAGTTTAATCTGAAGATACACATTAGTACTTTCGGGCCACTTTGGTCCCAGCTTCAGATGTGAGGTGAACATTTGAACAGTGCTGCACTTTATAGAAATCAGGAGAGTATGGGTAAACATAGTATGTGTGTGTTATACGTCTGCGATGTTTAAGGTGGAGCTCCCCGGTTTTGTCCAGTCTCCTTTGGGGGATTATATAATATTTTTCCATACAGGTTGGAAATCACATGGTATATAGTCATTACAGCATTTGTTACGGGCTTTACAAATAAATTGACTTTCATTAATATTAAATATACCCAAGTGATACACTCTGTAACATATGATAATTTTACGAAGTTAGACACTCGGTGAGATTGATTACGTGCCGGTTTATACGATCCTTTCAAGTACACACTATTCAAAATACTCCTTGAGGTTACAACGGTACGCGTTATATATTTACATGATGTTTATGATTAGGAACACTGAGGCGTGTGTTCCTAATCATAACCATCACGTAAATATATCACTTGCCGTTGTAACCTCAAGGGGTGTTTTGAATAGTGTGTATTTGAAAGGATCTGTATCTTATTTTGTACACCTGTTGGTGAAACGATATAGTTTCGAAAGCGCTAGTGTGTTTTACTGAAAAATGAAATATTTCTAACGTGCCTAGACGGTATGAACTTTATTCTATAAAAATAGACTTTCAGTCAATAACAGCATTGAACGGGATCTTGGTGTTACAAGAATTCTTGCATGGTCCCAATCCAGGTAGAAACTTCCATCGTTCACAGTTCACGCCAAGGTAGTGTTTTGAAGCCCTGCCTTGATGTATTTGTGTTCCCGGACTCTGCAAGCAAGACTGCGAGCTCTAGATCCGATGTGACAATAAGAAAGCTGGCCCCTCCCATCAATAAAGGGAATGCTGTAGATACTCCATTTTTGCTCTTCCGCGGTTCTTTCTCGATCCTTTCGGATCATAATTAGCATACTGCGAGATTTGGTGCCGAAATCCAAGGAGAAACGGTGACAGATGTTTCTGAGCAGTTTAGTGAAAGCTGTAATATAATCCATTAAACCCACGTATCTTTTAGAGTGATCATCAATTCGTTGTAGCGAAAGAGCCCAAGGTGGTCCTGACACGTGAATGAGCTCTGTTGATCAAGTACGTAGGGTATCCAAATGCTTTAGCAGCCCAGTTATCCAATGGATCACCTTTATACAAGTTGAATGGTCAGAGGAGTGGGTATCGGCTCTTCTTAGAAGAAAGCGAAAGGAGGAAAGTTCTTGATTAGGTGGGTGGACTGAGTCATAAGGAATCATAGTTGCTATAGACTGTTGGTTTCCTGTCGACAGAAAATGATATGAAGTTATTATTCAGTGGAGAGCGTGGTATAAGTATATCCAAAAATGGTAGTTTATAATTTTGTTCAATTTCAATAGTGAAGTTTATGGATGAGGTCTGTGAAGAGAATTCATTGGCAAATATATTTAATTCTCCAACTGAGTATGGACAAATGAGCAGAATATCGTCCACATAACGAGATTTTAATAAGGGTTATAAGGGATTTTCATTCAGAAATTTTTCTTCGAGATGCTGCATGAAGATTTCCGCCAGGGTGGCCGAAAGCGTGGATCCCATCGCAGTTCCATCTGTCTGTTGGTAAAAAATATTATGAAACTGGAAAAATGAACCCTTTTCAATAAGGTAAACAGCACTCATAATAGCAGAGATCGCGGCTGGTGGAAGACAGGAGTCAAGAAGATGTGATTCGATAATTTGATGAGTTAGCTCAATGCGCACATTTGGATATAATGCCACCACGTTAAGTGAGGCAAGAATGAAGGAGCGTCAATGGTGTTGAATTGTTTTTAGCTTTTCAATTACTTGAATAGAATTCCTAACAAAGAACGTGGATCCTTGAGTAAGAGGTGTTAAGTATTTAGAGACTGCAGTTTCTAATGGCCTGATCGGGCTGGAGTTGCCCGAGAGAAGTGGGCGAAGTGGAAGCCCCGATTTATTCAGCTTTAACTTCACAAAAATGCGTTGAACTCGAGGTCTTGGTGGAGGTCGAAGTGAGTTATCAAAGCTAGAAGGGAAAGAATTACATTTCTTTAGTTGTCTCAATAAAGAATAATTCCTTGTGTTGGGTCTTTAGATACAACGACGAGTGAGATTTTTGAGATTGCATCATTCATTTTTTCGATGTAGTCAGATTTATTTACAACAATAATTTGTGATGTTTTGTCGGCTGTAACCACTGCTATAGTAGGTTCAGCTCGTAAAGTTACAAGCTGTCTTCTTTCCTCACACAACGGTTCAGCATTGGATCCTGTTAGTCTCCTGTCAAGTATTCTCGAGAATGTTTGGCGTGTAAAGTCCCTTTCTTGTTCAGGTAGGGTACAAATTGTATTTTCTACCTGAGGAATCACTTGGTAGAGATTAGGTTGTTTTGCCGGATAGGCATATTTAAGACCCCGTTTTGAGGCTTTTCGCTGGGTTCTATTCAGTTGAAAATCACTTATGTTTAGGAATAGTTCATGTTTAGGTAAGTGTTCGTATTTCTGGTTCCGTGTTGGAAGTCTTCCTGTCTGAACTTCTAAGGTGACTAGGTCGCGTAATTTTCCCAATATGGGTACGGTGTAGGGCCCCGATTACATTATCAATGACAGTTTGTCCACGTGTCTGGACCACCTTAGGCTCTTCGCTACAACGAATTGATGATCACTCTAAAAGATACGTGGGTTTAATGGATTATATTCCAGCTCTCACTAAACTGCTCAGAAACATCTGTCACCGTTTCTTCTTGGATTCCGGCACCAAATCTTGCAATATGCTAATCATGATCTGAAAGGATTGAGAAAGAACACCGGAAGAGCAAAAATGGGGTATCTACAGCATTCCCTTACTTGATGGGAGGGGCCAGCTTTCTTCTTGTTACATCGGATCTACAGCTCGTAGTCTTGCTTGCAGAGTCCAGGAACACCAATACAACATCAAGGCAGGGCTTCAAAATACTGCCTTGGCGTGAACTGTCAACGATGGAACGTTCTACCCGGATTGGGACCATGCAAGAATTCTTGTAACACCAAGATCCCGTTGAAACTGTTATTAACTGAAAGTCTATTTATTTGTAAAACCCGTAAGAAATGTCGTAATGACTATATACCATGTGATTTACTACCTGTATGGAAAAATATTATATAATCACCCAAAGGAGACAGGACAAAACCGGGGAGCTCCACCTTAAACATCGATGACGTGTAACACACACATACTATGTTTACCCATACTCTCCTGATTTCTATAAAGTGCAGCACTGTTCAAATGTTCACCTTTCATCTGAAAAAAGGAACAAAGTGGCCCGAAAGTACTTATGTGTATCTTTAGATTAAACTAATGAATTGAAAGTTTTACGGATTTTAATTTTATTGGTTCCTTGATTTTCTTATTCATTTGTTCGTACAGAGACGGTGTCCTTTATACTTATTTATCAGAAATGTACGAGTGAGTGGTTTTATATTGTGAATTTTACCGCCATGGTATGGGATATGTTTCTTCATCGCTTTTAGTAACTATTTTAATGAACATGTTTAAAAGTGCGGCTAACATCCTTAAGACTGATAGAATCAAGTTGGCTAAGGAAGTAACGCATTTGTGTTTCTTAACAAATTGTCGTGACCTTAACATCATACCAAAGTTTCTAAAGGTCCGAGTTACCCCTGGATCTGAAAGAGATGGTATAATAATAAAGACAGCAGAAATTAAAAGGCTGGCACAGGAGATCCGTTCCAAGCGAAGATGCATCGACTACTTCCAAAGGAGAGCATACTATCTTATTTAATATTTGTCAAAAAAAAAAACATCCTATTTTTTGTGAATAAACATATGGTTATCTTCCCGCTATCATTGATAATGTAATCGGGGTCCTACACCGTATCCATATTGTGAAATTACGAGGTCTAGTTGACTTAGAAGTTAAAACAAGAAGACTTCCAACACGTAACCTGAGATACGAACACTTACCTAAACATGAACCATTCCTATTATTTAGTGATTTTCAACTGAATGAAACCCAGCAAAAAGCCTTAAAACGGGGTCTTAAATATGCGTATCCGACAAAACAACCTAACCTTTAAGAAGTGATCCCTCACGTAGAAAATGTAATCTGTACCCTACCTGAACAAGAAAGGAACTTTGCACGACAAAAAATCTCGAGAATACTTGACAGGAGACTACAAGATCCAATGCTGACTCGTTCTGTGAGGAAAGAAGACAGCTAGCAACTTTACGTGCGGAGCCTACAATAGCAGTGATTAGAGCCGACAAAACATCACAAATTATTGTTGTAAATAAATCTGACTACATCGAATAAATGAATGATGCAATCTCGGAAATCCCACTGGTCGTTGTATCTAAAGACCCAACACAAGGAATTATTTATTCGTTGAGGCAACTTTCATCAGCTTTCCACGACATTGGCACAGGTTCATTACATAAATTTGTACACATCTGATCATCGGTCACATCATCGCAAGACAATTTAACAATTTCTTGGATATCTTACTTTACGAAAGCGCTCTTAAGTAAATCTGCCGTCAGATAGCAATCAACTGAAGCAGGTGTTTCACAGGTGTTGTGTTTGTCTGAAAGACCTGGTAATTTATTTGCCAAAAGTAATTGTTTCAAACGACTGATCAATTCAACTAGAGAAGGATGGTCATAAAAATTTCTGATTCCTCTTATTTGACTAAATAAACTTTCAAGGGCATCTTGAGTCAAACGGGATGTCATAATATAGGTTACTCCAATGGATTTCAAATCTGTGTGCAGTCCGAGAAGTGATAATATCGAAACCAGTATACCCTTTTGAAATGGCAATATGTTCTTCTTTCCAAACACTCTCATTCCAGATATCGCGTTACTCATAAGTGATAATATTTTTTTGTATCGTAACGTATGATTCGATCCCAAAGGCTGCTTGCAGTGGCTTATTACTGGGTTGGGTGTGGACGACTACTGTTCATGACATCAAAAAACGAGTCCACTAGTTCAAAAACTCGAAGCTTTTTCATTGCCAGTCAGCAACTGAATTGCTTTTGCTGTTGTTGCGGAAAAAAGGGTTTGGGCAGGCGCGACCTTTTGCCTTTCGTTGCCTGTCACGTTTAAAAAACAGGGTTTTAATTTGTGACAAATTCTGATCTCGCCGCGAACCTTTTCGAAAACGTCTTCTATAATTTTTGATGTTAGATGGGTACCATCTTCTAATACTAGTCCATTATCCAAAAAATGATTTCTAAGGAGTTTTGAGTAATGTGGAAGATCAGCGAAAACCCAAATACGTTTTTCTTCTTGATATGGATTAGGAAATGAGGATAATTCTAAGGAAATCTGAAGTTCTTTCCATAAAGTAGAACATCCTCCTAAATCAGAAACAATGGCTTTCACTTTTATGCCACTGTTTTCTACTGCCTTTATAACTGAAAAAAGTAATTCCTTAGTCATAGTCTTCTGGAAATCAAAAAACACTGGTTGTTTCCATGGAGACAGGATTCCTCTCGCCAACACAAACTGAACTCTAGAAAATGGACCTAAAATTTGAACTTCAGTGGCATCGTAGCACAATTTGCTATCTATGTGCATTTCATCGAAACTCAAAATGCAAACTTTTTCGGCTTCGGTCATAGTTTCAGAGCCTTTTTTCATAAGCAGTAGCACATTGCAGAAAATTCCTGGTCTGCAAGAGAATTTTGTGCGCACCACCTTTTCAGCGTGCTCGCACTTGGTAGTGGAATGCCTATTTTATTTTTCCAAAAACCGTAACTCTTTCTAGAAAGTACTCTAGTTACAATCCCCCTGGAAATGTCTTCAGCTTTCCAAAAAATTTTATTTTTCCTTCAACTATTGCTTGCAGTTGTGTCGCAGTTAATACACTTTTAATACGAGCTTCCATTTTTAACAGTTTTTTATTCTTTAAATCACTAATTTTTAGCTTCGTTTTCAAAACTCTGTTTTCACACAACAGTCGTTGCATTCGTAATTTTCTCTGTCGTCTTCCGTTAGCTTTCATTTTTAACTCCTTGGTTCTCTCCAGTTTTAAAAGTTGAATTTCTTTTTTAAGGGATGCAACATTTTCAAGCAGCAATCTATTTGCCTCCATTATTTTGATACAGGAAGAACAACTAATATCACCTGATGTTTCATCAACTTCATAACAGAGATCCTGCGTTTCTTGCACACAACCCTTTTTCGGACTTAAATTATCCATTCGATCGAAAGCACTTTTTAAAGCATCTCGTTTATCCTCTTTGTTACTTCGTGGAGTGACACAGTGTCCGTTTTGCTGACAGTTCGGCAGATTCAGGACAGGCATCGCGTTTTGTTTCAGTATTTTTTTCTCCGGGAGTCCAAGTAGGCGATTTTTTAAATCATCTTCGTAATCGGAAGAATGAAAATGTTCGCTGCAAACTCTAGCATTCGCTACCTTCACAGAGTCTGACCTATAGCACTTGTTCAGCCATTCTTTCACCAAATCTGGATTTTTCAAAGGAAATGCATGGTGCACAATACACTGAGACTGACCTTTAGCTTTTTGTAATGATTCTTACAAGTAGCCACAGCACAACTCGACATTGTTATAAGTATTTCAATGTAAACTAACTAAACGATTTCTCTAAGAGCAAATTTTAAGAGCTGAATACTTATCCACACAAAGCAAAGAAAAGAATACAGCGTAAGTAGAGAAACATTTCACGAGAGCTTCACGTTTCCAACCCGAGTTCCAACACAGTGACGTCAGAAACAAGTCATCAGTTACCGCTGAGGGAATCCGTGGCGGCAAAATTTCTTCAAAGGAATGACCCAGCCCTTGTATTCTATCAGCCCTGCCTTAATTATGGAGAAGCAGTATGATCTTTCAAAAGCAGCACTTCCAGTTTTTGACATAATTTTACTAAAAATGTGAAAAGTAGGTAAATATCCAAAAAATTAGAAATAAGAAACGACCGTAAAAGTTGAAGAAACACTGACAACACAGTGCTCAGTAGAATGTAAAATGAAATAGCACACAAGGTAGTGAATGTGAAAACAAGAAAAGCCTCACTCAACCCTATGTGAAATTTAGTACTAGTCAAAACCTTAATGAAAAACCAACTTAAACACCATTGAGGATTGAATACCCAATAGATGCAATGTACTTGGATACCAGTTCGTAGACCTGTTTGTCATGAATATAACGTGTAAATATAACAATATGCCTGTATGTGTCTTTACTACATAACTGTCCTTTCTATACATTTATGCAAATACTGTATTAGTACATGTGCAAATTAAAATGTCTATAAGGAACAATGTATTGTTCAACCAACTGTGTTCAGAGTTCGTAAAGCCTAATGTCAAACAAATCTGTGTGTAACTGATGTCATTATTTATCAAATTGTAATAAACCTAATTTTAAGATATGAAGATATCATTACTCACATTTAAAACTGAATTGATTGGTAATAAACCAAGCATCAAACACTTTCACACTCACACACTTCCACAAAAAACATGCATTTACCTGCACACTCTTCCACAAAAATGTGCATTTACTGTAAAAGTCGTTTGACTACTTGCCATGAGGCTGAATATTGGTCAAACTATAAATACAGGGATTGCTCTGAAATTCAAATGAGCAAGGTCAAACTTTTTAATTTCAGATTACAACTTAACTGAAAACTGTATTCAGTTAATTAAACCTGTGAAATTCAGTCTTAGCTGAATTCAATCAAATTGGATTTTTAAGGAATTGTTCTTTAAATTACGGCTTAATTGAAAATGGTCAAATTTTATTTCTACGAGCATTGCCCTTCAAATTACAGGCTTAGTATTTACGGTTGAGATCTTAATTTTACTGGCTTTCACAAAAACGGGTCAGGCCGTAATTTTACGGGCAATGGTTGGACCCCTAGCTGCCGGACGCTGCTCGTAATTTAAAGGCGAAATTTTTAACAGTGTGTAAGGGTAAGTTTACTTGTTAAACTATTTGTTATTTTTTAAGTGACCCCTGCATGTTTTAAAATGTGATGTTTTAAGTTTATTTCAAGCACTTATACAGAACGGTAGATCACAAACCCTAAGCCTTATTTGTTATTAGAAAAGTTATGCCCACAGTTTAGTCTTTTTGTTTATTTTTTCAAATCTTATGATTGCAATAGTTATTTTATAGCCTAAACTTATTACATAATTTTTTTAAACAATTTCTCAAATACCTGTATTCCATAATTTTTCGACTCCCATCTGGCAAACTCCCCCATCCCCTCAAAAAATTGCAAGAAACGACCTATTTGCAGTGTTAAAATTAGAAATAAATCTGCTACAGGCCCAGTGAACCACTCGAATTTCCAAATCACTGGTCCGCCAAAAAAAAAACAAAAAAAAAACAGTACACATTTACAGTATATCTAGAAAATAAGGTATCATTTTCATTGGAGTAGTATATCGCAAATTTAGAACAATGTGTGCTTGTACACATGAAGATATTTCTAATGAATAAAACAAAACATGGTACGCAGTGGGAGAAATTTGAACAAAAAAATGTGACCAGTGTATACCAAAAGTTGGTAGTTCCCTTATTTGTGTTGCTCCAAAAATTGCACAAAATATACTAATACATACTTGCCAACTTTAACAGTTTATCTGTAAAATTTATGGATTTCTGCTTGATTTTACTGACTTATGGATACAGGTCTTTTTTTTACGGATTTTTTAGTATTTCGATTGCTCAATCAAAATGATTGCAATGAAATTATCAATGAAAACTCAATCAAAATTATGTGCAATCACTGCTCAATTGCTAATCATTGCACATATTGCAATAAGAAAGGTCACACTAAAAATGAATGCTGGCATACTTACATCTAAATATACCTATTTATTTTAAATATAATAGTATTTGATTTTATATTTGACAGTAGCTTACTTGCACATAATAAATCATTTGATATGATCTTTATTTACAGCCCATTTTATATAAATAAAGATCAGTACATGTTGTGAGGTTGAAATGAGCATGTACTGATCCTTATTTATATAAAATGTGCTGTAAATAAAGAGCATATCAAATGACAAAAAAAATTCGGCGTTAGGTTGAACCATAATTTGATGTTAGGTTGAACCATAATTTGGTATTAAGTTGAACCATAACGTGGTTCAACCTAACGTTAAATTACGGTGAAGATTGAACCATAATTTGGCGTAAAGGTTGAACCATACTTTGGCGTATAGGTCAAACCACTCCTTGGTATAAAGGTTGCCCCAAGTTATGGTTGCAGCTCATTTTTTCCTTACTTAGTCCATATTTTGGTGCACCCTTTCACCAAATTTTTAACAGTGAGCGAACTCATCAAATTATCGAATCACGTTTTCTTGACTCCTGTCTTCCACCAGCCGAGATCTCTACTATTATGAGTTCTCTTTACCTTATTAAAAAGCGTTCATTTTTCCAGTTTCAGAATATTTTTTACCAACAGACAGATGGAACTCCGATGCGATCCCCGCTTTCGGCCACCCTGGCGGAAATCTTCGTGCAGCAGCTCGAAGAAAAATTTCTGAATGATAATCCCTTAAAACCCCTATTACACTCTGGTTATGTGGACGATTTGTTTTTGCCAAAGTAAAGAATTAAATATATTTGCCAATGAATTCTCTCCACAGATCTCATCCTGAAATTTCACTATTGAAATTGGACAAAATTATAAACTACCTTTTTTGGATATACTTTTATCACGCTCACCACTGAATAATAACTTCATATCATTTTCTGTCTACAAGAAACCAACAGCTATACCAACTAAGATTCCTTATGACTCAGCCCACCCGCCTAATCAAAAAACTTGCCTCTTTTCGCTTTCTTCTGAGAAGAGCCGATACTCACTCCTCTGACAATTCAACTCGTATTGAGGAGATACATTGGATAACTGGGCTTGCTAAAGCATTTGGATACCCTACGTACTTGATCAACAGAACTCATTCACGTGTCAGGACCACATTGGGCTCTTCACCACAACGAATTGATGATCATTCTAAAAGATACGTGGATTCAATAGATTATATCCCAGCTCTCAGTAAACCCCTCAAAAATATCTGTTACCGTTTCTCCTTGGATTACGGCACCAAATCTCGCAATATGCTAACCATGATCCGAAAGGATCGAGAAAGAGCCCCTGAAGACCAAAAATGGGGTATCTACAGCATTCCCTTACTTGATGGGACGGGCCAGCTCTCTTCTTGTTACATCGGATCTACAGCTCGTAGTCTTGCTTGCAGGGTCCGGGAACACAAATACATCAAAGCAGGCCTTTAAAATACTGCCTTGGCGTGAACTGTGAACGATGGAACTTTCTACCCGGAATGAGACCATGCAAGAATCCTAGGAACACCAAGATCCCGTTCAATGCTGTTATTAGCTGAAAGTCTATTTATTTGTCAAGCCCGTAACAAATGTTGTAATTACTATATACCATGTGATTTACTACCTGTATGGAAAAATATTATATGATCACCCAGAGGAGAGTGGACAAAACGGGGGAGCTCCACCTTAAACATCGCTGACGTAACACACACACATACTATGTTTACCCATACTGCACTGGTTTCTATAAATTGCAGCACTATTCAAATGTTCACCTCACATCTGAAGATGGGACCAAAGTGGACCGAAAGTACTAGTATGCACCTTTAAATTAAACTAAGGAATTGAAAGATTAACGGCTTTTAATTTTATTGGTTCCTTTGATTTTCTTATTCATTTTTTTCGTACAGAGACGGTGTCCTTTATACTTATTTATCAAGAATGTACGAGTGAGTGGTTTTGTATTGAGGCGTATTATTTTTTATTATTTTATAGCTCCAAAGAAATTACTTCTGGAAGTGAATATGTAGGAATAGCTGCACCAACGTTTCTCTGCCATATGGGCACCGGACTTGTTGCTGCTAAGGGTCAGGGAAAAAAGAAATCCGTTTCTTTTTACTTTTTAGTTCTTCTTCTACTGCCTTCCTTTTTTTTTTAGCTTGAGAAAGTAAAATGTGAAAGTGAAAGAAGGTTCCAAAAAAAAAAAAAAATGGAGACAGAGGACGTTGAAGCGTATAGTTGCGCATACGGCTAAAACACTGTTCTTCATTGGTATGTGACTATGAATGCTAAGCTGTTGTTATAAAACTTCCAGGAGTTTAATTACCCACAAAGATGTGCTGTCGCTAAAATGCATTAGCTAAATGTAACCCTCAAGATGATGTAAAACAATTCTAAACAGAAATCTTTGTGCGAAATATAGAGGAAGCTTTCAACTTCTTGTTAATTATTTTGCGCTACGTTGGAGTGGTTTTGCAATGCATTTGTGAGAGAAGTGTTCATTGGCGGTAATCTGGTTGTTGGTTTTTGAATGGGGAAAGGAGGATTGGCTGTTGACCGTTGTAAGAAGATATCACCTCCGAGAGCCAGCGAAAGAGAATGCGAGATTAGGGAAAAAGTAGAAAGAGTCAAACTTCATCATCAATAACACCTCGATGTCATTGGGTGGATCCACGGTAAGGAACAGAATAGTCAACAAAGAAAATAAATTTTTAATGCAAGCTACTAAGCGATCGTCAAAAAAATCAACTAAGACATCGTCAAAAAAATTCTGATAATGCGCTTTATTTTTTATATTTCAAGGTAGTTGAAAAGGCAAGGTAAACCTTGCATATAGTTTGTTGTTGACCACAGAGCCACCCACAGTTGTCTGGGAGTTTTCGTTTTCAGGCCCCCCCCCCCCTCCTCCTCTCGTTCTGAGACCTAGCTGCGGCCCTGGTTTATGGTAACCTGGATATTTTGGTAACTAACCACAATACTTATTCTAAACCACAAGGTGAGTCGAATGCTTAGATTTGTTTGTATTGCCTGATATTGCAGCTCACAATTTAAGCACAGGAGACAATTGCTGTCTAGGACCTTTGTGACGTGCTTTCCCCGCAGGACGAACATGAGATAAAGGCCGACAGCAGTGACAACACATGCCAGTGTAGTATAGTGGATAGCACTTGGAGCTACGTAGCCGAGAGTTGTGGGTTCGAATCCGCCCCTGGTATAAAAATGATGGAGAATTTACTTCGTCATATTGGCGCCCGAACTTCAAGGATGACCTGGCTGATAGGTTTCTCGCAATGGTGTGATGTCCACACCGCGAGATAGGTAAAATAAGAATCCCTTCTTTAGTGCTTCGAAAAAATAAATGAGTGTGATGTTATGTTCCACACACCAAATTGTCTCGGATTTCTCAAATGCACGTTCTTCCTACAGCGATACGTGATTCCGCCTGACCCGTAGGTCACGCCCCCGGCACTCTTTCGGGGGGAGGGAGGGAGATGTGACGTGACTGCCCTGCAGGACGCACATGAAATAAAGACAAATAGCAGTGACAGCACATGCCAGTGTAGTATAATGGATAGCACACGGAGCTGAGAGTTGTGGGTTTGAATCCCGCCCCTGGCATAAGAATGATGGAGAAATTTACTTCGTTGTACCGTTTTGGTCTTCGTAAGTTATCTATGAACGCTAGTACAAATCCTTTACGGAGTTTAGTACTTAAAACATGAGTTATTGTGATTGGATCATACCAAATGTTTGCCCAACCAGTAGACTCATATCGTTCGCTGCTACATGTATGAGATATTCTCTGAAGACTGTCAATCGTTTGTCAATTTTTCTCTTCTTGTTTTTAAAAACAATTTAAGCAACAAGTACTTTCATTGTGGATTAATTTGGCAAATATAATTTCAACAGCTATGATTTACCGCTCCTTTTTCACAGATAAAAGAAATGAATTCGGTGATATTATCTTCAAAATCGGAGATGGGTTTCCTTCAGGGCATCATATAATTCTAGCTATTTCTATAAAATATTGATCTGATACCGGGCCGAGCTGGGTTATGCATTCCACCGCTCGCCACCAATTGATCTGAACGTGCCGAGCGGTATAATTTAGTAGCACTCGTGACCAATCAATAAAAATGAGACTTGAAGGTTCTTTTTAATTCTGGAGCTGGCATAAATGGGGAAAACGTTATGCTTGCTGAAATACAGGGAAGTAATACACCAGAGCCTGTAGAATGAACAGAGTAAGATTAACCATTGAATTTCTTTATTTTATGAGGAGACTCTATCCCGGGGCCTGGCTCACGGAGATATAAATACAGGTAATGTTCTCTATTAAGAGCCAAAATAATTTCTACTCGGGATTCCGAGATCAGATTTTTCGCCTGAAAAAGGGGCGTTTAACAGTCCTAAATTTAGACTCCGGTATCTATTAAAGACTACAGTTCCTCCGCTCAGTGATAGGATAACATAGACAAATAAAAGTACTCACGTATGGTTGACTGTTGTGCTATAATCCAGGTGTTTTTCGAAGCACTATTTTTAAGTAGCACTCTCACTCACACACTTTATTTTTTTTTTTTTTTGAGGATCCGTTTTACCTATATGATTTAAGCGATCGGAGGATCCTTTTTTACTTCCTTCCTTGACTGCCGAAACAGTGGTGTTTTCACCTGTGTGTAACAGAGGG
This sequence comes from Macrothele yani, assembly GCA_039090855.1. Lineage (NCBI taxonomy): Eukaryota > Metazoa > Arthropoda > Arachnida > Araneae > Macrothelidae > Macrothele > Macrothele yani. Next base: position 69,493,577 of record CM076998.1, read on the forward strand.
TCATCAGTAATGTGTTGGTTTTCCCCTCTTTCTTTCCACGTCGTCGAGAAACACCAAGGATTGATTGACTCCTCGTCACCAGAGCTCAGTTCATGCGGATTCCGCCCCCGAACTCGGCGGAGTAGAAGGCGGCAGGGGAATTTCTCCTCGAAATCCTTCATAAAAGTTCTTCTGCAGGAAAGAAACAACGTTAAGCAATGCTCCGGAAAGGTCGGTGACCTCCCACTGCGGAAGGAGACGGCGTCTTAGGCAGGCGGGTTCGCTCTTCGTGGCTTTACCAATGCTTATTTCCCAGTCGGGCGAAGATCAGCTGGAATTGTATCTCTAGCAAGAGAAACTCTCGCGACGTCCTGGTCGGTCTGTCATCAGAGTACGGCCTTTTATACGCAAATATCGCAGCTCTTTTCTGCGGTAGTTGAACCTTCCCCTTAAGTTCACGAATTTTACCACACCTGGCGGGCTTACCTCCAGCCACCAAGTATTAACTAAGCCCTCTCTTTTCCATCGTACTTTCGTGGCTTACCCTGCGCTTAAAGTACTGTGCTATCATCGGTGTGAGTCGGACTTTAGGTTTCGTACCTAGCGGGCTCACTACTGCTGACCGCTGCGTAGTCCCTCCTTGCGAGCTTTTTCTCTCATGGCAATCTTTCGGCTTGGCTTACAACTGCGTTCCGAGATGATTCCTGGCGAGTTTTTCCGTCTGTCCTCCTGCCAGCGTACCGAGATCACTAACTGTCTTCCTGTTCATACTTTTGGCCATTCCCATTCACGTGGGCCTCATCTGTTTCTCTACACCAGACACTTGAGATTTCTCTCATGCCTTTCGCGTGGAGCTTCGTTGCCCTTGCGAGAATGGTGCCGTTTTTGACCCTCGCCCCTAGTAATCATAATTTCCAGTGTTTCGTACCGATTTTCGACACTAATGGCACACTTGAAACCGTCTTTATGAGAGTCTGAGTGCTTCTCAATTGCCGTCTGGGGTGGTCCCTTGCTGCTCACAGACCCCCAGAGATGATCCACTAATTCCTTTGTTTCCACCCAGACAAAGAGAATTACAAGACTTCCCTAATTAAAATAAGTTAATTTTCCAATTTAATTTGCAATAGGCCAAATATTTAATTTAATTATCAACATAATTTAACCACGCCTATTAAGTCCGTCCCCCCTTTTTAATAGTAATTACTTTAGACCCAATTTTCGCATCAATATTTTCTGCAAAAGGGATAATGGAATCTGAAGGAGTGCTCACTTTCCCCGACGTAGATCCTTATCCTTTAGAGACTTTCACTGAATATGCCTATACCTGTAAACTGAACATTTCTGGGAGAACTGTAAAAGCCTTACTGTCTGGTGCTTGTCACTTGGAAGTGGATGAAGCGCGAAGAGCTTGTTGTCGTCTCATAGCCGATCGACTAGACTTTGAAAACGTGCTGAATACTCGCAAGTACTCATCTAAACTTGACTGTTCGAAATTAGTGGAAAAGGTAGATTTCTCCATCAGGGAACATTTTGTGGATGTTTCACAGATAACGGACTTCCTGAACATCCCTTTGCTGAATTAATGTATTAGAAGTGATAAATTTAATATGTGAAGGATGAGGAGAAGATTTGTGAGATAGCAATACAATGGGCACACTGCCCTTAGGAGCGGAAGGAAAATTTACCGGAATTGCTAGTAAGTATTCGCCTGCTTCTTCGGTGGCGCAGTGATCTAAACGCTGGGCTTCTGACCATTCGTCCGAGATGGGTGCGCGTTCGAATCCCGATGAGGCATAGATGTTATGCATGTCTTATGGCACTGGTTGTATCCCTTCCCTGGAACCATTGGCACTAAATTAGGGTCGGGCGACTGGGTGTAACCCATAGATTTGCTCACGGTGGTCATTAAACCCCCAAATAATAACAACAAATGTTCGCCGACCACATGTGGATTCACAATATCTCAAGAATCATGTGGGGAAAGACGTACTCGTACGATTTGTCTCAGCATGCAGAAATGTTCATGAAGCATTTCACCTAGTGCCCGAAGAAAATGCCCAAATCCGTACAGCTGTTGCACTAACCAAATGTTTACTTTCAAGCGAAGAGAAAAGAAAAATGCTGAACTTTGCATTACATATTCTGATGTAAAGTATAAGTTTGAGTGCTTTGATGCAATAAACGGGAAATAGAAAACTTCGCTGAATTGGAGCTTTGCCGTAAAGAACGAACTACAATAACCGAACTGAATAGAAAGATGCACTGCTTCCTTCCTGAATTTACGAAAGATTTCTAGGCACCAAGGAGGTTACAATGTGGAGGCCCTTAAAAATAATTGTCAACTAGATCACAAAATTAAGTCTTAAATATAAAGTGGTATTACTTTATTCTTATTGAATGTTAATGTTTTCTATTGGATTAAAAAAATAATGTATTGAATTTGCATTTTCAATTTTATTTTTATAGTTCAAAATACACATTGCTTACATGAATTTTTTTATTCAATTGGACATAGAATATATGTAAATCATGTGGAAATAAAACATAATGTTTACAAATTTACCTCCCTGCCCGAAAAAAAATACCGAAACATATGCGCCAAACTGAAGACTCTGGAGCTACTAGAGATGTAAAGTTCCCTTATAACAAAATTTTTCGTGATTACCAGTTTACTTCGATTTCGTATGCATATACAAAATCGTCAGTTTCTATACGATTTCTTCGTGATTGTATACAAACTGACGATTCTGGAGTTACTAGAGATGTAAAGCTCCGTTATAACAAAACTTTACGTGATTACCAGTTTACTTCGATTCACGATTAAATCATCAGTTTTTTATGGAAAATATAAAGTAGCCAGACAGTTCCACTGAACGCCAGACACAGTGCGAATTCGACTGGTCCGAAGTCAAGATTACCTTTGGTACCTTTCAAAATTATTGGTCTGTCACTTGTATACAATTAAAAAAATAATGTATTGAATTTGCATTTTCAATTTTATTTTTATAGTTCAAAATACACATTGCTTACATTAATTATTTTACCCCGGGGCTGTAGCCATTGTTACACTCCCTATGATCCGGCCCTGACCAAACTAATGGACATACAGAGAGGTTTTTGGTGCTGTCGCATTGGCATGATTTATTTTCGCTCTGGGTGCCATAGATGGGTGTACTCTTTTCGTGATCGTATAATTGATCATTCTGTTGAAAAGTATAATATGAAAACTGGAATGTGGAATGCGGTTACACCAATGCTTACAAAACGATATGCTTTTGGCAGTACCGTTTGAAAAAGTAAAATTTATGTATACGGAAGTAGAATTGATACCTTTGAACTGTATTTCAAGCATCCGTTAAACCCAATAGAAATATGCGATCAAGAGACAAAGGCATGCAGTTACATTTCATCCATGAATATGCAGAGAAAATACTGCAGCCTAGTATCTCTCAATGGCGAACTTCTTGTTCTTGGTGACATGTCTGGCAAAAAGATTTAAACACCGAACAAAATTTGTGAACAGGGATCCGAAAAATGGATTTATGGCGAATCAACTACTCAGTTGCTTGGAGGTTCCTTGTTCTGGGTGGTGTAACGGTAACATCATCATCATCATCATTGTCAACCATTATCAATCCACTGCTGGACGAAGGTCTCCCAAGTTTCCTCCACAACGGTCTGTCTTGTGCCAGTCTCCTCCATGTCACTCCCGCATATTTACGAATTTCATCCACCCATCTCCCATGTGGTCTTTTTCTGGGTCTTTTCCTGTCCCTTGGAATCCAATCTAAAATTTCGGCTGTCCATCTATGGTCTGTCCTTCTGGCAGTATGTCCAGCCCATTGCCATTTCAGGGATTTAACTCTGATCATGATGTCTTCCACTCGTCATTTTTCGGATCCACGAGGTCCTCTTCTTATCTCTCCTGGTTATACCAAGCATGCACCTCTCCATACTTCTTTGAGTTGTCTGCAGCCTTTGTATGTCTCTTTTAGTTAAGGTCCACGTCTCGGCACCATACGTAAGCACTGGAAGGATGCATTGATCAAACACTTTTCTTTTAAGACATAATGGCATATTGCTCTTGAAAATTATGCTGTTTCTTCCAAAAGCTCTCCAGGCAAGTTTTGTACGCCGATTAATTTCTTCATCAATGTGACCCTCACTCGATATCTGCTGTCCAAGATAAACATACGTATCTGTTATCTCCAGTTTTTCTCCATCAATCGATAAATCTTCATTTCTTGTAAAAGCATTGAACATCACTTTTGTCTTCTGAAAGTTCATTTTTAATCCCACTTCTTTACTCTTGTCAGCAAGTTCCTGGATCATACTCTGCAGCTCTGATGGGGTAGTTGCAAAAATGACTACGTCATCAGCAAAACGAAGGTGGGTTAGATAATCTCCATTAATCTTTATCCCTTTGTTTTCCCAGTTCAGTGATTGAAAGACATTTTCCAATGTGGCATTAAAAAGCTTCGGAGATATGGTGTCACCTTGTCTCACTCCCTTTCCAATTTTTATGTGTGTTGTATTTTCAAACAGCCGAATCTTTGCACTTGCATTTTCATAGATGTTATTAATAATATTAATGTATGCATCTTCAATACCGCAGGATTTCAGAGCCGTGGTAACTGCTGATGGTTTCACCGAATCAAAGGCTTTTTCATAATCGATAAAAGCCATGCACAATGGAAGTTCATATTCCCTCGCTCTTTCAATTAGTTCTCTCAGTACGTGGATATGATCTATTGTGCTGTAGCCACTCCTGAATCCAGCTTGTTCTCTCGGTTGAGCCATGTCCAGTGTTACCTTCAAGCGGTGTGAAAGAACTTTAGTGAAGATTTTATAAACCACTGATAGGAGGCTGATAGGTCTGTAGTTCCTGAGATCCTCAATGTCACCTTTTTTATGTAGCAGGATCATTGTAGCATTGTTCCAATCCTCAGGAATCTTCCCATCATTAAGGCATCGAGTGAAAATTTGGGCGAGTACTGTTTCAATTTCTCCACTTGCTTCTTGTATGATGTCTATAGTAATTCCATCTTCTCCTGGAGCTTTCCCCCGCTTCATGTTCTTGATTGCATGAGCAACTTCTGCTGGGAGGACTGGAAGAACTCTGGTACCTTTCATGATGTCTGGAGTACATGTATCATCCCTTTCATATAATTTGGAGTAGAAATCTTTCACTCTTGTCAAAATTTCGCCTCTATTTCTTGTTATAGAACCATCTTCTTTTCTCAGAGCCATAATCTGTTTTCTTCCCTTACTGAGATGTCCCTTTGCTATCTTTAGGCTTTGGTTGTTTTCAATTGCTTTCCTCACTAGCTCACAGTTGAATTTCCTTACGTCTTCAGTGATACTTTTTCGTGCTGTCTTGCATAGCTCTATATATTCCACTTTGGAAGTCACATCTTCTTTAGTTGTCCTCATCTCTCTTCTTTTTTGCATCAACATTTTGGTTTTTCCTGATAATTTGTTCACATGCAACTTGTTCTTAGACCCAGCTAATTTTGTTGCTGTTTCCATAAGAGCTTTGGTTACTTTTCTGTTAACTTCCGAAATATCCACTTCTTCCGATGTTAGGCCTTCTAAAGCAGAGAATCTGTTCTTCAGTTCCAACTTGAAAGTATTATGGTGTTTTTTAAGGTTGGTTATGTCAATACATTTTGTTTGTCTTATGAGCTTGCCACGTTCCAGTTTAGTGTTGAGGTGCATCTTACATCTCACCAATCTATGGTCACTACCTGTGTTGAACTTGTTCAGCACACTGCAGTCTTCGATGACGAATTTTTTGTTACACATAATAAAATCAATTTCACTTGTCGTCCCAATTGGATGTCTCCATGTCCATTTCCTGTGTGGCTTTTTCTTGAAAAAGGAATTCAAGATGAAAAATCCTTCTGCCTCTGCAAACTCAACGAGAGTATTTCCACGCTGGTTTCTGTTGCCGTAACCGAATTTACCTACTGAAGTTTCATTTTGTTGCCGGTGCCCTATTTTTGCATTGAAATCTCCCATAATTATCTTCAAGTGCTGCTTACCTTTATTATTTAGATGACGAATTTCCTCATAAAATTCTTCAATTTCTTCTTCAGGATGACTTGTGGTGGGTGCATAAGTTTGAATAATCTGAGCCTGGTATCTTCTCGATAGTTGGATAACGAGTCGTGCAGCTCTGTCAGAGGAACTTTCAACTTCTACCACTTTATCCTTCAGTTTCTTGTTTATTATAAATCCAACACCACTAGTTCTGCCAGTATCTGTCCCACGATAATAGAAGAGATGTCCACTTTTCAGTTCAATGAGATCTTCTCCTTTTCTCCTTACCTCACTTAGCCCGACGATGTCCCACTTGATCCTTTGTAGTTCCTCTTCCAATTCAAGAAGCCTTGAATCAGAAGATAGGGAGCGTCCATTGTAGGTAGCCAAGGTCAGCATCAAATGGCAGCCTAGTCCGGTCCTCCGGTGATTCTTAGCACCCTCTGCCTTCATGTCGCACTGGCCGCTGCCTTGGCCAGGTACATTCCAGCTGCCGGAGACTGAGGGCCAAGATTTAAGTTGTAGAGTCATTTTGGAGGTGTTTGGCCATAACTCACCACGCTGGCCAAGCGGGTTGGTGAGTGTGGGATAGCATTTCCTCTGATCCCGATGGTATAGTTATACCGCTATTGGCGGTCGTCAGAGCCCCTTTAGTGGGAACAGGATGCACCACGAGAAGGCGGGGTTGACATTTGTCAAGGAGAGGCTGTGATGTTACGCATCACCTGACCTTACATCCCCGGAACGTAAATCGGGAGATGCAGGTTCGATTCCCATTGCAGGACGATGTAATTTTCAGATTTTCTGAAGAATGCAAACTTACTTGATTAATTTGTTATCGATCTGCTTCAAACATCTATTGGACTAAAGCAGATGTAATCATTATTGCTGCTGCAATAAATAACGTAGCTCTTCATGCATTACTATCAGATAGGTGAATTTGAAAATTTTTAATACTGAAAAAAATCAAAAACTGCTCGTAATGGCGGTACGTACATACATATCACTAAAAAATCAAAAATTTCTCATAATATTGGAACATACATACGTATCATTAGGCTGTTTTCTGGGATTCAAATGTTAGCTCCTCAAAAAAGAGACCGTGCGAGATAAACGTTTAACTGATGGAACTAGAATTTACTTACTGTTGGCGTATCAAACGTCTCTATTTACAGCGATCTCGGCAAGAAATTCGAGCTTCACTGACATCCATCACACGACGCATACAATACCTTTGGTACTTCATACTCATAATCTTTTTCTCATGCAGGTATTCCTGTATCTGATCCTCCAATAATTTTCTTGGCCTTCTTCTACCTTTCTTTCCTGCCACTTGGGCTGAAAAAATTCTCTTAGTAATTCATTCTTTCAACATGGCCAGACCACCTAAGAATATTAGTCTGCACTTTACTAACAACATTTTATCTCACATTACTCATCTGCAGTACATCTTAATTCCTCACATGATCAGAGTATGTCATCCTACACACCCTGCTCCAGTAAGTAACGCATCTCTCCAGCATACAAACGACTCCTATGTCTCTTCTGTACCGATGTTTCACTGCCTTACACAAAATTGGAAAAATTACATTTTCATATACAGCCATTCGAGACTTTCTTGAGAGCTCATCATTCCTGTGAAATCCACCTAAAGCACCTACATTTTTCAAAGATGAATTCACTAGCCTACTAATTTCACTATCTAATTTGTGCTCTCTGTCACAAACATACTTCCGAAATATACAAACTCATTCACCTGGTCAATCACTGTGCCATTTAGACTTTTCTTGCATTCTGTACTAAGAGTTCCTCGCTCAAAAATCATAATTTGGGTGTTTCTCTTATTTATACTCAGTTTGAATTTCATATAAATTTCATACATCCGGGACAACATACTCGCCGACTCGCTTTTGCTCTCTGCCAACAGGCCTGTGTCATCCGCATACAGCAATCTGCACACACTGATATTATCAAAGCATAAACCAGTATTGTCCATTTTGGCATCATGCTTGCAAGTATCCATAAATACAGATTAAAGAGCCGTGGAGACCGTACACAACCTTTCTGACTCCTGCACCAATTGAAAAACATTTCGATACACCGCTATTCACTCGTACACATACTCTGTCAGCATACATGGCTTTTACTCCGTTAAGTATATATCACAGTAATACCAAATTTATTCAGTACCCTTTTTTTTTTTCTTTTTTTTTTTTTTTTTTGATTCAAGGTTCAACGACCCCCCGTGAGCAACTCAGTGGGCTATCAGCAGTTGTCCGCCCCTAATTTAGGACCACTGGTTCCAGGAAATGGAGGGAGCCAGGGCCAAAAGACAAGTACATCATCCACTCCCCACGGGGATTCGAACTTGGACCGTTCTCGGAGGAATAGTCATAAGCCAGTGCTTATACCACTATTCAGTACCTTCCACAGAAGTATCCTATTTACTCGGCCATAAGCTTTCTCTAAATCTATGAAGGCACCAAAAACTTTCTTACCAACAGCCAGATACTTTTCAGCCGTAATGCTTAATGCGAAAATTTGGTTAGTGCAGTCTTTACCAGGCATAATACCACTCTGCTCATCCCATACTTTCTCGGATGTAAGACCTCGTACCTTATCGATAATGACCTTTACAAACACTTTTCTTGGCACACTCAGCAAACTGATACCACGATAATTCTTGCATTTAGTTTAATCACATTTTCCTTTATACATAGGAACAACGATAACATCCCTCCAATCCTGAGGGACGATTCCGAATTCCCAGCACAACTGGCAAATTTCAGTTAACTAGTCAATTGCATAGTCACCATCATATTTTAACAACTCAGCAGTTATGCCATCTACTCCTGAAGCTTTACCATTCTGAAGAGATTTTAGAGCTTTACACACCTCTTAAGATCCCTTCAGTGCTTCCATCTCTCACTGTGACATATGCTTCTGCCTCAGAATCACTTTCGTTTTCTTGATCTAATAACTCATAGAAGTATTCACCCCATCTTTCACTTAACTCATTGGGCTTCCGTATCATTTCTCCGATTCTATTCTTCACACAACTTAGAATCTTATTTGCCCTATTTTTTCTATGTCTTGTGTATTTCCAGAAAGTTTTCTGTCTTTCCAAAATGCTAATCCTATCTGGCGAATCAGCTTAGCTGCCTCACACATCGTACAGCGATATTCATCCTCAAAAACTCTACTTTGCAACATCCCTAAAAATGCTTCCTTCTTTCTCTTTACGGCTTCTTTAAGCTCACTGGTCCACCACGCATCACCTCTAATGTTACCCAGCATCCCAGTACCACAGACCTCTTCAGTGGCAGTGACCACACAGTTCTTAAAAACATGTCCAATTGTTTTCTACATTTCTCTCACAAGACTTCAATAGAATAAAGCTGTTTGTGCCTTTTAAAAATAACGCATATTTACATTTATTATAACAATTTTGTGGCGTTTTCACTATGTACGTATGTTTGTCCAACTTTTATGTCTCATATTTATGAGGTTTTATTCAGGGGCTGCTTTATTTAAACCTTAAAAATTGCTATTACAAGAAATGAAGATTTACAGTTCTCTACATTTTAGAATTAGATAAAATTTATATCGGTGTTCGTCAAATAATGCTGGACATTTTTTTCGATGTAACGTGAAAATAGAGAGCTAACGACTGTTCGTTTCCGAGTATATTTTTTTTAAATGCGTAATGGTTAATCAACATGCATGCGTTTACTTATCGGTAACACCTGCTGGCGTGCATGGACTTTCTCCTTAGTGCCACACAGGCAATAAATACCTAATCTTCGCTACGACTGCGTTTATCTAGTTGATTTCAAAATCAAGCTTCAGGAGACTGCAGCTGGGTTTTGAAATCAACTATACACACATTTTTTTGACAGGAATGTCCTAACACCCCTCGTGTAAAATTGCCTCCCAGCAAAAATATCGCGGTTATGAAAGTGAAAGGAGTTATTGTTACGTGTGTTGGCGTTTTTTTTTTTTTTTTTTTTTCGTTTTCGTTAAAATTACAGCTCTGGAAAATGTTAATTTTATCCGTGGGTACGAGCAAACTGACCCGAAAATATTTTCATCCTAGACTGCGGAAGTGAGTATTTGTTATACACTAGTTATTTGTCGATAACAAGTTTGTTTTTTCGAAGATAAGAGGAGAGAATTCTGTGACACCACCTTCAACGTCTGTGATCAATCTATTTCAGCTCATCGCATAATTCTGTCTGCGGCCATTTTATACTTCTACAAAATGTTTTGCGAAGCAGAATCATTGGATTCTAACAGAAACGAAGTAACAGACATAGATCCTTGTGATCACGACGTACAAGAATCTATGTTGCAGACATAGATCTTTGTACATCGCATTAAAACTATCAGGGCCGGTCTTCATTTAGGAAAGGCGTGCAAGACGACAGCCTAGCGCCACCATTTGGGGGCCGGGGATTTTGATCATATATTGAATTTTTATCATCATCCAATTTTTTTTTTTATTATCTTTGGGAAAAGATGCAATTAAATGCTCTAAAAAGATAAACATTTAATATTTTTAATAACTAATGTGTGCATATTTTTAAATTTAGTTTCCTAAAATACATCACTTGAATCTGATTGAAAATTTACATTTTAACGGCTAAGCACGCACGTTTTTCCGTAAAAAGTACTATTTGGGGCAGACAAATCAATATTTGCTTAGAGCCGCTGAATTGTCTTGTAGAAGTATGGCAACTATTTTAATGTCTTGGGTAATCTTTCCATGTGTTCCCTAAAAAATGTTCGAACTATTAATTTTACTTCACATTTTTATTCCCAGTAACACGTAATCTTTAGTGGTGAAGCTTCACATATAAGCCTTTTACACGACTGCGAGGTCCTGCTTCATTTCCCAACACTCTACATTTTTTCTATAGTTCATATAATTCTTCAACAAAATTTTCACTTATGTGAAGTAAATCACAACAGTTGCTCAGTGATCGAGGGAAAAAATCCTTTGGAACAAGACACCATCATTTTTCATGGACTCAACTTTTTTCAAAATCCATAGGAAAATGTTCGCTGTCGTGCCGTATATTGCTCATTGGCAACTTTTATTTTCCTCTTCCTTCCCGCTCCAGAATTTGTGTCGTAAATTTAAGCAAGCCTTGTTTAATTTGTTTTGGGTCTTTTTGTTACAAGAGTCAGGACTAAACCGTAAGTTTTCCAATCAACGAACCAACTGGATTTGTGTGTAATTCAGTAGCCACAATCGGTGTGAGAGGGGGCAGAATTTCAAGTTATGATCGAATTATACGTAAATAGAGCAGAATAGATCGGATCGGACAAAGAAACCGAATAATTGAACAGTCTGTGATTTTTAATAAATATTTTCGGATTGAAACAGTTAATTCATTACTCACCAACGTAGTGGACAGGAAGACAATCTTGAAAGTGGATCTTCACAGAATCTTCATGAACATCAATGCGGAAAATTATCTAGGGATCACGAGGGCAAACAGTATTATTCCAAGACGAGGATCTTCACGTTTCAAATAAACGCTTTAGATTTTTTTCACAGAAACTTCAAAGTTCTAACATTGGACCATAGGTGCTCTCTTTAATGAAATACCACATCCCATAGGCGCCAACTACGTGCATGCTCTTGAGCCCAATCACCCATTTATGAATTGATAACAACAAAAGTCTCTCCTCACCACAAAAAAAGCAAACCTAGATTGGTATTTTTTTCTTTTGCTTTTATACGGATAACACTATAATTTAAATATTTTCTGTATATAAAACGATTTATTATAATGCGAGTACACCGATAAGCCATTGCATTATGATCACCTATACCAGATAAGCTGTAGGATCCCCTTTGGCCCGCAAAACAGCGGCCACTCGGCGAGGCATCCATTCGATGAGGTGGCGATAGATATCCTGGGGTATCTGGTACCATAATGTCAACAGCAAGTCCTCCAGTTCCCGTACATTTCGGGGTGGTGGTGATTTAGCGCGAACCCGTTTTTCCAAATCGAACCACAAATGTTTTATTGTGTTCGTGTCCGGTGAATTTGGAGGCCAGGGCATTGACAAAAAATCACTAGCATGTTCCTTTAACCAGTTCTGTTGCTCATTCCCGGAAACACATGAATCTGGCCAATTCATGTGAATTTTCATTCAGGACTGACAACAATCCAACGCATTTTCTATAAGAGAAAATGAGAATAACTGTGTGGTAATTTCTTTTCCCTTAGTAGTCTCTCATTTCTTTTGACCCTATGCAGGAGGAGCTATATATACTTTATCTTAGAAAAAGTTGAGAAAAAGTCAGAGCTCTTTTCTCGGAAACATCTCTTTCAAAATTAATCTTTATCTTCCTGTGAGTGTTGTTCCGTGTGCTTCTTTTAGGCAACTTTAGATTATTATTTTTTTCTCCTTTCCTCCATATTGTCAGCAGGTCGGCGTGATGAGATTTTACTTTGGGTGTATCTGTGTAACTTCACTTTTTCATGATTTTTTTTTCCTTTTATTTTTCTGGAGAAGAGAAAAAAATGATAAAGATGTTGCTCTAGCATCTACCATTTTATTTTTTTAACCACTATCATAAGAAAAAATGTATGTAAATTATAAAAAAGAAATATATGAAATAATTATTCGTTGTTTGGAACAGTCGTCCCCTTCAAAATTTGTGAATATGTAAGTGTAAAGATGCAATGTACATGATGACTCTATGATCTTTCTCTTCTTTCTTTTTTCCCCTTTCTCTCACGATTTAAAACTGCAGCCAGGTGGTCACAAGGCAGGAAGATTTCTTGTCCCCTCTTTATTTATTGAGAGGGCGAGCAAAAACTCCACATTCTTGCTTAGCATCAGTAGCGTAGTTGGACTTTCACACACTTTCTGGTTTTTCTCAAAGTTGCTGGGAGCACGCAATTGTGGCAGATCTTACTGTTATGCAAGACACTGGCAGTTTTTCCTCTCAAAACTTATTGACTGACCAGTGCGGTCAGCTCTTTCGGCCAAGCCACCTCCATCCCCGTGAGAAAAAGTTGTTAGGAAGTGGTGGGATATCAAATTTTACGTTTGAAGCGCGGGCCATACTTTGGCATGAGGTGATAATTCAAGACTGGAATCACGCCCTTTTCATGTTATGCAGCAAGACGAGGACTTCTGCAGCTAAAATTACATGTTTGGAACATGGACCATATTCGCGCGCGGAAATATTTTTTTTTTTTATTATTTTGAGTGGACTCCATTCTTTCACGCAGGACGAAAGGCTGAGCAGATAGCTTTTAGCGATTCCATTGGCTGTGCGTTTATGTTTATTTCTCTCAGATGGTGCTGGCGTTTTCCTCATCCTCCGGCGAAGCGTGTGATTTGAAAAGTTTAGGCGGACATCCTCGATTTTTCTGGAGGTTAGAAAGGTTCTCACAAAGAATTTCTGTTGACTCTGAAGAGACTCGCAAAAAGAAAAAAAGCTGTCTTTCCTTTTGGAAGCATTTTGCCCATCCCGTAGGAGGGAAGTTAAAAAAAATTAAAACAGGACCCATGTTCCTGTCTGACGTATGAAAGCTGCTGAGACGGAGCCGCAATTCTTCATTTCTCCCCCTTTTAGGAGGGCAGTGTGACTTTCCTTTTTAAGGGAACTAAAAGAGTGGTGAACAATGTGCCAGTCCTGCGAAAAACCTCAGTGCTACACTGGTGTACCTGCGCTGACTTTTTTTGATTGAGACACTGGTCAACTAGGCCGCCGGAGTGCAACAACATAAAGGGGCGAAAATTCATCTCCTCCTTCCTCCTCTCCGCCTAAAGCGTAAACCTCGTAGGCCGATGGCTCAGAGCCTAGGTGACCGGTTACACAATTCCCTGCCCGCCAACCAGATTTAGGAGACACGTGTGGCGATGTTCCAGGTCCCCCATTCAAAACTTCTGTTCTGCAACCATCTTGCCACAGTGATTTTCAATTAAAAGAACCTTTTTTTCTCTCCCAGCCCAAAGACAAAATGGGACAACAGGAAGCGGTAAGCTACGCGTTTTATATCTTCTCCTTCCCACAGAACATTTCTCACCTCTATCTAGCCTGCAATTTTTGGTTGTGCAACATGAAAAAAAAAAAAAAAAAAAAACACAACAATAAAAAAATAAAATAAAAAAAAAGAACCAATCACACATGGGGGAATTTGCCAGCAATAGGAAAAGAGTGTATATGTAACATAAAATTCGTTTGTCCTTAAAGTCACCTCCAAAGAGTGACAAGTTTTTTTTAGTTTGTCAGAATGAAATTTTGGTGATCTAACATAATCCTTGTATTTGGAGTCTTGGCCAAGATCACACATTTCACAGTAAAATTGTTTGTATATGTTATAGCCATGAGGAACTGCTGCTCAGGAAAAATAGAAAAAAATTAATTTTGATGATTAGTTAACATAAAATTCGAAAAAAAGTCTTAAAAGGAGCAATATTTTTTTATTTATTTACTGTTTGGCCCAAAATTACTTATAAACTTAACGTAAATTCCCGTTAATATTTATAATCTCGATAATTCCCTTTAAATATTTATAATACTGAAAGTAATAAGAGGAAGCCATGAAGTCATTAACTACTAGAATTAAAGAAGTTACGGGTCGGAAACGTGGCAGAGCGTCAAGAAATTAGAAAGGGTTAAGATTAAGTTAGATCGTTTCCAGGATCAAGTTAGTTACTTAAAGGAGTGCAAGAAAACGGAATTTTTTCCCCAGTCATTAAAAATCAAGCCTAATGTTTTAAAATTACTAACTATTAACTTCAACAGGAATGTAGAACGGAAAACCGTAGCCGGAGCCATTCGGGAAATGTACAAAAGCATTAGCGTAAACAAGAGATTGGAAAATACAATTTGGAATTCGGAACTTTCTTTTTTAAGTGAAAATATAAAAAATGAATTGAATACTTGGCTAATACGCGCAGTAAGAGATAACAATAAGAAATTCCATGATTCTATAAGGAAAAAACGAGAAAAACTCCGCCCCGCAGCTTCCCGTAGTACCACGTGAAAGAGCGGAACTAAAACACGTGGTAGATCTCACAAATGGCGCTGAAAGAGATTTGTTAAGTGCTTTGGATTTAAGGATGCAACTTTAATGTTCACAGGAATAAGGTAGATAAGAAGAAAATAATGATGGAACTTGAATGCATAAGTTATTCTCTGGAAAGGCAAAACCTTGAAGCAGCATTAGCGCTAAGGAAAGAATATAATTCTTGCCTCTCGAATTTCAAGGTCATTAGCGGAATGCCGATAAAAATCTTTCGAAGGAAGAATTAATAGCCCTGGAAAAATTCAAAAAGAACTCAGAAACAGTTGCAGTAAGAGCAGATAAAAGCAAGAAAATAACCCTAATTAAAAAAGCAGATTATTTGTTATAAATGGAAGAAGAACTAAGCAAACCAATATATGAAAAATTGGATAGCGATCCGCTAGAAACGAAGGTCGCAAATTATAGAAAATTGCTATATTCACTTAAGAAGAAAAATATGATTTGTGACAACTTCAAAAATTATTCTAAGATTACCCATCGTACTCTGCAGTTGCATGGTTTGTTAAAATTGCATAAAGAAGGACAACCTATCAGGCCTATCATTGACTCAAAATATACTCTTCTGTCCAATTTGAATTATTATTTGCTGTTTCATCTATCAAAGTTGCTTCCTAAACCTAAGGCACTGATAAAGAACACTGAAGAGCTATTGAAGAAAATAGAAGAACTTCCAGAATTAGAAAACCCTTCCATGGCAAGTTTAGATGTTGTGTCCATGTATACGAATATAAACCTGGACAAACTCATAGATTACATAGCAGATGACCTATCTGAACTAGTAGTGTTTCATGAATACAATAAGGAAGAAGCAATAGGCCTTCATGAACTTACAGTGTTTGATCTAAACAACAATTTTTTTTAAATTCCAAGGCTGCTTCTATAAGCAAAGAAGTGGGCTAGCAATGGGTTCGTCATTAGCACCTCTCCTAGCAAATTATTACGTAAGTAAAATAGAAAAGCCCTTCCTATTGAAACCTTCAATTTTCTGCATGTATATTAGATACATAGATGATATCCTTTTCATCCTAGATCAAGATTCGAGTGGATACCCATCAAAAATCCTAGAAGGTTTTAATGCCCAAGATGAATCCCTAAAATTTACTTTAGAAGAGCAAAACGAAAATAAGCTAAATTACCTAGATATTACTTTGAAATGGGAAGAAAAATATATTACCACAGAATTATACAAGAAGCCTACAAATACAGAAAAAAAATTATAAATTATAAATCAGATCACCCTAATTATATAAAGAAAAATGTAGCTTTACAATTTAAAGAGAAAGTTGAAAAGCTGAATTCAACTTCAGAAGCTAAGAAAAAATATAAAAATAAGTTAAAATCAATCTTATTTGAAAATGATTACCCTTCAAAAGAAATACGTGAACTACTGGACGAAAATCCTACTAGGAACAGAACAGGCACTACAGACAAAAATAAGGAGAAAATTGAATATTTATTCACAAGAAAAGTCACTTACCACAAGGGACTGTTTGAAAAACTGAAAAAAATCAGCACGAAATATAAAATTAGGTTAGCTCCAGGTTTGAATAACAAAATTAAAAAATACTTACCATCCCTAAAACAAAAAGAAGAAAATACTTTACTCCAGGAAGGAGTCATTTATAAAACAGTTTGTTCTTGTAGATTACCATATATAGGAGAAACAGGAAGAAGGTTAACCACCAGAATTAAAGAACACAAAGCAGCAATAAGGAACAGCTCAAATAAAACAGGATTAGACAGACACATACAACGGAGTCATTTATAAAATAGATTGTTCTTGTGGATTACCATATATAGGAGAAACAGGAAGAAGGTTAACCACCAGAATTAAAGAACACAAAGCAGCAATAAGGAACAGCTCAAATAAAACAGGATTAGACAGACACATACAACGGAGTCATTTATAAAATAGATTGTTCTTGTGGATTACCATATATAGGAGAAACAGGAAGAAGGTTAACCACCAGAATTAAAGAACACAAAGCAGGAATAAGGAACAGCTCAAATAAAACAGGATTAGACAGGCACATACAACGGAGTCATTTATAAAATAGATTGTTCTTGTGGATTACCATATATAGGAGAAACAGGAAGAAGGTTAACCACCAGAATTAAAGAACACAAAGCAGAAATAAGGAACAGCTCAAATAAAACAGGATTAGACAGGCACATACAACGGAGTCATTTATAAAATAGATTGTTCTTGTGGATTACCATATATAGGAGAAACAGGAAGAAGGTTAAATACCAGAATTAAAGAACACAAAGCAGGAATAAGGAACAGCTCAAATAAAACAGGATTAGACAGGCACATACAACGGAGTCATTTATAAAATAGATTGTTCTTGTGGATTACCATATATAGAAGAAACAGGAAGAAGGTTAACCACCAGAATTAAAGAACACAAAGCAGCAATAAGGAACAGCTCAAAAAAAACAGGATTAGACAGGCACATACAACGGAGTCATTTATAAAATAGATTGTTCTTGTGGATTACCATATATAGGAGAAACAGGAAGAAGGTTAACCACCAGAATTAAAGAACACAAAGCAGGAATAAGGAACAGCTCAAATAAAACAGGATTAGACAGGCACATACAACGGAGTCATTTATAAAATAGATTGTTCTGGTGGATTACCATATATAGGAGAAACAGGAAGAAGGTTAACCACCAGAATTAAAGAACACAAAGCAGGAATAAGGAACAGCTCAAATAAAACAGGATTAGACAGGCACATACAACGGAGTCATTTATAAAATATATTGTTCTTGTGGATTACCATATATAGGAGAAACAGGAAGAAGGTTAACCACCAGAATTAAAGAACACAAAGCATCAATAAGGAACAGCTCAAATAAAACAGGATTAGACAGGCACATACAACGGAGTCATTTATAAAATAGATTGTTCTTGTGGATTACCATATATAGGAGAAACAGGAAGAAGGTTAACCACCAGAATTAAAGAACACAAAGCAGGAATAAGGAACAGCTCAAATAAAACAGGATTAGACAGGCACATACAACGGAGTCATTTATAAAATAGATTGTTCTTGTGGATTACCATATATAGGAGAAACAGGAAGAAGGTTAACCACCAGAATTAAAGAACACAAAGCAGCAATAAGGAACAGCTCAAATAAAACAGGATTAGACAGGCACATACAACGGAGTCATTTATAAAATAGATTGTTCTTGTGGATTACCATATATAGGAGAAACAGGAAGAAGGTTAACCACCAGAATTAAAGAACACAAAGCAGGAATAAGGAACAGCTCAAATAAAACAGGATTAGACAGGCACATACAACGGAGTCATTTATAAAATAGATTGTTCTTGTGGATTACCATATATAGGAGAAACAGGAAGAAGGTTAACCACCATAATTAAAGAACACAAAGCAGCAATAAGGAACAGCTCAAATAAAACAGGAATAGACAGGCACATACAACGGAGTCATTTATAAAATAGATTGTTCTTGTGGATTACCATATATAGGAGAAACAGGAAGAAGGTTAACCACCAGAATTAAAGAACACAAAGCAGGAATAAGGAACAGCTCAAATAAAACAGGATTAGACAGGCACATACAACGGAGTCATTTATAAAATAGATTGTTCTTGTGGATTACCATACATAGGAGAAACAGGAAGAAGGTTAACCACCAGAATTAAAGAACACAAAGCAGGAATAAGGAACAGCTCAAATAAAACAGGATTAGACAGGCACATACAACGGAGTCATTTATAAAATAGATTGTTCTTGTGGATTACCATATATAGGAGAAACAGGAAGAAGGTTAACCACCAGAATTAAAGAACACAAAGCAGGAATAAGGAACAGCTCAAATAAAACAGGATTGGACAGGCACATACAACGGAGTCATTTATAAAATAGATTGTTCTTGTGGATTACCATATATAGGAGAAACAGGAAGAAGGTTAACCACCAGAATTAAAGAACACAAAGCAGGAATAAGGAACAGCTCAAATAGAACAGGATTAGACAGGCACATACAACGGAGTCATTTATAAAATAGATTGTTCTTGTGGATTACCATATATAGGAGAAACAGGAAGAAGGTTAACCACCAGAATTAAAGAACACAAAGCAGGAATAAGGAACAGCTCAAATAAAACAGGATTAGACAGGCACATACAACGGAGTCATTTATAAAATAGATTGTTCTTGTGGATTACCATATATAGGAGAAACAGGAAGAAGGTTAACCACCAGAATTAAAGAACACAAAGCAGCAATAAGGAACAGCTCAAATAAAACAGGATTAGACAGGCACATACAACGGAGTCATTTATAAAATAGATTGTTCTTGTGGATTACCATATATAGGAGAAACAGGAAGAAGGTTAACCACCAGAATTAAAGAACACAAAGCAGGAATAAGAAACAGCTCAAATAAAACCGGATTAGACAGGCACATACAACGGAGTCATTTATAAAATAGATTGTTCTTGTGGATTACCATATATAGGAGAAACAGGAAGAAGGTTAACCACCAGAATTAAAGAACACAAAGCAGCAATAAGGAACAGCTCAAATAAAACAGGATTAGACAGGCACATACAACGGAGTCATTTATAAAATAGATTGTTCTTGTGGATTACCATATATAGGAGAAACAGGAAGAAGGTTAACCACCAGAATTAAAGAACACAAAGCAGGAATAAGGAACAGCTCAAATAAAACAGGATTAGACAGGCACATACAACGGAGTCATTTATAAAATAGATTGTTCTTGTGGATTACCATATATAGGAGAAACAGGAAGAAGGTTAACCACCAGAATTAAAGAACACAAAGCAGGAATAAGGAACAGCTCAAATAAAACAGGATTGGACAGGCACATACAACGGAGTCATTTATAAAATAGATTGTTCTTGTGGATTACCATATATAGAAGAAACAGGAAGAAGGTTAACCACCAGAATTAAAGAACACAAAGCAGCAATAAGGAACAGCTCAAATAAAACAGGATTAGACAGGCACATACAACGGAGTCATTTATAAAATAGATTGTTCTTGTGAATTACCATATATAGGAGAAACAGGAAGAAGGTTAACCACCAGAATTAAAGAACACAAAGCAGGAATAAGGAACAGCTCAAATAAAACAGGATTAGACAGGCACATACAACGGAGTCATTTATGAAATAGATTGTTCTTGTGGATTACCATATATAGGAGAAACAGGAAGAAGGTTAACCACCAGAATTAAAGAACACAAAGCAGGAATAAGGAACAGCTCAAATAAAACAGGATTAGACAGGCACATACAACGGAGTCATTTATAAAATAGATTGTTCTTGTGGATTACCATATATAGGAGAAACAGGAAGAAGGTTAACCACCAGAATTAAAGAACACAAAGCAGCAATAAGGAACAGCTCAAATAAAACAGGATTAGACAGGCACATACAACGGAGTCATTTATAAAATAGATTGTTCTTGTGGATTACCATATATAGGAGAAACAGGAAGAAGGTTAACCACCAGAATTAAAGAACACAAAGCAGGAATAAGAAACAGCTCAAATAAAACCGGATTAGACAGGCACATACAACGGAGTCATTTATAAAATAGATTGTTCTTGTGGATTACCATATATAGGAGAAACAGGAAGAAGGTTAACCACCAGAATTAAAGAACACAAAGCAGGAATAAGGAACAGCTCAAATAAAACAGGATTAGACAGGCACATACAACGGAGTCATTTATAAAATAGATTGTTCTTGTGGATTACCATATATAGGAGAAACAGGAAGAAGGTTAACCACCAGAATTAAAGAACACAAAGCAGCAATAAGGAACAGCTCAAATAAAACAGGATTAGACAGGCACATACAACGGAGTCATTTATAAAATAGATTGTTCTTGTGGATTACCATATATAGGAGAAACAGGAAGAAGGTTAACCACCAGAATTAAAGAACACAAAGCAGCAATAAGGAACAGCTCAAATAAAACAGGATTAGACAGGCACATACAACGGAGTCATTTATAAAATAGATTGTTCTTGTGGATTACCATATATAGGAGAAACAGGAAGAAGGTTAACCACCAGAATTAAAGAACACAAAGCAGCAATAAGGAACAGCTCAAATAAAACAGGATTAGACAGGCACATACAACGGAGTCATTTATAAATAGATTGTTCTTGTGGATTACCATATATAGGAGAAACAGGAAGAAGGTTAACCACCAGAATTA
This sequence comes from Macrothele yani, assembly GCA_039090855.1. Classification (NCBI taxonomy): domain Eukaryota; kingdom Metazoa; phylum Arthropoda; class Arachnida; order Araneae; family Macrothelidae; genus Macrothele; species Macrothele yani. The sequence goes on from CM076998.1 coordinate 69,514,894, forward strand.
AAGAACACAAAGCAGCAATAAGGAACAGCTCAAATAAAACAGGATTAGACAGGCACATACAACGGAGTCATTTATAAAATAGATTGTTCTTGTGGATTACCATATATAGGAGAAACAGGAAGAAGGTTAACCACCAGAATTAAAGAACACAAGGCAGGAATAAGGAACAGCTCAAATAAAACAGGATTAGACAGGGACATACAACGGAGTCATTTATAAAATAGATTGTTCTTGTGGATTATTATATATAGGAGAAACAGGAAGAAGGTTAACCACCAGAATTAAAGAACACAAAGCAGCAATAAGGAACAGCTCAAATAAAACAGGATTAGACAGGCACATACAACGGAGTCATTTATAAAATAGATTGTTCTTGTGGATTACCATATATAGGAGAAACAGGAAGAAGGTTAACCACCAGAATTAAAGAACACAAAGCAGCAATAAGGAACAGCTCAAATAAAACAGGATTAGACAGGCACATATAACGGAGTCATTTATAAAATAGTTTGTTCTTGTGGATTACCATATATAGGAGAAACAGGAAGAAGGTTAACCACCAGAATTAAAGAACACAAAGCAGGAATAAGGAACAGCTCAAATAAAACAGGATTAGACAGGCACATACAACGGAGTCATTTATAAAATAGATTGTTCTTGTGGATTACCATATATAGGAGAAACAGGAAGAAGGTTAACCACCAGAATTAAAGAACACAAAGCAGCAATAAGGAACAGCTCAAATAAAACAGGATTAGACAGGCACATACAACGGAGTCATTTATAAAATAGATTGTTCTTGTGGATTACCATATATAGGAGAAACAGGAAGAAGGTTAACCACCAGAATTAAAGAACACAAAGCAGGAATAAGGAACAGCTCAAATAAAACAGGATTAGACAGGCACATACAACGGAGTCATTTATAAAATAGATTGTTCTTGTGGATTACCATATATAGGAGAAACAGGAAGAAGGTTAACCACCAGAATTAAAGAACACAAAGCAGGAATAAGGAACAGCTCAAATAAAACAGGATTAGACAGGCACATACAACGGAGTCATTTATAAAATAGATTGTTCTTGTGGATTACCATATATAGGAGAAACAGGAAGAAGGTTAACCACCAGAATTAAAGAACACAAAGCAGCAATAAGGAACAGCTCAAATAAAACAGGATTAGACAGGCACATTCAACGGAGTCATTTATAAAATAGATTGTTCTTGTGGATTACCATATATAGGAGAAACAGGAAGAAGGTTAACCACCAGAATTAAAGAACACAAAGCAGCAATAAGGAACAGCTCAAATAAAACAGGATTAGACAGGCACATGCAACGGAGTCATTTATAAAATAGATTGTTCTTGTGGATTACCATATATAGGAGAAACAGGAAGAAGGTTAACCACCAGAATTAAAGAACACAAAGCAGCAATAAGGAACAGCTCAAATAAAACAGGATTAGACAGGCACATACAACGGAGTCATTTATAAAATAGATTGTTCTTGTGGATTACCATATATAGGAGAAACAGGAAGAAGGTTAACCACCAGAATTAAAGAACACAAAGCAGGAATAAGGAACAGCTCAAATAAAACAGGATTAGACAGGCACATACAACGGAGTCATTTATAAAATAGATTGTTCTTGTGGATTACCATATATAGGAGAAACAGGAAGAAGGTTAACCACCAGAATTAAAGAACACAAAGCAGCAATAAGGAACAGCTCAAATAAAACAGGATTAGACAGGCACATACAACGGAGTCATTTATAAAATAGATTGTTCTTGTGGATTACCATATATAGGAGAAACAGGAAGAAGGTTAACCACCAGAATTAAAGAACACAAAGCAGCAATAAGGAACAGCTCAAATAAAACAGGATTAGACAGGCACATACAACGGAGTCATTTATAAAATAGATTGTTCTTGTGGATTACCATATATAGGAGAAACAGGAAGAAGGTTAACCACCAGAATTAAAGAACACAAAGCAGCAATAAGGAACAGCTCAAATAAAACAGGATTAGACAGGCACATACAAGAAACTGGCCACAAAATGGACTGGGACTCCTTAAAAGTGATCAAACATCAATCCTATGCAATTATCCAGAAATTAGAGGAATCCCTGGAAATTTACAAGACACAAGGTGGCAACATCAGTGACCATGCTGGATGGAAAATCCATCAGGCTTGGTCACCAGACCTGTGGAAGTAGAAGGAAGCAAGAACTCCTGACGAAGATCTAGTGTTTAGATCGAAAATTTGAGAGGTAATGTACCTAATAAATTTATCCTCGATAATTCCCGTTAAATATTTATAATACATAACGTAACTTCTTACCTTAAATTTAAATCCATTTTTTTTCACTTAACCTTTTAATGTCTCATAACCAGAAATATCTGTCGTTTTCATAATTGTCATTAAGTAATGGAGTGATTACAGCAGACAGTCCTCCTCTGGAAATGTGTTCTAGAAGTGCTTGGGTATCATGAATTAAAAAGCTGGTGGTAAAACAAAAATGTGAAATTTCCTCACCTTCCTAAGTAATTTTAAAAGCAAAGCTGTATCACGGGTCTGTAAATTTAATTTAAAAAAGTCAAAATTGTACAAAGGTGTCCTTATATTGTAGTGCCAAATACTTGCTAAACATAGTTCTCATTGTCTGGAAAAAAATTACAACTCCTCGTTGAAATTAATTACAATAAAAGAAGGCCAACTGGTCTTTTCAAAATTGCATTCTTGAGTGTTATAATGTGTTGTGTGTTTAATGTATGTTAGTCAATAGCATGTGTCTACACTAGCGGGTGGATCGTACTTGGGCTTTTTCACTTATTTTGTACGTCACAAACCGCAATAGTCCTTGAGTAACAAAACTGGTCATCGTTTTCTTTATCGGCCATAAAAATTAAGTAATCATCTTGTGATGCAATGACAATTTTCTTTTTTTTTTTTAATTTTATCACAGTTGTGGGAATAAATTAAACTTCTTTTTCTTATATAACTATACTTTTTTATTGTTTGTCTATATCTATACCTTTTTATTGTTTGTCTGCTTCTGTCATATCCTGGGTGAAATTGTCGAAATTTAAATTTCTTTTTTTTTCAGTAAACTTTAATTTAAATTACCCCCCCCCCCGAACACAGGGAAGTTTATTTTCTCTGCGAACAGGAGCTCATTGTTTTTTCATGACGTATTATTCTTCATAATCCTAAACATACATTTTTCTTCACGAATTTTCAAATGTAAGGTGTTTAAACTTTTTTCCGACGTGATTCATACGCGTTTAATCTGGTTCATACATTTTCTTATGAAATGAAGGACTTTTTCTCACGTTTTAGAATTATTTTTTCGATAGGGGTTTCTCATAATTTAATTTTTTTCAATCGGATGACCAATGAAATCTTTTTTTTTTTTTCATAACTTTTTCTAGCAAGATGTTTTCAGTAATTGAGATTTTCTTTCGATCATGTTCATGCTTGTTCATATTTTTCTCTTCTAAACTGAAGAACTTTATTTTTTTCACGTCATCAACATTACTTTTTTTGTGTGGAAGTTTATTGTCATTCATGTGGAAGTTTATTGTCAAATAAAAAGACTTACGAGTTTGTTCTTGATGAATATTCTAACCAACATGTTTTCAGTAATTGAGATTTTTTCTACCGTATTTTTTGTTCATGTTTTTATCTTGCAAAATGAAGAACTTGATTTATTTTCTTCATGCCTTCAAAATAAATGTTTCTCTTCATAGGTTTATTATTGTCTAATTTATTTTTTCTATAGGATGAAGAACAAACTAGTCAGTCTTCCTATAGAAAAATGAATTATAATAAACTTCCACACAAAAAAGTAATGTTGAAGACGTGTACAAAATAAAAATCTTCCCTTTACAAGAGAAAAATATAAACGAGGATGAACATGATCGAAAGAAAATCTCAATTACTAAAAACAACACGCTGCGTAGAAAAAGTTATGAAAAAAAAAAGGATTTCATAGGTCGTCCGATTAAAAAAATTAAATTATAAGAAACCCCTACAGAAAAAATAATTCTAAAACGTGAAAAAAAAGTCCTTCATTTCATAAGAAAATGTACGAACCAGACTAAACGCGTATGAATCACGTCGGAAAAAAAGTTTAAACACCTTACATTTGAAAATTCGTGAAGAAAATAGTATGTTTAGCATTATGAAGAATAATACGTCATGAAAAAATAATGAGCTACTATTCGCAGAGAAAATAAACTTCCCTGTGACTGTTTATGAACGTGAGACTTCCACCATTTGTCTAACAGCAATCCCATGGCGCTGCAGTATTTATTTCTCCATGGTTACGGAAACACACCTGCGTGGTTGTGAAAATCATGAACGGGCATGTTTGCATGACTCATACGCTCTTCTTCTGTATTCAATCTAAAGAGGACCAACAGGAAGTCCTTCAGGCAGTCTTCCCCAATTACGCGAACCATACTCTTAATCCCCTTGACCACGCCAACCAACGTCTTGGTAGCCGAATCGGTAGACCATTTGACTACCAAGTAAACGGCCTGGGCTTGAATCCACCCTGTTTTGCACCTCATCGGCGCTTTTTTCGAAAATAAATCCACGGTTCATAAAAAATTTCCCGAGTCCACTTACAAAAAAATTTCCCACCCCCGAAAATATATTGAGAAATTACAAAATGAAAATGGCGGAGAAATTTCCCAGAATTTAAAGGTGGCTTCGTAAACATCGACGACAACACGTGAAGGTGACGTCATTCCGTTAAAAAAATGGCGGACAGCAAGGGCGACGCCCACTGTTGCCACCGGAAGAAAAGTTTCTTCGTCGCCATCCACGGGAAGCGCATCCGTGACATCACTTCCGACGGTATAGTGGCTCCCTTACTGCTAACATGGTTATCCCCGCTTAATAGCAGTTACACAGGCCGCGAGTGGCCTAGTGGGCAGCGTTCGTGACTGCCACGAGAAGGGCCGCAGGCTTGGTCCACTAAATACCAGCCGTGCGTCAGATGTACACGGTTAAGCCGTCTGACCCCGGGTACTGGCCGGTAATAAATAAGGACGTCTTCCTACCCCTTTCTACTTCGCTTCCGTGTCACCTTCCTATCGGGCGCTCTAGCCCAAATCTCCTAGTTTCCTATTTCTAAGGGTTGTTTAAGACCTGGCGTCAGACACTCCCTTCCTAAAATCCTATACATATGATCATTTGATGATCAATAGCAGTTACGCCACTGTGCATAAGCTATCTGTAATCATGATTGTATTCACCAAACACTTTCAGATTTTCCCAGGTGTAGTGTTCTGTTACATGATACAGCATTAAATTTTCATTTCCCACAATGTCTAAACTCTTAAAACTCCAATGTTTTAAAATTATGTTTGCAGATAATGACTGATACCATGGCCACGATTTTTTTATTCACAAATTTTACACTTTTAGCATACAATTTCTTTCCTGGGTACTTTACACAGAAACTTAATTTAGGCAAAAACTACAACTTGTAGAAGAATCAGAACATTCAATTTTTTTTACCGGATAGTAATAACCATTAACAAAGTTTTTATGATATTTCAGATTTTTCTCAGTCACTCAATTTTCTTCCTACGTGATTGCAACAGTGTATTTATTTGCATTTAACCTCGTACATAATTTCCTCTAGTTGAATGGCAACAAATTTTTTAGAGAATATTATTATTCACATATTTTCTGGAATTTTAGATGAAAACTTGCTCATCAGACAGCGTAAATACACATGTTATTAGACAGGCATTCTGCGTGCCTAATGACATATAATAATGTAATAATGTAAAAATTTTGAAATTCTTTTCCCATCTGACATCTGTAGCCATTATTTTCAAAATTTTGAATATACATTCCAGTTTATTTGTTGGTTTTTTCTTGCTTTCTTTTTCTGCCATAAATTTTTTTACTTGGTCGAGAAAATGTACATCTGCATTTATCAAGATATCTATCTGGTCTGCTTACAGATCAGATCAAAACTTTCGGTTTTCCATTGCAGATTAGAGAACGTAATCAGTGGCGAACCCAGAATTTCTTTATGGTTGTGGCCTAAAATATTGAAGATGCAAATCTAAATACCCAGGAGAAAACATCTTCCAAAATTTTGGGAAGCAATAAAAATACCTTCGCCATATTAAAGTTCTTTTCGAATGATTCGTAAAATATGTATTTAAAGATACAGTATATACAAATATATTTAAAAATAAGCAACCGATAACAAAGACCGAAAGACTACGTGATTCCTCATAGACAGATTATTCCGTAGGGCCTGGGGCAACTCCCCTCTGAGAGCGCCTCTGAGAGCGCCACTGTATGTGATCAAGCTGATTCATCTTCAGTCCAGAAACGTTTTTTCAAAGTACTTTAAATATGTTTAAGATTTCCTACGTAGCATAACATAGAACCTAGAATTATGGGGCAATATTAATCTTTTTTTTTTTTTTATATATGAATTTTTCTTGCATTCTGTCACAATTAGAAAAAGAGTACGACGGAGTGAGTGGAGAATTTGAAAACGTATAAGAAGCGCCAGTTACTGGGAATGACGGCAGATGTCGCTTTCTTTACTCAATCTGCATTTCTGGAGATTACTGTGCTGTATCTGTGCAGCTTTGGGTAGGTGTGGAGCATTTAGTCTACTCCCAACAGTCTCTGTCGGACAGAAACAGAAGGAAACAACGCGTTGGTCTCATCGCTCTGTTCGGCTGGAAATCTCTGGTTTTAGGACCTATGTTTACTGCCACTATCGAGGCCTGCCTGAAGTGTATTCAAATTTTATCTCAATAACTCTGAAATCTCCAGAGTTTTGACCAATCTAAAGACGGTACTATCGTGGAATTAGTGTATGTTAACGTGTGGCATTCGCGAAAGATAACTAGGGCAATTGCAAACCTTTCTTTCCTTTTTTTTTTTTTACAAAAGTACTTTTATTATGGAAGTCGAAGATGAATATTTGTTTCACAATAGTGATTTGCCGACTGGATGTTTCTACTTTTTTGGGGAAAAACGAAAACAATTTTGTGACATTACCTTCAAAATTGGAGAGAGATCACTTTCTGGACATCGCATAATACTAGGAGCAGCTATTCCGTTGTTGTACAAAATATTTTGTGATAAAGAGATGATTGATAAAGGAGAAGAAATATTGCAATTCCCCGATGTAGATGCTGATGCTTTGGAGTTGTTAATAGACTATGCTTATACATGTAAAGTAAAAATTACAGCGGAAAATGTGAAAACACTGCTGTGTACTGCGCGTAAATTACAGGTTGATGAAGTTCAGAATGCGTGCTGCCATTTCCTAACTAGCAGACTGCACCCTGGAAATGCGTTGAGTACACGCGAATATTTGTTAAATCGTGGATTCCCAGACCTGCCAGATGAAATTGATTTCTATATCAGAGAAAATTTTGAAGAAATTTCACAAACGTCAGACTTTTTAGATATTCCTTTTTCTTTGATAAAGCAGTATGTTAGCAGTGATGAGCTGAACGTGGAAAATGAAGAGAAGGTTTTTGAGATAGCTATGAAATGGGTTGCGAAACGCCCCCACGAAAGGGAAGAAAATCTCCTTGAGCTGCTAAAGAATATTCGTGTGCCTCTTCTGAAACCGCGTTACATTAAGAATTACGTGATAAAACAAGAATTGATTAGAAGGTCGATGGAATGCAGGGATCTTTTGGATGAGGTCACCTTTTATCACTTAGTACCGGAAGAAAGAAAAGACTACTGCAGTTTTTCTACTGAGCCACGACGTTTTATTGCACATGAAGAACGAAGAGTACCTGAGAATACTGAAATTTACGTTTTGTACTCAAACGCTAAACATGAGGTAGAATGCTACACAAATGGGGAGTGGGAAAGTGTTTTGAGTTACCACATTACCCTTGATTGGGAAAACGCGATATGCGAATTAAATAAAAAAATCTACTGTTTCTTACCTGATGTTACGTACGTCTATGATATTGAAAGCAGTACATTCTCGTTCTGTAAAGGAATGACTATACCTAGATATTGGCCAGGATCTGTATCTCGCAGAAACAGATTGTATGTCTGCGGTGGCCGTTGCGTTACTGGAACACGGTCAAACGATGTGGAATGTTTTGATCCAGAAACTGGAAAATGGAATAAGATGGCAAACATGAATACTCGACGATCCGCTCCAGGTGTAGTTGCTTGGGCAAAATTCGTCTATGTTTTAGGTGGAAGAGCTGAAGATAATTCTATTCTCGCTTCTGCGGAAAGATGTGATTTAAACACTGGTGTATGGAAGGAGATGTCACCAATGATCGAAAAACGATGCGCATTTGGCTGTGCCGTGCTGAACAATAAAATTTATGTTTGTGGCGGAGAAAATAACAATAACGTGAAAATAACTACTGCGGAAGTGTTCAACCCCATCACAAGTGAATGGACTTCCATTTCTAGTGTGAACACAGGAAGAAGATGGTGCTCGCTTGTGTCTGCTAGTGGGAAACTTTTTCTTTTAGGTGGGCAAGATGGAACTAAAAAATTGAATCAATTGGAAATTTATGATCCAGAAGTAAATAAATGGATATACGGACCTTCATCGAAAAAGGATTTAATTGTTGTCGGCGCCGTCGCTGTTTCTTAACGTTCGTTTTAGATGGCAACTTTTTTGTTCCGTCATCCAAAAGGTAGTTCAGATTTTACATATTATTCCAGTGATCTCTTTGAAAAGTTTAAAAACGTTTGGTATAAATATTACTGAAAACTGAGTGATATGCATTGTTGTTTTACATGAGGGTAATCATGTAGTAAATGTCTTCGATCATGTATTTTGATCCGTTTTTTAACCCCTAAGGAAATCCCATTTTGAACTTATTGTGTTTAATAAAGATGCATATAGCAAAACAATTTCTAAAATTGTTTAGTAATGACGCATCATTGATTCTTTCGAATAGGTGGCATGATGAATAGTATTTTTGCCCAACTATTTTGCTTTCGCATACAGAATTAATTTTAGATACGTTTTTCACTTAGTGACATTTAGTAATCAATTTAGAATATTTGCAAACATTCCCATGCCTGCAGAACTAATTTTAGATAAGTTTTTGACTCATTGAAATTTAGTAATTTATAATGTTTGCAAAAATCCCATGCCTTTTAAATTACAACGTATGTTCTTACGGGAAATAGTTTTCCACAGCAAAAATTTATTTTATGTATTTTGTTTACATAGTGATAATGATTACATCTGGGTTCAAATGGTTATCTTGTCCGCTATCATTGGTAATGTAATCGGGGCCCTACACCGTACCCATATTAGGAAATGACGAGGCCTAGTCGACTTAGAAGTTAAAGACAAGGAGACTTCCAACACGGAACCTGAGATACGAACACTTACCTAAACATGAACCATTCCTAACCCTAAGTGATTTTCAGATGAATGAATCCTAGCAAAAAGCCATAAAACGGGGTTTTAAATATGCCTAACCGGCAAAACAACCTAACCTATACCAAGTGATTCCTCAGGTAGAATATATAATTTGTACCCTACCTGAACAAAACAGGAACTTTACACGTCAAAGAATCTCGAGAATACTTGACACGAGGCTAACAGGATCCAATGTTGACCCGTTTTGTGAGGAAAGAAGACAGCTTGCAACTTTACGGGCGGAGCATACTATAGCAGTGATTACAGCCGACAAAATATCACAAATTATTGTTGTAAATAAATCTGACTACATCAAAAAAATGAATGATGCAATTTCAGAAATCCCACACGACGTTGTATCTAAAGACCCAACACAAGGAATTATTCTTCGTTGAGACAACTAAAGAAATGTAATTCGTTCCCTTCTTGCTTTCTTAACTCACTTCGACCTCCTCCAGGACCTCGAGTTCCCAGCATTTTTGTGAAGGTAAAGCTGAATAAATCGGGGCTTCCACTTCGCGCACTTGTCTCGGGCAACTCCAGCCCGATCAGACCATTAGAAACTGCACTCCCTAAATACTTAGCCCCTCTTACTCAAGGATCCACGTTCTCTGTTAGGAATTCTATTCAAGTAATTGAAAAACTAAAATCAATTCAACAACATGGAGGCTCTTTCATTCTTGCATCACTTGACGTCGTGGCATTATATCCAAATGTGACATTGAGCTAACTCATCAAATTATCGAATTACGTCTTCTTGACTCCTGTCTCCCACCAGTCGAGATCTCTGCGATTATGAGTGCTCTTTACCTCATTAAAAAGCCTTCATGCGTTCATTTTTCCAGTTTCAGAATATTTTTTACCAACAGACAGATGAAACTGCGATGGGATCTCCGCTTTCGGCCACCCTGGCGGAAATCTTCATGCAGCATCTCGAAGAAAAATTTCTGAATGATAATCCCTTAAAACCCCTATTACACTCTGGTTATGTGGACGATTTGTTTTTGCCAAAGTAAAGAATTAAATATATTTGCCAATGAATTCTCTCCACAGATCTCATCCTGAAATTTCACTATTGAAATTGAACAAAATCACAAACTACCTTTTTTGGATATACTTATATCACGCTCACCATTTAGTAATAACTTCATATCATTTTCTGTCTACAGGAAACCAACAGCTATACCAGTTATGATTCCTTATGTCTCAGCCCACCCGCCTAATCAAAAACTTGCCTCTTTACGCTTTCTTCTGAGAATAGCCGATACCCACTCCTCTGACCATTCAACTCGTATTGAGGAAATGCATTGGATAATTGGGCTTGCTAAAGCATTTTGATACCCTACGTACTTGATCAACAGAACTCATTCACGTGTCGGGACCACCTTGGGATCTTCGCTACAACGAATTGATGTCACTCTAATAGATACATGGGTTCAATAGATTATATTCCAGCTCTCACTAAACCCCTCAGAAACATCTGTCACCGTTTCTTCTTGGATTTCGGCACCAAATCTCGCAATATGCGAACCATGATCCGAAAGGAAGGAGAAAGAACCCCGGAAGAAAAAAATGGGTTATCTACAGCATTTCCTTACTTGATGGGACTGGCCAGCTTTCTTATTATTATATCAGATCTACAGTAGTAGTGTTGTCTGCAGAGTCTGGGAACCCAAATACAACATCAAGGCAGGGCTTAAAAGTACTGCGTTGGCGCGAACTGTTAACAATAGAACTTTCTACCCGGATTGGGACCATGCAAGAATCCTAGTAACACCCAAATCCCGTTCAATGCTCTGATTCACTCAAAGTCTATTTATTTGTAAAGCCCGTAAAAAATGTTGTAATAACTGTATACCATGTGATTTACTACCTGTATGGAAAAATATTATACAGGGTGTCCGAGAATTATTGGACACATTGCAAAATTGTATAAAACAAAACATTAAACACATAGAAAGAAACTGACTGTGCTAACTTACAATGTAACTACAAAAGTTAATAAATTTCGATGTGAGATCCCTTGGTTGCTCGTAGTACGTCCAAGCAATACTCGATTTCATGTCATGGAATTAATAGCAGCTGTATGGAATTAATAGCAGGTGTGATACGCTGCTTCAGTTCCTGCAATCAGTACAAGGCGTCTGATAGGCACGATCCTTCACATAACATCACATGAAATAATCCAATGGAGTTAGATCTGGAGAGCGAAGAGGCTACGGAATGGGACCACCACGCCCAATCTGTCTGTTGGGGAAATGCTCATTTAGGCACTTACGTACACACGTTGACAAATGGGGAGGCGCGCCGTCTTGTTGGAAAATGACGTTGTCATATCTTTTTATCTGGGGTACAGCGAAATTTTCTAGCATATCCAAGTAAATGTCACCATTTATGGTTTTTTCGCAGAAGAAGGGGCCAATCACTTCTCTTTTTGATAGAGCGCACCACACATTAACTTTTAGAGAATCACGTTCCAGTTCAATAGCACCATGAGGCGGTTCACTGCCCTGTATCCTACAATTGTGACAATTCATAATACCTGATACATGAAATGTGGATTCATCACTAAAAATTACCGTACTGAGAAAGTTTTCGTCGTTTTCCTCTCGATTCAGCATATCCACAGCGAAATCGCATCGCAGAGTGTGATCATTTACATGCATCTTTTGCACTATTTGAATTTTATAAGCATGAAACTTTAATTTCTTGTGCAAGATATCGTGAACTGTCGATTTCGGAGTGCACAGTTCTTTGCTTACTTTACGAACGGATTTCCTGGGGCTTCGTCGGAAACTTTCATTAACTTGGTCAATCGTCTCATCGCTGACGCTAGGCCTACCGGCTCCTCCACGATGTTCCACATTGCCAGTTTCTTTAAACTGTTTCATCCACCGCTTAATTGAATTCGTTGACGGAGGACTACAATCATACTTTAAACGATACCGTCTTTTAACTTTAATGACAGACTTTAATTCTGCAAACCGTAACACACACATCGCCTTCTGCTGTACGGGTCACATGACTAATGATTGCGCATTTCTCATACATTCCTCATCAGGTTACACCTAGCGCCATCTATCGGATTCTGGGAATAATAATTCTGCAAAACAAAAATATAGAAACCGTGTTAGTAATACGTGACATAGAAAAACAGACAATGGAGAGTGAGGAGGTTGAAGCGTATAGTTGCGCATACGGCTGAAACACTGTTCGTCATTGGTATGTGACTATGAGATGCTAAGCTGCTGTTATAAAACTTCCAGCTGTTTAATTACTTACTAAGAGGTGCTGTCGCTGAAATGCATTAGCTAAACGTGTCCCTCTAGGCGATGTAAAGCAATTCTAAACAGAAATCTTTGTGCGAAAGATAGATGAAGCTTTCAACTTCTTGTTCATTATTTTGCGCTACGTACAAGTGGTTTTGCAATGCATGTGTGGGAGAAGTGTTCATTGGCGGTAATCCGGTTGTTGGTTTTTGAATGTGGAAAGGAGGTTTGGCTGTTGACCACTGTAAGATGAGATTACCTTCGAGCGCCAGCGAAAGAAAATGCGAGATTAGTGAAGGAGTAGAAAGAGCCAAACTTCATCATCAATAATACCTTGATGGCATTGCGTGGATCCATGGTAAGGAACCAGAATAGTAAGCAAAGAAAAGAAAATTTTGTATGCAAGCTGGGAGTTATATTTCCTTCAGCGATACTGACCCTGTAACTAAGCCAAGGTCAAACAAATTCTAATAATGCGCTTTATTTTTTATATTTCAAGAGAGCTTTGTTTTGAATTTCATTTATTTTTTTCACTTATCGTCATGGATAAATTGTTTTCTGATGAATTAAATTAAGAAAGGGAATGAAAATGCAAAGCCTACCTTGCTTATAGTTTGCTGTTTAGCACAGAGCCACCCAGAGGTGTCTGGGAGTCTTCGTCTTCAGCCTCCCCTCGTTCTGAGACCTAGGTGCGGCCCTGGTTTATGATAACCTGGATATTTTGGTAACTAACCACAATACTTATTCTAAACCACCAAGGTAAATCGAAAGCTTAGATTTGTTTGTATTGCCTGATATTGCAGCTCACAACTTAAGCGTAGGAGATAATTGCTGTCTAGGACCGTTGTGACGTGCCTACCCAGCAGGATGCACATGAGATAAAGGCAGATAGCAGTGACAGCTCATGCCAGTGTAGTATACTGTATAGCACTTGGAGCTCCGTAACCGAGAGTTGTGGGTTCGAATCCGCCCTGGTATAAAAATGATGGAGAATTCACTTCGTCATATTGGATCCCGAACATCAAGGTTGACCTGGCTGATAGGTTTCTCGCAATGGTGTGATTTTCTTTCCACACCGCGAGATAGGAAAAATGAGAATCCCTTCTTCAGTGCTTCGAAAAAATAAATGAGTGTGATGTTGCGTTCCACACACCAAATTGTCTGGGATTTCTGGAATGCACGTTCTTCCTACAGCGACACTGGTTCCGGCTGACTAGTAGGTCACGGCCCCGGTTCTCTTTCGGAGGGGGGGAGATGTGACGTGCCTGCCTTGCAGGACACACATGAAATAAAGACAAATAGCATTGACAATACATGCCAGTGTAGTATAGTGGATAGCACTTGGAGCTCCGTTGCAGAGAGTTGTGGGTTCGAATCCCGCTCCTGGCATAAGAATGATGGAGAAATTTACTTCGTCGTACCGTTTTTGTCTTCGTAAGATATGTGTGAACGCTAGTACAAATCCTTTACGGAGTTTAGTACTTAAAACAGGAGTTATTGTGATTGGGGCATACCGAATTTTTCCCAACCAGTAGACTGATATCGTTCGCTGCTACATGTATGAGACATTCTCTGAAGACTGTCAATCGTTTGTCAATTTTTTTTCTCTTCTATGTTTTTAAAGACAAATTAAGTGCCGCCCCGGTGGTGCAGTGATCTAAGCGATGGCCTCTGATCATTCGTCGGAACGGGGTCTGGGTTCGAATCCCGGTGAGGCATGGATGTTGTGTTTGTCTTACGGCACTGGCTCTCTCCCTTCCCTGGAACCAGTGACCCTAAATTATTGACGGCGACTGCTTATAGCCCATTGAGTTGCTCACGGTGGTTATTAAACCTCCAATAAAAAAAAAAGACAAATTAAGCAACAAATACTTTCATTGTGGATTAAGTTGGCAAATATAATTTAAACAGCAATGATTTACCGCTCCTTTTTCACAGATAAAAGAAATTTATTCGGTGATTTTCCCTTTAAAATCGGAGAGGTTTCCTTCAGGGCATCATATAGTTCTAGCTGCAGCGGTTCCATATTTCTATAAAATATTTTCTGCAAAAGGGATAATGGAATCTGAAGGAGTGCTCACTGTCTCCCTACTGTCTGGTGCTTGACACTTGGAAGTGGATGAAGCGCGAAGAGCTTGTTGTCGTCTCATAGCCGATCGACTAGACTTTGAAAACGTGCTGAATACTCGCAAGTACTCATCTAAACTTGACTGTTCGAAATTAGTGGAAAAGGTAGATTTCTCCATCAGGGAACATTTTGTAGTTGTTTTACAGATAACGGACTTTCTGAACATCCCTTTGCTGAATTAATGTATTAGAAGTTATGAATGTAATATGTAAAGAATCAGGAGAAGATTTTTGAGATAGCAATGCAATGGGCTAAACACTGCCCTCAGGAGCGGAGGGAAAATTTACCGGAATTACTAGTAAGCATTCGCATGCCTCCTCGGTGGCGCAGTGGTCTAAACGCTGTCTTCTCACCATTCGTCCGAGATGGGTCCGCGTTCAAATCCCTATGAGGCATAGATGTTATGCTTGTCTTATGGCACTGGCTGTATCCCTTCCCTGGAACCAATGTCCCTAAATTACGGTCGGGCGACGGCGTATAACCCATAGATTTGCTTACGGTGGTCATTGAACCCCCAAATAATAATAACAAATGTTCGCCTGGCACATGTGGATTCACAATATATCAAGAATCATGAGGGGAAAGACGTACTCGCAAGATTTTCCTTGGCATGCAGAGATCTTCATGAAGCATTTCACCTAGTGCCCGAAGAAAATGCCGAAATCCGTACAGCTGTTGCACTAACCGAATGTTTACTTTCAAGCGAAGAGAAAAGAAAAATGCTGAACTTTGCATTACGTATTCTGACGTAAAGTATAAGTTTGAGTGCTTTGATGCAATAAACGGGAAATAGAAAACTTCGCTGAATTGGAGCTTTGCCTTAAAGAACGAACTACAATTACCGAACTGAATAGAAAGATGCACTGCTTCCATCCTGAAATTACGAAAGCTTTGTAGGCACCGGGGAGGTTACAATGTGGAGGCCCTTAAAAATATTTGTCAACTAGGTCACAAAATAAAGTCTTAAATATAAAATAACATTACTTTATTCTTATTGAATGTTAATGTTTTCTATTGGATTAAAAAAATAATGAATTGAATTCGCATTTTCAATTTTATTTTTATAGTTCAAAACACACATTGCTTACATTAATCTTTTTTATTCAATTGGAGATAGAATATGTAAATCATGTGGAAATAAAACATAATGTTTACAAATTTACCCCCTGCCCCTTTTCCCGCATGGGGATAACTGGTTTTCCAGTTATTTGGGAGCGGCGCTCCCACGGCCCGAGCTGACCTTTTGGCGGATTAATTTTTTTTTTACTTTCGTCTTTGTACGATTATGTTACCGAAGGGACAGTTGTTCATCCAGCTGCTGGGGGATGGCGTCCCCACGGCCCAAGCCGACATGTACTATATGTGATGATTTTTAAATTTTTTATGTTGTTTTTTTTTATTCACTTGACACGCACCCGCCTCAGTTGTAGGTTGCTGAGGTTGTGATTATGCGCCGGCTCTGGATTTTAGTTTCTCTTTTTTTTTCCTGTCTTCTCCATTTTATGTACCCTTCTTTGGTTTTCCCAGCTGGTTAGCTAGACCTGCCTGCACGTTTGCCGTGTGCGGTGACCCGTAAGGTGGAAAAGGGGATGCTGGAGGCTGAGGTTTCTGGTGGCCTGGGTGTTGTTGTCGCCAGGTGCCAACACTCCTCTTTGCCCCTGCTTCACCCTAAACGGGTGGCTAGGAACTAACCCTCTCCTAGTCAGGAAGTCTGTGGCCGAGTGGAGTCCAGACTTCTAACGGCTTGTCATTACGTTCGGCAGGGTGAGTTTGGGGGCAAGGTGAGTTTGGAATTAGGGTGGGCATGCCAAAGGGGTGTTCCCCAGGCGTGGGAAAGTCTGGGTGCTCGTCGAGCGCATGTCTGCCCTATCAGCTTGCTATCCCTAGAGCCGTGTCCTGCGTCCCAGCGCAGCTGCTACTAGGTATCCACTGAGATACTGTCGCTGTCTTCTCATTTTTAAAACACATTGACTATTTTAAACGTATCTGGATTTTAGCCCTATTATCATTCTCATTTTTCAGTTTTACTGAATCAGCTAGATTTTAATCATTGTACCATGCTTTTAATACTGTTTGTTTCATTGTCTTTTTTAGCCTTTCCGTCGCTCTCATTTTTCAGTTTTACTTGATCAGCCAGATTTTAAGCTTTAACCACGCTTTTAATACTGTTTGTTTGTCTTGTGTCTGGCGCTCTTTGGCCAAACATGGCCCTTGCGCCATAAAAATCAGCCAACCAACCAATCTTCGCGCAATGTCAAGAAGCTTCCTTCTGGGGATCTTTTTGTCGAAACCTCTCATTCCAGACATAGCGCCACTCTGCTTACCACGACCGCACTGTGGGTATTCCGGTGCAAGTGACACCGCACGGCTATTTAAACTCCTCTCGCGGCGTGGTCACCTCCAGCGACTTAATTGACTGCAGCGATGAGGAGCTACTTGACGAACTAGGGGAGCAACATGTCACTGGGGTTCGACAGATTCTCTTTCGGCGAGATGGGAAATGATATGTTGCTGAAAATCTGTGGACATCTGATCAATGTTTTCAGATTTTCATCAACATTATCCACGTTTTTCTTGATAGAAAAAAAATTAATCGAAGGGGTAATAGTGATCAGTTCAGGAAAGGGTGACGATTCTTCCCTGGAGTGATTTGCTGTTAAACTTTTCGTAAACTTAGATTTCACCTCCCCTGGGTTCGATCTTGGGATCCAGAGAGAGAAAGTCAAGAAAAACCTA
Source organism: Macrothele yani (assembly GCA_039090855.1). NCBI lineage: Eukaryota > Metazoa > Arthropoda > Arachnida > Araneae > Macrothelidae > Macrothele > Macrothele yani. The sequence goes on from CM076998.1 coordinate 69,532,451, forward strand.
CAGAAATTCTATTTCTCATTTGTTTTTTTCCCTCTTTGTTCTGTGGGGCCTGCGAGAAAGGTGTTCGCTTTATTCACGAAAGAAAAAAAAATGTATATAGTGTGAACTGGCAGTCACAATGCTGTTCCTTTTGTTTTGGTATTACTCAGCCCAGCAGGAGGAAAGGAAAAACATACTCAGCAGAATTAAAGTAAGAGCACTGTAAATAAATTTTTTTCCCTCTATGTGTATGAACAAAATGTAGCATTTATACGACGCAATACCAAAAGGTGCGATGTCGCAACATTCATGAGAATAAACCTGGGGTATGCTCATAAAAAAAAATAATGAAAATAATAATTATGAGAAAAAAAAAGGTAATATTTTGTATTTCTTGCTTTGTTCAGTATATGAAGTAACATGCTAAAACATTTTGTAAGCCAGATACAGCTTCCCTCCTTTAACAGATAGCGGTTAATGATCCAAGTTTTCCAGAAAAGGGCTGGAAGGCAGTAAATTCTTTCGATCCCTTTCAGAGATGTTCTTTCCTGGTAAAAGACCACCAGGAGTAACCAACATTCTTTTCCCCGTGGTCTGGAAAATCTCACTAGCTGAGAAGGGGCTTAGGAAAGCGCGTATTTCGTGCGTATTTCGTGTAAAGCCCTATGAAAGGGGAGATGGTGGCCGGTTGAATGTGGGAAGCAGCAGTCCCTCGCACCAAAATTTATGAGGTTGTTTACGAAATGTGGACCCTTGCGAAGCATTCAGCTGTCAGGTGTCAAACACGTGCATTTCACGTGTTCTTGGCTGGAAGTAGCCAATGGGATGGCAGGCGTCCTCCCGGCCTAATGCGATTGGTCGCGTGACCCTCCCAAGGGGAGAGGAGCTCTGCGCGTCCATTTTGATTTTCGAGAGAGGTCGCAAAAATGAACTGCTACAGGGAGGAGGAAAAAGAGGTGGCTGGCTGTTGAGTCAAGAAAAAAGTCAGCGATTGTGGTTAGGGAGTTTTCCGCCACCTTGGGAGCTACAATTTGCCGGAAACGTGCAAAATTACTGCTGATGATACATTCTCACCAGAATGGTAGAATGATGATGATACCATCACCGAGCATGCTGCCAAAACGTTCTCACCAGAATGCTGATGAGCTGAAGTCCTCCGGAGTGCCCATGTCTGAATAGTTTCCTGGAGGAGCACCGTAACCCTAATGCTGCGCTGCATGCTTTTACTATTGGAACTCGCGATATTGAAGAAAAGGCGGAGGAGCGTTGTCATCAAATACAATAGCACAGAAATGTAGACCTAACGACAGCTGGAGGAACCACCAGCGAAACCGACAGGCCGGCCAAAATTTCGGGTGAAAACCAGCTTCCAGATAGAAAACACTCCCTGCGAGCTGACTGTTCTTGACAGCCGACGATGGTCACGTTCACCCAAAGTCTTTTTTACGGCCACACTGGTATCGTAGGTTGGAGGTTTTGCCAGAATTCTTGTAGTCACAGTACACCCTTGCAATAGTCGTCCATGAAAATCCGAACTTCGTTTTTACTTCCGAAATACTATGGCCCATCTCACGAGCGCCAACTACGACACCGCGTTGAAAATCGCTTAAATCGTTATTACTTGTCATTCTCATGCTGAAAAACAGCTTGACAGCTGGCAAGGATGTCTATTGCTTTATATACGCACTGGCGGACGCAACCCAGTACGCGCATAGTTGGCGTTGCTATGTATTTTGCATTAGCTCGTCTGTACCAGTTTTTCTGGCACTTCAGTGTACATAGGTGCCGACTTCATAGGTTCGAGACACGTTTTGAACCCTCAATGATTTTGTTATGCGTTCCTCGAACCCTTAACATTTTTGCGCGTATTTCGTGGGAAAAATACATGTACGCATATATGCATAAATTTTGTTTTTCCTGATCAGTTCTTCAAGTTTTTTTATTATCATTCCCGTTTACTATATATAGAAAGTGTGTATAGAAATTTACCCCTCAGACTGTTTATTGTGCCTCAAATAAGAATTAGTGTTCGTTCGCGCTCATCAAATTTGACGCGACAGACAATAATACCTCAAGTACCGTTGTTTAAGAGCATTTAAAACTGCATCCTTTATAAAAAAAAATTCTTCGGTTTGTCTGGGTTTCCACAAAATGCAAAAGTCTAGCTTTACATTCGGAGACGAGAACCTATCCGAGGTCATAGTGATAAAGGCGGTAATATGTTATACAATCAGTTGACCCGGTATCCTCCTAACCTAATTTCGGACGTCTCACTTCCGGACAACCAGAAAAACGTCCCATTACCGGACAACTCCCTAGTTCCCCAAGTCGCTGATTTAAAAGTCGTTTTTTTTTTTTTTTTAACAACTTTCCTTCACACTTTCCCCAGGCTTAGGACTGGCAGTGCTGTCATTCCGAGCTAGAAATGCATCTACTCTGGTGTGTCGTTTTTTTTGTTTTGTTTTTTTGCTTTCTTTTTTTTTCTTTTTTTAATTACACTGATGTTCAAAATTAAGAGAATTTGCACATTTTGTCGAATTTATGAAAAACTAATGGACACATTTTAATGAAATTTGGTATGGATACACAGTTATATAAGAGAAAATATTATACCACAGTCATGGTACGCACTCATGATCGTCAGTAAGGCTCATCAGCGCAGGAATGTCCAAAATCCATGTTGCAAGATCGAATATAAAATGACTCTAATATGGGGTATGGTCCCCTCTCACAGTCTCACAGCGCGACGTCATACTGGAAGCGAGGCAGTTGATGAGTCCCTGTGGCAGTCGGTCCCACTCCTGCATGGTTCTCGGAGGGAGGTGGCGAGCTGCACTTGCCCTCTCAAGAGCGTCCCAGACATGTTCGATAGGGTTTAGGTCTGGCGATCTGAGTGGCCATTCCATTCGGCGAATATCCTCACTTTCACGATAATCGTCGACCAGGTGAGCCCTATGTTTACGAGTGTTGTCGTCCATAAAAAGGAACAGAGGACCAACTGTGCCCCTGAAAAGTCGAACATAGGGCTGTAAGTTCTCATCCCTATAACTCTCAGCAGTCAGGGAGCCTCTGTCAAACACATGAAAAGGTCTGCGGCCGTCCAACATGATGCCTGCCCAGACCATGACACCTCCGCTGCTATATCCCTTTTTCGGATGTTGGAGGAAAGGTATCGGGTCCCAGGTTCTCTCCAGATGAAGGTACGTCGAGAATCAGTGTCCAGGATGAATCTCGACTCATCTGTGAAGAAAGCGTTACCTCACTGAAGTCTGGTCCAAGGCTGATGTTGCCTGCACCATGCTAAACGCGCTCTCTTGTGTGCTGAAGTGAGCGGGACGCAAACAGCGGGTCTTGTGGCGAAAAAGCCCTCTCTCATGAAGCGTTCGGGAAACAGTAAACCTTGAAACTCGGGTTCTAGTGGCGGCATGCAGCTCACGAGATAGCTGTGCAGCTGTAGCAGTCCAGTGGCGCTTCGCTGAAAGTGCCAAATAACGATCTTCGTTGGCCGTCGTAACTCTTGGACGACCTTGCCCAGGCCTTCTCGATGTGGATCCGGTGTCCTTAAACTGTTTCCACAAATTGCAGACGACACTGGGCGTTACATTGAGCTCTGTAGCAACCTGCACTTGCGATTGCCCTGCCTCCAATCTACCGACAATTCTCCAATTCATTCCGTCATCAAAACTTTCGTGACAACTCATTTTACCTGACTGCTTATGAAACTGAACCAACTCCTGCAAGAAACACAACGAATGTCGCCGAGGAGTACGAGCGAACTAATCGCGGAAAAAGCCGCGTGTGCTTTTCATGCCCTCCGCTGTCACAGCTCCGCCCACATGCACGTGTACGCTTACGTATTCGACACAGCAAATTTGCATTCTTATTCGGCGGCATAATTTGCACCTTTGATTCCTTACTTTTTGTGAAAATCGACAAAATGTGCAAATTCTCTTAATTTTGAACACCAGTGTATTTTTTTTTTTTCATTTTTACATTTTGTAATCTTTATTTTCTTTTTCTTTTCTTCTTTCTTGGGAATTTTTTTTATTTTCTTAATTTGTTTTATATTTCTTTTTCACCTGACTTACTTTGCATAGAGACGGTTCTCCTTTCACTCAAATTTCTGAACATAAGGTAGTATCCACAGAAACTTCCTTATGTCTCCATTTGCGACATACTTTATTGTCGCTCTATTCTGATTCTTTCATCAAGTTTAACTGTTTGGGTTTTCCTTTTTTTGCCTTCTGAAGAGATGCAAGACCTGTCGTAAATGAAATCACCGTGGCTGGCTTCGCCTTTCAAGCAATTAACTAGCTTGAGGACGCCAGACTGCCTCTTACGTGTGAAAATGTTCAGTATGTTGTTCCATCCTTCGACTATATTATTCGTCCTGTGAAGTTTGCAGTTGCAATTCCACATTTCCCTGCTAATCGCAGAATTTTCTAACCAAGGAAGCGATAAGCGGTGCTGTCCGGAATTGGCACGATTTCCCTTGTTGTCCGGAACTGGGACGTCCGGAATTGGCATGGATTCAGTTGAACCACCCTATCTTCGTAAAGTCGGGGACCAAGGAGGTTAGAAGACAGAGGAGATGGCATCAGCAGCCGCTGGTGAAGCCAAATCTGATCTGGTTTCTTGCGCCCTCCGGGTGGGGAGGATTCAGTGGCATGAAGTCACTTACTGAAGACCTGTGCTGAAGCACAGATTGATAGCGACCGACTCTTACTCTCTGCAGCAATCCCTGAAGGTCAACAAGGCTCCCACAGCTTTAGCAAGGCCGTGATTGGTTAATACGCAATATGCACTTCCGCTCGACGAAGCATAATTTTGTTTAATTTTTTTAGAAAATACTAAACAGTATTTCTGTAACTTTTTGCAAATTTTTAGTTATGTGCATGTATATTTCGGTCTCATTTTTTCCTGACTGTATATGCTGCACAAGTACCTCTAAAACCTCTTCAAAATCAGCGATTTCTCCAAAGAAAGCAGCCCAAGTTGGGTATACTCAGCAGCTACGAAATGGAGCCCACGGAAAACGCAGTTCGTGCGGCTGATGCCATGTCCTCTCCCTTCTAACCTCCTATTTTAACTCAGAATTCATTTGAAGAAAAAAATAATTGTCCTTTTTAAAATTGGTAAAAAAAAACCTGAAAATAAATTTACAATGTTTTTGTTACTTTTATAAGACAACAGAGTTGGAAAAATTCAGACTGTATCTGTGTATTATTGTGCATAATAATGTCGCGCCTATAGAAAGCAAAATAAATGAAATAAATAATTATCTAGAGAATAAACATTCTGTAATTAACTATAGTTTGCTTCATTTTTTTTTTTTTTTTTTGATTGGAGGTTTAACGACCACCGTGAGCAACTCAATGGGCTATAAGCAGTCGCCCGTCCCTAATTTAGGGTCACTGGTTCCAGGGAAGGGAGAGAACCAGTGCCGTAAGACAAACACAACATCCATGCCTCACCGGGATTCGAACCCGGACCCCGTTCGGACGAATGATCAGAGGTCATCGCTTAGACCACTGCGCAACCGGGGCGGCGCTTCATTTTAGCATTTCAGGCGTCTTATTATGCCAGATAATCTGACAATGAAATTTAAGTTAGACTTAAATACTTTGAAAATTGCATGGGTAATTCGATTAAAAATTTCGGTAACCCCCACTAATTTTCAAGTCGGCGCCTATGTGTATATATATATATATATATATTCTATTAAGAAGAGACTGAAGCAAACAATTTTTTGACTCATACCAAGTACAACATAGAAAAGGTTATGTATTTACCGGTGTGAGTAAAAAGAGAAAAAAATAGAACAACTGAATGTAGAAAGTGTCAAGAATACTGAGCCTTGGCTTTATCAAGGACCAGCAAAAACTCTGCATTTTCTCACTTCCACAAAGACCTATTTGGAAATGGGTTTCTGCAAAGTCATAGATGCAAGTAATAAGCCCACCAAAAAAAAATTTTAAAAATAAATATATATGTCATAACTTCCAAAGAGTTGTATGACCAAGCTTTAGTTAACAATTTAGCTTGCATCCATAACTTTCCTGGCCCGACCCATTCTCTTCATCTGTTACTAATAAACAGAAAGAAGATGATTATAGAAAACTCAAGTTGTAAGAGTGACATAACGAATCGGAAAAAATGTTCAGCAATAACAAATTGCCAAGTTACCTGGTTGCCTGAGAGAGAATTTAAACCTGTATAGCAATACTAAAGTACTACAAATTCTTAAACATTGCAATAAAAAAGGAAATATTATTTTTTTTTCTAAAACACAGATTCTTGAAAGAAAACTGGATTATAAAAAACCCCTACTCCACAACTTCTGACAACACAAAAACGAGAATAAAATAAAGACAATAATAAACTGAAGAAATGCTTTGTGAAGGTTATATGACATAAACAATTAGTTGCAATATGTACAAAGTATTTCAGAAGTGCTTTACGTGCATAATTAAGTAGTTATTAAGAACTTAACTACATCGAAAACACATCGCAGACTACAAGAACAATGGAACGGCCGGCTGCTTTGCCTTAGTTCCCTCTAAAAACGTGCAAAGTTACCAAGAAAAGAAAGAGTTAAAAACCGCAAAAAAGTTAATAGACTTGCTAGTGCCTAAATGCTTAAAGCAAAAAAAAAAAAAATGTTCAAGAAGTTCAAATATTGAAGCTGGAAAACCTAAAACCCAAAGACAATGAAAAGAGCTTACCTCTTATGCAACTTAACTTCTTCCACTCTTGAGGAAACATGGCCGACTTTTTACCCCAAACTTCTAAACACCCCTGCCACTCCCTAGTCGCTGGGGGCAGTGTGGGTGGGGCTGAAGGCCTCCACACACTGAAAAATCCTACTCGCGGAGATTTTAACTAAAGAAAAATAAAATTAAGATTGTGGACCTGTTTGATCAGAAAGAGCAGAATTAACTCTAAAGAATACATGAGAAATATTATGAAATACACAAGTAGTGTATTTAATAATCTTTGTATGTATTTAATCACCTTAGTGAGCTTCTGTAGACTATTCAGAATCCTATTAATTTTAATATTAATTTTACTATTTTTAGTATAGCTATTCTAGTGAGTGAATAACTAGTTTTCTTTTATATTTATTTTTATTTTCTTTTATAAACAGATTTTTAAGTTTTTTTTTGTGATTTTGCCTATATTATTTAATTTTTAATTTTTAATAGGACCTTCTGATCCATAGCACTAAGGTTCCTTTTTGTAGTTAATATACATCCTCTAGCCAACTTCCAAAAGGCTTTCATTGGTCAGAATCATATTATTAACTGTGTAGAAAATTAAAGCAGATCTGCTAAACTTACTCTATTACTCAGAATAATTTTTCTTAAAGTTCTTTTGATGAAAGAAGTAGGAATTTTGTTCTCTAGAAAACTGTCTAATAGTATATTAATGTAGTAATTGAAGTCCAAATTGTTGCTGCAAATTCTTGAAATTCTAAGCACCTGAGAAATTAGTACATTCTCAATTACTTTGGTTCATATATGTTATTATTCCCGTGTAGATATTTAATTACTTTGAAAGGAAAATTAACTCTTTTATCAAAGAGGCTAATAGATGGGTTACCTCTGTTAAGTTTAATGATCTGTAAGAAGTTCTATTTTGAATTGTTAACTATGGAACTCAATAATAGAGTAACCTACGAGCCCGTAAGTTATACTACCAAGCAGTTAGAAAATCGTTTTAAGGTATTCTTCAAGAAACGTGAAATTCCACAAATGAGAAGATATGAGCCTGAATTTCCCTTTCTTTTTGCAACTGTTAAGTTTCATAAAGATCCAGTGAAGTTCAGATTCATAGCTAGTTGAGTCATTAGTCATAAAAAGAAAATTGATCTAGCTTTTGAAGAAATCTTGAAGAAGGTCTTGAAACACATTAGTAACTGTACTAATTTGAAGAACAGAGATTTTTGGATAATTAATAATAATGCAGAAGTAATTTCCACTATACTCGAAGTAAATCCCGTAGATATTAATAGTTATGATTTTGAGAACTTATATACTAATCTGCCTCTATCAGATATAATCACTACCTTTAAAGAGCTGTATGCAGAATTTAAACTTAACCAATTTGTTAATGTAGGAGCCTGGAACTCTTATCTCAATTGCTGCATAAAAAATAACCATATCTTACATAATAATACTCTCTATAAGCAAGTAAACGGTATCCCTATAGGAACGTCAACATCCACAAGTATTGCAAATCTATTCCTGTTCTTTAAGGAATATAAATTCATTAAAAACCACTCCACTTACTCCGATAACTACCTTTACACATTTAGATATATTGACGATCTGCAGTGTATAAATAATTCAGAAGTTATAGAGAGTGATTTTGATAATATCTATCCTAGCTCTCTTAACTTATGTAAAACCAACCACAGTAATCAGGAACTAGAGTTCCTAGACTTAATCATTAAACTTAACAGAGGTAACCCATCTATTAGCCTCTTTGATAAAAGAGTTAATTTTTCTTTCAAAGTAATTAAATATCTACACTGGATTAATAACATATCAACCAAAGTAATTGAGAATGTACTAATTTCTCAGGTGCTTAGAATTTCAAGAATTTGCAGCAACAATTTGGACTTCAATTACCACATTAATATACTATTAGACAGTTTTCTAGAGAACAAAATTCCTACTTCTTTCATCAAAAGAACTTTAAGAAAAATTATTCTGAGTAATAGAGTAAGTTTAGCAGATCTGCTTTAATTTTCTACACAGTTAATAATATGATTCTGACCAGTGAAAGCCTTTTGGAAGTTGGCTAGAGGATGTATATTAACTACAAAAAGGAACCTTAGTGCAATGGATCAGAAGGTCCTATTAAAAATTAAAAATTAAATAATATAGGCAAAATCACAAAAAAACTTAAAAATCTGTTTATAAAATAAAATAAAAATAAATATAAAAGAAAACTAGTTATTCACTCACTAGAATAGCTATACTAAAAATAGTAAAACTAACATTAAAATTAATAGGATTCTGAATAGTCTACAGAAGCTCACTAAGGTGATTAAATACATGCAAAGATTATTAAATACACTACTTGTGTATTTCATAATATTTCTCATGTATTCTGGAGAGTTAATTCTGCTCTTTCTGATCAAACAGGTCCACAATCTTAATTTTATTTTTCTCTAGTTAAAATCTCCGCGAGTAGGATTTTTTTCAGTGTGTGGAGGCCTCCAGCCCCACCCACACTGCCCCCCAGCGACTAGGGAGTGGCAGGGGTGTTTAGAAGTTTGGGGTAAAAGGTCGGCCATGTTTTCTCAAGAGTGGAAGAAGGTAAATTGCATAAGAGGTAAGCACTCTTCATTGTCTTTGGGTTTTAGGTTTTCCAGCTTCAATATTTGAACTTCTTGAACATTTTTTTTTTTTTTTTTTTTTTTTTTGCTTTAAGCATTTAGGCACTAGCAAGTCTATTAACTTTTTTGCGGTTTTTAACTCTTTCTTTTCTTGGTAACTTTGCACGTTTTTTAGAGGGAACTAAGGCAAAGCAGCCGGCCGTTCCATTGTTCTTGTAGTCTGCGATGCGTTTTCGATGTAGTTAATGTCTTAATAACTACTTAATTATGCACTTAAAGCACTTCTGAAATACTTTGTACATATTGCAACTAATTGTTTATGTCATATAACCTTCACAAAGCAACTCTCGAAAAGATACCACGCTCAGATTATTCAAACTTATGCACCCACCACAAGTCATCCTGAAGAAGAAATTGAAGAATTTTATGAGGAAATTTGTCATCTAAATAATAAAGGTAAGCAGCACTTGAAAATAATTATGGGAGATTTCAATGGAAAAATAGGGCAACGGCAACAGAATGAAACTTCAGTAGGTGAATTCGGTCACGGCAACAGAAACCAGCGTGGAAATACTCTCGTTGAGTTTGCAGAGGCAGAAGGGTTTTTCATCTTGAACTCCTTCTTCAAGAAAAAGCCACACAGGAAATGGACATGGAGACATCCAAATGGGACGACAAGTGAAATTGATTTTATTATGTGTAACAAAAAATTCGTCATAGAAGACTGCAGTGTGCTAAACAAGTTCAACACAGGTAGTGACCATAGATTGGTGAGATGTAAGATGCACCTCAACACTAAACTTGAACGTGGCAAGCTCATAAGACAAACAAAATCTATTGACATAACCAACTTTAAAAAACACCATAATACCTTCAAGTTGGAACTGAAGAACAGGTTCTCTGCTTTAGAAGGCCTAACATCGGAAGAAGTGGACATCTCTGAAGTTAACAGAAAAGTAACCAAAGCTCTTATGGAAACAGCAACAAAATTAGCTGGGTCTAAGAACAAGTTGCATGTAAACAAATTATCAGGAAAAACGAAAATGTTGATGCAAAAAAGAAGAGAGATGAGGACAACTAAAGAAGATGTGACTTCCAAAGTGGAATATATAGAGCTATGCAAGACAGTAAGTAAAAATTCAATGAAGACGTAAGAAAATTCAACTGTGAACTAGTGAGGAAAGCAATTGAAAACAACCAAAGCCTAAAGATAGCAAAGGGACATCTCAGTAAGGCAAGAAAACAGATTATGGCACTGAGAAAAGAAGATGGTTCTGTAACAAGAAATAGAGGCGAAATTTTGACAAGAGTGAAAGATTTCTACTCCAAATTATATGAAAGGGATGATACATGCACTCCAGACCTCATGTAAGAAACCAGTACCAGAGTTCCTCCAGTCCTTCCAGCAGAAGTTGCACATGCAATCAAGAGCATGAAGCGGGGAAAAGCTCCAGGAGAAGATGGAATTACTGTAGACATCATACAAGAAGCAAGTGGAGAAATCGAAACAGTACTCGCCCAAATTTTCACTCGATGCCTTAATGAAGGAAAGATTCCTGAGGATTGGAACACCGCGACAATGATCCTGCTACATAAGAAAGGTGACATTGAGGATCTCGGAAACTACAGACCTATCAGCCTCCTATCAGTAGTTTATAAAATCTTCACTAAAGTTCTTTCACACCGCTTGAAGGTAACACTGGACATGGCTCAACCGAGAGAACAAGCTGGATTCAGGAGTGGCTACAGCACAATAGATCATATCCACGTACTGAGAGAACTAATTGAAAGAGCGAGGGAATATGAACTTCCATTGTGCATGGCTTTTATCGATTATGAAAAAGCCTTTGATTCGGTGAAACCATCAGCAGTTACAATGGCTCTGAAAACCTGCGGTATTGAAGATGCATACATTAATATTATTAATAACATCTATGAAAATGCAAGTGCAAAGATTCGGCTGTTTGAAAATACAACACACATAAAAATTGGAAAGGGAGTGAGACAAGGTGACACCATATCTCCGAAGCTCTTTAATGCCACATTGGAGGGTGTTTTTCAGTCGCTGAGCTGGGAAAACAAAGGGATAAAGATTAATGGAGATTATCTAACCCACCTTCGTTTTGCTGATGACGTAGTCATTTTCGCAACTACCCCATCAGAGCTGCAGAGTATGATCCAGGAACTTGCTGACAAGAGTAAAGAAGTGGGATTAAAAATGAACTTTCAGAAGACAAAAGTGATGTTCAATGCTTTTACAAGAAATGAAGATTTATCGATTGATTGAGAAAAGCTGGAGATAACAGACACGTACGTTTATCTTGGACAGCAGATATCAAGTGAGGGTCACGTTGATGAAGAAATTAATCGGCGTACAAAACTTGCCTGGAGAGCTTTTGGAAGAAACAGCATAATTTTCAAGAGCAATATGCCATTATGTCTTAAAAGAAAAGTGTTTGATCAATGCATCCTTCCAGTGCTTACGTATGGTGCAGAGACGTGGACCTTAACTAAAAGAGACATACAAAGGCTGCAGACAACTCAAAGCAGCATGGAGAGGTGCATGCTTGGTGTAACCAGGAGAGATAAGAAGAGGAACTCGTGGATCCGAAAAATGACAAGAGTGGAAGACATCATGATCAGAGTTAAATCCCTGAAATGGCAATGGGCTGGACATACTGCCAGAAGGACAGATCATCGATGGACAGCCGAAATTTTAGATTGGATTCCAAGAGACAGGAAAAGACCCAGAAGAAGACCACATAGGAGATGGGTGGATGAAATTCGAAAGTATGCAGGGGTGACATGGAGGAGACTGGCACAAGACAGACCGTTGTGGAGGAAACTTGGGGAGACCTTCGTCCAGCAGTGGATTGATAATGGTTGACAATGATGATGATGATACTGTATATATATATATATATGTAGTTATGTGTTTTAACTATATATATTTTTTATGATATGTGGTAATTTTAAGGTATTAAAAATCGTGCATAAGACAGAAATATTTGCTCCTTGAGTGAAGTCACCCATCGTTGTGCCTTCTGCTTGGCGAATAGACCGCATATGTTTGAATGGTTAGCAAGTCACCCATCATCGTGTCTTCTGCTGCAGTGCTGTGTAAGTGTGTGTGTTTACAGCGAGAGCGACAGTGAATTAGTGCCATCTCACTTCAGTTTTCTGTCACCATGTTAACCATTCAAACTGGAATAGACACTTTTAGTGCTTTTGTACAGTAAGTATTTTTATTAATTCAATTCTTCCGCTGGTTAGAGCAAGCTGCAGTAGGATGTAAGCCCATGCGGTCTACTGGCTAAATCATACCCGAAGGTCGTTCTTGAAGACAATCAGATAGTAGCTTATATCAGGGGCAGATTAGCTTTATGTAGCTTACATCAGGGGCGAATTTCCGAATTGGCGCTCTAGGGCCCCAGAACTTGAGGTGCCCCGAAAACGTTTAATTGGATTGCCAGTTTTGTTTTGGCTTTCTCTGACCGCAAGAAATAAATCCTTAAAGCGACCACTTTATTTGTATTTTTAATTGATATTTTACTTTCTCATATTAGAAACATATATATTTTTTTTCCTGTTGCTGTTACTCCAAATTTTCAAGTTCTTATCGATGTACTTCTTTTAACAGAACGGTTAAAATGACTTAGCCTCCCTTTAGTGGTAGATGTAGGAAGGATTCACGCTTCCGACACTTTTCATTGTTTAAAGGGAATACTTAACTGGCCTGCTGTGCTATAAATTACTTTCATGTTACTTCCAGGCAAGGGAAAACACCTGTATATTAAGATAATACAACGTAGTTTGTTTGTGACAAACAACGTTGTGTTATCTTAATATATATAATCGTCACAAAACTGTAGTCTTTGAGATCAAGGAAAACATCTGTGTTGGAAAACTTTGCCCCTGAGTTGTAATGAGGAGCAATGGCGTAACTAGGACAACGTGCCCCCTTCCCCCGCAAGATTTACTTCAGCACCCCTAAGCACAGTCATTTTCCAAGGATTTGGAACACGAATGTTGATGTGCTTTTCGCTGTGTGCGTTGGGAGGGGGAGAGTATCTGGAGGTAGAGGAGAATGTCTGGTAAACTAAGTGTAGTTTTAACTTTTAATTTGGAACAGAAGTACATAATGTAAGGTTATCAATCAGCCAATCAGAATTACCACCGTGCACGGATTGATGAATGAGCATGAATATACATTTTATCGCAGGAAACGAATTCGGTAAAATATATTTTAATGATTAAGGTCAATAACTACAGTAAGACTTCATAATCACCCATTTTACTTTCAATTGTTTCTGAAGTGCTTAGTTTATGTGAAATGTCTGTCTCTAAAGTTCGAACAGTTGACGTGCTAAACAAATCATCATTCTTTTAATCACAAACGGCACTTGGGTTTAATTGATTCTTCACAAAAAGAGCTGGCCGAGCTTTGGAAGTATCTTCGCGCCCTCTTTTTTCTTTCGCCGATGCTATGCAACCTATAGCAGAGCGATCGCATCACAACCCGGAGCCCAAGGGCCGAATGGCTTCATTCCGTAGGGCATCTAGTGCTTTAAAAGTGATACTTGACATTTATTTAGGCAAAGCTATATATGTATTAAAGGAAAATATGAATTTTTGGTTTAATTATTTCTTTGTTTGTTTTCGTATGCGTTCGGATTTTATCATAAAACAATTACTGGCAGCTGCAGTACACCCCTTCGTTACCTGCGCCCCCCACGCACCTGCGGGGGTGGTAGTTACCCCACTGATGAGGAGTGCTTATGAAAGCTGCCCTGATAATGGGAGATTTTGCTGTCTATTGCTTTTCCCTTTGGTAGGGTAATAACGATCTTCCTCAGCTCTAATCCCCTTTAACCAGGAAATTTATGAAATAGTGGTGAAATTAAATGGACTGAATCTAATGAATTTTTATGCCGTATCATTCGTAAACAAATTTGGAAAATCTGTGAAAACCAAATCTTTTGGTCTTCAGGGCTTTTAGCAGGAAACTAATGAACTAATTGCAGAAATTTAAATATTTCAGAAGGAACAGTTAAGCTTAATCTGAGAACATTTTTTTCTCTAAGTTTAATAGTTTTTTCACAACAGAGCTTTAATTTTTTGAATTTTCTACTTTGATAGCTTTTAGCGGTGAATTCATGAAGTATATGGGATATTTAAAATGTCAGGCGTAATATCCTTTGATTTCCTATTAGCCGCAGAAATAATTTTTGAAATATCTCTAAAAACAAAAAGGCAGATGTGCACGGACAGACAAAGTCGTTCCATTAGTACTCTTCCTTACACAACGTTCTAATAATAGGAAGAGAGAATGGCACTGTAAAAAGTGTTAAAATTATTTTCTTGTGTTTACTTTTTTAAAATCTGACGGATGAAAATTTTTGAGGCGATAAAATGGAAGCGGCGGCGGGGGGTGGGGTGGTAGCCTGAATCTTTTAGCGCCTAAGGCCCCAAAAGATATCAAATCGCCTCTGGCTTACATCTATAATCTGTTATAAGTTGTGACTTAAAAGGTACAGCTGAAATCGAGACTGCTCCATAAATAAGTCGTGTTGTACATACAAGTAGCAGCTTTACATTATCTTATTTTCTATGTCTTCCTTGGTTCTTAAATAAACATTTCATTTTTTGTTTGTTATTTTCATCAAACTTATTTGTTTATTGACTAAAAATGTCTGTCTTGTACCAACCCCTCAGTTGAGTGTGTTATTTTGAGTAACGCGATAGTCTGCTTTTTATTGGTCAAATGTTTGTTGGTTAAACTCTCGTCTAACACGCAGGTTTCAGCGTTGAACAAACCGTCCAATTAGTATCTACCGGTAGACCATATTGCTGTCTTAAGCACGAAGAACAAGACATAACCCATTTCAACACGAAATAAACTAAGTCCAATTATCGCAAGCTGTGAAAACATCTTTACTTAGGAAAATTAAAACTTGTTTAAAATTTTAAAATGATTAAAACAATGTGCGAGATCTTTCGAGTCTGTCTTTTACAAACCCATACTCAGACACAACAAGAAAACTCACACGGGGCACGCTCGCTTATATACACGCCTCTGTGCATCAGCAAGATACAACGCATGCGCCGTACTACAAGGTCGGGTATGCTTTACGCAGAAAGTAACAAATGAAAATATGTACAAATGCATGAAAAGAAATACAAATGGCTGTAAGTAAGTAATCAAAACATATTTACAGTAGAAGTGGGATTCTCCAACAGGAACCTCCAGGGAGCAGGTATGATTTGCGGGGTTTCTTCATTACAACATTGTTCGGCAAAATCATAAATATATGAAATCTCCAAAAAGAGCACTGCAGTTTTAGTTCTGGCCGAGCACAATAATTCAGCATCATTCCATAGTGGGAAATAATTGCCTTTGTTGACTGTTCGGGCTAAGGCCGTTGCGGATGAATGGGTGCGAACATTGTATTTATGTTCGGAGATTCTCACCACGACTGACCGACAAGTTGATCCGATGTAAGCTGTCATAGGGAGAGAGTCATCAACAGATTGTAGTGGCACGGAATATACACCATATTTTTCCATGATTGAGACATGGTCACGATCTGACTTGATCAAGTTGAAAAGGCGTTCGGAAGAAATGCCGAAACTGTAGTTGAACTTACGACACGTTTTGTAGAGTGTGGATACTATGGTGGGGTGGTAAGGAATAGAGCCAACAAACCTGATGACAGGCAATTCACGTTGGGTTCGGAGTGTGGTGGAGCTATGGCGCTGAAACTTGCAAAGAGTTTTAATGAAATATCGGTGGGGATATCCGGACGACTCGGCCATGGTGGAAATGTGCTGAAGCTCTAGTGAGAGACCAGAGTTTGATGAGGAGTGCGTATAGGCTCGACTAATCAGAGAATGAAGTGAACCGGATTTATAACTGTTAGGAGTAAACGAGTTATATGGGATCATCACTGGAACAAACGTTGGCTTGCGATAAACTGAGGTGTGAATGCTGCCCCCTGGGATGCGTTTCAACAATATATCCAGGTAAGGTAAGGAGTCAGAAGATTCAATTTCTAAGGTGAAGGTAATCGAAGTGAGAACGGAGCAAAGAGATTCTGTAAAGGCACGTAAATCAGGAAGGGAGTATTGCCAAAGTAACAAAACATCATCAACGTATCGGGTGTAAAGCAGGGGTTGGAAAGGTCCATTGGTAAGTACAGTATTTTCAACATGTTGTAAGGCAATCTCGGCCAATACGGAAGAAAGAGGTGATCCCATTGGTGTACCATTATCTTAGCGGTAAATGATACTATTAAACTTAAAATAAGTTCGGTTTTTAATAAGAGTGAGGGCTGATGCAATGGCATTGCATTCAGAAGGTTGTAAGGCCAAGCTAGGTAGCTGTGGGGTGATTAAATCTATGACTGTGTCCACAGGGACGTTGGGAAAGACGTAAACAACATCAAGGCTTGCCATTAAGAACGGCAAGTCAGAATGAACAGTATGTATTTTATCTAGGGCTTGAGTGGAACTGTGAATTGAATACCTGGATTGTTGAGTTAGTGGGATGAGGAGGGATGCAAGTGATTTTTCCAAGTTACGTGTTGGGTTTGCATAGCCAGACACTAAAGGTCGGACTGGTTGATTTGGTTTATATAGTTTAACTTTTCCGAACAATTCAGGAGTGCGGGGTCCAAATGGTGGGTGCATATGATCAACAATAGATAGTGGAAGAGACTTGCTGTTTTTAAGTTTACTCAGTGCTGTGGCGGTAGCAGGTGTTGGGTTACGTGTTATTAACAGTATGCGGGATTTGATTAATAGCTTCTATCATTTTTGAATGGTACACTGGTTTATGAAGTATAACTATTTGGTGAGATTTATCTGCGGAAGAATGGCCAGTGAAGAATCTTTTGCTAATGACAGCAGCAAGGATCTGTCATACTGTAATAGTTTTTGGTGTTCAGTTGGTTGTTGCATACTTTCATGCGCAATGGTTCGAGATATTTTAAACAGCAAAGGGTCTTCAGCTGGTTTTGGTAAAGTTTTGATGATTTGTTCAACCTGGGTAATAAACTGGAATGATTTAGGGTTAAGTACCTGGAAGGAAAACTTGAAACTTCTGTTAAGTGCATTTAACTCCTCCTCAGATAACTGGCGTGAACTAAGATTCACAACGGCACCGGGTGAGTTTCCAAGAGTGGGTGTAGAGTCTGAGGGCCTATTGCACGTAGATTCATGGACTAAAAGTCGTAATTTCTGCAGTTGTCTGTACTGGTAATGCTGTACTTCACGTTCCACCTTGGAGAAATTTACAATGATGAGTTTATCGAAGATCACAGGCGAAGCATATTTTACCAGGAAACCATATGCGTTAAAAGACCTCCTATTAAAAATGTCAACCAGGCTGTATTCCGCACGTATTTCTGCAGAAAGGCGTCTGGATTCCGCACAGGACAAAATTCCGGAATCTCGACAGGACGTTGGCGTGGTTCTGAGGCGCAAGAATTTTGGAGTGACACCAGTGGAGCAATTTCTTAGAAAATTGCCGCTCCCTAGGTGTCAATCCAAACTTCTTGCGCCTCAGAACCACGCCAACGTCCTGTCGAGATTCCGGAATTTTGTCCTGTGCGGAATCCAGACGCCTTTCTGCAGAAATACGTGCGGAATACAGCCTGGTTGACATTTTTAATAGGAGGTCTTTTAACGCATATGGTTTCCTGGTAAAATATGCTTCGCCTGTGATCTTCGATAAACTCATCATTGTAAATTTCGCCAAGGTGGAACGTGAAGTACAGCATTTTTTTTTTTTTTTTTTGATTGGAGGTTTAACGACCACCGTGAGCAACTCAATGGGCTATAAGCAGTCGCCCGTCCCTAATTTAGGGTCACTGGTTCCAGGGAAGGGAGAGAGCCAGTGCCGTAAGACAAACACAACATCCATGCCTGACCGGGATTCGAACCCGGACCCCTTACGGACGAATGATCAGAGGCCAGCGCCTTAGACCACTGCGCCACCGGGGCGGCGAAGTACAGCATTACCAGTACAGACAACTGCATAAATTACGACTTTTAGTCCATGAATCTACGTGCAATAGGCCCTCAGACTCTACACCCACTCTTGGAAACTCACCCGGTGCCGTTGTGAATCTTAGTTCACGCCAGTTATCTGAGGAGGAGTTAAATGCACTTAACAGAAGTTTCAAGTTTTCCTTCCAGGTACTTAACCCTAAATCATTCCAGTTTATTACCCAGGTTGAACAAATCATCAAAACTTTACCAAAACCAGCTGAAGACCCTTTGCTGTTTAAAATATCTCGAACCATTGCGCATTAAAGTATGCAACAACCCACTGAACACCAAAAACTGTTACAGTATGACAGATACTTGCTGCTGTCATTAGCAAAAGATTCTTCACTGGCCATTCTTCTACAGATAAATCTCACCAAATAGCTATACTTCATAAACCAGTGTACCATTCAGAAATGATAGAAGCTATTAATCAAATCCCGCATACTGTTATCACGCGTAACCCAACACCTGCTACCGCCACAGCACTGAGTAAATTTAAAAACAGCAAGTCTCTTCCACTACCTATTGTTGATCATATGCACCCACCATTCGGACCCCGCACTCCTGAATTGTTCGGAAAAGTTAAACTATATAAACCAAATCAACCAGTCCGACCTTTAGTGTCTGGCTATGCAAACCCAGCACGTAACTTGGAAAAATCACTTCCATCCCTCCTCACCCCACTAACTCAACAATACAGGTATTCAATTCACAGTTCCACTCAAGCCCTAGATAAAATACATACTGTTCATTCTGACTTGCCTTTCTTAATGGCAAGCCTTGATGTTGTTTCCCTCTTTCCCAACGTCCCTGTGGACACAGCCATAGATTTAATCACCCCACAGCTACCTAGCTTGGCCTTACAACCTTCTGAATGCAATGCCATTGCATCAGCCCTCACTCTTATTAAAAACCGAACTTATTTTAAGTTTAATAATATCATTTACCGCTAAGATAATGGTACACCAATGGGATCACCTCTTTCTTCCGTATTGGCCGAGATTGCCTTACAACATGTTGAAAATACTGTACTTACCAATGGACCTTTCCAACCCCTGCTTTTTACACCCGATACGTTGATGTTTTGTTACTTTGGCAAAACTCCCTTCCTGATTTACGTGCCTTTACAGAATCTCTTTGCTCCGTTCTCACTTCGATTACCTTCACCTTAGAAATTGAATCTTCTGACTCCTTGCCTTACCTGGATATATTGTTGAAACGCATCCCAGGGGGCAGCATTCATACCTCAGTTTATCGCAAGCCAACGTTTGTTCCAGTGATGATCCCATATAACTCGTTTACTCCTAACAGTTATAAATCCGGTTCACTTCATTCTCTGATTAGTCGAGCCTTATACGCACTCCTCATCAAACTCTGGTCTCTCACTAGAACTTCAGCACATTTCCACCATGGCCGAGTCGTCCGGATATCCCCACCGATATTTCATTAAAACTCTTCGCAAGTTTCAGCGCCATAGCTCCACCACACTCCGAACCCAACGTGAATTGCCTGTCATCAGGTTTGTTGGCTCTATTCCTTACCACCCCACTGTTACAGTGGACACCCCCCCCCCCCCCATCCTAAAACCTGAAGAAAACTCTAAAATTTGTCCGCCATGTCGCGTGTGGTATGAGGCAGCTAGGAATCACAGTCCTGCAGGCTCACGTGTTCTTTTACAGTTCAGTTTTTTATTTATTTCTCATTTACGTTGTTTTTTTCTTTCGGATGTTTTCTAAAATAAATTAACAAAATTGCGGGATAATTGGGAAGTCGCTCCAATGCTCTTGAAGGCAAGAAACGCAATATTTTTGCCATTTTGAATTGTTTCTACCTGTGGGAAAAGGTAGCACTCAATGGTTGCTCTGGAAATTGATAAGAGCAAAGCGATAGGCCCAGAAGAGGACTTCTGGATTTCTTGAGGAGGGGCCGATGTTACGACCCACTCCCGCCATTAATTTAGTAATTAATGGGCGTGGTTGATGTGTGAAATTAATTAAGTATTAATTATGTTCGAGGCTTAATTGGAGTTTAAAAGTGTAAACAGCAGATAAAGTTTTATCTGGGGGTTTGGAAAGAAAAGAGGCGAAGAATTCTCTCTCTGGCTGGGTGGTCTCAGAATAGCTCTGTTAGGTCATAAATATCAGGGCGCAGCTGACGGGAAGCCTAAGCAACACGGAAAGGGAAAGTGGTACTTTTCGAAGAGGGGTCCACTTGAGTAAATGAATGAAGATGGGGACAAAAGGTTTAGCGAATAATCGTAAATTCGTCGATTGTTTGGGGCATTTTCGAGAACAATTGCTCTCTGTGTGGTCCGTGCAGAAAAATAAGAGTTCGCACTTGGCATGAACATAAGGAAAAAAGTTCAGTTGTCTGTACGCTCTCCGATGTGAAAGGCTGGATGCCTTGGATCTGCAAAAAATGAATTGGGGAAAAATGAAGCAGCAAACCTCCCCGCATTTGGTAAGAAATGGAGACAACTCGAGGCGGCTGATGGAGATGCCAGTTTGCCATAAAGACAGCGGAATGCCTAAATCCGCGTGATAAAGCTGCAATTTCTAGGCTGGAGCGTAATGGAAATCAGCGACTGTTTGGCCTAATGAAAGCCAAGTTACAGGGGAATTAAGAAGTCTGCGAGTGGACAGTGGTCATTCCAATGAGAAGCGAAGCCAAGCAAAGTCGGGTTCGGATGCCAACCACTGCAGTGTGGAATCGTCACCCCCATTCATCCCCTACTGTGGAGGAAGTGAAGAGACGCGCTTGTCTTACGGGGCGAAGCGAGGCCCCATGTGTGCGTGTGTGTGGTCACGTAAGCTGCGAAGCCACTACGTGTAAGTGCGACGGGATAAAAACATGGCGAAAGAAAAATATGAGCGTAAGAGCGGTGGCTTCGATACCTAACAAATATACAGGTGAAATGTTGAGTTGCCGATATACGCTTAAGGTAAAAGCACGTCTGATTTCGCTCGGCCGAGAAAATTAATCTCAGGGCTGGCGGTCGCAAGTCGATAAAAAAATGGAAAAAAACCTGCGAGGGGCATATTTGAACTGCGTACTCAGGCAGGGTAGATGTTATGCTAACGGAAAGGAACTGACTGAATTGGGAATGAACGGTCAAAAAGGACGGAAGGTAGCGACGGACGGAATCTACTCTAGCAGCAGCGGAAGTGAGGGGGTTCCATTCTCCAAGCAGTTGACGGTCAGAATTATTTCTTCACGACAACAGAAATCATTTCCCAAGAACACAGAAAATCAGTCTCGGAAACTGCAACAGCAGATGTGAGAGGGGCTATTTTGTTTAACGGCCACCTTTAAATCTTCACAAGAGTGGATCCGTGTATTCTCGCATCAGCGCAACAAAGTACGGCGTGATATCACCATTTTAATTGTGTGCTTCATTTACATCAAGCGTCAAAGTGAAGTGTTGAATCATCGGTGCTGCCACATGGTGCAAGTGTCTGTGTGTGTGTGAGTGTTTTTTTTTTGTCGTGTGATATTATGTAATGCACACTGGATTTGCACAGCAAAGTCACGAAACTGTAAGTAGATGAATATTAACTTTTTCTTTCTTCGCACATCTGCGAACTTGTGCCATCCCGACACCCAAAGCTGCATGGACATAGATGCAGTAATGCTGAGTGACTGAACCTCAGAGGAAATACCTGCACATACAGATTTCAATTTCTTACAGGGCCCATTCCTGATTATTTTTTACATGAATAAGGGAGAGGGTGTGGCCACAAATTCCGCTGGGCGGGACAGTTTCTTTTAACTTTGGTACAGGGACAAAGCGAGCGGGGAAGGGATCTGCATGTGCATGCTTATTAGATTTAGTTAATTAACTTTGGCAGTATTTCGCACCTATAATCTTATACCGCAAATTAACGTGCCTGTGTATTTTGTGTCGCGAGTATTTTTAATGTGATCGTTTGCATATAATTTTTTTTTTCATTCTCTAAGCAATTGTATATGAATATCACCTGCAGCTCTATTTAGTGTGTAAACGAGTAGTATCTCTTGCTCAGATAGTCCGGTGGAGACTCAGTCGTCTTGCGTCTTCCGACAGTAAAGTGTGACACCGTATGCTGCCCACATATGAGGGGCAATTGTCTATGCGCCTAGAGAGCGCCGTATCTGTTTAAATCTCGCAGAACGTTATTAAATGTTGTGTTGTGTATTTGAGAATCATGTGTTATTTGCGAAAGTGAGTGTTGTACTGGCTGGTTGGGGATTGAATGTACCGGAGTAAGATCCGGACCACTACACTCAGTCACGAATTGGTGATTGCCGGTGAACCTCATCTCAACTCTGATCCCAAAGTATCATTTTTTTTAGTTTATTTTATTTTTTATTTGTTGTTGTTATTTTGTTCACACGGTGGATTCACACAAGCCTTGTGCTTCGGGTCATTCTTCAACTTTTCATTTTTTATGTTCTGGTGTGAATCTTTGAGTGCAGCAGTGCACCTGAGATTCTCACCTGGTGCCGCGGCCAACTAAATTGTACTTCAGGTCTCTAGCACCGTTACCGGCCGACTCAGCAGGAACACTGCTAGTGCCGTGTAACACCACCATAGTATCCACACTCTGAAAAAAGTGTCGTAAGTTCAACTACAGTTTCGGCATTTCTTCCGAACACCTTTTCAACTTGGTCAAGTCTGATCATGACCATGTCTCAATCATGGAAAAATATGGTGTATATTCCGTGCCACTACAATCTGTTGATGACTCTCTCCCTATGACAGCTTACATCGGGTCAACATGTCGGTCACTCGTGGTGAGAATCTTCGAACATAAATAAAATGTTCGCACCCATTCATCCGCAACGGCCTTAGCCCGAACAGTCAAAAAAGGCGATTATTTCCCACTATGGAATGATGCTGAATTATTGTGCTCGGCCAGAACTAAAACTGCAGTGCTCTTTTTGGAGAGTTTATATATTTATGATTTTGCCGAACAATGTTGTAATGAAGAAACCCCGCAAATCATACCTGCTCCCTGGAGGTTCCTGTTGGAGAATCCCACTTCTACTGTAAATATGTTTTGATTACTTACCTACTGCCATTTGTATTTCTTTTCATGCATTTGCACATATTTTCATTTGTTACTTTCTGCGTAAAGCATGCCCGACCTTGTAGTACGGCGCATGCGTGGTATCTTGCTGATGCACACAGGTGTGTATATAAGCCAGCGTGCCCCATGTGAGTTTTCTTGTTGTTCCTGAGGATGGGTCTGTAAAAGACAGACCCGAAAGATCTCTCACATTGTTTTAATCATTTTGACCTTTTAAACAAGTTTTAATTTTCGTAAGTAAAGATGTTTTCACAGCTTGCGATGATTCGACCTGGTTTATTTCGTGTTGAAATGGGTTATGTCTTGTTCTTCTTGCTTAAGACGGCAATATGGTCTACTGGTAAATCTTAATTAGCACGACAAAAACTTCCACTCATCGTCCAATTAGTAATTCTGTTTGATAAGTTTTAATACTTACCTACGGGTCCACCCAATATACAGCCAATATCAGTCTCGCTACCAATCTGAATTTTTAAAGTAATACTTTGTGTTTCTTGTGTGTGTGGTCTGGCACCCCGGAGTGTAGCAATATATATGTACATATATTAGGGTGGTCCTTAAAATACTATGAATTTTTTTTTCAACAATTTATATGCTCTGACCCCTCAAAAGTGTTCCTCGGTGTAACAAAATAATGTGTGTAAAATTTCTACCATTTTAATTAACATTTAGTGGTAGCTCAATATGCTCAAAGTTTTACTTGTGGTTGCATTATTGTACATCATAAAATTATACATTAATTAGTGCAAAAATACTGATTTATTAATTACTCCGAAAAATTCCAAACAATCCTTTTCTAAATTAATTATGCCTATCAAATACAACACAACATTATTTCCACTTGAAGTAATATTCATTGTTAACACTGAGAAAATCAGTAAATCACTTAAATCAGAGTTCCTTATCACTTGACTCATCCGATACATAGGTGTCGTTATTCTCCTGCAGTCGGGATAACGACACCTATGTTGTTCTACAACTTGTAATAAATATTGTTTTTGGTCTTCATTCTCCGTTTTGTTTTGTTTTTTATTGGAGGTTTAACGACCACCGTGATCAACTCAATGGGCTATATATAAGCAGTCACCCGTCCCTAATTTAGGGCCACTGATTCCAGGGAAGGGAGAGAACGAATGCAGTAAGAAAAACACAGCATCTATGCCTCATCGGGATTCGAACCCGGACCCATCTCGGACGAATGATCAGAAGCCATAGCTTAGACCACTGCGCCACCGGGCTGGACGTTTCAGGATCAAAATCTAAATAATCTCTTGGGATATTAAGGCAATTTCAGAAATTCATAGTGTTTTTTGTCACAAAATCTTCATATCACGAGAGATCTTGCCACTCAGCTTGATTCGTTTAAGAGGTTCGTCGACACCGTTATTTTCATTAAGGGACCGAAGCATAGCTTTTTTGGATTTGTTGGCACGTTTTGTACACTTTTAAACACGCTTAGTTTTCCTTTTGCAATTTATTTTTCATCTTGAGCCACTTTTCATGAAGTTTCTCCAATTTCTTGATACAATTGTGTTCATAGCGAATGGGAATGCGGCCCTTTTCCCGAAACACAGCACTTTCATTAACAACAGCCCTACAACTCTCACGAATTGTCTTCTTCAAGGTTTACACTGAAGAGCAATTGAATTAAAGATACCTGTCTAGTAACGTGTAGCACCACCTTTCGCCCTGATGACGGCGGCGATTCGTCTCGGAATGGACTCGACAAGACACCAGAAGCGTTGGGAAGCCATACGGAACCACGACCCCTGAACAAGCTCCCACAGTTCCCGAAGATTTGATGGAGGGGGGGCAGAGCCTCGAACATCTCTCTCGATGGCATCCCAGATGTGCTCGATGGAATTTAGGTCAGGTGACCTAGCTGGCCAAGGAAGCGGGGTCACGTCGGTGGAGTGTTCATGCAACCATTCAAACAGAATTCTGGAGCGATGGCACGGTGCATTGTCTTGTTGCAGGATGAGGTCCCCAGTGGGATGTTGAAGACGCACAAACTGGAGTAAATGGTCGTCCAGGATATCCCGGTAACGTTGACCTATGAGAGTCGATGTCACACGTACCAGGGGTCCCATTTCAGTCCAGGTAAACAGTCCCTAGACGAAAATCCCACCCCCACCAGCTTGAAAAGTTTCCTGCTGGCAAGAAGGATCCATCGTTTCATGTGGTTTGCGCCGAACTTGTATCCTGCCATCCGTATGTACCAACGTAAATCTCGACTGATCAGTCCAGGCAACATTTTTCCACATGTCTAGGGTCCAGTGGCGATGTTACCGCGCCCATGCTAATCTTTGCACCCTGTGATGTGCGGTCAGCAGCGGTACCCTAGTGGGACGATGGCTTCTGTACCCCATAGCGAGGAGATGGTTCTGGATGGTGTGGTTGCTTACACGTTTTTTGTGTACCCACGATGACCCCGCTCATCCACGCGCTGTTGTCCATAGCAGTTGTCCCTTGCAGGGATGGTTTTACCGGATTCGGTGTACTCACGGTGCACCCGTGACACAGTGGCTCGTGAAAATCCCAGTGCCTGTACGACTTCCGAGATGGAACGACATCAAGCGATAAAAGAGAAATGTTAAAAAAAACGAAATGTTTTTATAAAACGACATCCAGCGATAAAAGAGAAATGCTCAAGGAAAAAACAAAACGAAGTATTTTGCTTTCCTCGTACAACAAATAGAAATCTTCGTTCTCATTGGCTAATCATATCGCAACCTTGAGCTTCGCGCCCTGTTAGAGACTGACTCGATCTCCGCTTTATCGTTCCTCTGAAGTTACGTAGCATTTGTGTCGGATAACCTAGGCATTGTTTTTGACTTCGACGACGCTTTGACTCTTCGGTCATCAAATAACTGGTATCTTGTTTACTCTTCTGCCATACCGTGAAAAATTCCTCTTTGATATTCTTCCTATTACTTGTGAATAGCAGCGTAGCTGATGTCCCGCGTTGAATGGCTATTTTCCAGTGAGGTAATTTGTAGTATTAACATGTTAAGTCACAAGTTCGGGTGCACCGTGATTGTGATCACTTAACGAAAGCTCCAGAGGTACGAAACTGACTGAAATATATTAATGAAAAAACTCCAGATAGCATACTGTTTTTTTCTGTAACACCTGACGAGTACAACATTAAATGGGAAATTGAAGCTATTTTTTCAACAGATAAAGGTTAATTATGGATATAGTTGACGAATATTTGTTTCATAGCACTTCTTTGCCAACTAGAATGTTATCATTTTTTGGAGAGAAACGTAACGAATTCTGTGACGTCACGTTTAAAGTCGGGGAGCGTTCCCTTGCAGGACACTGCATGATAGTAGCTGCAGCGATTCCATATTTGTACAACATATTTTCCAAAGGAGAAAAGATTGGTTCCAAAGATAAAGTGCTGGAAATTCCTGATATAGATCCGGACGTTTTAGAATCTTTAATTGAATACGCGTACACTTGTGAAGTAAAAATTACAGAGAAAAATGTGAAGAAGCTGTTATCTGGGGCATGTGAGCTTCAGATAGATGAAGTGCGAAATGCTTGTTGTAGATTTTTAGCCAGCAGATTACAACCTGAAACCGTGCTAAATATTCGTGATTTTGCGTGGAATCTTGGCTGCTTGGAACTATTAAAAGAAATTGATTCCTATATCAAAAAATATTTTGAAGCCATTTCGCTCACATCGGACTTTCTGAACATTACTTACTCTTTACTCAAGGAATTTATTAGTAGTGATAATCTGAACGTGAAGAGTGAGGAGAGCATTTTTGAAATTACAATGAAGTGGGTTAAAAGCTGTCCTGCGGTGAGGAAAGGATACATACCAGAACTTCTAAAGAATATTCGTGTGCCTCTTTTAAACCCAAGTTACATTAAGAACGCTGTGATAAAAGAAGAATTTATTAGAAAGTCAACAGAATGCAGGGATCTTTTGGATGAGGTCATATTTGATCAGTTGATGCCTGAAGAAAGAAAAGGCTGCTGCAGCTTTTCTGCTGTACTGAGGTGTTTCGTCTCAAGGGAAGAGATGAGCAAGACAGATGGAAATTCAGCGATTTATATTGTGCATTCGAACGCTAAGCACATGGTGGAATATTTCGATTCAGTTAACGACAAATGGGAAAATATGAAAAAATTCAACTTTGCCTTAGAGCGTGGCCACGCTGTAAACGAGTTAAATAGAAAGATGTACTGTTTTCTTCCAGGATTTACGTATGTCTATGATCTAGAAAAACTCACTACCTCCTGCTGCAAAGGAATGACTGTAGCTCGATATTGGACAGGCTCTCTACCCTGCAGAAACAGACTGTATATCTGTGGTGGTCGTGAACATCACATAGCAGGCAATGCACGGTCGGCAGTTGTTGAGTGTTTTGATCCAGAAACTGAAGAATGGACTCAGCTAGCTGACATGAATACTTGTCGAGAGGGACCAGGTGTTGCTGCTTGGGCAGAACTTATTTACGTTTTAGGAGGCAGGGCTCAAAACGATTCTGCTCTTGCTTCTGTTGAAAAATATAATTTAAGAACTGGAATATGGGATGATGCACCGTCAATGTTCATAAAAAGATTAACGTTTTCTTGTACGGCTTTGAAAGGTAAAATCTATGTTTGCGGTGGAGAATGCGACAATGATGCATGTTTGTCAACTGCAGAAATGTTCGACGTCAACACAGATGAGTGGAGTCGCATTTCGTCTATGAATATGGGGAGAAAATGGGGCATTCTGGTTTCCTTGAAGGGAAATTTATTTATTCTTGGAGGCAAAAACGAAGAAGTCTATCTGAGTACTGTAGAATATTACGATCAGGTCTTAGATGAATGGAGATATAGACAACCAACGAAGAAAAGTTTAACCATTGTAGGTGCTGCAGTAACTTCTCTATGTCAAGTTTGAATAAGCTAACATCTGTCACTGTTAGGTATGTAATTGCATTAATTTTCAAAATTTCGATGTACATTAAAATCATAAAAAGTCCAAACATTTTCGATGTTCACACAAATATGCATAAAAATTGGCAAAATTAGCTTAGTTGTATAGTAGTACTTACGTAGTATATATACTACTTTGAAAAGGCTTGTATGAGAATAATATATAAGGTGCAGCGTTATAATTTGTGATTTATTTTAATTTTGTTTCATTATTTTACTTATATTTCATTGCACTTAAGTTTTTAATTTTACTTCAAGTATTTTTATTATGCAGGTACTTTAGGTTCCAATGTGAACAAATCAGCTACAAATCAACTTGAAAATAAATATAAAACTTAATTAAAAAACTTTAACACTATAGAATAAAAAAAAATTTCGCAACAACTTTAAAGATCATAAAGATCTTCATGATTTTTCATGAGAACATGAAAATATTGTGGACAAGCTGTTTCGCAGACTACTTGACTTTAAACATATGTATTTATCGTAGATTTTTGTACTGTTTTAGTTTTGTCTCTTTTTTTTTCATCTACACGAGTATGTCAGTGTTTTTGTTTTGTTTTTTATGCTAACACAGATATGAAAGAACCAATGTTTGCGTACTTCCTTAGCAAGTTAGTATTTTAGAAGCTAAAGTTAGAAGTCTAGTTTCAATTTAGGATCACTAATTCCGAATAAAGGCGAGAATTGTAGAACAAACGAAGTGGTAATGTCTCACTCATGATTCGAATCTGGAAGAAATAGCTCAATAATCTGAGCTTTCATTCATTAACTGTTGCGTGAAGTCACACTGAAAGCTGAATTGAATGTTTCGGTCCATATTGAGATGATTTATTCATGATCAGGTTGTTGGTACATCAGTTTAAATGTACATTCGATAAAATTTGCACACTATCATCATAGAATACAAATAATCTATATATAACATAATAATCACAGTTCAAGATATAAGCAGCTCGTGACACAACACTAATCAGAACTTCTTGAGTCGTCATGTTTTTCCCGCTGTGAACGCACAAAAATAAACCAATTCTATGTGTTACTGTAAAGTATAAGACATTTCTGTTTGAGCTGTAATAATACGTATGAGAGATGCGGCAAACTGGCGTCGCAGAGCCCGGGAAGCGGAAGCGATGAGAAATACCACGTACATACATCAGTTGTACGTTAGTGGTACTTTAAAACATTTTCAACAAAATGTCTCAATAAATATCTTTTTTATTTCGAATAACGTACAACTGCCTTCTTTCCTTCATTTTAAACTGACTGCTAAGCTGTACATTTTAACAACAGCTGCAATTTCAGCAACCAAATTCAAACATTATGCTTTAAATTAATGGAGTGCCTGTGATACTCTGTTTTCTTTCTTCATGCAAGTGATCTAATGATGTTTCTGTTTAATATAAATCAATGTTATGAAAAATCATCTGTTTTTAAATCATTATACATCAGAGTGAGAAGTAAAACATTTTGAAGAACAAAATATTTCCACCCGTAGCAACTGGTGAATGAAAAATTTAATGACAAAAATTTTAAAAACAGGGTGGACCGTAAAAGCACGCTTTTCATACCATCATAAACATAATTATCAGAAATTCGCCTTGAACCTTTTATTTAGTTACCGTATTTTATATTTTATTCTTCATAGCATTTTTTCTTATTTCATTTCTTGGTCTGGGTATAAATATAGTTTCGATTATTTGCAAAAAGAACCCTTCAAGCTCAGCAACATAAGTCGATAAACAGAAATGAATGTCTTGAAAATTTTCAATTTACACAAAAAGAATATGACATTTTCTTCATCTTTAGGGTTATTGTTTAAACACACTTGAAATACGTACATGAGTTTTCAAGAACTAAGACATAGATTGCTGTAACTGTATGAACAATGTGCAATAATAAATAAATCTTGAAATTTTAAGGCACTGAAACTGGAGTTCTAGCGACGACAAAGAATGGCAACAGAGGTGTTTAATTAAAAGTGTTACCTGATTAAAATTAACAGTTTAGTCAAATTTACATTATATGAGCTTTTTTGTTTGAATTTTGTGCTGAAGACATTAGATTCCTCAGATTACTTTTGAGAATTCTGCATCAAAATTCATGCATGTCTTTAAAGCACTAATTACATTATTTTGTTTTACATTTTTTGAGCAGTGAAGCATATACTTTGTCGAAAAAAATGTAGAAACCATAGTTGTTTATTTCTACATATGAAAAATGTAGAAACCATAGTTGTTGATTTCTACATATGAAAAATGTAGAAACCATAGTTGTTGATTTCTACATATGAAAAATGTAGAAACCATGGAGTGCCGGTCAAAACACCGACACCCAAAACACCGACAGGACAAAACACCGACACCCAAAACACCGACACCCAAAACACCGACAACCAAAACACCGAAAGGACAAAACACCGACAGGACAAAACACCGACAGGACAAAATACCGACAGGACAAAACACCGACAGGACAAAACACCGACATCTCGTTTCTATTTTGTTTCTCCAACAGCAGTCGGCGCTGTATGTCAAGGATCAAGTAATATCAGAAAGTTTGTACGACGGCTTTTAACGGCAAAACAAAAATTTTACGGCATTACTGTTTTCAATTTAGAATTACCAAATTTGGTGTACAATCTTATAGTACTCCAAGTTAGACCGTAGACGAATTTTGGAAGGGGTCCGCACAAAATTTTCTTAAAATCTACAGTTTTCAGTTTAGAACCAAATTTGATATACTACCTCATGGTACACTAAGGTAGACTGTAGATGATTTTTGAAAGGGATCGGGGTCAAGGGGGCCCCATACAAAATTTTCATAAATTCTGGTTTTCAATTTAGAACCACCAAATTTGGTATACTATCTCATGGTGCTCTAAGTTAGCCCGTAGACGGTTTGAGGAAGGGTTCGAGGCGGGTCAAAGAGGCCCCCATACAAAATTTTCGTAAAATCTACAGTTTTCAATTTAGAACCACCAAATTTGGTATACTACCTCATGGTACTCTAAGTTAGACCGTAAACCCTTTTAGGAAATGATCGGGGTCAAGGGGCCCCCATACAAAATTTTCGTAAATTCTTCACTTTTCAATTTAGAACCATCAATTTTGGTATACTACCTCATGGTACTCTAAGTTAGACCGTAAACCCTTTTTGGGAAGGGATCGGGGCCCAGGGTCAAGGGGCCCCCATACAATATTTTGGTAAATTCTACAGTTTTCAATTTAGTGCCACCAAATTTGGTATACTATCTCATGGTGCTCTAAGTTAGCCCCTAGACGGTTTGAGGAAGAGGTCGGGGCCCGGGGTCAAGGGGCCCCCATACAAAAATTTCGTAAAATCTACAGTTTTCAATTTAGAACCACCAAATTTGGTATACTATTTCATGGTGCTCAAAGTTAAACCGTAGACAGTTTTTGGAAGTGGTCGGGGCCCGGGGTCAAGAGGGCCCCATGCAAAATTTTCGTAAATTCTACAGTTTTCAATTTAGAACCACCAAATTTGGTATACTACCTCATGGTACTCTAAGTTAGACCGTAAACCTTTTTTGGGAGGGATCGGGGCCCGGGGTTGAAGGTGCCCAATGCAAAATTTTCGTAAAATGTACAGTTTTTAATTTAGAACCACCAAATTTGGTATACTATCTTTTGGTGCTCAAAGTTAAACCGTATACCGTTTGTTGAAGTGGTCGGGGCCCGGGGTCAAGAGGGCCCCATACAAAATTTTTGTAAAATGTACAGTTTTCAATTTAGAGCCACCAAATTTTGTATAACAGCTCATGGTACTGTAAGTCAGACCTAAACCCTTTTTGGAAGGGATCGGGACCGGGGTCAAGTGGGCCCCATACAAAAATTTCGTAAAATCTAGAGTTTTCAATTTAGAACCACCAAATTTGGTACAATATCCCATGGTGCTCTAAGTTCGACCGTGGACAGTTTGAGGAAGCGGTCGGGGCCCGGGGTCAAGGAGGCCCCATACAAAATTTTCATAAAATCTACAGTTTTCAATTTAGAACCACCAAATTTGGTATACTACCTCATGGTACTCTAAGTTAGACCGTGAACCCTTTTTGGAAGGGATCGGGGCCCAGGGTCAAAGGCCCTCCATACAAAATTTTCGCAAAATCTACAGTTTTTAATTTAGAACCACCAAATTTGGTATAATATCTCGCGGTGCTCTAAGTTAGACCGTAGACAGTTTTTGGAAGGGGTTTGGGCCCGGGGTCAAGTGGGCCCATACAAAATTTTAGTAAAATCTACAGTTTCTAATTTAGAACCACAAAATTTGGTTTACTATCCCATGGTGCTCAAAGTTAAACCGTTGACCGTTTCGGGAAGTGGTCGGGGTTCGGGGTCTAGAGGGCCCCACACAAAATTTTCGTAAAATCTACAGTTTTCGATTTAGAACCACCAAATTTGGTATATTATCTCATGGTGCTCTAAGTTAGCACCTAGACGGTTTGAGGAAGGGGTCGGGGCCCGGGATCAAGGGGCCCCATACAAAATTTTCGTGAAATCTACAGTTTTCAATTTAAAACCACCAAATTTGGTATACTATCTCATGGTTCTCAAAGTTAAACCGTAGACAGTGTTTGGAAGTGGTCGGGGCCCGGGGTCAAGAGGGCCTCATACAAAATTTTCGTAAAATCTACAGTTTTCAATTTAGAACCACCAAATTTTGTATACCACCTCATGGTACTGTAAGTTAGACTTAAACCCTTTTTGGAAGGGATCGGGGCCCGGGGTCAATGGGGCTCCATACAAAATTTTCGTAAAATGAATTAAAATTTATTGGCTAAGTAAAAGAGCAATGCTATTAACTTGGTTTGATGTGCAAACGTTATGAATATGACATTGGTATAGTAAAAATATTAAAAAGGCTTAGACCTTAGAAATTAATATTTCGTTCTTAAGTAAAAAAGCGCGATATTATTGACTTGATTTGATAGGTAAACGTTATGATCGAATGTGACATCGGTAGAATAAAAACGGTTAAAAAGGTCTAGGCCTTGGCCTTATGAATTAATATTTCGTGTTTAAGTAAAACCACAATATTATTAACTTGATTTGATATGTAAGCGTTGTGAATATGAAACCGGTAGAATAAAAACTGTTAAAAGAGCCTAGGCATAGGTCCTGTGAATTAATATTTAGTGCCTCAGTAAAAGCGCATATTAACTTGATTTGATACGTAAACGTTATGAATATGAAGTCGGCGTATTAAAAGCTGTTAAAAAGGCCAAGGTGTAGGGCCTATGAATTAATTAAGTTACAAAAAAATATTACAAGCTGGACATGTTATGTAAATACTTAACGCCTAAGTAAAAATTCAACGTTTTTAAAAAATCCCACCTTATCGTCCTTTTCTGAACACAGCGTGAGTCGTGCTGTAGTTCCGTCAAACACTGCACACCGTAGTTTAAAGAAATGTACGGAGTCCGGCAATTTATTTCGTCAAATTAAAGTACAGTTCTCGTTTGGCTTACATATTATAGAGTTCCCAATTCAATTCTCAATATAGTCCAAGAAATAGCAATCTTTATACCCCCTCCCCCCTTCCCCGAACTTTTATGGCCAGTTGTGAGTCGCCATGAAAATTCAGACAAACAAAAGAGCTCCTTTCCGTCGTGAGGCCGCTTGGAAAAACTGCCACACATAATTCGGAAACTTGGAAAACTGCCTGACTGAAAATATGCCACACATTCAAAGTGTTCCCCAAGGGAACAACAATTTGTGGCCAGCCCCTTAGTAAAAAACATGTGGCAATTTTCCTGTGTGACACTTTGTCAATGTGTGGCAGTTTTCCACGTTGCTGAAAGATGTGTGGCGGTTTTAATGTGTGTCAGTTTACAGTGAACCGCATTTGTGTACGACGGCCCCTTAGTGAAAACTATGGGGCAGATTTCCTGGGTAACAGTGTTCCAATGTGTGGCATTTTTCCAAGTTGCTGAAGAATATGTGAAGCTTTTCTTGTTTGACGGTTTACCGGATATCTTATAAAACATCTGAAAGTTGCGGGAAAAATGGAAATGCCGATCCCGGCAATTCACCCTCCACATATTTGTTTTAAGCAGCGTGAAAATGAAAATCACCAGCAAGCCCAGAAATCTCCCCCACATTCGAGGTTTTGAGTAAAATGCAATTTGTGCGCTATACCTGACTCAAAAAGATGGGGGAGATTCATGTGGGGGAATTTTCCTATATGGGGGACTTTTTCGTGCACCTGTATGCAACATATTGCCATTTATTATGCCATATATTATTTATATTGCCATATATTATTTTGCAGTGGAGCCATTAGCAACGGCTCCACTGCAAAATAATTTTTGCCGAATATTTTCGTTGCTTGCCGGAAAACCGCCACACATAAAAATTGCGACACGTTTTTCAGTAACTTGGAAAACTTCCACACAGGAAAATTGCCACATGTTTTTCATTAAGGGGCGGGGCACCAATTGCCGTTCCTCCGAGGAAAACTTTGAATGTTCAAAGGGGGGAGGGTATAAAGATTGCCGTTTGTTAGCCTATATGATGGAGAATTGGATTGGGGACTCGAAACAAATTTCGAGAAAATTTTCTATGTAAGACAAGCGAGAAATGTACTTTAATTTGAAGAAATAAATTGCCATGACATTTCCTAAAACTACAGTGCCCCCCTCCCCTGCTGGTGGTGAAGGCATATGACCAATCGTCCAAGTAGGTCCGGATTCGAATCCCAGTGAGTCATGGATGTTGTGTTTGTCTTATGCAGAAGCGCCGACTACGGAGGCGCAAGGCAAATCTTGCCCCCTCAATAATTTTACTGGAAGAGAAGTGCCCACCTAGTGTCTTTCATTCTGTTCAACTAAATAATCGCTTGGTTCTCATAAAGTAGACCAAGCTCCATTTATGAGGCCAAAGCTCTTTATTTCCAAGAAAATAATAAATAGCAAAATAAGTAAAAACGTTTTTTACATATTCAGTATTGCTCATTTGATAGGAAACTTTATTGCCATCCCCGTATTGTGTTTGATATGTTCTCACGATGTGTAGGAAATGTTTAAAACAATTATCATAAATAAAATAAATAAAAATACAGAAACGGATAACCTCTTGCGCCTTTATTTCTCAATTTATTTTTTGTGCTTCTCGTTCTTTGTAGGAGTAACCTCACTAATTTCTCACTTTTTTTTTTTATAAATATTTGGAAATAAAGCATTTCTGGATATTTCTATAAAATCACAGGCTCAATTTTATTTTTAAATAAAAGAATATTTCTGTTTCCTTGTGCATTTACTAATGAACAATTACAATTGTGTTTTAAAATATACGACGTTGACGTAGTTTATCTTTTTGCCTTTTTTTTATTGTTATTTTGAGAATAGAAGAAGCGTGACCCCCCCCCCAATTTGGTGAAGCCCCCCCTGGTTTTACGGAACTGGCTCGCTCCCTTCCATGGAACCAGTGGCATTAAATTAGGGACAGACGATTGCTTATAGCCCACTGAGTTGAGTTGCTCTCGGTGGTTGTTAAACTCTCAACAACAACAACAACAACAAAAAATCCCTTATATGAGAAAGTGTAAGAGTTTATCGGTATAAAACTTTTTCCATATAGAATTTTTTCGCCAAACGTCCAAAACCACATAGTGAGAACTTGCAGTACCAATGTGCCTATCTCCCCCAATCACTTTAATACTGATATTTTTCATTTTTGCACTGATAAGGTTTTAGTTTCAGTTTTATTGGTTTTTAGCATAATCAATTAAATATCCCTTTCTAGAGATTTGGCTATTTAGAAGAAAAGCGAAAAGGAAACATACATGTGTAAGTTTTTTTTTACAAAAAGTAAAGCAAATTGTTCAGTTTACGTGAAAGCATTCCGAGTAGTGAACTACTCGGCATTCTTCGCGGTGTAATAAGAAAAAGACGAACTGTTAGCTCCCCATCCATTCATATGGATGGACGGAAGAGTCCCCCACTTCTTTCAGTCAGGGACCGTACACAAATTGCCTTTGACACAAAATATCGAACGTGTAGAAATTTTTGGGGTCGGCTTTTCCTTATTTTCTAATGCAACCTACATATGTTTACCACTTTTACAGTAGTTTATGTTAGCAAGATGGGGTGGGGAAATTTCCGAATTAGTATTTCGACTAGTATCGCGGTTTCCAGTGAAAAACGATCTTACAATTAGTAGGCTGATGGGGTAGGGAAATTCCGGTTTTGGTAATTCCGTATTCACTGCAATCTACAGATGCTTTGTAAGTAGTAGAAAAATGTGGGAGACATTTTCGGGGACGGCACTTCGACTTTTATTCTACTGTAGTTTGTAGCAAAAAAAACGATATTACAAGTAGCAGGATGGGGTGGAAGAAATTTCCGGGGTCGGTTATTCTTTCTTGAGGTCTGCAATGTCGTTATACTGAAAGCCATGCGCAACAGCCGAATAAATTAAAATCAGGTTATCCTCTGAATCGATGGAACGCACATTTATTTCTTCTCGAAAGTTTTCGGTTGCAATTTTTTTGTTGTTTGAGGAGTTGCCATTGTTTCACGATTTTGATAGAATCACCTGAAATTTCAGGATTCGTTAGAATATAAACATTGCATCCGTCGATTCACTTGCGTTCACTTACGAAACATGTGGTGTTCATAAACTCTGTATTTGATATAGATGTAGTCATTAGCGCACTCACGGAGGGGGCTTTGGGGGCTTAAACGCCCTCCAAAGAGTTTATGAGCGACGTACGTCACAAATTAAACATTCAAAAATATTATTTTATTAGTTCAAAAAATTACATAGTGTCTGACATAATGTCTTCCATTACATGGTGTCTTCTTTCCAAAGCCACAAGGGACGCCCCGGTGGCGCAGTGGTCTAAGGCGTTGGCCTCTGATCATTTGTCCGTAAGGGGTCCGGGTTCGAATCCCGGTGAGGCTTGGATGTTGTGTTTGTCTTACGGCACTGGCTCTCTCCCTTCCCTGGAACCAGTGACCCTAAATTAGGGACGGGCGACTGCTTATAGCCCATTGAGTTGCTCACGGTGGTCGTTAAACCTCCAATCAAAAAAAAAAAAAAAAAAAGCCACAAGGAGATTAAGAGCGACGTACGTCACAAATTAAACATTATTTTACATGTTCAAAAAATTACATAGTGTCTTCTATTACATGATGTCTTCTTCCCAAAGCCCCAAAGAGATAAGGAGCATTGCATCGTACGTCATAACCGTATATAAACAATAGACGTACACTATATATATATATAAATGTGTGTACACACATTGTGTGCGTATACTATATATACGTATATATAGCCCCCTCCGATACATGTACTCCAGACATCATGAAAGGTACCAGTACCAGAGTTCTTCCAGTCCCCAGCAGAAGTTGCACATGCGATCAAGAACATGAAGCGGGGAAAAGCTCCAGGAGAAGATGGGATTACTGTAGACATCATACAAGAAGCAAGTGGAGAAATCGAAACAGTACTCGCCCAAATTTTCACTCGATGCCTTAATGAAGGGAAAATTCCTGAGGATTGGAACAACGCTACAATGATCTTGCTACATGAAAATGGTGACATTGAGGATCTCAGGAACTACAGACCTATCAGCCTCCTATCAGTGGTTTATAAAATCTTCACTAAAGTTCTTTCACACCGCTTAAAAGTGACACTGGACATGGCTCAACCGAGGGAACAAGCTGGATTCAGGAGTGGCTACAGCACAATAGATCATATCCACGTACTGAGAGAACTAATTGAAAGAGCGAGGGAATATGAACTTCCATTGTGCATGGCTTTTATCGATTATGAAAAAGCCTTTGATTCGGTGAAACCATCAGCAGTTACAATGGCCCTGAAATCCTGCGGTATTGAAGATACGTACATTAATATTATTAATAACATCTATGAAAATGCAAGTGCAAAGACTCGGCTGTTTGAAAATACAACACACATAAAAATTGGAAAAGGAGTGAGACAAGGTGACACCATATCTCCGAAGCTCTTTAATGCCACATTGGAAAATGTCTTTCAATCACTGAACGGGGAAAACAAAGGGATAAAGATTAATGGAGATTATCTAACCCACCTTCGTTTTGCTGATGACATAGTCATTTTTGCAACTACCCCATCAGAGCTACAGAGTATGATCCAGGAACTTGCTGACAAGAGTAAAGAAGTGGGATTAAAAATGAACTTTCAGAAAACAAAAGTGATGTTCAGTGCTTTTACAAGAAATGAAGATTTATCGATTGATGGAGAAAAGCTGGAGATAACAGACACGTACATTTATCTTGGACAGCAGATATCAAGTGACTGTCACATTGATGAAGAAATTAATC
This sequence comes from Macrothele yani, assembly GCA_039090855.1. Lineage (NCBI taxonomy): Eukaryota > Metazoa > Arthropoda > Arachnida > Araneae > Macrothelidae > Macrothele > Macrothele yani. The sequence goes on from CM076998.1 coordinate 69,571,164, forward strand.
GGCGTACAAAACTTGCCTGGAGAGCTTTTGGAAGAAACAGCATAATTTTGAAGAGCAATATGCCATTATGTCCTAAAAGAAAAGTGTTTGATCAATGCATCCTTCCAGGGCTTACGTATGGTGCAGAGACGTGGACCTTAACTAAAAGAGACATACAAAGGCTGCAGACAACTTAAAGCAGCCTGGAGAGGTGCATGCTTGGTGTAACCAGGAGAGATAAGAAGAGGAACTCGTGGATCCGAAAAATGACAAGAGTGGAAGACATCAAGATCAGAGTTAAATCCCTGAAATGGCAATGGGCTGGACATACTGCCAGAAGGACAGACCATCGATGGACAGCCGAAATTTCAGATTGGATTCCAAGGAACAGGAAAAGACCCAGAAGAAGACCACATGGAAGATGGGTGGATGAAATTCGAAAGTATGCGGGAGTGACATGGAGGAGACTGGCACAAGACAGACCGTTGTGGAGGAAACTTGGGGAGACCTTTGTCCAGCAGTGGATTGATAATGGTTGACAATGATGATGATGATGATGATAGCCCCCTCCAACTAGAATTCCTGGGTGCGCCACTGGATGTAGCCATGTAAAGCTACTTTAATTCCCCGCGTATGTTAAAGAATTTTTCCATTGCTAAGGATGTGGAGTCTCTCAACTAAATGAACGACCGGAAAGTCAGGACTCGGGAAAACTATGGGGTAAACCGGATGTCCTCATCAAGGACACAGAATTTTCGGGTGTAGGAGAAGTGGCCACCGGAGAAGTGGCCACCGGAGAACTGACCACTCGGAGAACTGACCACAAAAATTTTTAGGGGTCGTATAAAAATTGCGTTTTTGACCGCTTCATGCCCACGACACCCAGAGGTTGGTTATCTGAGTCATATAAAGTTTCCGTAATTTCGCCTTTTCTTAATTGCGGTAATTAATAATTTTTTTATGAAAAAAATTTATGATCTACATTTCAACAGAAGATTTCAGGGTTTTCAAACTACAAGTCTTCGAATTATCTGAGCGCATGTGCTGACTCAGGAAACTTTTCGGGGGGGGGGTACCAAAAGTATAAAATATAAAGCATTTCTCGACCGATCCGAAGATTTTCAGCATTTGCAAGCTACAACTCGACACATTATCTGAGCGTATGTGCCTACTCTGGAAACCTGTGTGTGTGTGTGTGTGTGTGTGGTAGTTTCCGTAATTTCGTCTTTTCTTAGTTGCGATAATTAATAATTTTTTTATAAAAAAAATTTATGATCTACATTTCAACAGAAGATTTCAGGGTTTTCAAACTACAAGTCTTCGAATTATCTGAGCGCATGTGCTGACTCAGGAAACTTTTCGGGGGAGGGGGGGTGTACCAAAAGTATAAAATATAAAGCATTTCTCGACCGATCCGAAGATTTTCAGCATTTACAAGCTACAACTCGACACATTATCTGAGCGTATGTGGCTACTCTGGAAACCTGTGTGTGTGTGTGTGTGGTGGTGGTGGAGGGGGGGGGGTAATACCAAAAGTGTAACATATGAAAAATTTCTCGTCCGATCGGAAGATTTTCAGCATTTATAAGCTACAACTCGGCAAATTTTCTGACGGTATGTGCCTACTCAGCATACTGTCGGGGGGGGGGGGGGGTTACCAAAACTGTAAAATATGAAAAATTTCTCGTCCGATCCGGAGATTTTCAGCATTGAAAAGCTACCTACAACTCGACACATTATCTGAAGGCAAGTGCCTACTCTGCAAAACCGTCTGGGGGGGGGGCAAGGGGGGTTAGTACCAAAAGTGCAAGATATGAAGAATTTCTCGTCCGATCCGAAGATTTTTAGCATTTACAAGCTACAACCCCCCCCCCCCCCCCCCCGACAGGATTCCTGAGCAGGCACATGCCTTCAGATAATGTGTCCAGTTGTAGCTGCTAAATGCTGAGTGTCTCCCGATCAGACGAGAGGTTCTTCATATTTTACACTTTAGAGTTTTGGTATCCCCCCCCCCCCCCGGACAGGTTTGCTACGTAGGCGCATGCGCTCAGAACAGAAAATTTGTCGAGCTGCAGCTTGTAAATACTGAAAATCTCCCGATCGGACCAGAAAGTCTTCATATTTTACACTTTTGGTATCCCCCTCCCCCCTCACATACACAGGATTGCTGAGTAGGCACATGCCTTCAAATAATGTGTCGAGTTGTAGCTTGTAAATGCCAAAAATCTCCCGATGGGACTAGAAATTTTTGATATTTTACACTTTTGATACCCCCCCATCGCCGACAGGTTTCCAGAGATTGCACATGCGCTGCGAAAATTTGTCGAGTTGCAGCTTGTAAATGCTGAAGATCTCCCGATCGGAAAAGAAATGAGAAATTTTTGATATTTTACGCTTTTGGTATCTTTTTTTTTTTTTTTTGATTGGAGGTTTAACGACCACCGTGAGCAACTCAATGGGCTATAAGCAGTCGCCCGTCCCTAATTTAGAGTCACTGGTTCCAGGGAAGGGAGAGAGCCAGTGCCGTAAGACAAACACAGCATCCATGCCTGACCGGGATTCGAACCCGGACCCCTTACGGACGAATGATCAGCGGCCAACGCCTTAGACCACTGCGCCACCGGGGCGGCACTTTTGGTATCCCCCCCCCCCCCCACCACACACACACTACTTTCCTGAGGCAGCAGACGCCCTCAGGCAGGCAATTCGATGACTTGTGGCTTGTAATGTCTGAAAATCTCCCGATCGGACCAGAAATTCTTTATACTTCATATTTTAGGTTTTAAGCCCCCCCCTCCCCCCCCCGACAAGTTTCCTGGGTTTGCTCATACTCGCAGAGAATTTGTGTAGTTATAGTTTATAGAAAAATATCGTAAATAAAAAAATACGAAATTACGGACATTTTATGTGAGTCAGATAACCAATCTCGGGGAGACAGAGCAGCTCAGAACACAATTTTTGTACGGCCCCTTAAAATTTTTGTGGCCAGTTCTCCGCTTAGTCTTAGCCCCGAAAATCATGGAAATGTCTAAATTTCTTGCTGAAAATGAAATATTAAAAAAAAAATTATGAACAATAGTTGCTCAAGTAGTGGAGAATATAGCCACACGAAATTTGTCTATGCAGAACAATTTTATGGCACTGAATTTGCAATGTTTCTAGTTCTCCGGTGGCCACTTCTCCGGGGGCCAGTTCTCCGTACCCGAGAATTTTCAGCATTGGAACTAAAATTACCAGTAGCAAAACCCAGGAGCAAAACCTTCGACTGCGATTAAGAAAATGTGTGGTGTTACTTTTTCTACAATCCAATATACCCGTCAGAATCCTGTGGGGAAGAGGGGGGGCTTTACTGGTAATATCAGTCTACTGATGGGGAAGAAAAAGAACTTTTCTTTCTTCCGCGAAACTATACTCTGAGCAAAGGTAAGCTGATTACACTGTCAACGCTGTGAAACCGATTCACCCACGAGTTCGTATCTCTTGTTTATCTGTATTTCTCCCCGCACCCTTCCCCTTAGGACCCTAAGGGTGATGGGAGGAAAGACAAAAGGAATCCTCCCGCTCATGCTTCCCTCAACTAACAACCACCTGACAAACGATTTTTTCGTTTTCAAAAACCCATCTGGGTGGATAAGATACACCTTCGTTAAACATATTCCTTACTATTCCATTTCATCAGTTATACATAAACTTTAGGTGTTCCAAAGATATTTTTTTAGTTACATGTTGAACGTGTATGCAGTACGCATTTTTTAAATTTTTTTAGAAATACAGTGGACTGCGCTACGTTTCCAGATGTACTGAGAAAATAGTATGTTATCTCTGTGGGAAATGATATTTCCTTTATTATTTAGCTAAAAAAAGTTTTTGAATGAATGAAATGGGAAATCCACTGTGCAAATGTTGTATAAAGCACAGAAATTTCTCAAAGGTTTTCGAATGTATTATTTGGTTTTTAGCACATTACAGTGATACGGAAACTCCTGGATTCAGGATTATTTCTTAATACATACTCTCAGGGCCGCCTGGACGATCGGTGCAGTCGCCCAGGAAGCGCACTTACGAGGCCCTGCAGTTAAAAAAATTAAAACAAAACCTTTTTGGGGAGACTTTCTCATTTATTATTATTACGTTTTTTTAAGTTTTATGTAATGTTTTCTTAGTTGCCAATCGCCCCGACTTTCAAATTGTTATCGCCCTTTGTCATACAAATACCGAAATTTGCAGATTTTGAATTATTATTATAACCACATTAATCGTTTCCCCATTCGTTAAATAGCAAATTAAACGTGTGGCTTCCTTCTGATATATTGTACAATTTGTGTGTAAACCAGGTACTTGAATTTAAGAAAACGAAAAGAATAGTATCAAAGTTGTTTGGAAGCTATTGCAGTATTATATATGGAGGCCAATTTTTCAGTGACTTTAAACATATTACTGGAAAATTAATATATATATATTATAACGAAGTAAATTTCTCCGTCATTTACTATTACTGTTTAAAGACCTAGGCTTTTTAAACAGTATTTATTCTACCGATGTCATATTCATAACATTTACGTATCAAGTTAATCATATTGACATAACTGGGAAGTATAAGAAGAGGGAGGTCCGGACTAAAGCCCACAGGACACTTGCCCACCGGACACATGCCCACTACGGATAATTTGTAGATAATGCGTAACGTCTGAGGACGTTTCCGATCTAGTGTAAGAAAACTGATCAAATAAATATTTATGAACCTTATAAAAATTGCACTTTGTTTTAGAAATGTTGAAATTTAAGGGCGTTACCCCCAAACCTAAACTAATATATATCACCTTTCTTATGGGTTCAAGAAGCTCAAACTTAAAACATTAGACAACGCTATCAATAGACGAAAGAAAATTTTGAATTAAGGGGATGTTAAACCCCTAAAGGTAAACTAACATATATGATATTTTTCATGGGCTCTAAAAGCTTTAACTATATCTAGGTTGTAACTTGAAATCTTCTAAAAAGGCTCGCGGCCAAGGTGCTTTGTAAAGAACCGCGAAATAATTTGTTCAGTGCTTTTTATTAAGTTTTATAAACTGTTAACAAGAATATCTAAGTTGCATAACAAATATCTAAGTTGTAACTTAAATCTAAAAAAGCCGGCTGCCTAGGCGCCTTGTAAAGAGCTGAGAACTGATCCATTGAAATAATCTGTTCAGTGACTTTTATTATGTTTTATTAAATGTTTACAAATACGAAATATCAAAGTTGTAACAAGAGACATTTCGGAGGCTACACCCTGTATAATTCGCAGGGGTAAATCGTTGGTGGTTCTGGCCTTCTCTTTGATGTCCGCAATCTTCTGGGCTACTTTAGATCGAGCACTTTCAGGAGCATGGTTATGCTCGGACGCACTTATAAGATAATGTTCTTCACCTGCAAGTGATGTAATTGCTCTACTTCTGCAGCCATTACTCTTCTGATCGCATATCCAGTAAAATTTATTACACCGTTGTCTTTCTTTAAGGAAAAGAAATCAATTTAAACTCAGTTTTTTCCCTCCCTTTTGTGAATCGACAAACGTACATATTTCCGATTGTGCTTGGAACTTCTTCAAAACCTCTGTTACTCATGGAACTGAGAAACAGACTGATTACAAAACGACTAGTGCTCTTAGATAACGTGATTTTTCCTCGCTCCGAGGATTTGGGTTCGGTCCAAAGTTAACGAATTTAATAACCTGCTCCCCTCTCACCTTTTCGTAGGAGTGTAAGTAAATGAAGGTCATTAGATAGTTGGGAGGCAGCTCTGGGTGGGAGGTAATAGCTTTCATTGTAAGATAATTTTTCGGCCACAGTTTATTGCTTATCTCTATCATACCAACAAAGCGCATTGTGAGGCTGGGAGAAACTGGGTTTCTCCCAGGGTTTTTCCTGTGGTTAAGTACGTGGGCAGTGATGTCTCTGGGGTGTTTCCTGCTAGTCCTTGGCTGAAGGGAGACATCTTATTCTTTCTTCAATACATTGTCTGCTTATCTTTTCTATTACATCTCTGAGCTTTCGTAAAGGTGGCGACATACCAGGGCTATAGAAAAAGAAGGGCTGGGTCGTTCCTTTGTTTTAAGATTAGTATTCTAAGCTTCTGCAAAGAACGGTTCATGGGGGCTGTGACGTCATAGCGAGAACCAGAGACGTGCCAAGTAGCCAAATTCCAAGGGTAGGCAAGAATCCCAAATAAAATTTTACGTTTAATAAATTAATAACAGAGACATGGCAAAAGCTATAAAAACGTTTTATTGTGAAAAATGGAAATGCTACGTGTCACGTTGATTTTTTTTGTAAAAATTTAAGTCATTATATAATTCAATAGAAAACGACTTAAAATCAGAGCAAAATGATTTATTCTTTTGTTCACTAACGGATACCACGGGCAAAGGACTAACATTTTATTTTCAATTTTTTTCAAATTTTGAAGATTTCAGCTTTCATGATATGCGTGGCCAGGTCCAATATGATGGAATAAATGGGGGCCAGTATGAAGAAAAAACACAATGGACTTAAAAAACATAATTTTTTTTTGATTGGAGGTTTAACGACCACCGTGAGCAACTCAATGGGCTATAAGCAGTCGCCCGTCCCTAATTTAGGGTCACTGGTTCCAGGGAAGGGAGAGAGCCAATACCGTAAGACAAACACAACATACATGCCTCACCGGGATTCGTACCCGGGCCCCTTACGGACGAATGATCAGATGCCATCGCTTAGACCACTGCGCCACCGGGGGGCGGCCATAATTTTTGGACAATCACTTAGGCATTTTATGTACGTTTAAAAGCATTAACATGTCTTGCTATATAAACGTTATGAACATGAGTACAGGTGATTAAGAATTGTTGAAACTGCCCAGGTCCCCGCGATTAAAAAATACGAAATTAAAAACGTAACCTATGTAGCTGAGAAAAATCTGCAAAACCGAGGTAATTTATATCTCAAACTAGCAGGGGTGCCCGGTATTTCCCGGGTAAATATAACTATTCGTGGAAACACCAAGCTCACCTGGTGAAAGTTAATATATTAAAAAGGTATTCCTGTAATTTTCCAGTAAATTTATTTTAATTCATTTAGGTTATTGCTTTTTGATAAACTCTACTTTTAGTTTATCAATTGGGAGCAAAAATGTAAAGAGTTTCAGGATTGCCAACCCTTGAGCACGCAACGTTAAGTTGTCCATGTGAAAAGCAGGGTTCTTCCAAATTAATGCCCGCCAATGCCAGTGTCTGGCTGATGCAGTAGTATTTCTGCAAAAAAAAAAATAGGAGCCGGGATGGCTGAAATTGTGAAAAAAAAATTGATTTACTTAATTTACTTATACGAAACAAAAAAAGAAAGGAAAAGGAGTGGAAATATTTACCTTCGAAAAGACATCTATAGAAGAGCCGTGCACTGGCGTGCGCTTCTGAGAATCCAGCGACACTGAAATGCAATGTACCTATGACACGTCGAGTACATGCGACTTGACATTGGCATTGATCATCCTTTTGTTTATCATTTTGAATATCTGGAACTCACTTTTTACATTACATTGTATTTCTGCCTGATGAAGCAGTCCGTTGGTGGTGAAAACTAACGTTTACTCATTTGTGTTTTTAATACACCATTAAATAGATATTTTCTCACTCTATTGTTATCTACGGTCTCCAACTTAGACCGTACATCGGATATTGGAGTGCTAAATTGCGTTGAAGTTCTTAAAAGTACAAAATGGAACTTTTTACGAAAATTTTGTATGGTCCCCCTTCACGCCGGGCCCGACCCCTTCCAAAAACCGTCTACGGTAAAACTCAGAGTACCATGATATAGTATACCAAATTCGGTGGTTCTAAACTGAAAACTGTAGATTGTATGGAAAAGTTTGGGTGGGCTCCCTGTGACCTCGGGCTCCGACCAATACAAGGCTTCAACTCCTTCCCAAAACCATCTACTGTGTAAGTTAGGGCACCATGAGATAGTATATAAAATTTGGCGGTTCTAAGTTGAAAACTGTAGATTTTACGGAAAGTTTGTATGGGCCCCCTTGACAACGGGCCCCGACGACCCCTTCCCCAAACCGTCTAGGGGCTAACTCGGAGTACCATGAGATAACCAAATTTGGTGTTTCTAAATTAAAAACTGAAGATTTTACGAAAATTTCGTTTGGGGTCCCCTTGACCCCGGGCCCCGACCACTTCCAAAAATTGTCTACAATTTAACTTTGACATGAGATAGTATACCAAATTTGGTGGTTCTAAATTGAAAACTGTAAATTTTACGAAAATTTTGTATGGGACCCCCTTGACTCCGGGCCCCAACCACTTCCCAAAACGGTCAACGGTTTAACTTTGAGCACCATGGATACTAAACCAAATTTGGTGGTTCTAAATTGGAAACTGTAGATTTTACTAAAATTTTGTATGGGCCCACTTGACCCCAGGCCCCGACCCCTTCCAAGAACTGTCTACGGTCTAACGTACAGTACCACGAGGTAGTATGCGAAATTTGGTGGTTCTAAATTGAAAACTGTTGATTTTACGAAAATTTTGTACGGGGCCCTCTTGAATTCGGGCACCGACCACTTCCCAAAACGGTCAACGGTTTAACTTTGAGCACCATGGGATAGTAAACTAAATTTGATGGTTCTAAATTGGAAACTGTTGATTTTACTAAAATTTTGTATGGGCCCACTTTACTCCGGGCCCCGACCACTTCCAAAAACGGTCAACGGTTTAACTTTGAGCACCATCCGATAGTATACCAAATTTGGTGGTTCTAAACTGAAAACTGCAGATTTTACGAAAATTTTGTATGGGCCTCCCCTTGACCCCGGGCCCCGATCCATTCCAAAAAGGGTTTACGGTCTAACTTAAAGTACCATGAGGTAGTACACCAAATTTGGTGGTTCTAAAATGAAAACTGTAGAGTTTGCGAAAATTTGTATGGGGACCCCTTGACTCCGGGCCCCGATCCCTTCCAAAAAGGGTTTACGGTCTAACTAGAGTACCATGAGGTAGTATACCAAATTTGGTGGTTCTAAATTAAAAACTGTAGATTTTACGAAAATTTTGTATGGGCCCCCTTGACAACGGGCCCCGATGACCGGTTCCCCAAACCGTCCAGGGGCTAACTCGGATTACCATGAGATAACCAAATTTGTGGTTCTAAATTAAAAACTGTAGATTTTACGAAAATTTCGTATTGGCCCCCCTTGACTCCGGGCCCCGACCACTTCCAAAAACTGTCTACGGTTTAACTTTGAGCACCATGAGATAGTATACCAAATTTGGTGGTTCTAAATTGAAAACTGTAAATTTTACGAAAATTTTGTACGGGACCGACTTGACTCCGGGCCCCGATCCCTTCCAAAAAGGGTTTACGGTCTAACTTAGAGTACCATGAGGTAGTATACCAAATGTGTTGGTTCTAAATTGAAAACTGTAGAATTTACGAAAATTTTGTGTGGGGCCTCCCTTGACCACTATGCCTTCCAAAAGAGTTCACGGTCTAACTTACAGTACCATGAGGTAGTATACGACATTTGGTGGTTCTAAATTGAAAACTGTAGATTTTACGAAAATTTTGTATGGGGTCCTCTTGACCCCGGGCCACAACCACTTCCCAAAACGGTCAACGGTTTAATTTTGAGCACCATGGATACTAAACCAAATTTGGTGGTTCTAAATTGGAAACTGTAGACTTTATTAAAATTTTGTATGGGCCCACTTGACCACGGGCCCCGACCCCTTCCAAAAACTGACTACGGTCTAACTTACAGTACCACGAGGTATTATACGAAATTTGGTGGTTCTAAATTGAAAACTGTAGATTTTACTAAAATTTTGTACGGGGCCCTCTTGAACCCGGGCCCCGACCACTTCCCAAAACGCTGAACAGTTTAACTTTGAGCACCATGCGATAGTGTACCAAATTTGGTGGTTCTAAACTGGAAACTGTAGATTTTACGAAACTTTTGTATGGGCCTCCCCTTGACCCCGGGCCCTGATCCATTCCAAAAAGGGTTTACGGTCTAACTTAAAGTACCATAAGGTAGTACACCAAATTTAGTGGTTCTAAAAGGAAAACTGTAGAGTTTGCGAAAATTTGTATGGGGGCCCCTGGACTCCGGGCCCCGATCCCTTCCAAAAAGGGTTTACGGTCTAACTAGAGTATCATGAGGAACTATACCCAATTTGGTGGTTCTAAATTGAAAACTGTAGATTTTACGAAAATTTTGTATGGGGCCCTCTTGACTCCGGGCCCCGACCACTTCCCAAAATGGTCAACGGTTTAACTTTGAGCACCATGAGATAGTATACCAAATTTGGTGGTTCTAAATTGGAAACTGTAGACTTTATTAAAATTTTGTATGGGCCCACTTGACCACGGGCCCCGACCCCTTCCAAAAACTGACTACGGTCTAACTTACAGTACCACGAGGTATTATACGAAATTTGGTGGTTCTAAATTGAAAACTGTAGATTTTACTAAAATTTTGTACGGGGCCCTCTTGAACCCGGGCCCCGACCACTTCCCAAAACGCTGAACAGTTTAACTTTGAGCACCATGCGATAGTGTACCAAATTTGGTGGTTCTAAACTGGAAACTGTAGATTTTACGAAAATTTTGTATGGGCCTCCCCTTGACCCCGGGCCCTGATCCATTCCAAAAAGGGTTTACGGTCTAACTTAAAGTACCATAAGGTAGTACACCAAATTTAGTGGTTCTAAAAGGAAAACTGTAGAGTTTGCGAAAATGTGTATGGGGGCCCCTGGACTCCGGGCCCCGATCCCTTCCAAAAAGGGTTTACGGTCTAACTAGAGTACCATGAGGAACTATACCCAATTTGGTGGTTCTAAATTGAAAACTGTAGATTTTACGAAAATTTTGTATGGGGCCCTCTTGACTCCGGGCCCCGACCACTTCCCAAAATGGTCAACGGTTTAACTTTGAGCACCATGAGATAGTATACCAAAATTGGTGGTTCTAAATTGGAAACTGTAGATTTTACTAAAATTTCGTATGGGCCCACTTGACCCCGGGCCCCGACCCCTTCCAAAAACTGTCTACGGCTAACTTAGAGCACCACGAGATATTATACCAAATTTGGTGGTTCTAAATTGAAAACTGTAGAATTTACGAAAATTTTGTATGGGGCCCTCTTGACCCCGGGCCCCGACCACTTTCCAAAACGGTCAACTGTTTAACTTTGTGCACCATGAGATATTATACCAAATTTGGTGGTTCTAAATTGAAAACTGTAGAATTTACGAAAATTTTGTATGGGTCCCTCTTGACCCCGGGCCCCGACCACTTTCCAAAACGGTCAACTGTTTAACTTTGTGCACCATGAGATATTATACCAAATTTGGTGGTTCTAAATTGAAAACTGTAAATTTTACGAAAATTTTGTATAGGCCCCCTTGATCAACCCGGGCCTCGATCCATTCCAAAAAGGGTTTACGGTCTAACTTAGAGTACCATGAGGTAGTATACCAAATTTGGTGGTTCTAAATTGAAAACTGTCGATTTGTATAGCTGACATACAAACAAACAATTTTAAATATACAGGAAAAACTGAAATTTTTATATAGCTCCTTACTGCAGTTTTAACAAAGGAAATTTTGCATTGGTACTGCAGCGCCGACTATTGTCAAAGAAGTACGATACAAGGCTTGAAGTTTAAAACTGTTGAAGTAAAATGTTGACAGTTTGTCGGTGTTTTGTCCTGTCGGTGTTTTGTCCAGTCGGTGTTTTGTCCTGTCGGTGTTTTGGCCTGTCGGTGTTTTGTCCTGTCGGTGTTTTGGCCTGTCGGTGTTTTGTCCTGTCGGTGTTTTGGTTGTCGGTGTTTTGGGTGTCGGTGTTTCGGGTGTCGGTGTTTTGTCCTGTCGGTGTTTTGGGTGTCGGTGTTTTGACCCAGACCCAGAAACCATAGTTGTTGCTGAACATTTTTATGTTCAGCAACAACTACGGTTCCTACATTTTTCATTTAAAGATGATCTTAACATTCCTTTAATGATTTTAAGCATTTCAAACATTCTTCAGAAATATTAGGCCGTTCGAAAAGTAAGTGTGGACACTTTAAAATTAATTCCTGTAAAGCAAAGTAATGATCACATTATTTGAAGGTAATTAGTAGTAACTTTCCTCATTATCAATAATTAATTCATGTCCTTGTCAGTGGCGGCTCGTGGTAGGAAAAATAGGTGAAGAGCTACAAGAGCAACATGAAAAGATATCTACTGTCTTCAATAAAAATCAGTTAATGAGAACTTACCTATTTTTTTATATATTAGATCAATTCTTCTTCCCTTTAAAGCTGGAAATTTGTCGATTATGTCGTCATAAAATGGCTGTTTCTTCGTGACATCAAAAAAATGTCTTTCTGAATAGAAATATTTGCCAAAGAAGCAATTTTATCTGGAGAAATAGTGCTTCTTGGGTAAGTTTGTATTCTTTTAAGGCAAGAAAAACTTCTTTCCACTGAAACACTTGCAGATGCAATTGTTAAAATCCGGGAAGCCAATTTATAAGCTTCTGTAAAAATGCCTTTATCTCCATGAAGCACTCGAAAAAGTTCATGAGTCGATATATTCCTTAATTTTTCATCAGCATATACAAGACTTACACATGTAGTTCATTTTTAAGGCTCTGGTGTTAGTAAATATTTTTCCGTAAAAATGTTGTAGATTTTCAAAAGCGTGAGAGGGAAAGCATGAATTAAATTGGTCGAATTTGGTTGTGTCAGCAAGACAGGGAAATTGAAGTTTAAGTTTCTCACTGTCTTGAAATATTATATCCATTTCCATAAGAATGTGGTGCAAAATTTCAAAATACAATTGTGTCATGGCGAAAATTTTAACCTCTGGTGAATTTCAGAGAGACCTGATCAATCTTTCTGTTGGTTTATCAGAGATTAATTAATGCAAAAATTTTCTCCCATGATGTACGTTAGAAGAAAATTCCTGGTTGAAAGGCAGGGGAATTCGTGCGCAAAATTCGCTTGTCTTAATCACAACCAGGAAAACAATGTGGGAAAAAAAAGAGAATAATATTTGATTTAACTGACTTTGGGGTTTTGAAAATAATTAATTTATCTGTTCTTTTATCGCGATAGGAAAAGGCGAGTAGGTGTGCACCTCAGAGAATCAAAATTAATTTTAGTTTAACATCACGGAACGAGAGAAAAAGAAAATTAAAATTAGTGATTTTCTGCAAAGCAAGAATTCGCCATTTTTCGTTCCTCGTTTCCAACGTCTTGAAAAGTCGCCCAAAAGTGCAACATCTTTTCGTCTTTTGGGTAAGGAATTCAGCAACAGAATCTATTTTTAGACCTCAGGGTCAAGAGGATGGGTCCCCTACGTGTTGAAGGTCAAGTTCATCTTCCCCTAGCCGACCAGAGGATGTACGTGCTAGTAACATTTTTTTTCGTGGAGAGTGTTGGACGCTGCAACGATGCCTGAGTGAAGGTCAGAGGTCACTCGAGGCGTGGGAGAGAAATTCCGCTGTTTGCAGAGTTCAGCCAATCAGGGGTCAGCATTTTTTTCCAACACGCGAGAGTTTCTTTGACACTTTGAGACGCTTGTCTCAGTCACTTTTGTTCTTGTCCTCTTGCTGACCGGCAGAGAAAGAGGGGACGGCGGGGTTTTTCGCCTTGCCTTTTGGTGGGAGAGGACCCACAGAAAATCTTTCCCGACTGCCTTTGTGCTCTTTGCTGACCACCATGATGTGACACCCTGGTTCGGATCCAGCTTATGGAAGGTTTGACGAAGCAGAACGCAGTTAATGCGACCTTCCACCGGCCGGGAACTTTCCCTGGAAGGAAAAAATGTCGGGAGGCTAAGACGATGTCGCTCGTGTAGAGAGAACGTATCCGAGAATGGCAAGACATGCCTTCTCCCTTATTTGATATCCCACAACAACATATATACAGCCTCTCCAGTCTGTTGCTACTCCGAAAAGGAGGCCTGCTTCAAAGGCCGGAGGAAAGAAGCCAAAAAATAAATAAATAAATAAATAAATAAATAAAGGTTCCATCTCATCCCGAAGTTTCGAAAATGGTTACCTCGGCTATTAACCGTTGGAGGAAGAAAAGAAAGAAATACTAACGAGACTGTGGTTGTGCCAGGACTGTAACAAGAGAAAAAAAAATTAAAAAAAGAAAAAAAGGAGACGCCAGCTCAAAGGTAATGCTTTAGTCCATATCTTTTATTGTTGATACATAAAATCCCACGCAGGGTATCTAAACTTCGAGCTGAGCATAAGAAACAAAAAGAAAAAGAGCAAGTTTTTTGTTTTTTTTTTTTTTTTTGCCTCTGATTATGGCTGTGTTGTCATTCAGTTTTCAAAATTACAATTTATTAGTTCCTCAGGTATGAGTTCAGAAAAAAGAAAGAAAAAAAGAGAGGGGAGTTGAAAATGCTTTCATTTATGTTTTTTTGTGTTGTCATGTCTGGTATTGTAGCAACTTCCCAGGCCAGTAAATTTTGATGTATCAGAAAAATTTAGTTTAATGTTTGGGCACAGTAAATTTTGGTGCATCGATAATAGTTTAGTTGGGCATGTGGTAATTGAAAAGCAGTGTTATTGTGATGTCGTGGGTGATAAAATAATAGTAAACATTTCTCTCTAGTCTTTTACAGCGTTGAGTTACTTTTTTTTTTTGAGTGAAGATAAATTATGGGATGATTTATATTGGGATTTTGGGAACATATTATAGTGTGATGAAATTGGAAACCTAAAGTGTTGTTTACATTCTTGGAGTGTTGAGTGCCGAAATTGAGATGGTAGGAGTGTTAATTGAGGACCAGTATTTTACATGCTCCAGATGAGTGTTAATCTCCCATTGGAAAGGGGTGATCTTAGGGCAAACCGGGAACTTGTCCTAGGGCAGAGGGCTCTGAGTAGGGAATTTTCACCAGGATGCGATATGTGCAAAATAAAAGTTGAGGTATTTGGGTTCTCAAGTTTAGTATTTTCACAAAAAGAATTAACATCATGGGTTGAGAAGACACACTTTTGCTCACCAGTTCCAGTATTAATTGTTCTTTTCTTTGGCCTAAATTTTCTTGTTTTTACTATAAGGTTAAAAGTCTAAATGTAATTTTAATTTTCAATAAGGTGAAAATATTTAGTGGGTTATGTAAATGGTCAGTGTTATTGTCTGAAGTGGACCTGCGCATTGCCATGGTGCAGAGGAATTTCCTTGCTAGGGATTTTTCCTGGGATATATGTGGAGAGAGATAAGTGATTTTTCCTGGGATATATGTGGATATTGTGATTTAGGATTTCTTGGGATATATAGAGAGATAAGTGAATTTTCCTGGGATATATGTGGATATTGTGATTTAGGATTTCTTGGGATATATAGAGAGATAGGTGAATTTTCCTGGGATATATGTGGATATTGTGATTTAGGATTTCTTGGGATATATAGAGAGATAAGTGAATTTTTCCTGGGATATAGTTGTGTTGGTTCTGGGCCGGATGTGCCTGGAGTATTTAGGGTTGAAGTACGACAGGCTCTTGCAGGCGTGGTTGATCAAGGTGGGATCATGCATTGGTTCGAAAAGGGAGATCCTTGAGGACGTGGTTTTTGGGGGAAAACTTGTCTTCAACCCCCCCCCCCAGTAGTTTCGCTGCTCACGGAGATATGTACTGCCAGCGAGGGTCGGTCGAGCGTTGCTTCAAGAAATGTGGTGAGATCATGTTAGAGGAAATTCTGTGCCTGATGATGATGTGTCACACTTGAGGATTTTTCCTTTCCCTTTGTCTAGGCTGAAATTGGATTCACGACCCAATTTCACGCCTTCAGCCTGACTGGTATTTTCTTCCTGTGTTGGTTCTCAAAACCCAGGGTAGTGTCTGAACTGAGAGTATTTGCCTCACCGCTACCTCAGTAATTCACTGCAGGTGTTAAATTTAAGTTTGTTTGGTGATTTAAAGTATCTAAATTTATTTGTTTATGATTTGCTGTAGTGCTAGGGATGTAAATTCTAAATTCTGGTTGTTGGTGTTAGTGAACTTGACATTTAGTTTGGAAATTTAGTTAATTGGTATTTTGAGCTTTTGTTTACAGTATAGAGTTATTAAGTATCTTGAGCTATTATGTGAAGTGCAGAGTGAGGTGATTTTTATGAGCAAGCTAGTGCAAGGAGATTGTTTGAATTTCTGAATTATGTTGATGTTATGAGTAGTGATAATTCTTAAGTTAGTGAGGTTTCTTTATAAGTGAAGTGGGTTCATTCAGGGTAGTTCTATAGGTTATGTAATGTTAATTAATGCTTGTGCTCAGTGTAAATTCTGTTTTGAGGATAATTTACTTGGTTTGTTTACTTGCTGATAGTAGATTTGTTAAAGTATAATTGGTGGATCTTAAAATAACTGTAAATTTAAATTGAAGTCTTCGAAGCTGGTCTGGGAGATTGCGGAGTTTGCTAAGATTGTTTAGGTGCTGTAAATTTTAATCAATAAGTGTAAAATTGTAAATTTGTCATTGAGCTAACTAGGTGAGAGAGAAGAGAGTACGTTTCAAAAGAACAGAACTTGTCCACCTTGTGGAATTAAAAATAATCCAGTATCTTTTTTTTTTGTGTAAGCTATGTGAATCATGGTATAATTTTGGATGCATTCCTAGTGTTCAAACCAACTGTGTTGAAATATGTAAAGTTGTGCTGTTCATAAGGCCAGTGGCCAAAGAGAAATAGAAAAGAAATTGAGATTCTGTTTTTATACTGCTGTGTTTTAGCAAACAACAAAAAGGAAATGCAATCTGATTGTCCACTAAATGACCTTATTAAGTTTTTAAAGAAAAATAATAAATACAGGCAGTAGCCTTTCAAAAAAGTCCAAAATTAGTGCAGTGTGAAAATTTTTGTGTGCTGTTGTCTTCCATGACTTGGTCCCATGTACCCCACCTTAGCTTGACTAAGGCTATTGATCCGAATCCTGGTTTTATAAGGTATTTCATAACTGCAATTTTTGTCCTATCCTTTTAAATTGACTTTCACCGCCTCCACAAGTTGTTATTGAACGAGTACATTTTATCCTATGACTTATAGTGACACATTTTCATACACATGCAACAATATTCACTTATTTTTGCACTTTCAGGTGACTCAACTCTGCTTGAACACAAACAACGCAAACTTTCCAATAACTTCTTGTGGAATGTAAATTTTCAGATGTATTTTTGTTTAGGATGTTCATGGCCTTCTAATACTTAGAAAATATTTGTTTCATGGCCTTCTAATACTTAGAAAATATTTTTGTTTCGAAATGCATCCACCCATCTCCCAAAGTTAAATTTTAGTCGAAATTCAAAATGTCCCTTCAGATTTAATTTTGGCTACCTATTTAATAAATATATAACGTGGCTGAGATTTTTCACCATAACAATTGTTTATATTTTTAAAAATTGTTTCGTGTGTAAGAGCAGCATATTCCCGTTTAGATCTGCTTATTTCTGTGATTTTGCTAGCTTTTCCAAACAGTGTTTCAAATACCTCTTCGTTCCTTTTATGAATTTATGTCTAGTGATTTTTTCTGCAAAATTTCGAATAATAGATTGGTGAACCAAATATTTCATTAAATACTATTCCCAAAAATGTAAATTCAAAAGTGTTCATATCATTTAAAAAACCTTGGGCAAGTTGATTTGATATTTTGTCTGGTTGGTCACTATTTGTGAGAAATTCGAATACTTCCTTCAATTTATCCCAATCTTCAACTATTACACTTACTAACTTCGAAGTGGAGGACCATCGAGTTTCTGTTATGGTTGGCATGCCTCTTGCGGTTGTTGATGTGAGTGTATTGTTTTTCACCACTCAGTGAAGCGATCGCTTCGCTGAGTGGTGAAAAAACAAAGGAATTACACTGAGGCTTGCAAAAAATATTCGACACTTAGAAATTTTAGAAAAACTCTGCTGTAATACAAGGTTCAAACGTTGTACTAAGCAATAACAAAAACAGATTGAGAAGCTTTATGCTTAATTTTTTCTGGAGCCCAGTCAAGTGTCCAAACATTACGCTTGCCCCATCGTAACATTGTCCTATTGACTTGTGTTGATAATCAAACTGTTCTAAAATTTTGTCTAGCATTTTGTATAGAGCTTCTGACGTTCTATCTTCACTCACACCACGGAAACCCAAAAATCGCTCAACCAATAACCTTCTGAATCAACAGATCTTATTATTAAAGAGCACTCGGAAGTCTGGTTATGTCTTCCCATCTACTTGAATATAAAATCATTGAACTTCATTTATTTCATTTTTGACGTTATCGTTTATATATTCAGAAATACATTCAATTAATTCGTTTTGAATAGTTTTTGAGTCACCTGTGAAGACATTTTTTATCTTTTCGTATGGATTTTGAATTTTAAAGGACTTCTTGATATCAACAGTGAAAGCAATTCCTGCCGCCCCGGTGGCGCAGTGGTCTAAGGCGTTGGCCTCTGATCATTCGTCCGAAAGGGGTCCGGGTTCGAATCCCGTCAGGCATGGATGTTGTGCATCATGTCTGGCCGCACTGGCCCTCTATGTGCTTCCAACTGGAACCAGTGACCCGAAATTAGGGACGGGCGACTGCTTATAGCCCATTGAGTTGCTCACGGTGGTCGTTAAACCTCCAATCAAAAAAAAAAAAAAAAAAAAAAAAAAAGCAATTCCTTGAATTTCTACGATTTATCGAGTCAATGCCTTCGTCATGGTCACGGAATGCTAGTTCTTGTTTACTCAAATACAGTACTGCATAAATCAATGTCTGCAAGAAAAGTCTATTTGAACGAACGCTTTCGTTGAAATGCATTTTCAAAAGCCTAGCATCCTCCCTCAGGGCATCGGCAATGGTGTTCTGATTCTTTTCAAAATAATTTAGCATTAATTCGCATTTCAGGTGTTCGCTAGAATCACCACGTTTGTAAAGTGACCGTTTTATATTTAAGAAATCTGAAAATTATCTTTATTCCACGCCGAATTTTATTACTAAAATATAAGCAGGACCAACAAAATAATTTTTGTAACACAGAAGGGCTACAAAGCCATTTATATTCAGTAAACCAACAATTTTTAAAATTAATATTGTAAGATTTACCGCTCTTCTTGATTTCTATCTTGGCGAAAATTCTCAGTGAATCCGTCGGTGGTCCTTGAAGTAAAATGTCTCTTTTATTTTCAACTTTCTACCGATTGAACGGAGTTTGCAATAAATTACAGACAATGCTGTTCACAGGATGCATACTGAAAACTAAAACTATCACTATCAGTTAAACTGTACACGAAACTAAAGTAACTAATGAAGTTTTTAACAAACAATCACAAAACACAAAAAAAAAATATATCTTTCAGAAAGTATGTACCAAAACACCGCAAGAAAGAAAATCCCTAGTGGATTGCAAAGAACCCTTGGCAATCCGTCCCGTTCCACTGCGATCTCTTCGGAAGGTCACGACTCCAGGTGCAGAGCCTTGAAGTCTCATGATAAAACACTTCACTTGCCCGGCAGATAGGGGAGGGTGACGTTACAGTTACCATGGCAACTCGGACGAAAACTGCAGACTTCCAAGCATTCTCATTTTAGCTCTTCACTTGAACTGTTTTGCGTATAAGGACTTGTTTTCCGTATTGAACGCGCATTGTGAAGTGATATCTAATCAAAATTTTGGGTATTTTGGCACTCAATAAAGGCAAAAAAAGAATATATCATACGAAACTATTAAATAAAATCTTATTTCAAATAAAATAGGTGAAGAGGCACTTCTTTTTTTTTTTTTTTTTTTTTTTTTGGTTGGAGGTTTAACGACCACCGTGAGCAACTCAATGGGCTATAAGCAGTCGCCCGTCCCTAATTTAGGGTCACTGGTTCCAGGGAAGGGAGAGAGCCAGTGCCGTAAGACAAACACAACATCCATGTCTCACCGGGATTCGAACCCGGACCCCGTTCGGACGAATGATCAGAGGCCATCGCTTAGACCACTGCGCCACCGGGGCGGCGAAGAGACACTTCACGTACTTCACCTGAAAAGCCGCCACTGGTCCTTGTCCACCAGATACATGCAGTGCTGCCAGCGCTTAAAAAGAACTTAAGGCCAAACTGTTAACAAAAAAAAAAAGTAAAAGAGTAAATGAACCGCATTACACACCGGACTATCAGCTGCGGGACGTGTCTCAAGCAAGAGGCGGTTTCTTCCGCGCCCTTCGGTAGCTTATAATGGCCAAATGTATAAGTGCCATTAACTTCTTTGTCTCCTTTACTTAATTATTTTGTGATCATTGATCATTGATTTGAAATAATAATAATATTCCGAACTTAGCAAAGGTTTGGAAGTTTATTTTTTAAAACTTAAGCGAAAAACTTATTTCGAGATTATTGTAAGATTATTATGGGAGGACCTTCAGATACTATTGATGAGACCCCCCCCCAATGGTCCGGCGATGCCTCTGGCATTATGATTAGTAGACTGATCCTCAATGATGGACAGGTACGCTGTGACGCTCAGATATTAGAGCACCGATGGTATCATAGGAAAATGTCCCCCAGGGAATTATACCCCCGCCACCTGCCCATTCGTGCGGGGTCGGACTCGTCGGAGCATTATGTATTACATTCTCAGCAGTTGTCCGTCACCGTCCATCCACGCAATGCAGTAAAAAACGTGATTCATCAGAGTTAGCAATTTTCTTCCATAGTCCACACCCGATGTTTCCTGGCAAACTCTCGTTGTCGTCAGAAGAAATACAAAATGCGTTTATATCCCTAGCGAGAGAAACGTGAATATTTTGAAGTAAAAGCTGTACAGGAAATGGTTGGTTGGCTGATAAATTTTTGTAGCGCAAGGGCTACGTGTGGCCAAAGAGCGCTAGATACAGGACAATCAAACAGTGTTAAAAACGTGGTATAATGCTTGAAATCAGGCTGATTCGGTAAAAGTGAAAAATGAGAATGAGGCAGTACAGGAAATGGTCTTCCTCGTAAAAGGTATTGAAGGAGAAAAGAGATTTTTTTCAACTGGATTCTTCGAAGCACACAAAGGTATGGAATAAAGTATTGTTTCGTCTTTTGGGCCTTAGTTGTCAGGATGCCCAATCACTTCCGGACTGCGATTCGAATCACTGGAAACGCCAATACCGCGTTAGCCAATTAGCCGACACAGTACACCAATAAACCAATAGAGGCACAGTATAACAATTAAAACAGGGATTTAATGGATACATGCATAAATTACACCGGATACTTCATCTAATTACAAAGCTATAATTTCCGGCCAGTTTTGGCCCTCTTCGGTGTTTCAGAAAATATGTCCTAACGAAAAGTCTGTTCGTTCACAATGAGCCGCAAATAAAAGTATTCGTAAAACGTACTTACATAGGTCCTTGAGTATCCACAGTATGGTGACACCCAGAAAACAACACAAAACTCACTCACATTCACTAATATGTCGACACTACGGGTAGCTCTTTTTCCTTTTTGGATGACGCCGCGTTGCTTACGGTCTCTTCGTCAAAACGACTTCATCCCTAGTGTTGGATCTTACCTTTACAGGCTGATGTGGCCGCGGCACCAGGTGAAGTATCGCCTGCAGTGAAGCACCCGATATCTCCACCGAAAAAAAATAACATCTAAATAAAAATAAAAAAAAACACTAAAGAAAATTTTGTCAAAAATTTTGCTCTCCTCCTCTGCTGCTAGGGGCTAGCAAGGAGTTTTCCTACTTGCGTTGACAACCGAAAATTCTGCAACAACAAATTAATTATCTGATTCCAATAATTAATAATGACCTCCCATAATTAATTATAACACATTAATTATTAACTTCCCGCAAAACCCGTACCGCGATTGGGCGTGGATGCCTGGATTTAACTCCAGCACGTCCCAATCTACCGAAAATCACAGCAACGCACACACACACTCGAAAAGATACCCAACGCTCATTTCACGTACGCTTGACATTTAATATCCAACGTTATATTATATACACTGCCACCTTTATCCATGAAGTGGCACAAAAATCTGCTGAGATGAATGTATGGTGGGCTGCTCTATCGGCAGCTTAATTATGCACAATGATTTAAACACTTTATCACTGATTAAACGATGACACTGATTTAACTAACTCTGATTTAACAATTAACACTGATTCAAACACTGTTCACTGATTAAATTCTAGTATGCACAATAAACAAATAGAGCGAAGGAAACATGTGAGAGATGACCCAAAACATTTAAATACACACTTTAGAAAACTATAATTGAGTACGAGCGTGGGTACCAGCAATTAAAATGATACAGTAATTATCATGACTGCCGCAGTTTAATTATAAGCTAAATATATCTCTATAATATTACACACACCTGCATAGGCTTGATGCCAAATTAGCAGGGAAGAGCTCTTAAAACTTATGGCCATAACACAAATAAAAATCACGAATAAAATGTGTTGGAGGCCTCCGCTGTCGTGCGTATTCATTTTTTCAGGGGACAGAGTTCTATATGCTGTTCACTGTCCGACGGCACTTGTACGTCGTGAGCAAATGTTCATGTAAAGATAACATACCTTGGCAACCGTTGTATGAGGTCCTCAGCGCAGAGAAGTGGCAAGAAATGTCCTGCCTTTTTGTCTATGTAGACCGCCTAGGCAAGAGTGCACTAATGTCGACCTAGTATCGGTCGAGAAGTCCACAGGACTGAGATGTCCTCGTTTAAGAGGGGATCATTCATAGCAATCCTTACTTGCTCGCTGCTTCTTTTCCGAGCTCTCCCAGCGGTCAGCTCTCAGGCCTAGGTTCCATGCAGCTCGCTGGTGCTGTTCTCGTGCGTGTGTCTGGCTTTGCCACCGTCCTGAGAATGCCCCGCCGCTTGTTTTTTTCTTCTGCTCGTTTCTCTCCTCTTTGTCCTGTCACAGGGCTTCTCTTAGCCACTTGAAAAGGGATTTATCACCTTGTTTTCAACTGTGGGTGATAGTCGGTTCTCGCTTATCCCGTTCAGTTCGGAGAAAAACTGCAACCACCGAATGCTCTTGGCTTGCAGAGGGACTTTTGGGGGTGAGTTTTGCAGTCTTTCGTTAGTTGAAAATGCACACGACTGTTGCTATGAGTCCGAAATAGAGATAGTCTGTTGCCATGTGGCCTTTCACCATTCTCGTTTGCCAGAAGGCTACGAATTATGCACTTATCAAATACTGAACAAATTTTAACAATGGCAGTGATGAACAAATTAGAGGATCAATTACCGTATAAATGAAATATAAAAATTTTCCACAAGTTAGGCTGCACCCTATAACAATCCTTCTACCTTCCAAAGAAAAAAAAATATGAATGTATTTTTTTTTCTCATTGAAGAATGGAAAATTTTGAATATGGATATCTCCCTCTTTCCTATATTCCATGACATGTCTAATTCCGGATTTTAGACACATCAAGGGTAATGGGAAAGTATCGATAACATCTCTGATCCATTCATCATTGCCCATAACAAGAAAAGAATATAAACATAAGTTACACAGGTGAGAGCCAATGTGCGTCCGACCAAAACCCTTTTTGACTCAACGTGCCTTTCCTCTTATCTAAGTCTGCACTTCTGCGCGGTCCTGAGTTTGGCTCGCGAAATCTTCTTCCTCCTCACAACTGTATATTTCTGTGCTATCACTATCCTCCTCGTCTGCAACCATTTCTTCGCTGGATTTTTCCTCTTCAGCCTGATGTCCAAAGCTGAGAGGTTTCCCCACTCTCCCGTGCTCGTCTCGGGGTCTCAACGACGCTCTCGTTATGATGGGGGGACTTTTTTCTTTGCTCCCCTCTGCGTTTCCTCCGTGAGCTACCGCGTCCTTCAACATGGGAGCAGGCTGGGCCGCTGTCCCGGTCTCTTCCAACCCCTGACGTGTTTCCGATTCATGCGGCTGAAAACAGCGCGTATCCCTTGTGATCACCGGCCAAGCGGGCGTCACCCAGTCCTCATCCTGCTCTGAGAACTCTTCTTCATGATGCCTTTCGTCTGCGGTTGGCATACCTATGCTCAACGAAATTTCTTCATCCCCCTTTTCATCTTGAAATTGCCCTGTGTCAAACACCCTTCTCTGTGGTGGTTTGAAAATCCTGTCTACGTGTGTGAGTCGAGTTCGTCTCATATCATTTACTGGGGCGATTTTAAAGTTCACTGGGGATGTTTTCTCAATTACTCTGAAAGGTCCTATAGAAGGTTTTGCCAACTTTCGCGACCTTGTTTTGGATGCTGATGGGTCGTGCTGGTACACTATGTCCCCGATCTTGATCTGTTTGTCTACAGCCGACTTTGCTCGATATTCCCTGGAAGTTTGGGCTGCCTCTTCCAGATTATCCTTGACAATTTTATACGCTTCTTGCATCCTCGTGACTAAGCTCTCGGCATAGCTCTGGGATTCAGCGTAGTTAAAAGGGATTTCTCATTCAACAACTGTCCTGGCATGTTCAGATCTCTTCCGAACATGAGAAAGTTGGGTGTTTCTTTAGTCGCACTGTGTGTCGCGCTTCTGTAGGACATGGCCACAAATTCTGTATACTTGTCCCAATCCTTTCCCTTAGGGGAACAATAAATTGCTAAAGAGTGCATTATTGTCTGAATTTGTCTTTCGGCTTGTCCGTCTGTCTGTGCATGGTGTGGAGATGTATTCAGTTTTTTGATGCCAAACTTACGGTACAACTCGGTCATTAAATCGGACAAAAAATTTGTTCCTCTGTCCGTGAGTAACAGATGTGGGACACCGTGACGCGCTATCACGTTAGAAGCAAATTTTTCGGCAATTTCTGCAGATCGCATAGTCTTTAATGGAATCAGCTCGATGTACTTAGTGAAGGAGTCGGTGACAACCAATAAATATTTATTTCCATCCTCTGTCAGTGGGAGAGGTCCAGCGATATCCATCGAAATTTTGGACCATGGGACAGATACAATTTCCGGGGTAATTAGACCCGCTTTTTGCTTCTTTTTGAAACCACGACGTTTCAGGCATTGTTCGCAACTCGCCGTGTAGTTCTTGATGTCTGAGAACATGTTAATCCAAAAGTATTTCTGTCTAATTCTCCCAAGTGTCTTTTCAAAACCGAAGTGACCGGCGCATAGTCCGTCATGTTCTGATTTCATCACTTCTGATTTTAACTTATCAGGTATCACTAACTGTTCTGCGATCAATTTCCGTGGGCTGTTTTTTGCTGGTAAGGCAAAATGAAATAAAAGGTCGTCTCTCATAAAATAGGTGTCAGTAATTTTGTCGACTGCTGAATAATCACGCCCTTCAAGACAATCAATTACTTCAGCTAATTTAGGATCTGTTCTTTGTGCTGATTTTAGAGTTTTGTTATTAAGTGGTACAACTGCGACTGTATCATTGGCTTCCACTGCTGCAATGTGCCTAGATAACACGTCGGCGTTTGTGTTTTTCTTTCCTGGTCGATATTGCACATCGAAGTTATACTCCGACAGACTAAGATTCCATCTGACCAGTCTAGAATTAGGAGTTTTCAAATTCATAAGCCACTTTAGAGGTCTATGGTCGGTAATAACCGTAAACTGCTGACCTACCAAATATTCGCGCCAATGGGTGATGGATGATACTATTGCCAGTGCTTCCTGTTCTGTCGTGCTGTAATTTTTCTCAGCTGGATTAAGTTTCCTGCTAAAGTAAGCGATGGGATGTCTGTGTCCTTCGTCATCCTCCTGCTCGAGAATACCGGCAATCGCTACTTTGGAGGCGTCTGTGGTGACGAAAAATTTCTTGCTGAAATCAGGAAATATTAATAGTGGCTCACTCACTAGTGCATGTTTCAGCTCTTGAAAAGATTTCTCGCAGTGTTCGTCCCAAATGAATTTCACGTTTCTCCTAGTAAGGTTTGTTAGCGGTAAGGCAATGGACGAAAAATCTTTGATGTGGCGCCTATAATATCCTGCCATTCCAAGGAATGCTCGAACATGTTTCACTTTCCGTGGAGTAGGAATTCCCGAACAGCTTCCACGTTCTGTGGGTTAGGTCTAATGCCCTGACGATCTAAAAGGTGCCCTAGGTATGTCACTTCTTCCGCCAAAAATTCACACTTACTGGGCTTAATTTTTAGATGGTGCTTCCTTAATCTCTGAAAAATTAATTCCAATTTCTTAAGGTGTTCAGATAATGTCCTGGAGGCACACAAGATGTCATCCACATATACCAAAATGCCATCATCTCTTTTGTCCATAAATAGAGAATCAAGTGCTCTTTCAAATGTTGCCGGACTGTTGCAAAGTCCAAAAGGCAAGCGATTCCACTGGAAATGTCCGAATTCGCATGAGAAAGCAGTTTTATGCCTATCCTGTTCTCTAACTTTAATTTGGTGATAACCAGCCAAAAGGTCAATTTTTGAAAAATACTTGCATCCATGCAGTAAGGATAAAGTTTGCTGGATTCGGGGAACAGGGTAGCTATCCTTTCGGGTAATTTCATTTAATTTTCGAAAATCTATACAGAAACGATAAGAGTTTCCGCGTCTCACGAGAACAATAGGAAAGCTGTAGGGACTATCTGATTTTGATATGATTCCTGCGTCAAGTAATTCGTTTACCTGAGCTTTTACTTCGGGTCTTAGGGCATGTGGTACAGTATACTGACGCAACTTAATAGGTTTATCATCCGTGAGATGAATTTCATGCTCTGTAAGATCCGTACCTTCTAAGTCTAAAGAATTCCGTGCAAAAACATCAGAATATTTCTGCAATAAATTTAGCATTTTCTCTCGTTCGCTAAATTCCAGGTGATCTAATTTAAAATCTTCCACAGAGATTGGTTGAGATTTTCGGGATGTTCCTCGCGAACAACGTTTAATTTCCACTGGTTCTACCTGAAAGAGTTTCGTATGTTTATTTAACCAAATTGGTGAATCACTGTGGTTAGCCGCTCTTACATCATACAGTCCGCTTGCCGAAACATTATTAACTGACCGTGCTAAGAGTAACCTATTTCTGCGTGCTCTCGGTAATGGCTCGAACAAAATACTTTCTTCTGTTTTCCCCACTGAGGGTTTACTAAGCGCCACTTGGAGAAAAGTTTCGCTGTTGGGGGGAATGCAAGTTTTACGAGTCAGTGCTGCTATCCTGGGGTGTCTGTTGGAAACATCATTACCTCTCCGCTCCTGTGGGGTGGGTGGCTGAGATGGGGGTCAGGGAAGTGAAGCTGGTTTGTATCTGCTTCGAACGTAAGACGGTGGTTTCGTAAAGCATCTATTCCCAACAAAGCTGAGTACTTTTGACTCAGGGGATTTTTTGTCACAAATGCCTTGACCCATATGTCTCTTCCCTTAATTCGCAGATTTACCTCGTAGCAACCCAGCGTTTGAATCACTTCTCCTGTGATGCTTTTGATTTTTACATTTAAATCAACAGATTTTAACTTTCTGCGAAATTTTAATCTACGATAAGCATCGTTAGCTAATAAAGTGACTGATGACCCTGTGTCAATTAGCACTTTAATTTTATCCCCATCCAGATCCGCATTAATGATTGGTAAATCATTCCCATTTTTCATAGACACGTACCGCACTTTAGAGGGTTTTAAATATTTCTGAGCCGCACTACCTCTCACAGTTCGACTCCGATTCAGTTTAACTGTTTGTTCTTACGCTCGAGTCCTTGAGCACTAAACTTTCCTGTTGATTGATAATGAGTATCTCTGTCGTTGTTATTCCTAAACCTCTGTTTCGGTGTTGTTTCTGCCCTATCCCTATTTCGACCGTTATTCGGGCATAGCCTGATCACATGACCTTCCTGTCTGCATCCGTAGCACATAATCCTGTTGCTCCTGTACTGCGCTTGCTGGTTCTCAGCGCGCGAGCGATTTCGAGTACCCGATCCTCTGCGTTCATTATTATTTGCCCCATACTGTTGAACGAGTTCGAGTCCAGATGACTGAAACCTGGGTAACTGCAAACTTTCTTCCTCTCTGAAGTTTCTTTCTCGTCTCCGATTTTCGCTTTCCTGAAAATTTACGGCTAACTGACCCACTGATCTTTCCGTCGCTTCCATTCGTGCCATCATCTCTTCCAAAGTACGCGCTAATAAATCAGATCCTGGGTTTGTTTCCGATCTCTCTACTGCATTTACTGATGCCTTTTTACTCATGAGCGCCAAATTATCTTCTTCCTGAATTGCTGTGAGAATAGCAGCTTCTAGAGTTTCTGGGCACTTCGTTAAAACCCAGCGCCTGATAGATTCGGATAAACCAGATACAAACTGACACATCACTGTCTGATCCCTATGCTGCCTGATGTCTTCTGACATATCAGTTGTATGACCAAAATATTTTGCCGCTGCACTTTTGAGTCGCGTTGCATACTGTCTTACATCTTGTCCCGGCATTTGAACACAACTCATGAATTGTTTCATACGGGTAATAAGAGGTTCTTCCGCTTGGAAACGATCGATCACTAGACGTTTAAAATTTTCATAATTTCCTTCTAATCTCAGCTCATCACTATCTGACAAAAATTCTGCAGCCCTTTCCCTGAATTTCGACTTTACTACTGCCAATTTTGTTTGTTCGCTCCATCTCCCTACTGTAGCTACGTTTTCTACATCTTGAAAAAAATGTTTGGCACGATATAGAGGATCTGTGCCTGTAAAATATCTGAGCATATTAATGCATCCTGCTATCTGTTCACCGCCGTACATTAACATACCTGGAGCTGTCATTCTAGTCTCTGACACTCCTGCGATACTTGTTACTGAATTACTAGTTACTAGATCAGTTGATTCTCCTGTGGGAATGCTATGTTCCTCCCCATCATGATGATCAGAATCATCTGAGTCAGTAGGTTTGGTGTTCGGCTTCTCTCCTTTATTTGCCATATTTAAATACACTTAACCTAAGGCAGTCTTTTACACAAAAATGCTTAAGGCTTACAATACTTATGATATGCTAAAATATGCTCGTACTGAAATAAATTTGATATGGCAGTCAATTCGCAATATTCCGAACGTTTGTGTGTGTTGCTCTGCTTTGGAGGTACAAACAAGTAAGAATCCTGGTCATCGGAACCAATTGTTGGATCTTACCTTTACAGGCTGATGTGGCCGCGGCACCAGGTGAAGTATCGCCTGCAGTGAAGCACCCGATATCTCCACCGAAAAAAATAACATCTAAATAAAAATAAAAAAAAACACTAAAGAAAATTTTGTCAAAAATTTTGCTCTCCTCCTCTGCTGCTAGGGGCTAGCAAGGAGTTTTCCTACTTGCGTTGACAACCGAAAATTCTGCAACAACAAATTAATTATCTGATTCCAATAATTAATAATGACCTCCCATAATTAATTATAACACATTAATTATTAACTTCCCGCAAAACCCGTACCGCGATTGGGCGTGGATGCCTGGATTTAACTCCAGCACGTCCCAATCTACCGAAAATCACAGCAACGCACACACACACTCGAAAAGATACCCAACGCTCATTTCACGTACGCTTGACATTTAATATCCAACGTTATATTATATACACTGCCACCTTTATCCATGAAGTGGCACAAAAATCTGCTGAGATGAATGTATGGTGGGCTGCTCTATCGGCAGCTTAATTATGCACAATGATTTAAACACTTTATCACTGATTAAACGATGACACTGATTTAACTAACTCTGATTTAACAATTAACACTGATTCAAACACTGTTCACTGATTAAATTCTAGTATGCACAATAAACAAATAGAGCGAAGGAAACATGTGAGAGATGACCCAAAACATTTAAATACACACTTTAGAAAACTATAATTGAGTACGAGCGTGGGTACCAGCAATTAAAATGATACAGTAATTATCATGACTGCCGCAGTTTAATTATAAGCTAAATATATCTCTATAATATTACACACACCTGCATAGGCTTGATGCCAAATTAGCAGGGAAGAGCTCTTAAAACTTATGGCCATAACACAAATAAAAATCACGAATAAAATGTGTTGGAGGCCTCCGCTGTCGTGCGTATTCATTTTTTCAGGGGACAGAGTTCTATATGCTGTTCACTGTCCGACGGCACTTGTACGTCGTGAGCAAATGTTCATGTAAAGATAACATACCTTGGCAACCGTTGTATGAGGTCCTCAGCGCAGAGAAGTGGCAAGAAATGTCCTGCCTTTTTGTCTATGTAGACCGCCTAGGCAAGAGTGCACTAATGTCGACCTAGTATCGGTCGAGAAGTCCACAGGACTGAGATGTCCTCGTTTAAGAGGGGATCATTCATAGCAATCCTTACTTGCTCGCTGCTTCTTTTTCCGAGCTCTCCCAGCGGTCAGCTCTCAGGCCTAGGTTCCATGCAGCTCGCTGGTGCTGTTCTCGTGCGTGTGTCTGGCTTTGCCACCGTCCTGAGAATGCCCCGCCGCTTGTTTTTTTTCTTCTGCTCGTTTCTCTCCTCTTTGTCCTGTCACAGGGCTTCTCTTAGCCACTTGAAAAGGGATTTATCACCTTGTTTTCAACTGTGGGTGATAGTCGGTTCTCGCTTATCCCGTTCAGTTCGGAGAAAAACTGCAACCACCGAATGCTCTTGGCTTGCAGAGGGACTTTTGGGGGGTGAGTTTTGCAGTCTTTCGTTAGTTGAAAATGCACACGACTGTTGCTATGAGTCCGAAATAGAGATAGTCTGTTGCCATGTGGCCTTTCACCATTCTCGTTTGCCAGAAGGCTACGAATTATGCACTTATCAAATACTGAACAAATTTTAACAATGGCAGTGATGAACAAATTAGAGGATCAATTACCGTATAAATGAAATATAAAAATTTTCCACAAGTTAGGCTGCACCCTATAACACTAGTCGCTGAACGCACGTACTCAGACACACGCACAAAAGTTCTCTCCCCGCTTTATTTACGAAGAGGCTCTGCAGGGGGCTGCGCTCCTCTGCGGGTCTCGAGGTTGGCGTTTCTCTTCTCTCTCTCTCTGCATGAGTGAGGCGATATTCCGTAATTATTATGCTTCTGTCGGCATTTCCCCTGAAATGGCTCCTTAGGAAAGGTATCGATCCTTCAGCGAGGTGAATAAAGTTTCCAGGCAGATCTGTTGTTGGTTAGTCCGCAGCTTATGTTTTTCAGCTGGCTTCATTTCTTATGCTCAGAATTGCAAGAGCACGCAGACGGACGGCAAGCATTTTCTAGCACGAGGAAAAATCGAGGCCCATCTCCTTCGGATATCAAACGGGATCTGTCCTCAACAACAATCTCCCCTCTCCAAGAAATTGGTAAGCGGTGAATTCCAACACTTGAAGCCGCGACATTTTTATTATAAACCGCTCTTCAAGTCTAAGACCTTTCCCATTGTTTGGCGCGCGGCACAGACAAAAGCTTCAAACGCCTTTGCCGTCCAAACACTTTTAAGTCATGGGAAATAGCTTTTAAACTCTGACCCGTCCCATTTCCGTTTATGGGCTCTTTGTTCTCGTGGCAAACACCTGCAACTCGCCACTTGAATTCAAAGTGCTAGAAGATCTTTTCTTAATATATCGCCCCTCGCAAGTGTTTAAATTATAACTCTCTGTTAATTAAAACCCCCAATCAAGTTTCAATTACCGTTAATTAACCACGCCTCTCGCCAATTAATTATGTGAGGGGGGATTCGTCACAGTATATTTTCAATTCAATAGCAGCAAGGTTATGCATCAGAAAGAACCCAAAAGGTACGGATCTTCAATCTCACATTCAACCTTCCCAATCCGAAAAATAATTTTTCAAATTGGACTAATGAGTACAGAGATATGAAGTCGATAACAGATGTACAGACATAGTGGTTCTATAAGTACGATTTTTTTCAAAAGCCATTCCTGTAGTACGCTACATATCTTTTGTGCACAGAAATTGCTATAATTGCAGTATATATTGGAATAGAAGCCGAAGGTAATTTTGGAAGAAATTGTTTTTCTAAAGTACATGGATTGTTCGCCAGCAAGTTAAAATATAAATATTGAACCATATTTGAACCAAACTTACGATTTCAAGAAACGACATATCCGCAGTCCTACGGGATCAGTTGTTGCTAATATGGTAAGTGCAAAACCCATTCCCATTTTAAAGTGAGACCACATAATTTCTTTCCCCCAAAAAGGAAATAATCCCTTTCTCAATTTCCCTGCAGGACTTTAAGTATGGCATGACAACTTTCGGAAAGGGCGTAACGAACGAATCCCTGATTTTCCTTGCGTCGCCCGCGGTGACGTTACAGAAGTGCAAATCGTGATCTTTTCAAAAATGCTGCATAACTATTATGATGGATGTTCAAGAAGATGATTTGATTTTGGCATATAATGAAGGAAATGGTCACGACGACTTTGCCAATGATAGTGTTTATATTGACGACGCAACTTCAGCGGAGATGGATTTACAGGAAATATTTGGAAACTGCGATAGCGAGTTTTAATTCAGGGCTTGAAAAATACTATGCCCAAGATACCTGGGGAACGTTAATTATTGACCTGGGCAGGTATATAAAATATCTAATTGCCCGATCCGGGCAACTAAATTTACAAATAAAAAAGTTTGGAACAGAATTTCCTACTACAAGAAAAAATACAGGCGTCACATGTCTTGTTTCATTTCACTGCTAACCACCGAGAGTTGTATTACTACACTGCTGGACAATTGCGAAGGACGGATCATAAACGGCTATATAGCGCATAAAAAAGTAAGTGTGGTTGGATGCCAAGTGAAATAAAATAATGTCAGAATGCCAGGACATTACAAGAAAGACAATTTATTGTGCTCTGAAATCCAGAAGGCTTTGGAACGTGTTCAAGGGACAAACAGGCCATTTTGTGCAGAATACGTAAACGTGAAAAAAATGCAATTACCGTCCGCAGGCGTTCCGGCGTAAGATGTCAATACGGGATATGGCCACCATGGAGGACGATGCAAGATTCCACACGTCGTGTCATGCTTTGCACAACATTATCAAGCAGCTGTTGGGGTAATTTATCCCATTTCTCTGTCAGTGCACGGATGAGGGTGTCCTTGTTTATTGGAGGGCATTGGCGACCAGCAAGACTCCTCCCCAAAGCATCCCACACATTTTCAATGGGATTCAGATCTGGAGAACGTGCTGGCCATACAAGGCGTTGAATATCCTCGCTCTCAAGACACTCCTGGACAGCGACTGTTCGATGACACGTTGCGTTGTCGTCCAAGAAAATAAATCTATCACCGACAGCACCACAGAACATGCGAACATGAGGTAGCAGAACATCATTAATGTATCGTTGGCCAGTCATAGTCCCAGTATGAAGCACATAGAGGGACGTACGGCCATTGATCATGATGCCAGCCCATACCATGACACTACATGTCGGATATCGGTCCCTTTCCTGTACGTTTGCTGGACAATATGCAGTACCACTATCACGCCAGATCAGTTGTCGTCGACAATCAGACGATAGACTGTATCTACTCTCATCTGAGAAGAGGACAGCAGACCAGTCGTTATCAGTCCAATTGCGATGTTGATGGCACCATTGCAAACGGGCGGTACGGTGACGTCTGGACAATGGGATGCACACAACAGGACGGCGGGCGTATAGTCCTCCTTCATGCAAACGTCTGGCGACAGTTTTTCGGGAGATCCGCTTGCCAGTAGCAGCCATAAACTGATTTGCTACCTCACTAGCTGTGTTGCGCCGGTATCTTTTGGTTGATAGCACTATGTACCGATCTTCTGCAGGTGTCGTACTGCGAACACGACCTCCCCGTGACGTTTGCTACACTCTCCATTTGTTTGAAATGATTTCCAAAGCCTTGAAACAACACTGTGGCTGACGTCGAACTCCCTGGCAACATCTGTTATTTTTTGGCCTTCTTCAATCTTGCCAATAATACGGTCACGCGTAAAATCATCTAGGTGATGTTGGGAAGACATACTGAAAATTGCAAGTTCGTTAATTGATTCTTTCCCTTTCAACTTTGCGTTTGAACAACAACGGTCAATACGCGTCAAATCCTTTATATCTCTTATCAGCGCTATGACGTCAGGAACAAGTTCGGCAATCCAAAATTTGCATACCCACAACACGTCTTACTGTATCCCGCACCTATGCTAATTCCCACATTTCCCTGCCTTCCATTTTATGGTTGCTATCGTTGCTATTGTCATCCGTCCTTAGCAATTGTTCGGCAGTGTGTTACGCAGTGTCAAGGACAGAAGAATATCACTTCTTCAATTATATTATGCTCTAAGTCCATAAATTGCAACCATAGCAGTTTTGCTGCAAATGTTGTTTATAGTCAGCAACGGGATGCATGTTTCTGACAAAGTGCTAAAATTTTAACGAAAGGAACATGGTCGAATCAGTAAATTTCTCACATACCAATTTCATCATCATACTATTTCATACCAATTTCATAATTATCATCATCTTCAAACTTGTGATACACGTTTTGTGCATTGAACATTTTGAATGCAGTCCCTTAAAATGGAAATTTAAGGAAATACAGTCCCTTAAATGGAATCAGAAGCCATCGCTTTGACCGCTGCTCCGATGGCGCAGTGGTCTAAGTGATGGCTTCTGATCATTCGCCCGAGATGGGACAGGGTTTGAATCCCGGTGAAACATGAATGGTGTGTTTGTTTTAGGGCACTGGCTCTCTCCCTTCCCTGGAACCAGTGGCCCTAAATTAGAGACGGGGGACTGCTTTATAGCCCACTGAGTTGCTCACGGTGATCTTTAAACCCCCAATCCAAAAAAAAGAAAAATGCAAAACAAAAAGTTCAAAAAAAGTTAAGCTTCTGATTTGTTATCTTAAAATTTACACTCTGGGCATCCAGCTTTTACTACTTGGGCAGGTAAATAATTTCTGCACATGCCCAGCTGGGCATGTAACTTTTCAGATATTTTTCAAGCCCGGCTTGCATGAAATACCCGGTTTTTTAATAAATTTTGGTTTTTAAACTTGGCAGGAGGGGGGGTGCTTACAGGCAAAATAACTTATACGTCAGTATGTGCGGTATATTAAATGACAGTGGTATCATATCAGAGTGATCGAAGCAGTAGTAGGCGTTCAGCTTAAACATATCTTAAAATACGTTTCTGTCCTTGTTCTATGGTGTTTGTTAAAGCCCGATCTGCCACCCCGGTGGCGCAGTGGTCTAAGCGATGGCCTCTGATCATTCGTCCGAAAGAGGTCCGGGTTCGAATCCCGGTGAGGCATGGATGTTGTGTTGGTCTTACGGCACTGGCTCTCCCCTTCCCTGGAACCAGTGACCCTAAATTAGGGACGGGCGACTGCTTATAGCCCATTGAGTTGCTCACGGTGGTCGTTAAACCTTCAATAAAAAAAAAAAAAAAAAAAAAAGCCCGATCAAAATATAAGATGAGAAGTAGTCCTGTCTACTAAAATTAAACAAATCTAAAATAAGTAAATACACTAAAGTGCCAAATGTCATGCGATAGCAGTATGCAAATATTTAACTAGCGATGTCATCGTACAAATGCTTCGACGCACGCCACGATTTTTATCAGTTGCGAGATGTAATCTCGTGAGTCAGGTTGAACAACCGCTAGTAGCCGTCCCCGTGGCGTAGTGGTCTAAGCGATGTCTTCCGATCATTTGTCCGAAAGGTGTCCTTGTTCGAATCCCGGTGAGGCATGGATGTTGTGTTTGTTGTACGGCACTGGCTCTCTCCCTTCCCTGGAACCAGTGGCCCTAAATTAGGGACGGGCGACTGCTTATAGCCCATTGAGTTGCTCACAGTGGTCGTTAAACCTCCACGCTAGTAGGATTATGTCTAACCGAAGTGAATTATCGGAGTTTGAACGAGCCATGGTAGTGGATGGGACATTCAATTTCCGAAGTTGTGTGAACATTCAACATTCTTCGATCCACAGTGTCACGTGTGTACCGAGAATACCTCATGGAAAGCATTGCCACCCACCATGGACAGCGCAGTGGTCGAACACGGGTGCTGATTGACCGTGACCAGCGGCGTCTGACCAGGATGCAGGATTGCCCATGCTAACAGACAAACAGCACTGGCTCAAATAACGTCCACATTCAATGCAGGAGGTACCAAAGACATATCCATCAGTTCAGTGCAGCGTAATTTAGCGTCCATGGGGTATGGGAGCAGAAGACCCCCAAAGTGCCTTTGTTAACCGCACGACATCAGAAACAGCACCTCACCTGGGCTTATGAACACGGTAATTGTACCTAGAAGACTGGCGACATGTGGCGTGGTCCGATGAGTCACGCTACCAGTTGTTACGAGCTGATGGTAGGGTTCCGATGTGGCTCAGACCCCATGAGAACATGGACCACAGCTGTCAACAAGGCATTGTGTGAACACGGTAATTGTACCTGGAAGACTGGTGACATGTGGCGTGGTCCGATGAGTCACGCTACCAGTTTTTACGAGCTGATGGTAGGGTTCGGGTGTGGCGCAAAACCCATGAGGCCATGGACCCAAGCTGTCAACAAGGCATTGTGTGAACACGGTAATTGGACCCTGGAAGAATGGCAACATGTGGCGTGGTCGGATGAGTCGCGCTACCAGTTGTTACGAGCTGATGGTAGGGTTCGGGTGTGGCGCAGACCCTATGAGGGTATGGACACAAGCTGTCAACGGGGCACTGTGCAAGCTGGTAGTAGTTCCATTTCCATACATATGTGGGGTGTCTTTACGGGGCACGGTTTAGGTCCTCTGGTCCTCGGAAACACGTCGTTAACCGATAATCTCTTTGTTGCTCTGCTGGGAGACCATTTGTAGCCCTTCATGGACTTCACGTACCCAGACAACGATGGGATTTTCCAGGCGGACAATGCACCATGCCATCGGGCCCAAGTTGTCCAAAATTGGTTCGAGAAGCATTCTGGACAGTTCCGACGGATGGTGTGGCCACCACGTTCGCCCGACATGAATCCAATAGAGCCCCTATGAGACGTGGTGGAAAGGTCCGTTCGCACCCAAGAACCTGCACCTACAAATGCCAGGGAACTGTTGGCGGCTGTTCAGACTGCCTGGCTCAACATCTCTCCAGAAGTCTTCCGGCCATTTG
Source organism: Macrothele yani (assembly GCA_039090855.1). Lineage (NCBI taxonomy): Eukaryota > Metazoa > Arthropoda > Arachnida > Araneae > Macrothelidae > Macrothele > Macrothele yani. The sequence goes on from CM076998.1 coordinate 69,608,170, forward strand.
TGGAATCTATGCCACGTCGAGTTGCTGCACTTCGCCTGGCTAGAGAAGGTCCTACACGATAGTATAGGTACGTATCCCATAACTTTTGGCACTTGAGTGTACAATTTAAATGTCCTTCATGACTGCTGGAGAAATATGAAAACACTTTACTTTTTATTCCTGCATTTGTAACCTCTGTCCCAAAAGCCATTTTTATTTATGGACAGAATGGAGACAGGGATGCCAGACGGCCGCTTGCTGTAACTTTCAAGGGCGAACTAGCTACATAACCGGAAGTGAAATCATCAGGCCGGGCTGGCTAAGGGCCGGATGAAGGTCGATTGTTCTTGCTGTCTCTTTCAAAGACGGACTAGCCATATAACCAGAAGTACAATCATCAGGCCGGGCTGACTAAGGACCGGATGAAGGTCGATTCTTCTTACAGTCTCTTTAAAGGGCGGACTAGTCATATAAATGGAAGTGAAATAATCAGGCCGTGCTGACTAAGGGCCGGATGAAGGTCGATTGTTCTTGCTGTCTCTTTCAAGGGCGGACTAGCCATATAGCTGGAAGTGCAGTCATCAGGCCGGGCTGACTAAGGGACGGATGAAGGTCGATTGTTCTTGTTGTCTCTTTCAAGGGCGGACTAGCCATATAGCTGGAAGTGCAGTCATCAGGCCGGGCTGACTAAGGGACGGATGAAGGCCGATTGTTCTTGCTTGTCTCTTTCATGGGTGGACTAGCCATATAACCGGAAGTGCAATCATCAGGCCGGGCTGACTAAGGGCCCGATGAATGCCGATTCTTCAATATTAATAAAATTAAATTTTAATTAATAATCTCATTGTGCATTGCGTCTAATAGACTTTGAATTGCACGTCGGGATTCGGTTTCCAGTGGATTGGCATCACTTGATAAAGAGCCAACATGCGTTAGTAATTTAACTTGAAAGTCAGTACACTCCATATAACTAAAAAAACTGAGACGCACATATTTCATCAGAAACACAAAACACTTATTTATGCAACCGCAGCCAAACACAAGTGTCTGGGAATGAACATACATAAGCTTAACGAACATTAATGAGCATTTCGCCGAAATCACCACTAATTGACCTTTAATACTAACAGAACATTGATAAACTGTACTATCAACAGCCCTCCAAAATGGCCTCTTTCCTGATCAGTTTTTCCAAGGTGTAACTTGCTTCGCCGGGCCAACAACATACACCAAAGAGCCAAAACATTATGACCACCCGTCTATTATGATGTTGGTATTCCATGCAATGCCACCAAAAAAGCTCTTACCCGGCGCAGTATCGACGTTACAAGATTTCTAAAGGTGTCTTGTGGTTCCTGGTATCAACACGTTACTAGCAGATCCTTTAACTTTTGTAAGTTACATGGTTGAGTCGCCACAGATCCAATTTGAATCTCTGGGCAATCTGGAGGCCAGGGCCATACCTGGAAGACTTCCTCATGTTCCGCGAACCAGTCTGAAATAATCTGGGTAGTGTGGCATGACGCATTATCATGCTGATAGAAGGCACTATTAGAGGTGAATACGTTGCCATGAGAGGCCTACAATGATGTTTAGGTAGGTGGCAGACGTCATAGTTTCCTGCACATGAATGACTGAGCCCAGAGTTTTCCAGCAGAACATTGCCCAACTTTCTCCACAGGCTTGTTTTCGTCCCACCGTGCATCCTGGTGCCAACACTTCCTTAGTAAACGACACACACGTACCAGGATGTCCACATGGTGCAACAGGAAACGAGATTCATCGTACCAGACGACGTTCTTCCAATCATTCGCTCGCGTGCCCATTGTAGGTGGAGAACCGAGGCTAGTTTGGGCACCTGAGCTTTATTTTTGGGCACCTAATAGTTTGGGCACCTGAGCCTTATTTTCAGCAGGGTTCGATGTACTGTCTATTGTGACACATTACTCCCGTCACTACAATACAAATTACAAGCGAGTTGTGCCACAGTATCCCTTCTGTTAGCACGTACCATGCGAGATATCATCTATGAATGTTGGTTCGCCCACACCTTCCTGCCAGCTCGTGCTTTTTTAGCACGTCTTTTGAAAAAAAAGATCGTGCTTTTGTTACCGGTATGCCCGTCCGTCCGTCTGTGGACACCATATCTCTGCAACTATTAGTCCAATTTGAAAAATTATTTTATGCATTGGAAAGCTTGAAATATGTAAATGATGTCCCTTTATTTATTTATTTTTTTACGATGTATAATTTCTCCGCTAGAGGGCGTAAATGCAGATGATATGGAATTCAAAATACATTTTATTCCATATATTTGCTTCTAAGCATCCAATTGAAAAAAATATTTTACCTTTCGATTCCATTTATGTCGAAGAGTATTTTAGGTGTAGTCACTTTTTCAAGTTACTCATACATTTCCCGCTAGGGGACGTAAAAGTAAATTGCATTTTACCCGATATCTCTACTTCTGAAACTCCGACTTCAAAAATTCTTTCTGCAGCGGATACAGCTCTCGGTGGAAAATTCTTTTGCATATAATTTTTAATTTTTTGTAAAAAATAGTTTGGCCACCAGGCGGCGTAAATCTTTATTTCCGCTTATGATGTATTTGCAGCAAAATCTGAGCTTCTAAAATCTCGACTGAAAAAATTTGTTTGTGGACCGATACTATTCACGTCGATAAACTTTTTCGAAATATTTTCTTCTTAACATAGTGTATGGTTTCAGCACCACGGGGTGTAGATATATATCTCATTTTTGTCAATATTTCTACTTCTAAGAATCCGATTTGAAAACTTCCTTCTTTGTTGGATAGCGTTTCCGGTACAAAATGTTTTTCTACAACTTCAAAATTTTCAAGTTGTTCATAGATTTTCCGCTAGGGGGCGTTAAGGTAAATTGCGTTTTCCGCGATTTTTCTTCTTCTAAAACTCCGATTTGAAAAATTTTTCCTGTATCGCATACAGCACCTGTTGGAAAATGTTTTTCACATGATTTTAAATATTTGGTAAAGAATTGTTTGGTCCCCAGGGGAGAGCATAAGTGTTAATTTCTGCTTCTGATATGAGCTCCTGAAACTCGACTGGAATTTTTTTCCTGGATCGATACCGTTCACATCGAAAAACCTTTTGAGAAAACTTTGTTCTTAAAATAATGCATGTTTTTCCCGCCAGGGGCGTAGATGATTTTCTTGTATTTACCGATATCTCTGCTTCTAAGAATCCGATTTGAAAAATTCTTTCCTTGTTAGAGAACGTTTCCACTGTGAAATGTTTCTCATATAATTTCAAAATTTTTTTAAAGCACAAGTGTGAAAAGCGATGGCTTCTAATCTTTCGTCTGAAAGGACTCCGGATTCGAATCTCGGTGAGGCATGGATGCTGTGTTTGTCTTACGGCACTGGCTCTCTCCCTTCCCAGGAACCAGTGGCCCTAAATTAGGGACGGGCGACTGCTTACAGCTCATTGAGTTGCTCACGGTGGTCGTTAAACCTCCAGTAAAAAAAAACACTATAGAGGGCGTAAGTTTACGATTGCGTTTACAGCCATATCTGAGGGATTAAAAACCTGATTAAAAAACTTCTGTCTTCGGTCAGATACTACCGTTTTCCATACCGGCTGTATTGACTTTGAATAGCTTTGATAAATTTAATTAGCGTCAGAACGGATTCAAAAGACATGCTCATTACACCCGAAAAATCGGTGTCATCTTTCTTGTTTCTCCTCCGACCACTTTTTGTAGGTACTGACCACGACTGATCGCACGCACCCCATCTTGCTGTCTCAGAAACGCTCTACCGGGCCAATTTGTTAGTCCCAGTCCGCACGTGGCTGCAACAGCTTAAATTTTTAGCAACGACAAAATACACGTTATCTTGTGCAGTACAACGAACTGTGAAGCCCTGCCTGATACAAACTGCCAGCTGATTCCGTAACCAGAGGGCGAAACGCCCTTATCACGGGAGTGTGCGGCGCTCGTTAGTTGCTTGTGTGTGCAGCTAGCTGTTCTTGTGATAGGAAGTTACACGGAAATCTTTCATGATTGGTCACTCTTTAGTCATGCCACTTTGTTTTGGGCTGTCAGCCAAAAGAATTTTGTGATATGAAAGAAGCTGGTCATCTGCTTTTGTTCGTCAGACTGATGATCACGTTAATTTCTACTTGACTCGAGGAGAATTTCTCTGCGTTACGCCTCTTATATATACTTCGGTAAAATCTGCATGATTGCAATTAGTTTTGGCTAGGTAACAGAAAAATATTTGCAATGTAAAATTCGATTCTTATTTTCGTTGCAAAGCAAATAGGAAATCCAATGATCCTCCGACTGATAACTGACCGGTTTTGTTAAAATTTTCGTGAAGCTTCTGGATCGGCTGTAATGGCTCTTGAAAATGAATATGTGTTTCTCAGTAGTGAATTACCAAAACGAAGTTTTTCTTTTTCGGAAATAAGAGGACAGAATTTTGTGATATTACCTTTAAAGTCGGAGAGCAATGCATTTCTGCGCATCGCATTATACTCGCTGCAACTGGACCATATTTTTATCGGATGTAGGTAAAAACACCCCCAGGAAAAAATACCCCCGGAGAAAATACCCCGAAAATTGAAAAGCGGAAAAAATGCCCCCGGAAGAAATACCCCCAGAACAAACGGTTCACTGTAAACTGCCACACAGGAACACTGATGTGTGGCGGTGTTCTGGCGTGGCAATTTACCGGCAACCCTGCCACACATCTTTCAGCAACTTGGCTACAAAAGTTCAAGGGGGAGGGGGGCTATAAAGATTGCCGTTTCTGGGCCTACATTGATAACTGAATTGGAAAAAAGAATTTCGCGAAAACGTTCCGTGTAAGCCAAGCGAGAATTGTACTTTAATTTGAAGAAATAAATTGCCGAGGATCCGACGTACACGGGGGGGGGGGGGGACTCTACCCCGAACTTCCGTAATATTATATTCCGGGCCGCTGGAGTCTGTCAGTGTATCCAGGAAGTTCCCCTTGAAGTGTCCGCGAGGTCCATGAGCTTGGGGGGGGGTTTCCCCAAACTGTTAAAATGCACGTAGAGCTGTAAACATTAGTACCATGTTTTATATAATGATTCTGTACACGACCAGGAATTTTCAGGAGGGTGGGATACCCCTTCCCCGTTTCTAAGAGCTATTCAGGTGTAACATCGAGGATACACTGGCCGACTCTAGAGGTCCAGAATATAAAATTACTGAAGTTGGGGGTAGAGCCCTCCAAACCAAGCATCTCGTGTCCCTCTCAGAGGCTTCACCAAATTTCTGGGGGAGGGGGAAGGGCATACATAATTTACCATTAAACACAACATGAAGCATTGAAATTGCGAGCAAATCCCTTACCTTGAAGACTTGTCTGCGCTCTTAGAAACTTGCACCCCACCCTCCTGAAAATTCGTGGGCGTGTAGAGAATCATTATGTAAAGCATGCTTCTAATGTTTACAGCTCTACTGCCATTACAACACTTGGGGGAACCCTCCCCCCCAAGCTCACGGACCTCGCGGGCGCTTCAAGGGGAACAGCCTGGATACGCTGACAGACTCCAGCGGCCCAGAATATAATATTACGGAAGTTGGGGGTTGAGCGCCCCCCCTCCCCAAGTGTACCTCGGATCCTCGGCAATTTATTTCTTCAAATTAAAGTACAATTCTCGCTTGGCTTATATGGAAAGTTTTCGCGAAATTCGTTTCCCAATTCAGTTATCAATGTAGGCCCAAAAACGGCAATCTTTATAGCCCCCCCCCACTCCCACCCCTTTTAAGTTTTGTAGCTAAGTTGCTGAAGATGTGTGGCAGCGTTGCCGGTAAATTGCCACACCGGAACACTACCGCACATCAGTGTTCCTGTGTGGCAGTTTACAGTGAACCGTTTGTTCTGGGGGTATTTTTTCCGGGGGCATTTTTTCCGCTTTTCAGTTTTCGGGGTATTTTCTCCGGGGGTATTTTTCCCGGGGGTATTTTTTTCCGTTTACCATTTTTATCAACTGTTCGTTGATTCTGAAAAATCGGAATCTGAAAATAAAGAAATTGCTCTTTCTAACATAAATCCTGATGCACTAGAGTCTTTGATTGAATATGCTTATACCCGTGAAGTAAAAATTTCGACGGATAATGTCAAGATATTGTTGTCAGGGGCGTGCACATTGCAAATAAATGAGGTTAAAAACGCATGTTGCCGATTTTTGGGAAATAGACTTAATCCTCAGAACGCAATGAAAATTCGAAATTTTTCATCCACGTTAGGCTGTTCAGAACTGACAGAAGAGGTAGACTGGTACATTAGGAAAAAATTCAGTGAAATAACTCTGACAAAGGAATTTTTGAACATACCGTTCTCTGTTCTCAAGCAATTTATTAGTAGCGATAAATTGAATGTGAAAATTGAGGAAGTAGTTTTTGAAAGCGCATTAAAATGGGTTAAAAATTGTCCCGAGGAACGCCACGAAAACCTGCCAGAACTACTGAAGAATGTTAGGATGCCTTTTCTAGAACGTCAATATATCAGAAATCGTGTAGCGAAAGAACAACTAATACGATCTTCTATTCCATGCAGAGATCTCCTGGAGGAGGTAATATTTTATCACTGGACACCGGAAGAAGAAAGGGAAAAGTGCAGCTTTTCAACACGACCAAGAAGTCTTGTAACAGATGTCTACAAAAGAGATCTGGAAGGAAATTTGTACCCTTACATTGTGTGCATTGGTGAACAAGGTGCCGTCGAATGTTTTGATATTCTGAAAGAAAAGTGCCACGCCAGACTGGATCATAGCGTTGCTTTGAAAGATTCCATGGTCGTTGCCTTAAATGAAAAAGTCTATTGTTTTCATCCTAGTATCACGTGGGTGTATGACGTGAAAGGAAACAGTTTCTCCCCCAGTGAAAGAATGAGTTATCCGAGAATAAGCTGTGGAACCGCAGTGTACGGAAATAAGGTTTTCGTTTGTGGAGGTTATGAAGAGTACTACTCATGGTCAAAAATCGTTGAATGCTTCCAACCTGAAACAGAAAAATGGAATGAATTAAAGAGCATGCCAACGTGTCGGTCGTCCCCGGGCGTTGCGTGTTTGAAAGATTTTATTTACGTTTTGGGTGGGAGAACTGAGAGATTCGAGGTTATTAATTCTGTAGAGAAGTATAATATAGAAACTGGATCTTGGGGCACGTCAGCACCTATGCTCACGGAAAGATGTGCATTCGGCTGTTGCGCCTTAAATAATAAAATGTACGTGTGTGGAGGATTTGACAAAAACAGTAAAATACTGCAAACTGCTGAAGTTTTCGACCCCGTCGCTAACGAATGGAAACTGATTTGTGCTCTCAAAACAGCCAGAGCGTGGTGCAAATTAGTTACGTGCTGCGATAAGCTTTTCGTTCTCGGAGGCAATAGTTATGTTAGAGATTTGTTCACTGTCGAAATTCTTGAAATGGAGACGTACGAGTGGAAGTCTGGTCAATCGACAATTGGGAAGTCTAAAATCGTCGGAGCTGCAGTTGCTTCACTACCATTGCTTTAAACAGCGGTTTCTTACATTTTTATTTTTGTTCATAAGTAGGCAATAATACTTCTGAAATCATCCAGAAAGTGAAAACGGTTGGTTTTCCGTACAAAAGATATGAAGACATTTCATAATATGAAAATTTGGTAGCATCGTTGTCGCATTGTAGTGCAGAGGTGAGTTTAAACATACCTTGCAACTATACGCTTAATACTAATTAATCATGTGTAAAACTGTAACACTTATTTTTAAAACTTGTTTTGAATGCAGCTAGGACAAAAATAAGCGATAAAACACGAACAGATGTATGACATGACTTTCTTCCGATGTTTTCATTCGTGTTGTAATAAGCAATTTATAATTTATTACTAAATTTAGTTGTCGAACTGATATTTCTTTAAGCTTTTAAGTACTTTGGTCACCAAATGCTGAAAAATTGCACTGCAATCTCCGAAACTACTTGCTTTAAAACGTCAGACAAATAAAATGAAAAAAAAAATGCTTGAAACATGAAAATAGTACAAAACTCTGCCATTTTAGTATTAAAATGCACGTTAAATTTCATATGTAATCCTAAAAGTGACAAGTAAAAAGAAATATGACTTGGGAGAATGGGAACAGAGTCCTGGTCAAGATCTTTTTTTAAAGAAAAAAATGTGAAAAAATCTAACATGCAGAATTTGCAATAACTTCCTGTTTTTTTCAGTCAACTTTGGAGTGCTGGTTTTGCTTGATTTTCATAATTAAATTTTAGAAAATAAAAAAATGATCAATATTTACGTTTTCCATAGGCAAATTTTAGAATGCTAGTTACCTTATTTTCTTTGATTTTTTTAGAATTACATTTCAGGAATTAAAAACAATAACATTGAATGCACGAGATAAGTTTATTTGTTTTATCTTTTGAATTTCTTTATTTCTTTTGTCATTTTTGATAAAAGAAATAAAAACATTATTTCATTCAGTTTCCAGTGATGCAAGAAAGAAATTAATAAATTCGTTTATTCATTCGAACGTAGGCAGCCTGTTCTCAGACTGACGGTGATGCAAGTGGCTGCCTCCCCTTCTACAGCAAATGTTTAAGAAATCTCTTCACGAGAAAGCAGCTGCACTTACCTGCACTTCCTACAACTAGTAACAACAAATTTAGACATTGTAACACTCATTCAATTGGAAATTAAAGGGAAAACAAGGAACAGTAAATGTAGATTGGCGATATTTAATTAACTGCTTAATAATAAAAAAATAATAAGGTATTTACATATTTTTACAATGTTCAGCAAATAACACCTATAGTAAGGCATACTTAAATTGCATCTGATTTTTTCCCAGTCACAACTGATGATAATAATCTCAACTCAAACATAAAAATGAGGTCAACATTATTAATTTCGGTTGCCGGAAAACCGCCACACAGGACAACTGCCACACGTCTTTCAGCAACTTGGAAAACTGCCATACATCGGAAAACCGCCACACAGGAAAACTGTCATGTTTTTCATTAAGGGGCCGGGCACAAATTGCTGTTCCTCCGAGAAACACTTTGAATGCGTGACAGTTTTCCGGTGTGGCAGTTTTCCAAGTTTCCGAATTATGTGTGGCAGTTTTCCAAGTTGCTGGAAGATGTATGGCAGTTTTCCTGTGTGGCGGTTACAGTGAGCCTTTCTTTCTAGTATTTTTCAGACAAAACAAAATCAATTGATACTCTGCGCAAATACAATATGTGAAACTTACATGAATTCTAACTTGTGTTTTACTGATACAACAAAATTTCTGTATATTATTCAAATATAATATGGGAAACTCATGTCAGGTTTATCTGGTGTTGAACATACAATGAAAATGTTTCTCAGAAAGGAAAAATATAATAAATTTTTATAATGAAGCCTTACTAACAGAGTAACCAATTCAAATAGAGCGTCTTCAGGTATCACATAACATCCCATGATACCGGTGCTCTTCATAGACACGTTCAATATTTGGTTCAACATGGCACGTTCAATCTTTTGGTTCAACATGGCGTGTTCAATATTTAGTTCAACATGGCACGTTCAATATTTGGTTCAATATGGCACGTTCAATATTTGGTTCAACATAGCACGTTCAATATTTGGTTCAATATGGCAAGTTCAATATGCATGTTTTGAAGACCAGACCCATATTGTGAGTGTGTCACAAAAACGTCATTGTGCATCGTGACTAAAAATTCAGTTTGTTGTCTCTGCACACAGTTGAGAAATATGAATTTACAAGGATCGGTCAAAAAGTAATGTTAATATCTTTATAAATATACCTAATGGAAACTTTCTGTGTGTTGCAGGTCGAAACAGACTGAAATCCAATAACAACAGACTTAAAAGTATATTGATGATCCTACAACTATACATTTTTCATAAATTGAGTTCGTCAGTTTTCTTCCAACATGCGAGTTTTGAAGAACCTTTCAAACACACATGCTACCAATAAATCCTCAAGAAAAAGAAGAAAATCCAAATACACAAAAAATCACAAGGAACTTATCAGATACTTCAAATGTTCTGAAATTTGCATTTGGGTATCAAAACACAACAGGTTTTGCAATGTGTATGTCTAATACGGTTTAGTTAGGAGGTTTACATGTTTAAAAAAAAGACTGTTCTTACAGAAAAATACAGAAAAAATGCATTTTCCTTTCTTTGTCTCCATGTCATGAAATTCAATTGTATAACTGTATACTTACTTGAATTTTGTTTTCACAACGTCTGTTTATTATCCAATGTGCATCACGACCAAAATAAAAATAACAAAAAAATGCACAAACACTGTTCACCGCAACTCCAGCTGCCGAACCTAAAACTAAAAGAAATTTGGTAGAGAAAATAAGCCACGTTTTCTCTATGTATATGTGTCATTCAATATATACAACTTCGCATTCCATATATTTTGTCCAGAGTTTTTGTGCAATATACAAAATTACGTTAGTAAAATGCAAGTTCCAGCTCTTGAAGTCAGTTCTTAAAGAGCCGGAACTTGCAAACCAGTGCTTCAAGAGCTGGGCCTAGTTTCATTGCTTCAAGAGCTGGCTGGGCTTAGTTTCATTGCTTCAAGAGCTGGTCCTAGTTTCATTGCTTCAAGAGCTGGGCCTAGTTTCATTGCTTCAAGAGCTGGGTTTAGTTTGTATAAGGGTTGTTCAGTAAGGAGTGAGACTTTCTGCCTGAAAGGGTAAAACATGACATTCCTAAAAATAAACGCTGCCAGCATTTCGACAGCGGTCCCATGGTTGCACAAGTCCTTGTATTTCTGCGACATAAAAGAAGGCAGCCTGCCGCTGCAACCAGTTATCTACAGCTTCACGCACACCTGATCTTCCGAAGTGAAACGTTTGCATTTGAGAAGTTTTTTTTATATGTTCAAAGATGTGAAAATCGCAGGGCGATAGGTCAGGGCCATATTCCGGATGTTGAAAGACTTTCCAGCGAAAGCACTGCAATGTCTTTTGCGTGGTAACTGCCGTATGCGGCTGGGCGTTATCATGCAGAAGCACAATACCCTGAGTGAGTTCGCCAGGTCTCTTGTTTTTGATGGCTTGCCGAAGTTTAAGCTGCCCTGCAAACACGTGCCATAACAACACCGCTCGTCACTGATGGTTGATCCTTTTTGGTAGTCACTCAAGAAGCATTGGTCCTCAATGGTCAAAGAACAGGGCTAACATCACCTTGCCTGCGAAAAATGATGGACCGTCATTTCCTCGGCGATGGCGATGACGCATGTTTCCACTGCATGCTCGGGCGTCTCGACTCTGGCTCGAAATGATGACATGAGCTATCATCCCCAGCAGTAATGCGTAGCAGGAAATCTTCACTTTCTTCATGGCAGCGGAGCAGATGCTGTAACGATAATCCCATTCGTTGATTCATTTGCCCATCGGACAGATGTTTCGGTACCATGTGGCGCAGACCTTGCGATAGCCAAGGTGCGAATGCATGATCATATTGACAGTTCCGATGCTCATACCCGCACTGTTCACCACATCTCGGATCGTTATTCTTCGGTTGGCCTTTACTGCAGCATCCACACGTACAACTGTCCGTCACGGAAACAGCACGACATGGTGCTTCTGATCTTGGCTGGTATTACAGTACTGCGTGGAAAACAAGCAGACCCATACACCACCTTCATTCGTCTGTGAATTTCGCTTGGCTTTTTTTTCTTCCGCTTTCAAAAACTGAATTACAGCACGTTGAGCAACTTTGGAGGTATCCATCTCCTACAAGAGAACAATAAAATTAGTCCAGCACGTTATATGGCCTCCGTAACAAATATGCTGCATTGCAGTTGCATAGCCTTCTCAGCAAAAACAGTGTTGCTGGACCAGCATTCAAGCCAGCAGTGGCCCAGCACTATGTTGCCGCTGCCCAACCGTCAACGAAATCTCCCGGCGGACACCACATGGGCCAGCAGCTGGCCAACAGTTGGCACCCCATCAGTTGTCATATGCCAGAACAGGGCCATCAGTTATACATCACAGGCAGTAGCTGCCAAAAGCGGCCCTGCAAACACGTTCCATAAATGATGGCTTGCCGATTCTTGTTCGCCAATTTCACACGAGTAGTCATTAAAAAAAAAAAGATAATCACAGTTTTCCCAAGGCACAATTTTTTCCCCCTGCGAAACTTCTGAATGATGCAACGGCGCTGAGAAAATTTTCCCAACAGGTACTGAAAAACGCCCGTTTAGATCTAGCTAGAAACGAACCACCGACAGTCGGCTTATGAAGCGGGTGCTCTACCCACTACACTGGTTTACCACGCACACGCCGTTGCTTGAAGCTGAGCCCCTTTCCTGCACGATGTGAAAAGAAGGGTTCTTTTTTTAATTTTACAATATGGCGAGGTATTTTTTCATAAATTCCCCTATCATATAATTCATAAATTGATTTTTTTAACGTAACGATTGTTTTTATTTACCTTTAGGGAACTTCATTCATTTTCAGCGAGTGTACCAACTTAAAAGCGCTTTCCAAAAGTTTTTTGCTGTCCTTGTGGTCCCGAAAGACGATTGTTTAATTAATATATTACCCGTTCTTGTCAAATTCTGTTACATTTTTTGCGTTGTATCTTTCCTTTCCAATGTCCGAAGCTACAATTGTTCTAAAGATAAAATATATTTGATTTTGCTTGTCGTTATCTTTAGCAGCGAACTCCTCCAGTCTTGTGTATGCAAACCCATGGATGAGTACATTATACACTCATTATCGTAAAAATCCGCGAACCAAGAAAACAACCGTGCGATTAACGCGAAACTCTGCGAACAGCTACTGGGAGGGCAGACATGCACATGATTCAAGTTTCGTGCGATTCCGCATGCCAGCGCATCCATGACCGGCGCTGCAATCGTAATCCTGGAAGCTTATAAGACGCCGCGCAGGGGCTCCACATTCGTGCCGAAGTGCACGATAAGAGTCAGATGAGATCCCTGAGCGACAGACATGCCAAGAAGCCAGAGGCAGGGTGACCAGGGCTCCGAATCGGCCTCCATTTGGACCGGCGGACAGTACGGTGCGATCATGTTTTATTTATTTATTTATTTATTTATTAGAACTCTTTTGCTGTACTATATCACAATACAACACCGAAAAGAACAAACAATGTGTCACATAATCTAAGATTGATTATAAAAGAATATATAGTACACCAGTTAAACAACATAAGTAAGACAATTTGTCAATTTTTAACCATACAATCACCATGTAACAAGAATAAACGCTTTACAATATAAAATGCAAAAATAATACACACTCAAATAATGTCAATATAACTAACACACCTTCAATATCAATTTAAAATGTACATCAAGGGGCCAGGGAAAAAGGCTAAAATTTTAGCCTGACAAGCCCCTGACCCCTCTTCAAAAAATAAAAAATCATTTTTAGTCCAGTCAAGACAACGAATATGATATTATAGTATTCACTAAGTGACATCGAAAAAGGCAAAAACTATAGAAATATCTTTCATTCCCCCAACGGACCCCTGGTTATATGCAATTTTCAATAAAAAAAACTCCTTAATAATCGTCTGAAAACAGGGTATCGAATGTCAGATCTAATGGCCAATGGCAATGCATTCCATTCTCGTAGGCCTAATACACCGATGTTGTTAAACATCATGCCCGTACGCGTCCAAGGGACAGTGAATTCCGTCCCTCTTCGAGTATCATATGAATGATTTGTTCTCGACAACATTATGAGACCTGAATATCTTCCTGAATTAATACGTTCATGAATCATTAGCATTAATCGATATCTGTGCAACTGTCTTACAGTTAATATGCGGTAATAACGAAAAAGAACCTCTGAATGAAGCGAAGAGTTTAACAATCGCGCATACCTTTTCTGCAAAACAGACAGACGAGCCAGGTTTCGTTTTCGTTGTTACACCCCAGATCAAGATGCAGTACGACAGCACAGGATATACAAATGAATAGTACAAAATCAACAGAACTCTAACTGACAGGAATCCCGAGACTCTCGCAATCATGCCAACCCTCCATCTAAAGCAAGACGCCAACTGGTCAACCTGGCCATCCCACTTCAAAGATTCATGCAAAACAACTCCCAAGAACCTAATTGAGGGCAGTTATTCCAATGCCGTGTCGTAGAAATAAACCGGACTCAATTCACCATGACCGTGCCTAGTACAGGAAAACAGCACACAACCCGTCTTAGCAATATTTAATGTAAGAAAAATATCCGCAAACCAGCGAACAACTTCCAAATTTCAAGATTTACTTGAGAAATCAATTCATCCAATGAGTCTCCCTTAAAAAAAAGACTAACATCATCAGCAAACAATACCATATGAGCTCTAGACGGGATCTGAAAAATATCGTTTATATAGATAAGGAAGAAAACGGGACCCAATACCATGCCCTGAGTAACTCCATAAGAAACAGTTCTTATACTTCAGAGAAATATCCATTGATGTGAACGTACTGTCTCCTACCCATCAAGTCAATTCCGAAATACCTTCAACACAGCACCCCTTATCCCGATCCTCTCTAGCTTAATCAATAGGACATCGTGACAGACAGTATCAAATGCTCTTGATAGATCAAAGAAAAGTACGACAACAGAGCCCCCAGAATCCAAACTAACATGTAGAAAAAGCATCCAAAACAGCAGTCTCTGTCGAGAAACCCTTATGAAAACCGTGCTGATTGGGACATAAAATCCCGTTTCTATCCAAGAATGAATTCAGTCCGTTTAGTATCCAAATCTTTGCAAATACCGAAATATTTGCAATCGGCCGATAGTTTGCCATATCTGTTTTCAAACCTTTTTTATGAATTACAGTAACTCGGCTAAAAGTCAGAGGTGGCGGAACAATCCCAGTTAAGACAATATTATAAAAAATGTTAGTTAACGGAACAATTAGGCGCGAAGAGACAAATTTAACCCTCTTAGGGTGAACACTATCCGGACCAGGGCCCCGCGAAGGATTTAATCCATTTAAAACCTGAACAAGATCACCTCCAACAGAAGTGAAATAAAATGATGAAGCGCCATGATCCGGAAGATAATCACGAAAACCACCAACTGCCGGATTGAACAGCTGATTTATTCTTTTGGGAGCAATGGACACGGGAAAGCACCCAGACACGGCGGACTGGCTCTAGATGACTCAGACACACCACCAGCAGAGAGCACCGTGGGATCGTGAAAGCCGCACGCACAGATGCAACGACGTCCTTCTCCAATGTCCAGAGACATGTGGCGGCTGTACAAGGGACTCCTGTGTCAGCCAGAACCCTTTTCAGACGCCTGGCAGAAACGAATCTGTACTCTCGACGGCCCTTACGTTTTCTGCCATTAACACCTGACCATCGTCAGCGTCGATTGCAGTAATGTCAGCAGCGAACACCGTAGAATGCTGTGGACTGGCTACGTATATTGTTCAACGACGAATCCCGCTTCTTTATGGGAACGAACGACCACCGTGTCAGAATGTGGAGGACCGCAGGTGAGCGCTACAATCCCAACTTCACTGTACAGTGGCACAAGTCCCGAACTGAAGGCGTGATGGTCTGGGGAGCCATCACGTATGACAGCCAGACTTTCCCTCGCAGTAGTCCGAGGGACGTTGACAGCCTAGCGCTACGTACAAGAGATCCTGTGGCTTCATATGCTGCCTATCCTGGCGGGGCGGTCAGGAGCCATTTTCCAACAAGATGACCCCTATCCACACACGGCTCGGGTTTTCCAGGACTGTCTACGTCATGCTTCGATGCTTCCGTAGTCTGCCAAATTGCCTGATCTCTCGCCCATCGAGCACGTGTGAGACCAGATGAGACTCCAGCTTTCTCCGTGTCCCAGTGTTCGTGATTTAGAGCGCCAGTTGTAAGAAGTGTGGGCCCATCTGTCCCAAGAAAACATACGGCGCCCCTTTGAACCCATGTCGGACCGTATCACCGCATGTATTCGAGCGCGAGGCGGTCCGATGCTGTACTAATGCTGACCGGAATGTGTACCGTAAGTCCGATCTTCCCGCTGTTGTGATATTGTAATCACTTCTGTCCTTGGTATGTACCATCTCACTACTAAAATCTCATTTCAATCCGACACCTAATTGTTGGTGCGCGGATTTTTATGACAATGAGTGTATCCACATAGCGTAGCTCTTTTTTTTCCAAATAATTGATAAATTTTGTACGCGTATAGTTCTTATTTTTTTTTTTTTTAGAACAAAACGATTTTTTAATGTTTTTCCGAGACTTTTCATTGAAGCGGTTTAGCGCATGTTAAAACGAAAGATTATACAAAAATTATTTCTTAATTGTTATTGATGGGAATGGAGTGGGTGTATTTCATGGCTGTCTGTATTATCGATTCTTTGTGTGTTAGTGCAAGAATTTTGCTACGAAATGAGTTTCTATAAATAAATGAGAGTAATTGACCATTTCTTACAGTTCATTAATAATTATTTATATATTTTTCTTAATCTTCGTCGACGTGGCATTTCATTAGGAAATTAATTTGCCTCTCTACATATGGCGTTTTGTCTTAACATCCACTAAAATAATACGATGGCCATAGCGTCGTCTTCAACTAACTGGTACCACGAGAGACAGTACATGTTGCTTCTGCGTATGCGCAGTGTCGTTGCTTCCACCTCGTGCTGGGGTTGCTTCGGTTGCCAGCTACGAGCCACTAGTGGCACTTACAGGCCCGTAATTCACGTCGGTGCTGCACGACCATCAATGGCTGCCAACTGATGGCGCTGCCACCAACGGACCGCTACCGTGCTGTGAGCGGCAGATTTCAACCAGCAGTGACCGATCACTGCCAGATGGTGGCCAGTAGTTTTCCAACACTTGTGTTTTTGCCGGGTTTGAATCGCCTGTGCACTAGTGCCACCCACTGACAAAATTAGCAAGCGCAAACGTCCTCCTCACAAAGAGTCTCACTAGATACTGAACAACCCTTATTGAACAATCTTAGCCAACTTCTTTTGTATCCTTTGCCCGAACTCAATCATCGGCCGCCCCTCCTAACTTCTCTGTCCGGCAACAGACCTGAGTGTTTGATCTCTTTTATCAAGTGTTCTTCAGAATCAAATGTTTTCCCAAGGAAAAATCTCTTTATCTACCCAAAGGAAATAAAAGATATATACCGAAGGGGACAGGTCAAGATTATACGCAGTATATGACATTCAAGTCCAGTTGAATCTTGCAACTGTCGAAAGAGTCAAGATGCGCTGTGTGAAGTTTTGTATTGTCCTGATGAAATTTAATCTGTAAATATTTTAGGAGAAGCTTCTTGTTTTTAATGGCTCTCTGAGGTTTGCTGAAGGATTTGTTATGTACTGTATTTCCTTATTAAAAGTGTTTCTTTTTTCAAGTGTGTCAAGAAAGATAATAGCATCTTCGTCCCAAAAGACTGTGATCATGGTTTTGTTCTTTCATAGAGAAAGCTTGGGTTTCTCTCAGCAGGGGATGTTTTATTATTCCTTTGCATTTATTGACTTTTAAAGCAAGGAGGGTCAGACAAAATTCTCCCAAAGGTCGGCGCAGATTTCTCTTCTTTATATCTTCATCTCACGTGTAATTACCTTTGACACTCACCTTAATCAAATGTTTTGATATCCAAGGGCCGAAAGCAACAGCAAACAGTTCCTTTTAGACATTAAAAATGCTTCCATTATCTGATTTCTTGTTAGTGTTCTGTCAGCTTGGATCATTTGCTCGACAAAGGCCACATTTTCGTCTGTATTTAGTGGTGGTGGTATACCCAACCTAGCCTTAGCACTGGTATCAAACTCACTGTTTTCGAAGTGTTGAATCCTTCACTAGACATAGCTTCTGTCATTCGTTCCTTCACCACAAACATTTTTCATTTTTTCGCGAATTACAGTCACTGAAGTTCCACAGATCTTGAAAAGGAACTCAATGGCCGACCGTTGTCTGATTGTGGCGCCTACTTCAGGTTCCAGAACTTTCGACATACTACACACAGAAAGTTTTCATTAGGTATGTTCATAAAGTTATTAACACATGATATGTAGACCAAAAGTTATATTGATCCTACAGTTATACTTTTATATGGTATGGTAGATTTGGGCATTATTTTGTTGACCGATTCTTGTAAATACGTATTTCTCAGCTGTGTGCACAGACGATGAACTCCGACAGACATTGAATTTTTAATCACGATGCACAATGACTTCTCTCCCATAAAGTCTTTGTTTACTTCAATAAAAAGCGCTTAGAATAAGATTTTCGGTTTCCTTTTTTTACCTTAGGACATCGGTAAACAGGTATCGCATTTAAGGACAAATGCAAGCATACATCGCAAGTCATCTGGCTCCCAAAGTATGCCGCAGAAACTCTCCTTCAACATGCTACAAAACTTTTATCTTAGAAGTATTATTCTTGGTTCGACACTGTCTAACACCAGTAGAAAGACGATTATAGATAAACTTTTTGGACGCCCTTTCTGCACATTCGAATGAGTTTCATCACAGGTAACAGGTATAAATCCTCTCCCTATCGAAAATGTAATCAGCTCAGATATCAACTTACGAGAGGATAAAATACAGTACTGTTTGTAAAAATTGCAACACCAAAAAAAGAAACATGTGATTCGAATGAAATTTATAGCACACATTACTGATATGACTGTACATAAGTGATTTAATTTTCAGAACATCACAACAATTTTTACTTACAAAAATTAGTATCTTGTGAAACCTCCGCGAGCCGCAATAAGAGCTTTTAGACGGTGTGGTATTGAATCGAAAAGACGTTGGATGGTGTTCTACGTAATTGCTTGCCAGGCGGATGTATGCGAGTCCACAGATCATTGGTATTGTGACGTTCCCAGTCCTGGATAGTGACGCCATTGCTGACGTCAGAGCTGACAGGAGAACTCTGAGATGGAAAGAGAAGCAAGAGACGGAGTGAAGAGCGTGGGAAGAGAGTTGGTTAAGTTTTGATTTGTAGGGAGGGTGACAGGGCATAAGAATCGTATTGTTTTTTGTGTTTATTAAATTAAATGTTGTGTTGTGAATTTGTGATAGTCATTAATGATTATTCGTGATTATTACTAAGACGCCGTAGTACTGACCGCTGGAGGACTTTGATGGGCCAGTTGCCGAGTGACTATATCCGAGACATGTCCAATAGGCGACATATCTGTGGAACGTGCAGGCCAGGGACGAAGCGGTATTTGCTGTACTGCGAAGAGGTCTTGAACATTCCTGGCAACATGTGGTCGGGCATTGCCCTGTTTGAACATAGCACCAGGAGTGCTCTGAAGGAAGGGCATGACTCCTGCCTGTACAACTTCCCTGATATAGCTGTCGCTGTTGAGATTTCCCTCAAATCGTAACAGCGGAGATCCCGAATGGTACCAATGCAACGCTACACCATCATCACACTTAGCGTTCAGCTCGTATGACGCTCAACAATGCATGCTGGAAGATGGCTCTCACCACAATTCTGTCTAATGCGTGTGCAGCCATCATGGTAGTCCAAGTTGAATCGGGACTCGTCCGAAAACACGGCATCTTGCCAATCAGCACACCATTGTCTGCATTGAAAACCCTATTCCATCCTGAGGTGTCCATGGTTCAGGGTCAAAGTAATCCGCCGCAAAGGAATACGCGCAACCAGCCTGTGCAGCAGGCTGCGTCGAAAAGTGGAGGCAGACAATATTACACCTATTGCAGTACTATACTGTTGTGCTACCATTTGCGAAGATGCGGAACAGTTCGTCACTGGCATATAGACGAGGTGTCGGTCATCCCGCGGTGTCGTCACATTTCTTGGTCCACTGCCGGATTGTCGATGTACCTGGTTCTCCTCGATCCACTGCCGCCACACGCGCATCACTGTCGTGCAGTTATGTCCCGTCCCAGCCGCAATGTCCCGGTACGAAAAGACACCTACACGTGGACCAAGCATTCGTCCCCGTTCAAACTCTGTCGTATAGTGATACTGAGCCCTCCGTCGTCGCCGAGGCATTATTGAATTCCGAAGACCTTTTTGAAACTCGCCGTCTGTGATGCACTAGTGGTGTGTATCCTGAACTGTCCTCTCGCCCTCTCTTTATACCCCTCATTCGATTGTTCAAAGGGCGCTGCCAGGCCTAGACATGCGCAGTGACACTGCACTTCTAATCATTTGCATGTCCTCCCCTGCTCTGGATATCTTGTAAGTTTCATGTGATCACCATCATTCCTTCACGTGTTGCAGTTTTCACATGCAGTAGTTTATTAATATCAGAGCTCCATGATTTCTCCCTACCGACAAGAGCCGAACATCTGTCAACATCCAGAACCTCGAGGTGTCCAGCCACATCAGGTCCTCCAATCCTTTTTTTTTTTTTTTACTTTCAAAAATTAATTCCCTAGAAGTCTCTCATCTCAGGTATTCAATTTAGTGCGCTTCTGTCTTCATATTGGCTACCCTCATCACGTGCTCAACTTCTAACGCCAGCTCTGAACTCTCAAAAACTTAAAGTATAAATTAAAACTACACTTAATTGGACAAAACATGACAGATACTGCCTAATAGCATAAGTTGGTCTTCCTCTAGCGCGAATAACAGCCTGTGTATGCCGAGGCTTGGACTCCACCAGATGTCAGAGGATTTCCAGGAGGTAATGCCAGTCATGCCTGTTGCAGCATTGTCAACAACTCCGCCCGAGACGTCGCGTCGGTCCAGGATTCATGGATCTGATGTTTCGCTCCACGGCATCACAGAGAGCTCCCACAGGGTTTCAATTCGGGAACCTTGAGGGCCAGTGGATGGTTCCAGACCAAGATGAGTATTCCGCGAGCCATGTCTGGGTGGTTGCAGCCCGGTGGCGGCGCGTTGTCCTTCTGAAACGGCCGCAGGATGCGCGAGGACCATGAAAGCGTATAGGTGATAAGCCAGCAAATGCTGGTTGCGCGCACTAGAGAAGGACCTCTCTAGACACAATAAGGGACCTAATGTGTTCCATGAGAGCGTTCCACAAATCCATAACAGAGCCACCTCTGCCTTGAACAGAGCCGACTTGGCACGACGGGGACATAGGTCTGATGTTGCCGACGCCACACCCGCCCCTTCCCGTCAGCTCGGTACATCTGAAACCGGGACTCGTCTGACCAAACGACGCGGCGCCAGTTGGCAAGAAAACCAGAAATTTCCATTTTTGTACATATGTTCCGACCATTAACTCTGTTAAGTGAAAATCATATTTCACACACAGCATAGAAGTAAAAAAGGAAATTGTTTAGAAGGCAAATGCCGCCCTCATTTTGTGTAACCTTTCCCTAGCGAATGTTTTTTTGTTTTTGTTTTTTATCACCATAGTAGAAGCTTTCCTTCGGTATTTTCATTTCACCCTCGCCCCATTAAAGAGGGCGAAGCTATGGATAACTGTCGCATTTTGTAGTCGGCTATTTCCGTAATCGTAGAAACGTAAACAAACAGGATGTTGACTTTCCTGTTGAGCACTGCATCGCATGTTTATTACGAAGTCATATGAGTAAAAGTACACGCCAAACATTATTTCTAGCATCTGGAAAGGAAAGCATCGACTATCGTCATGAAAAGCATACACATCGAAGAAAAAACGGCGTAACACAAGTGTGTCCGATTTGAAAATTACGTAACTTTTTTTATTATCTAAATGAATACTCTTTTAAACAGGCTCGCCATAAATGAAGTCTTCAATTTTATGTGAAAATGAGTAGCGAACTTCAAATCTGGTCATTTCACCATCCTATGGTATCAAAAGTTCCATTAGGTGCAATTTGCTCGTTAAATACAATCATAAAATCATTCGAAATATCGCTCAATCTACATCAGTACCCCCCCCCCTTTCTATTTTATTTTACTTTGTGAATGCTTTTTCTGTAGTTCTTTAATTCGTCCAAGCAACCTTCCTGCATCTGGAAGATCCATTAATAGCTCGGATTGAAACCTTTCTCACAAACATTTTTACATGGTTTTCTGCAATGCAAAATTAAAAGGCAGATATCTTTACGTTTTTTTATCAGAAAAATGACCTTAAATTTATTTCTTCATTGATTTTTACTAGAATCAATGCTACCACTTTTGAATTCTAAATTTCAATGCAAATTTAAATGTAAACGTAGTGCATTTATTCTGTTGATAGCAAACGTTTGTAAAGGCAAACGATTATTAGCTTTAATTTGAAACAGGATTTAGAAAAGGCACGCGGCTTTTAACATAAAGCAACAATTTTCTGATACTGGTATAACTGAAATCATTCAAACTTACCACCTACATAAAAATATAGGCAGACAAGAAATGGTTTACCCATACGCCAGTATATTGCCCTTTTGGTACCATTAGGAATAATCAAGTTCGTAAATCGCTCCATCACTGACCGAGTAAATAATTTCCGAATGAGACTTCACAACTGAATCACGATTATCGGAAAGCAACTTCAAAATACAGAGCTTTAGGAATATGCTCACAATATTTTTTTTTATTAAAAGCTTGTTACTTGAAATTGTGAGCTGCGACACTACACTCAATGGACAAAACATTAGATATATCTACCTAAGGCCCGTTTCACACAAGCGGATTGTTTCCGCCGAAGCAATAAATCATCCGGCTGTCTTATTGCTGGTTTTAAAGAGGACTATAGTGCTATACCGAGACCTTTCAGACGCGCGGAAAGCGATAGAAATTCCGACGCGGTAGCACTGGGCTTTCGCGGGGTTTGCTACAAACCGGACTGCGAAAATACAGTTCAAATTTAGAAACACGTAGGTGTAAAGCAAGATGCGCACACAGGCGGCCAAGTGATCGTTCGCTAGTGCAATAAAACGATCCCTTCTGAGAGAGTGGGGTGGGGAACAAACTGCTGTTGTACAAAGAACCACCGATCGTTTCCGCTCATCCTACAGGCATTTTTTCCTCCGTTCTAGCAATGGAAACAGCTTGTGTGAATTTTGGCTAGCTTTCACACAAGTTGTTTCATTGCTAGAAGGGAAGAAAAAATAGATGAAGGATGAACGGGAACTATAGGTGATTCTTTGTTCAACAGTATTTTGTTCCCGATGCCCTCTCTCATGAGGAATTGTTTTATCGCACTAGCGGACGATCGGCTGGCCGCCTGTGTGAACATCTTGCCTTACAGCTACGTTTCTCTTAATTTCGACGGTATTTTCGCAGTCCGGTTTGTAGGTAACCCCTCGGAAGCTGAGCGACTACCACTTCCGTGCGTCTGAAAGACTCGGTATAATCCTATAGTCCGCTTTAAAACGAGCGGTAAGACAGCCGTGTGATTTATTGCTTCAGCGGAAAAACTCCGCTTGTATGAAACGGGCCTAAATAGCGTGCTGGTCCTCCTCTAGCGCGAATAAACACCCAGTACACGCCGAGGCATCGAGTCCACCAGATACCGGTGAGTTTCCGGAGGTAATACCAGCCATGCCTGTAGCAGTATTGTCCCCAACTCCACCCGAGACCAGGATCCATGGATCTGATATTCCAGTCCACGGCATCCGAAAGATCTTCCACAGGGTTTAAATTCGAGGACCTAACGGGCCAGTGGATAGCTCCAAACTCAGATGATTGTTCCTCAAGCCATGCCTTGGTGATTGCGGCCTGGTGGGGTGGGCGCATTGTCTTCTGAATATTGTAGGTGATCAACCAGCACATGCTGGTAGTGCTCAGCGGTTAAGGACCTCTCCACACGCACTAAATATCTAATATGCCCCATGAGAAGGCTCTGCAAACCATCACAGAGCTTTCAGCAGAGCCTACCTGGCACGACGGGGCCATGGTCTGATGTTGTCGAGACCACACCCGCACCCTACCGTCAGCTCGGTACATCTGAAACCGGGACTCATCTGACCACACGATGCGGCGCCACTCTGCAGAGGTCAAGTTTTGATGTACCCGGCACCAGGCGAGGCGCAATTTCCGATGGCGAGCAGACAACAGTGACACACGAGTGGGTAGTCAGCTCCCGCATTCCAAGGTACGCAGAGTGAGTCGAACCGTTCACTCGCTGACCTGCTTGGGCCCCCGACCTTTAACTTAGATGTGATTTGTGCCAAGCGATCGGTCTGTACGATCCTGAATAGTCTACGTCGACACCGGTCATCAATGGTGTGTGATCGGCCACCACTTGCTCTCTGGGCGCTGGTACGGCGGTCGATGGAATAACTCGCGGTGCACCCTTGATACGGCTGCCCGAGGGATCTTATCCCCTGGGCGATAAAATGAGCCATCTGTCTTGTGCCGACAATGCGCCCACGATCAAAGTTGCACAGGTCACCACGTTACCCATGTTCGTCGATTGCGATACATTGTTGGGAAGGCCTGCTGCCCCCCCCCCCCCTATTGAACGCTTGCGATCGCTTTGGATCTTTTCCACTCTGCGCGCGGAATGCCCATGTCAACCGCCCATCACCCCTATCTCTAATGTTTTGTCTACTGAGTGTATTTTCATTGGGGAAGGAGGTGGGGCGGGGTTAACGACCAGAATAAACAACTATAAGCAGTCGTCCGTCCATAATTTGCGGCACTGGTTTCAGGGAAGAGAGAGAGAGAGAGAGAGAGAGAGAGAGAGAGCCAGTGCCTTAAGACAAAAGCAGCATGCATGCTTCATCTGAGATTCCATCCTGAACCCATCTCTAACAATTGCTCCAAAGCCAGCGTTTTAGACCATTCTGTCATTGATGCTACTGTGTGGTTCATGGCGCCTTTCTGGTCATCCAAATCACTGCTAACACAGACACAGGCTTTAAAAACATAACTTTTCAGTTCATGTTCGCTTTTTAAACACTTTCGACAGAACTCATCAATGCTGAAATTCAAGTTTACACAAACTTTAAGTCCACGTATACAGACAAACAATAACAAGATTTCTTCATTTAGTCACGTTCTACACAAGGTTTCGACAAAAAAAAAAAAAAAACACACACACACACAAATCAGGTAGACGAATTATTTTTTTTTTTTACGAACAGTCATTCCATCAAGTTCATTGCGTTACGAACTTTATAAAACGACGGACTCAATTTCCTTGTCAAATACTCCGATAGTCAAAAAATTCTTGTGAATGTGACACATTCATAACAAACCTGTCATTCGTAAATAGAGTCCATGCGTCGATCCTGACGAACAGCTAACAAATCCATTACTTTCTCATTAAAATTCTTTGCTTTCAATAATTTATTTTTCTATTCATAATATTGCAGCTAATCTTGTTAGCCATTTTCCCTTGAAAAGTTCTTTATTCACTTGAGAGATCAGAAACAGTCTTCTGGTTGCGCTGTTGTCATTGGGATGAAAACTAAAATGCGAAGAAATGGTGAAAATCTTCCAAATGCGTGGATACAATGAAAATAGACAAAGTCATCGCTCGTTCCACGTTTTACTTTAATAAAACACAGCAATCGAAAAATTGTATTTCAACACCGCTGAGGTCGAACCCCTGATCTCCAAATAACTAGCCGAGTGCGTTCGCTTTACGCTATGGTGCCAACAATCCACTGGCCTATGTGTGTTTATCTGTCAGCATCTGACTTCACAAATCCGTAGAGATGGGCTCAGCAACTGAGACGTCACCATACGCTACGGTGCCAACAATCCACGGCGCTATGTGTGTTTATCTGTCAGCATCTGACTTCACAAATCCGTAGAGATGGGCTCAGCAACTGAGACTTCACCATACCCTACAGTGGCCACGGCGCTATGTGTGTTATCTCTCAGCACCGGACCACAAATCTGTAGGGATGGGCTCAGCAACTCAGACGTCACCATACGCTACGGTGCCAACAATCCACGGCGCTATGTGTGTTTATCTGTCAGCATCTTACTTCACAAATCCGTAGAGATGCGCTCAGCAACGGAGACGTCACCATACGCTACGGTGCCAACAATCCACGGCGCTATGTGTGTTTATCTATCAGCATCTGAGTTCACAAATCCGTAGAGATGGGCTCAGCAACTGCGACGTCACCATACGCTACGGTGCCTACAATCCACGGCGCTATGTGTGTTTATCTATCAGCATCTGACTTCACAAATCCGTAGAGATGGGCTCAGCAACTGAGACGTAACCATACGCTACGGTGCCAACAATCCACGGCGCTATGTGTGTTTATCTGTCAGCATCTGACTTCACAAATCCGTAGGGATGGGCTCAGCAACTGAGACGTCACCATACGCTACGGTGCCAACAATCCACGGGCCTATGTGTGTTTATCTGTCAGCATCTGATTTCACAAATCCGTAGAGATGGGTGGGCTTAACAACTGAGACGTCACCATACGCTACGGTGCCAACAATCCACGGCGATATGTGTGTTTATCTGTCAGCATCTGACTTCACAAATCCGTAGAGATGGGCTCAGCAACTGAGACGTCTCCGTCTGGAAGGGCTTAACGGCACAAGTTATTTAATTACAGCTAATAAATCCAAAGGGCGAGAGAAATGGTGAAAATCTTCCAAATACGTGGAGACAATGTAAATAGACAAATTCATCGCTCTTTCCACGTTTTTATGTAACTAACACACAGCAACAGAAAAGTTGTATTAATTTTGTTTGTCTCGCCCTTTGGATTTTTTAGCTATAATTACACTGCTGGCCACCCAAAATGCAACACCAAGAAGGAAGCATCCGATTGGTCTGAAATTCGCAGCATGCGTCGCCCGTGATAGGACATGCAAACGATTAGAATTGCAGGGCATATGCAAATCATGTGCGCCCGGCACACCACCGAGAAGCACTATAAGAAGGGTGCACAGAAGGCGGGGTGTAAGTAGTGGAAATGTGTTGAGCTGCCGGACCTGTGCGTGGGAAGCTTCCTGATGCCTCGTCGCAGGATACGGCAGTCATTCCAGCACGTTTCGGAGTTCGACAGAGGACGAATAGTGGATTATCGCGACAGCGGTTTATCGTACCGAGACACCGGCGCCCGTGTGGGAAGACATTCAGCCACAGTGAGGCGAGTATGGGTTCGGTGGGTGCAGGAGGAACGGACGGACCGACGTGAGTGATTGCCGCAGCCGCGGAACACCCCCGAACGAGAGGATCGGCATGTTGTGCGGCGGGCATTGACAGCTCGCACCGCCACATCACGAACGTTAGCGCAGGAATTAGGGTGTGTTGCGCAACAACCTGTGTTAGCACGTACCGTTCGACGTCGTCTGCAGGAGCGGGGACTTCTCGCACGGCGCTTATTGCTCCGATTACCATTGGCGTTACACCACCAGCGAGTGCGGCGGCAGTGGGCCGTTGAACGCCGCACCTGGACTACGGAATGGCACGACATTTTCTTCTCCGACGAATCCCGCTTCTGTCTACAACACCACGATGGTCTGATCAGCGTGTGGCAGCACTGTGGCGAGAGACTGTATGACGCCTGCATTATGCATCGCCATACCAGTCCGTCGCCTGGCGTTATGGTTTGGGGCGCAATTGGATATGGCACCCGCACTCCTCTGGTACGCATCGCCGGTACACACAACAGCCACCGCTACATCTCCAACGTTTTGGAGCCTGTAGTCCTCCCTTACCAGCAGGACCTGTCAACGGCCACGTTTCAACAGGACAATGCGCGCCCGCACGTGGCACGCATCGTGCAACAATTCTTCACGGCCCACCAGGTGTCACTGCTGCCGTGGCCCGCCTGTTCTCCCAGCCTGTTCGTGCACGTCTTGTCGCTGACTGGCAACCGAGTGGCCCGGCAAGCACCACCCACGGCTACGTCTGATGAACTGTGGCAACGTGTGGAAGCAGCCTGGACCAACATACCCCAAGTCCAAAGCCTCTTTCGTTCGATGCCGCGGCGTGTAGCGGCCGTTTTTGCCAGCCATGGGGGCCACACGAAATATTGATGTCTGCGTGTTCCGCAAGTCGCACAGGCCTGTAAGCTCAATCGTTTCATATTTGTATCTGTTGTTATGTGTCCAGTAAATCTGACTTTGCTATCTCGTGTCCTTCTTGGTGCTGCATTTTGGGTGGCCAGCATTGTAAATAGCTTGTGCCGCTAAGCCCTACCAGATGGAGACGTCTCATTTGTTGAGCCCTTCCCTACGGACTTGTGAAGTCAGATGCTGACAGATAAACACACATAGACCCGTGGATTGTTGGCACCGTAAGTGTAAAACGAACGTACTCGGATAGTTATCGAGAGATCTGGGGTCGATCCCAGCGGTGTCGAAACACAATTTTTCGGTTGCTGTGTGTTAATTAAAGAAAAACGGGGAAAGAGCGTTGACTTTGTCTATTTAAATGCGAAGTAGTTTCACTGTGTTCCGAAAAGCATGGTTCTAAATTATTTTTCAGCATGAGTTGTAGCTGCCGAGTCGCATCTCTTATGTTCTGGAAATCTCTTCGCTTACAACGCACACTCAGCTGCGTACTGGGTGTTTTTTTGTTTTGTTTTAAACATTTCAAAATATTTAACTGTGCCGTCCACCTCATACTTAGGAAACTGCATAGCAGCATAGTCTCCGGGTAAAAAAAAATTGACAGCTTCAAAAAATTCTCTGCAATGAAACCGCTCATTGACCTGATTAGATTTACCAAAAAAGGAGTTCACTGAGAGACATGTGGTTGTGAGACAGCAAACAGCCGAAGGTCACGGAAGAGTCCGTCAGTTTTACGACTATAAGACACAAATTAAGAAGCTTTGTGGGTAAGCAACATAAGGGATTCAGAAGAAGACATGAGCAGACCATAAGTACTCTTGTTTTTCGGGTTAGCGGTTTCGATTTCTTTAATCGAACCAATGAAATAGATCTTTTTCCTTGCTGGCTGCAGCCGTGCAGCCTCAAAGGATTGGCCAAAATTGCGCCTTGGAAGTGACAACTGACAGCCAGCTGATGTAAAAGTCAGCTGTTGTGATTAGCATTCCCGTCATGATTTGTTTCTCTCCTCAGACTTGGGGCTGGAATCAGCTGGCACGAGCCGCCACTGGGTGTAATGAACCAGTCTTTTGAGTCCTTTCCGAAACTAACTTCTTCAAAATGGATTTTTAGAAAAGTAGAAAATCAACGATAAAGAAAATACATTTATATGGCTCATTAATTAAAATACAAATTGTTTGCACCGTTCTTCATAGTGAATGGGATCAGTTACAAAAGGAATTTTTTCTATGTGGTTCCTAGAATCAGTCAAACGTTTACAAGCAGAAATAGCAATATGCGCCCAATAATGGCTGAAAGGTACGTTACAAAAATAAAATTACATGGAAAATTTTCCTCATACTGGAAGATATCTGAAGTAAAAGGAATCATATCGAACAATTAGAAGAAGAGATATGGAAGAAAATTTAATATAACTTCCCTCTCGCTAGCTGGAAAATTGCATGTGCACTATTTCAGACCAAAATTAGTGCAAAATGCTCTTCATAGCGTAGGTATTCTACCAAAAAACGTATGTTTCTCACGAATTTTTAGAACCGGAAATACTCTTTTACCTAGAAATACACACTGACTCCCCCTAATAGCAGAGCGGTGTATACAGAAAACTAGAAAATGTACACAAAATGTACACAAAAAATGTACACAATTTCATATAACGTGAGCCATTCAATGGAGAAAGAAATTTCTCAAAGCCGATTTTTAAAAGCTGAGATAAGAAGCGAACAGTTTATTCATGTTCCTTCTCTAGTAATAACACTTGGCATTGCTTAAAGTGGATAATGTTTGCTGTCCTTATCATAACGAATGGAATACAGAACAGAAAGCGGATGTTTCCAATCGGATTTTTAGAAGAGAACATACATTTGAAATAAAAAGAAGTGCACCCAGTATCAAAAATATGCATTACGAAAAATTCCAAAATATGTGCAAAATGTTCAACGAGATGAATGGCGTGCGTGTTGTGCTAATTATTTTTTTCAAAACTGACTATTAGGAGCGATGATGTCGTGGGCAATGAAATATAGGCTTCCGCCTTAACAGAGAAAATTGTTTATTCTTTTCGGCAGAAAATACTTATGAAATGCTTAAAAATGCGAACAAATTCCATGACAAATAATCCCTTTCTTCGTTGGATGCCTTTCTGTAGTCAGGGTATCAGGCGAAAATTCTTCTTTCCAATCAGTTTTGCAGATGCGTAGATTCGGCTGCAAACACGTTTTAAGCAGAAATATGAGTTTACGTCCTTTAAACGAAAACATTCTTCGTTATGAAAACTAAAAATTGATATACTCCGCCATGAATGT
The DNA here is from genome assembly GCA_039090855.1 of Macrothele yani. Lineage (NCBI taxonomy): Eukaryota > Metazoa > Arthropoda > Arachnida > Araneae > Macrothelidae > Macrothele > Macrothele yani. The sequence goes on from CM076998.1 coordinate 69,638,348, forward strand.
TATCCGAATAAAAAAATATTTCTTTTAAATCGGACGGACATTGTGATAACAATAAGCACGTAGATAAATTTTTTTGTCAAATAACATCTGATGGAGTTATTCGATGTAAAAATATTGTTATTTTTATATGATTCATATACCGCCGTATCATATCTAAAGATGGATTCCAGCTAAACGGAAACATACGTAATATGCAATTTGTTCAACCAATAAAAAGAAAAACTTAAAAAAGGCTTTTTATTTAACACTTCACGTCGCGTTTTGGGACAGGAGTTATCATGCGAACCAAAAATAGCAAAATTAAACATTGTAAAACATGTGAGTGATTTTATTAGTGGTTATAACCTACCACGCGCAACCCCCGCACACACACACACGTTTGATGCTCAAAATAAATATTTTATATCCTACTTCTGGAAACGGAGATACCTTGTTTACATGAGGACGAACAAAAATATATACGGAGTGTCTCAAAAATCATTTAAATTTCAAAACTTTATAACAAAAGAATAAATGCGTGTGTTTCAGTGTGGTTTGTCCGAAAAACATCAGCTTCTCGGAGGATTTTGTTTGGCAGCGGACAAACTTGTAGCACCAACAAAGGTGATAACAGCTAAAAAGTTCGTAGATTCACTGAAAATAAAAAAAATATAAACCTTGTATTAATTTGGAGACACTGTCACAACCTTGTATTAATTTGGAGACACTGTCACAACCTTGTATTAATTTGGAGACAGCATGCGTGGGTACAGATTTAACACACCGTGAAGGATGCGATTTACCGATGTTCTCCGTATGCCGAACATCTTACAGCATCACGAGCACTGTTTGTTCCACTTGCAGATTGCGATGCCAGTTCGTCCATTTCCGATGCCACAGCATTCGAACGGGACTCCATTACCCTGATCTCCAGAGTCGAGGGCATTGCAGTAAACTTCCAGTTTCTTCAAATCGTTTCACCCAAGGAGGTTATATTAATGGAGACACCACTCCTATCCACGCAGCATTGGCCGCCATAAGTCACCGTCCGTGTTGCAAATGACGTCATGAGCAGGCACGACGCAGCCGCAGAAAAGAAGCTGCTTTGAAACCAATGGAACAAAAGCTTCTAAGCGTATAAACAGATAAAATGAGTAATTCAATAATATTTATCAATGATACACAAGCTTACTGTTTTATCAACGGTATAATTTAGTTCCTTATTGCCTGCTTGTGACGTCACACCACAGATTTGCTGTGACCTATGGCGGCAGAGCCAGTGGTGTCTCTCCAGTAATATAACCTCCTTGGTTTCACCAGACACTGCAAATTGACACAGGTGATAGGAACCGTTCTTTAGTTCTTCCTGTGTTCGGAACTTCCGCAAAGCTTCTGTTGCCGATTCGCGTCTCTAACACAACTTTATTCGGCGAAGTTAACAACGTAGCGACATTCCTTTGAACACCGCATTAAACAACGAGGGAGGGAGTATTCAGAGACGACTAATAGCTACAACTTATCCCTTAGTGCTTTTAAAGGCATCACATTTGCCTTTCTCTGAAGGTTTCAATTGGTGTAAAGTGCCCCTCACGTCGTAATTTGGAAACTAAACGTTTTCAGTTGCCGAAGAAAATCCTCCTACTATGTGATGCTTTCGTACAAACAGCACTGTAGTACATCTTTTGAAATGAAGTTTTAAAATTTAAACGGTCTTTTGATCCATCCGGGCTTAGCTCACCGTGTGCATGTACACCGATGAACCATTACATTATGACCACCTACCTAATAAACTGTAGGACCCCCTTTAGCCCGCAAAACAGCGGCCACTTGGAGAGACATCGATTCCATGAGGTGGCAATAAGTATCCTGGGGTATCTGGTACCATATCAACAGCAGGTCTTCCAGTTCCCGTACATTTTGGGGTGGTGGTGATTTAGCGCGAACCCTCTTTTCCAAATCGAACCACAAATGTTCGACTGGGTTCATGTCAGGTGAATTTGGAGTCCAGGGCATTAACAGAAAACCACCAGCATGTTCCTGGAATCACTCCTTGACGGTTCTGGCAGTGTGGCATGGTGCATTATCCTGTTGGTAATGGCCATCACCAGCAGGAAACACAGTTGCCTTGAATGGGTGAACTCGGTCCACAACGATGTTAAGATACCTAACATCTGTCAGGGATTGTGTTATTGGGGTAATGGAGCCTAAAGTGTCACAAGAAAGTACTGCCAACATCATAACACCTCCGCCGCCATCCTGTTTCCGCCCAACAGTGCATCCAGGTGCCATAGCATTTATTGGTAATCGGCGTATCCGCACTAGGCAGTCTACGTGATGCACCAAGAATCTTGATTCGTCAGACCAGGCCACTTTCTTTCAATCATCCACGGCCCAATCTCGATTATCTTGGGCCCATTTCATGCGTTGTTGGCGATGACTGCAATGAGCATGGGGACTCGGCTGGGTCTTCGGTTAAGTGGGTCGAGGCGCAGAAGGCTTCGATGAACTGTGTACTGTGGCACATTGCCCTGATCAACACTTTTGTAGCTGCGGGTGATTTGTCGCACTCTGGTCCTACGGTCGCTGTGAACAATGCGCGACAGTCTCCGCTCTGCTCTGACATCAATGAGCTGCTGACGACACAAGGCTGAACGATGGTTCATCTTTTGGGCATCTGTGCACCACTTTTGATACGTACACACTGGAGCGGCACGTGAACAACCCACAAGCCGCGCCGTTTCCGAGATCATAGTTCCTACGCACCGTGCCATAGCAATTTGTCCTTTACCAAACTGCGATAAATCTGAAGCTTTTTCCCATTCTGACTCCGAACACTCTACTAACCGAAATCCGGTGCTCGTGTTATATATATTTTATACTGATCTGGGAACTTCACCTGCGCCACTGTTCGGTCTCCAGGCGCGCTCATTTCTCTAGGATGGGGTTAGTCATAATATAATTGCTCATCGATGTATAATGAAAATGCATAGCATAATGAAATGCGTGGGAAAACCATAGACAGCATCAACTATATATTTCACAGCCCCCCCCCTTTTTTTATTTGTTTGGGGTTTAACGACCACCGTGAGCAACTGAATGGGCTGTCTATAAGCAGTCGTCTGTTCCCAATTTAGGGCATCTGGTTCCAGAGAAGGGAGAGAGCCAGAGCCGTAAGACAAACACAACATCCATGCCAACGGGATTCGAACCCGGGCCCTGCCGCCCGGCGTCGCAGTGGTTTAAGCGCAGGCTTATGACCATTCGTCCGTGAAGGCTCCAGTTTCGAATCCCGGTGTGGCATGGATCTTATGTTTATCTTACGGCTCTTACTCTCTCCCTTACCTAACACCAGTGGCCCTAAATTACGGACGGACGATTGCTTATATCCCATCGAGTTGCTCAGGGTGATAATTAAACCTCCAATCGAAAAAAAAAGGAAAGAGAAAAAAAATTAAGACTGTTTTAATATTGTTTGAACTCAACTCAAGTCAACTTATTGAAATTTAAACAAATTGACCGACTAGCGGAGACTTCTTGAGTCATTCTTAACTTCTTGAGTCAAAATAAATACAAGACATTCTTCAACTTCTTGAGTCATTTTACTATCTGCATTGTACGAGTGTGTTTTCTTACGACAGGAATTTTATGATGTCGCTGATAAAGGAAATCACTTTTGAAAACACCGAGTTACCATGGAATTATTTAAGTGTCTTCCAAAGTATGAGGGAAGAGCAGAAATTTTGCGATATATCAGTCAAACATGGACTAGATTTCATTCCGGTTCATCGCATAATAATAGCTGCTGCCATTCCTTATTTCAGAAGAATGCTGCCCACTAAGATTTCACCTGAGGAGGATATCGTCACGTCGCCAGAGACAATTGATTTATCCATTTTAATGTCATTCAAACTTCTCGTTAGGTGTTATTCTTGCTATGTAAGAGACAATTGATTTATCCATTTTAATGTCATTAATTGAATATGCTTACACAGGGAAAGTAAACATTAGTGTGGAAAATGTGAAGTCTTTGCTTTACGGTGCATGTTCATTACAGATGAGCGAAGTGCGAAAGTCATGTTGCGATTTTTTAGCGCAGAATCTTTGCCTCGAAAATTTTGTGAATATTCAAGCTTTAGCCAAGGATCTGGAATGTTCGGACTTGTTGAATAGCACAGAATGGTTCGTTTCTGAAAATTTTGAGAAAATTTCGCAGAAAGAAGATTTCTTAAAACTGCCTTTTTCTGTTCTCAGAAGTGTGATTCAAAGAGACGATCTTAGAATTTCCAGTGAAGAGAAAGTACTTCATTCAGTCATAAAGTGGGTTGCAAAGTTCCTTAAGGAGCGAGAGCTTTACTTACCAGAACTTTTGCGTTATGTTCGATGGTTAACAGTGCCTGATCTCCTCAGTAAGAACTTTACTGGAAAACATCCGATACTGAATAGCCCAGAATGTCAGAGTTTTTAATGAACTGAAGTTTCATTGTGAACATCGTGCCTTAAACTTTATAAAAGAGGCTTTTTCCCACAAAGCCAAGACATTTGCTCCGGAATCTTACAACCCATCCGTATCAAGCAACAGTTTATAACCTAAGACCGACGCTGGAATTTTTCAGGTACAATTTTGATGAAATTCAATCTCGGGAGGCTCAGATAGTCAAAATTGCGAATCGAAATCTTTTCTCTGTAACCTATATCGAGCTTCATGATAAGGATGAATGCTATTGTTTTGATGCTGACTTTGCAGTTATGTGTAAATTGCATGAAAACAAGTTTATCTATGAAATTTACAGAGGAAGGAAAGCTAAAATGAACGCTGCCGCTGTTTCTGTAGATGATGATAATAATATTGAAAAAAATACATATATATATCTTTGTGGTGGGAGTGATGGACTGTCTGCTGTGAAAGATGTGATTGTTTTTGATACTAAGAAAAAAAATGGACAGCTTCCTGTGATATGCGTATCCGTCGTGAATACCCATGTGCGGTATTACTGGCAGAATCCATTTACGTTCTAGGGGTAGAAATGGTGAAGTCATCCATGATTCCGTAGAAAAGTTCGATTCTGTAGCTCAAAAATGGATGTTTAAATTGTCCATGCTCGTAAAAAGATATGCTGCAGGCTCTGCCGTTGTGAATGGCAAAATATACGTCTGCGGGGGAGTAAGTACACAGAATACTAGCAGCGTCGGAACAGCAGAAGTTTATGACCCAATGAAAAATGAGTGGACTTTTATAGCACCTATGAATCGATCTAGGAGTCATTTTGACTTAATTTTGTGCAATGGAGTGCTTTTTACTATGAATAACACCAAACCTGAAAAATATTATTGTGAAAGCAACATGTGGACAGAATGATTTAAAGAGCTTTAGTTTGCAATGTTAAGGTACGTAAGTTTTGCCTTTTAGCAGATAATAAGTACAGATGTACTATAAAGCGACATTTTTTTTTTTTTTTATAAAGGGTTCAGCATCTCGAATAAAATTTCTAGTAACACTTTTATTAGAAGTTGCGAAACTTCCTATAAGTAATTATTCCACTTCTTGAGTAACTTGTATTTTTACTGTTTATATTTTAGGGGTATTACGTGTGTTTTTCTACAGCAGCAATTTTGTGATGTCGTTTTTCATATCAGGAATTGTCTTCGCACTATTCTACTCGTTTTACCGCAAAGTGCAAGGTACGGTAGATACAGATGTACCATACTAAAAGTAAATATGCATGGAAGAAATTTCGAATAATTCCAACTCAGGTTCTTATTGAGCACAAAGTGAATATTTTGTGGGTGCTAACCCTTAACCACACGTGGTGTCCAGGCGGATCCATTATTATAAATGATATTTGGTGCCCTTTGAGCGCCGTGATGTTTGTATTTCTTTAATCTTCATAAGTAAGCACATTTTTTTTAACCCAAATTTTGTCCTACAGCCTTGTAGAATGCAGATTGAAAATATGTATGCAAATCAGGTTTAAATAAATCCTTTTAATGTACAATATAACACATCCTCGAATTTCCTCATATGTATACCTTAGAATTTAGATTTCTCTTAATTTCTTGCAGCGCAATTTTTTGATTTGTCAGTAGACATCAAATAATATATCGTTGAAATATGTGGTTAGTATTTAAGAAAGGTGTATATTTTAATTATACTGCTTTACTTTTCTTCTGTTAAGATTTCTACTACTTCACTTGCGATTTATTTTTCAGTTTTACCAATAAACTAACAACGAAAGTAAATTACTGTATTGTCGCGTTATATAAAAAGATCAGTACAATTAAAAATATTAAATAGGGAATTATACTTCCTACGCTTACACCAAACTGGGCCTTCCACTGCTGCTTCGTCTCTCCTCGAATTACTATTCTGTCGGATTATAGTATAGGCCCTACACTAAGTTCTCAGCATTCTACCTTAAACCCTGTATAATCTTCCAGTCGGCGCAGTAGTCTAAGCGCTGGCTTCTGACCGTTCTTCCGAGTGGTCCATCCAGTGTTAGTCCCGGACGAGGCACTGGTTCTTCTCCCTAACCCGTGATCCTAAATTGGGGATGGGCAAATGCTTATGAAAAATGAGTGGACTTTTATAGCACCTATGAATCGATCTAGGAGTCATTTTGACTTAATTTTGTGCAATGGAGTGCTTTTTACTATGAATAACACCAAACCTGAAAAATATTATTGTGAAAGCAACATGTGGACAGAATGATTTAAAGAGCTTTAGTTTGCAATGTTAAGGTACGTAAGTTTTGCCTTTTAGCAGATAATAAGTACAGATGTACTATAAAGCGACATTTTTTTTTTTTTTTTTTTTTTTTTATAAAGGGTTCAGCATCTCGAATAAAATTTCTGCATCTCGAATAAAGTTTCCTAAAGTATCTCAAGGTGCCCCCCCCAAAAAAAAATCCTGGATAACTCTAGGGAAAGGAAACTTCATTCATTCCTGATTTACTCTTTTCGATTATATCGCTGCTCGCTCGTCTTCTGAGTTGTGGTAGATTTCCCTGCTGTGAAGAATTCTTCCCTGCACGAATGACAGCGGAGAATAATTGAACTCAAGTCACCGAGATTTGTTAGTCTCTGGCATTCAATTATGACTAGCAAGATTGCTTTAAACGCTATCGCTGTAGTATAGGGTGGGAGAAATACCTCGTGTGTAAGACTGCTTAAAAAACGGCAATTAGTATTTTACCTTTTGCAAAATTCGTCGACCAGCTTCTACAAGCTGGTTTTATAGAAGTTGTGTTGAATCTTGATATGAAGTTTTCATAAGTTGGTGAGGTGCAAGGGTTTAAATCAAATCCATGGTTGTGGATGGCTGTGATTTACTAGTATTTTAGATATTTTAGGACTGTGGCATGGTACAATACATTTTATATCTTTTTTTCTGAAATCTGGAACTCTGGACCTGCGTAATGGAAAAAAAATCTTCCTTCTAGGAAGTGCGCATGATTCAGTCGAGTGAAGACTTCTTTTGTCTCGCCGGATTCTTCGGAAAAGTTTTGTGCGGAAAATAGTTTTCAGTTAGACTTTGTCACCCTTCTCATACCTCCAGAGAGTGTTCTCAAGGCTGCTGTTGAATTGATGCATGATCGTAATAACCACGTGTTTATCACAGAGCTCGAAATAGTGATTTCTACCACACTACTGTGCACGAGATATTTGGAAAACTTGCTGCAAGCTGACTTTTCTGACTTCGCGTTGGTACCAGACCTTTTTCAGTTCTCTTACGATGGCGCATTGAAGATTTGATGTTGAAGCTGTGCCTTTTGATGATTTTGTTATACGTAGTGTTTCTTTAATCTGTGGAAATATTGTGGGACAGTTGGTGCGAGAGATTGTCTTTACTACGGAGTTCTTTTTTCTGAAGTCTGAGACGTGAAGTTCTATACGAAGAAGAGTGCCTAACATCTTGGGACAGGATGCTTTCAAGCTTAGATTACCTAAATTGGAGCTTTAAAGGTCTTTCAAAAGTGTGCCTGACATGAATACAAGGTTGTAATTTGTTCTTCACTTCTGAGTCAGAGTGGACATTCTGTTGACCATGCAAGACTTTGCGCAGTGGAAGGCCCAAAGCCATCCCCTGTGTCTGACCAGCATGATGCAGAGTGCTCAGACGAGGTGGTCCAGTGCCTCGCCTGCATGAAGGTGAGTGTGGACTTTGAAATATAATGAAAATTTCTATTGCAAAACAAACTTACACGTAAAGAAGGAAATCGTTCGATGAAAAGCCAGTTCACAGGACATCGTGTATGTTCGTATAGATGCATAGCACTGTGCTGTTGAATTCGATACTGACTTCTGCAGAGTTGGTATCTGATTCAACAGCGCCATGTTATAGCAGTTCTATGGAAATCTCCGCGAATGTATAGTATGGTGCCGATGAAATGGATACAAACTGCACTACTATGGAACCTAAATATTGCCGACTGATAAGGTTATGGCATCGTTTATCATGGTCCAGTTTATTAGAATTGGATACTGACTTCTTTACGGAACATGAGCCTTATGTCTTTGAAAAAATCCTGGGTCTGTTTTCGATCCCTGGTCGATATCAGAGGGGCAGCTCAAGGGCATGAGCACATCCCTCAAAATTTTTGTAATATGCAATGAATTTGTATTTAAATATTTGTTTTAACTTCAGAATTTGAAGTTGGTATAGATAAATTAAACATTCAGGAAATCTTGTATCGCTGCAAACTGGCTCCTTAACGAACAAAATAGTCTAGCAATAGAATAGTTGACAAGTGAAATAGAGGATGTATTTCGTATCTTTTCTTGCTAACTACTCGTTTTTTAAACTGTCCAAGCGATCTTTCGTTTGTGAATGGATAGATTTGAAGGGAAGCTCTTTTTTTTTTTTTTACCTAAAGCTCTGGGCACGGAGAAATTGCACGTCCCTAATTTAGGGCGACTGGTTTCACGGAAGGAAGAGAGCCAGTGTCGTAAGTGAAGCACACCACCCATGCTGTTCATCTGAGTTTCTTTCTAGATTCGGTCGAATGACCTCCCCGAAACCTGCACATCTGACGACGCAGCTACGAATTACACTAGATTAACATTCATACTTCATGTAGACACATTATGCCGATATTATTCAGATAAATTCACCATGGGAGCAATAATTCCCAGCTCAAAAGTTTATTTAGTAGATTACATTAATATTTTCTCATGTCGTTCAATTAATCTGCCATAAAATATTTAAAAGCTACTTAGCAAAGTGCGTTTTGCTGTGAAATGCAGAAAGGGGTCTAATTACCAATACTTAAACATTCCAAGCTTCAAATTTGGGCACCCCTTGAAATTTTCGGAAGTCCACTCCTATGATGGACATAACTATGACTAGAAGAGGTCAGGCATTATTTTCCCGAAGACCTTAAAGCTATGCTCCCAGATTTTTCGAAGACTCACTTCCGTGATTGGCTTTGGAGAAAGTAATATCAGACTGTGAAAAACTATGCGTCATTTATGTGAACATTGCTGTAATGAATTTATGTATAGGGCGTTAAATATTAGGTATCCCCTTCAAATTTCGAAACAAAAGGAAAAATTATGTTACGGCGAGGACATTAGATTTACCCGCCTTCAATTTTCAAAACACTTCTGGTTCATTCTGAAATTTAAATCCTTTGTACCCTTATCGCAGGTTAAAAATACCCCACTGTATGCAGCCTAAACTTTACTTCTCGTAAATATTCAGTTATCTAACTTAATGACTTCACATAAGAAATATCCCACCATTGTATATCCTTCATTTAAACACCACCCCAATATCTCCCCTCCCGCATCATTCTTTGTTTTAGCTGCTTCGTCAGACATGACAAGAGTTGAATATGTTCCGTTACTGTTGCTACACAACTTTTAGTTTAAAGAATCTGAATTTCTTGGTTTACAATTTCTACTTAGAATTATGTATTTAAAACTTATGCGATCAATTATCGTGTTTATGCAGTCATCTGTGTTGACTTCATGCTTAATTTTCAACCTGCTGTTTACAGGCCATGGTCGAAAACAATTATACACAGTTGCATTTATGGTATCTAATGGAGGCTGATCCAATTCAGAAGTCAGACCTTTGGTACCTTTTTAGACAAACTTTCGCTCTCAGCCCTGACTAAGAGCTTACCGAAACAATTGGGTCACAAAACATTGCTTTGAGTAAATACTCATGTGAACGCACTTTGCGATGGTGAAACATTGCACACATTCACACTGCAGGGAATTCAGGTAGTACCGCAGTGATTTAAGCGCTGGTTTCTTACCATTCATCATATCAGTTTTAATTTCTGGAATCTAAGATTCCCGATTAGGTATAATTGATTTTGTTCTTACGGCACTGGCTTTCCCTTTCGTGAAACTAGCGGCCCGAAATTAGGGACTGGCAATTTCGTGTAGTCCTTTGTGTTACTTACGGTGGTTATTTAAACCTAAAAACGAAAAATTCAATGAAATGCAGACTCAGTTTTCTCCGTCCATGATTAGTCACGAAATGGTTGGGCCAAGTGGTCACGTGCGGTTCGGAGTGTGCAGTTCCGCGTATGATCAGTGAAAGTGTTTTGAGACCGCCTCGGTGGCATAGAGGTCTAAGCGCTGGTTTATGATTCGTCCGCGTTGGGTCCGGGTTCGAATCCTGGTGAGGCATGGATGTTGTGTTTATCTTATGGTGCTGTCTCTCTCTCCCCCTCCCTTCCCTGGAACTAGTCCGTCCTAAATTAAGGACGGACGACTGCCTATAGCTAGGGCAGTAATTTTATCGCGGAAAAAAAGGCAAAATTAGCGAGGCGGTCGCGGGGTAAATCATGAAATTTCGCGAAAAGTTCGCGGCCGATGATACACAAACATTTCCAAAAAAAAGTCTACCAAGTTACGAAGCTGTAATACAAATGACTAGTACACAACTAAATAAGAATTATAACTTTAAGTTTTTAAAATTTATACTTACATTTATAAACCATTCAAATTCTGGCAATGTTATCAACGCCGTTACAAAAGATCAAGGTTTCCATTTAAGTGGACGGCATTTTGATTCATTATATTGTACATACAGATTTTCTTCTTTAATGCTGTGTCTTGTCCTGTAACCAGTGCCGTCTTAAAACTTTTGAGGGCCCTGGGCTATCATATTTTTCTTGTAGTACTTCCGTCCACAGCAAGTAGTTTAGGTCCCAGCCACATACAGCGAGTTCGCCTTTTGAGCAGGGCACAAACTGAAGGAATGAGAGGAAGTCTAGCGACTTTGACAGAACAGTTTGTAGTGAGCTTAGAGTACAGTAGATGACGCCACCGCACAAGTACGATGTTGCACATAGAGGGGTGAGAGAATTTCAGGGGGGGGCACACGAAAGGATACCCATTTAACCAGTGGGTCCAGCCTGGGGGCCGTCACTTAACATGCTCGTCCGATGCAAGGCGGATATTCAAAGATTGTTAGTAAATCACACCATCTCTGAAAGATCAGCCCAGGATCGAACCTGAGGACCTTGCATTGACAGTCTGTCTCGCTAACCACTAAGCCATCCGCGGCTCCATATTTTTCGGGGCCCCAGATCTTATATCGATTATGAAAAAGCCTTTGATTTGGTGAAACAATCAGCAGTTTCAATGGCTCTGAAATCCTGCGGTATTGAAGATGCATACATTAATATTTTTAATAACATATATGAAAATGCAAGTGCAAAGATTCGGCTGTTTGAAAATATAACATACATAAAAATTGGAAAGGGAGTGAGACAAGGTGACACCATATCTCCGAAGCTCTTTAATGCCACATTGGAAAATGCCTTTCAATCACTGAACTGGGAAAACAAAGGGATAAAGATTAATGGAGATTATCTAACCCACCTTCGTTTTGCTGATGACGTAGTCATTTTTGCAACTACCCCATCAGAGCTGCAGAGTATGATCCAGGAACTTGCTGTCAAGAGTAAAGAAGAGGGATTAAAAATGAATTTTCAGAAGACAAAAGTGATGTACAATGCTTTTACAAGAAATGATTTATCAATTGATGGGGAAAAACTGGAGATAACCAATACCTACATTTATCTTGGACAGCAGGTATCAAGTGAGGGTCACATTGATGAAGAAATTAATCGGCGTACAAAACTTGCGTGGAGAGCTTTTGGAAGAAACAGCATAATTTTCAAGAGCAATATGCCATTATGTCTTAAAAGAAAAGTGTTTGATCAATGCATCCTTCCAGTGCTTACGTATGGTGCAGAGACGTGGACCTTAACTAAAAGAGACATACAAAGGCTGCAGACAACTCAAAGCAGCATGGAGAGGTGCATGCTTGGTGTAACCAGGAGAGATAAGGAGAGGAACTCGTGGATCCGAAAAATGACAAGAGTGGAAGACATCATGATCAGAGTTAAATCCCTGAAATGGCAATGGGCTGGACATACTGCCAGAAGGACAGACCATCGATGGACAGCCGAAATTTTAGATTGGATTCCAAGGGACAGGAAAAGACCCAGAAGACCACATGGGAGATGGGTGGATGAAATTCGAAAGTATGCGGGAGTGACATGGAGGAGACTGGCACAAGACAGACCGTTGTGGAGGAAACTTGGGGAAAACTTCGTCCAGCAGTGGATTGATAATGGTTGACAATGATACAGAACATATTGTAATAATACCATATGTTTATGTGGTTATTGTTTTATTCACATATGGCTTTATTACATTATATACAATATACGGATATATGTACAACGTATGAGAATTATTATATATACCATCACCATGTTATCCTTAGAAGAAGAAACATTCAATATCCAGTAACGTTTTTTAAATACCACTTGAATGAAAATGGTATATGACAGAAATTGTAGAACTCCATGAAGTGTTGGAAATGCATTCACATTTTGTTGCTTAGCAAATTTCAAGAAAACGGGTGCTGAAAGATGTTTCTTCCCCATTGTAAAAATCATTCAACGAAAATTAAATTAACGCAGAAGAAAGAAATAAACCAATCGGCGCAGTTTCCGGACAATGTGACTCACAGGACAAATGCCGATATGGGGCCCAAGCAGTGGTGCCCATATGATTTAAGGGGGAGGGGGCTAAGAAAAATCCTTACCTCCTTCAAGGCTGTCAAAAATTTTAGTAAATGTACAAGATGTTAAAATACAAACAAAATATTTGATGCATCAATCATTAATATCTTATTTAAAAAAAAATATTTCGTCTACTTTAGTGATTTAAATTTATCAAAAATTTGGCTATACCAACGGCTGGGGGGCTCCTTCCACCCTTATGGGCGTCCTTGGGCCCCAGTCATTGTTATTTGTTTAAACAGCGACGACTGAAAGAATTTATGTATAAGTAAGTAGCCCTGGTGGGCAAACCCCAGTGATAAACATACGTGTACTCCGTGTGAACAACACAAACTACTGTTTAAAAGGGGAAAATGATTCGGAAAGAATGCGATTTGTGCGTGGCCTTCTAAGCTCAAGCCTCACCCACACTCCGGAGGAAGGTCTGCTTTCTTTGTTTCTTATGTCACAAAAGATCCACCGTAACACCTAATTTTCCCTCCTGCTTCCTCCGAAAATCTAAGCCCATAACATAAGACTCTTGGGGCGTTGGGGGCTCAGTTCAGGTAGGAGGCCCAGGGCACCTGCCCCGTTGGTCCACCCCTTAAGACTGCCATGCCTGTAACACGTTTTTAGCACGTCTTTTGTAAAAAAAGATCGTGATTCTGTTATCGGTTTGTCCGTCCGTCTGTACCCACGATATCTCTGCAACTACTATTAGTCAGATTTGAAAAATTATTTTTGATTCGGAAGCTTGAAATATGCGAATGATCCTTCATTTCGTTTTTTTTTACGATGTACAATTTTGCCGTTAGAGGGCGTAAATGCAGATGTCGAATTCAAAGTTACGTTTTAATCTACATATTTGCTTCTAAACATCTGATTGAAAAAATTATTTTATCTTTCGATTCCATTTGTCGAAGAGTGTTTTAGATAGTTTCCTTTTTAAATTACGCATAGGTTTTCCGCTAGGGCGCGTAGAAGTAAATAACATTTTTCCCGATAACTCTTCTCCTAAAACTCCGATTTGAAAAAAAAAATTTTTTTCAGCGTATAAATCTCCTGATGGAAAATCTTTTGCATATAATTTTGAATTTTTGGTAAATAATACTTTGGCCACCAGGGGGCGTAAGTGTTAATTTTTGCTTCTGATGTATTTGACATAAAATCTGAGATTCTAAAATATCGATTGAAAAAATTCTTTCGCGGACTGATGCCACTCACATCGATAAACCTTTTCGGAATATTTTCTTCCTAAAATATCCCAGTTTCTCCGCCAGGGGGCGTAGATGTATATCTTATTTTTGTCAATCTCTACTTCTAGGAGTCCGATCTGAAAAATCCATTCTTTGTTGGATAGTTTCCCGTGTGACATGTTTTTCATATAAATTCAAAATTTTTCAAGTAATTAATAGACTTTCCGCTAGGGGTCGTAAAGCTAAATTGCGTTTCTCCCTATATCTCTGCTTAACCTCAGATTTGAAAAATTCTTTCTGCACCGGATACAGCTCCTGATCGGAAATCGTTTGCACATAATTTGTAATTTTTGTAAAAAATTGGTATGGCCACCAGGTGGCGTAAGTCTTAATTCTCGCTTCTGATGTATTTGCAGCAAAATGAGCTTCTAAAATCTAGATCGAAAAAAGTATTTTGTTGGCCGATGCTACTAGTGTCGACAAACCTTTTAGGAACACTTTCTTCTTGAAATAATGCATGGTGTCTACGCCAGGGGCGAAGATGTATCTTATTTTTGTCAATATCTCTACTTCTAAAGGTCCAATTTGAAAAATTCCTTTTTTGCCGCCCCGGTGGCGCAGTGGTCTAAGGGGTTGGCCTCTGATCATTCGTCCGTAAGGGGTCCGGGTTCGAATCCCGGTCAGGCATGGATGTTGTTTGTCTTACGGCACTGGTTCTCTCCCTTCCCTGGAACCAGTGACCCTAAATTAGGGACGGGCGACTGCTTATAGCCCATTGAGTTGCTCACGGTAGTCGTTAAACCTCCAATCAAAAAAAAAAATTCCTTCGTTGTTGGATAGTGTTTCCGATGCGAAATATTTTCTCTTTAAATTCATAATTTTCACGTAAATCATTTAAGACTTTCCGCTAGGGCGCATAAAGGTAAATTGCGTTTTGTTCTCTTAAAACTCAGATTTTAACAAAATCTTCCTGTATCGCATACAAGACCTGATGGAAAATATTTTTCACATAATTTCTAATGTTTTGTAAAGAATGGTTTGGCCACCAGGGGTCATAAGTGTTGATTTCTGCTTCTGATGTATTTGTAGCA
The DNA here is from genome assembly GCA_039090855.1 of Macrothele yani. Lineage (NCBI taxonomy): Eukaryota > Metazoa > Arthropoda > Arachnida > Araneae > Macrothelidae > Macrothele > Macrothele yani. Next base: position 69,653,645 of record CM076998.1, read on the forward strand.
AAATCTGGGATCCTGAAAACTAAACTTTTTTTTTTTTTTTTGACCAATACGCCTCATATGGATAAACCTTTTGCGAATACTCGCTTCCTAAAATAATGCATGGTTTTTCCACCAGCGGACGTAAAGTCACATCTTATTTTTGTCGATAACTCTGTTTCTAAGAGTTCGTAAGCTCAAGATTCCGTTTACACCAATATCTGAGGGATTAAAGACGCGATTGAAAAACTTTTCTTACGTCAGATACTATTGTTTTCCATACCGGTTCCGTTGCCTTTGAATAGCTTTGATAAATTTAATTTGCGTCAGAACGGATTCAAAAGACGTGCTTATTACACCCGAAAATTCGTTGTCATCTTTCTTATTAAATTTAGAAAAGGATCGTTTAGCATCGACACTGTTTGTGGGTACTGACATAAAACTGATGGCGACGTTATGTAGCTAATAAAAACGACTTTTTTTCGTATTCCAGAAGTCTAGCAAACCTTCGCTGACACGAAATCCTTTTACACTCTCTTTATATGAACGATATTCACATTTTAGTTGGTCCTAATCTTCGAACACAGAAATGAGGCTGAAAACAAACAAATCTTCTTCGTCGTCTAAAAGGTCCAAGGACTTAAATTGAACGGGATCAAACATCCTACATGCTTTGAAGAAAATTGAGGCTGGCTGAAAAAATCGATGTTTTTTTATCTTCAAAAAAATATTGCTTAATTTTTTCATAACTAGTGGATACAAACAGCTCTTTTTGCAGCAACGTGATCGTAGTCTTGACTCTTGCTAAGAAGACTGTTGCTAAGAAGACACCATTTCTTTTTTCCTAGCCCGAAAATTTAGTGATCCGTCTAGCCACAGCAGTGGGTTGTACATTGATATGTGGTCCCCAGAGCACAGTTCGATGCACAGTTGTAAGTTTTGATGGGTTGTACGAAGAAAATGAGCAGTGTACTCCAGAAATAAAACTTTAACTTTTATAATGTTCCATGTTTACAAGCATCTTTCTAAGAGCTGGCTGGCATTGCATTTTCAGGATCAAGTGCAACTTCCTTCTCGAAACTTTTAGCCATCTTACGAAGAATTTCAGCTAATTCTTTACCCACTTGTTCTGTACAAGAAGCAGTTCTTTCTTCCATCACTGTAGTAGCATAAGCAGTACTTGAAACTGCAGCTACATTGTAAGTTTCCATTGTTGAAGTACCACTGCTTTATGTCAGGTGTATGTTCAACTTCCATAGGAGATTGCAGATTATTTTCAGCCACTGCTAGTAATAAATAATCTTGGGGCTTTGGTAATCCAAAACAATTTCCGCCTGGCCTCAGTTGTAAGGCAATTGACTGCAGACATGTAATACTTTTCAATGACAGCTATTTTGGTGCTTGCATAAGCAACCAGATTTGCCAGCCTGACGTGTGCATGTTCCAATACTCATATTTACAGTGTAAATTTGGTCAAAATGCTCACTCTGTACAGAATACAAATTATCAGTACACTGTGTAACAAAATCAGTGGACACAGTACTTCGGTCTGGGCACAATTTCTTTAATGTTTTTGAGTTCAATCGTTTGTGAGCAGTGTCCAGTAACCTTTTGGATATAGTACTTCTCAAATGATGTTGCTATGTAGTCCACTAGTTGAACTAAATTCAATGCCTTCGTGCGCTCCAACGGAATATCCTTTAAAAGACGAAATATTACTTCTATAGTGTTAGAATCATTTCCTCTAGTGAGTAGATTCTTACTACTACACATTGCCCATTCATCTTTTCTGCTGGTTAAATTACTGACATACTCCAGAAATTCAGGATATTTCCTGCTAAGTATCTGAATTTCTCCATGTTTTTCCTGGAATTCATTGCCATCGTCAGCATACATCATACTTTTAAAACAGCAATAAAGTTCTTGTCGCTGTTGTTTTGGTATCCGTTTAACTGCTTTAACAGCCATCCCCAGCATGCTTTCAAAACATGAAATGAACAGAGAAACAGTGTAGAAGTTGGAAAGCACTGTTTCAAAACACGCCGTTCTGCAAAGTCTGTCATCATCACTGCTGGACATGTAGAAAAGACATTTTTTAAATCCTGAAGAAAAATATTCATGCCTGCTTCAAATGCATCATATTTTAAGCTGTTTAATATAATGCAGCCTAGAGGCAAGCCTGCAAATGCAGATGAATATGTAGCAAAATAATAGACACGATGATTTTGAACATCACACTTTCCAGTTGCATCTACAACAAGTTAGTAAAATCGTGCAATGCATTGATTATGATACGCTTTCCGACATACCAGAAATCATTACTCAAGTTATGAGGATAATGGCTGTAGAATAAATCTCGCTTCTATGACCTGACCTTTGACCCCATTTCGATGATATTCAACAGAACCGGTAAAGTATACTTCCGGAACAACATGATAAAGTTTTGTCTCAATCGAAGCTTGTTTACGTTAGTTATGACTCATAAGGGCGATGGAATGGATCCCGATCCTATGTCCTGACCTTTAATCCCACTTCGCCCATTTTCAATAGGGTTCGTCCCCAGTGATCCCCTACCACATACTAAAATTTCATCTAAATCGAACCATTTTTACGCGAGTTATCGTGAAGACAGACTGACAAAGCTGGAGCATTTAAGCTTCTTTAACCGACGGTTGGAAAGCGTAAAAAATGAACTAACCATATCTCAGCACAGCGGATACTCTCGTCATCAAGTGACTATTCAAAATTGTAACAAAACAAATGATGTATTAAGTTTAAATTTTCAAGGGGGAAAACATGCGAAATCAGTTTTAGGCTGCTTGTACTGTACTACGCATCAACTCCAAGCAACTGACATAACTCACTTTTTGTTTTAGAAGAAAATAGAAGTAATGCGTAATTCGCACACAACGTGTGACGTAATGAGGCAGATGGTCGCGAGAGTGTGACGTCATAACTTTAATAGGATCCACAAACAACGCGTGACTTAATGAGGCAGATGGCGTGACCGCGCGCCAACATCTCAATCGCGAGTCGATCGCGAGAGTGTGACGTCATAAGATTTCTAAGAATGGAAATCATTAATAGGACGACACCATCACACTAAAAACTTGGTAACTCGGGGTGGTTATTTAACCCACTAAACGAACTTTTCCAAAGTCGAGATAAAGGTAAATCGATTTCTAGTACCATAAAACGGTAGGTTAACTACTTTCATCAAAATCCTTCGAGCCGTTTTCAAAATAAAATTTACATATGTACAAGAATTGCTTCTTTAATAAGATGTGATGGAATGCATCCCGATCCTATGTCCTGACCTTTGAACCCATTTTCAATAGCTCTCCTACGACAAACTAAAATTTCCACCAGCGGTTCCCTACGGCAAACTAAAATTTCATTGAAATTAAACCATATTTACGCAAGTTATGATGCATAAGAGCAATGGAATGAATGCCGCTCCTATGTCGTGATCTTTGACCCCATTAACCCCATTTTCAATAGGGTTTGTCCGCATGTGGTCCCCTACCACATACTAAAATTTCATCGAAATCGAACGATTTTTACGCGAGTTATCGTGCGGACGGACGGACAAAGCTGGAGCATATACGCTTCAACCCAAAAAAGTGTAAACAAACGTTTTCACAGAAAAAGCTGATGGCAACCATTTTCTGTGATTGGAAAGGAGTATTTCTGACTGACTTCATGGAACCAGGAACTACAATAATGGCAAAGAGTTACTGAGAAACACTAATAAAATTGTGCAGGGTAGTTCAGAATTAAAGGAGAGGAATGCTGATGTCAGGCATTGTACTCTTCCTCAACATGTGGCCACACATGGCTGCACACACACGAGAGCTGCAGGAGCAGTTTGGATGGGAGGTATTCTACTACCCTCTGTATAGTCCAGACTTGGCACCGAGCGAATATTACCTTTTCACCCACATAAAAACCTGGTTGGGATAGCAGCACTTTGATGACAATGAGGGGTTGAAGAATGGCATCCAATCACGGCTGAGCTCCCAGGCAGCAACCTTCTTTGATACAGGGATACAAAAACTCGTACCCCTATAAAAGAAGTGTTTCAGTTTAGGGGATGACTATGTTGAGAAGTAGTCTAGACCTGTATGTTTTGTAAACAATAAAATATTTTGTTCTCATTGCTTGTTTTCTTCACGGCCTACCGTAGGTTGATATCCGAACAGCCTAGGTAATAAATATTTACTGTGGTTGTCAGTATGGGCAAGTATGTACTTTAAATTTAAAACACTTTTTCATGTACTATACTGATATTATTATTCTGTACAACATTGTAAAACTGATATTTAAAAGGCCTAAAACCATGAAATCTATAAAACCTTCGAAAAACTTGGAAATAATCTTGAATGAATGATACAGACCAGTGGTGGATCCGGGGGTGGCAACTGGGGCTATCGCCCCCCAACCCTAACGAAGTTTTTAAGTTTAAAGTTCACAAATGATTAATTTTACATATTTTGTTTTCAGATTTTCTAAAAAAAAAAAATTTAAATTAAAGTTGCTACGGAATTGGATTTAAAATACTTATTACATTGATTTAGCTCCAGTAAATAAAGAGAAAAGTAGAATAGAGAGCACAAAAGATAAAGGGAGGACAAAGACAGCGGGGAGGAAAGCATGTGGGTATTCTTTATTAGTTCTTTGCGATTGTCATTGTCTAGTATCTGTAATTTCTGGAAACAGGGTAAGGTTCTTATTCAGGTATTTAACGATAGCAAGTGAAAGTGTGTTAAAGACCTTGCAAAGGAACGCCAGGTAGGAGCGGCACCACCAAAAATGTATATCTTAAAAAGACCTTCCACAATGTCTTCTCCACCCCCACCTTAATTTATATCTTAACCCCTCCCCCGAGTAAACTTCTGGATCCACCCCTGATATAGACTATTTTTACAAGACTCAATGAGCATTTAGCCCTTATCAGTTACTGCATTGACCGGGAGAAAGAGAAACTGGATTAGTCCAGAACACCAAGTGCATAAACAAGCATAAAATTGGCTGAAACAATTTGTATTGATACGAAAAATCTAAAACTCTGAGCAGCTGTTAGTATAATATTTTGAAGGAAACTGGCCAAAGAATGAGACAAATAAAACCAAACTACTCGGGAAAAATAAAGCTGTCATGCATCATTGTAGATGCACTTGCATGCCAAAAACATTGTATCTCCTACCAAGGTCACATCTCTGACAAATATTGATTTCTACGCAATTTTTTGTAATTTTGAGGTTTCCTCAGTTTACTATTTTGGTATAAAAATGTGATCGGTGTTAAGAGGTGTTCAGGTGCAGTAAAGACCTCGCTAAATTGCAGTCTTATAATAATTCCTTCAGATGTGCAAGTGTGCCAGTTAGCAGGGAATGAGTTGGCAATTTAGTTTCTTTACAAAGAATTGGACGTTATGTCTCAACTAAATTTGTTCAGTTTCTGTGCCTGTAATATCTGGCCTAAAGTATTAAAATTTAAATTCCGTACCTCTGCCTTCTGCTCGCTATCAATCTCTGTAATAAAGAGACGACTGCCATTACAAACATACGTATAACCGCTTGGCATAGATTTCAACTCCGTTTTTATTGCCAAGTTTGGCTTCCAAACTACCATGAAATAAATCAGCCTTACCTGAACCATCCAGCAAAGAATCCCATGCCAATCTAAACTCATCGACCAATGAACTGATAGAACGCCTTCTCGTCACTAAGTCGCCATCCTCGTATAAGATTTACGTACATGCTCCCGGCGCAGGGACGAACAGTAGAAGTTTCAGGGTAAGACATCATCCAAATACTTCAATCCCTTGCATGCGGAGTGATCCTTGAAATTTGAAAATGAAATATTATTGCTCACCTCGTAGTAGTTGGATTGCTAGGAAATGTTAGGCTTAACCTTAACTTTTTTACAGTGATGTTTTAATTTAATTTTATCTGGTCCCACTATTAATTTGCACCTAAATTAAAAAATGTTTCAATAAATTTTATAGCTGTTTTTCGTCGCTGCTGCTCTGCAAAAGAGTATGAGTATCGGGTTTTGGTCTATTTTAAAGTAAACAGTTTTTCTTTCTTTGAAGATACCACTATTCAAAACAGGATACTGAAATGTTAGTTTTTAAATTAAATTTCTTGCGGCATATAAGTTCTTGCGACGTACGAGCTCGTATGAAACACAACGCGTACAGGTCCCAACGATGAGACTGGTTCGCCTATACTAGGAAACCCAATGTCATTGTTGCCATTTAGTCGATCGAAATTCATTAACAAAATTTATGCCCGCAAGTTCCCAAACGAGGCTTGGCACGATATTATACCACAGTATGCCTCGGAAATTTTATCCCGAACTCTTCTGTACACTGTAAGACTACGAACTACGTTTGCTAATAAACTTCAAGTAAACAAATTATATGCTCCCTCGTCAAAATCGTGCATCTGTGCAAATGACAACGCTAAAGTGAGCAAACTTCGTAGCACACAAGGAACCAGTTGATCATTTCTGGCACTCTGCCAATTTCCTTCAGGCGTTCGATACGTGCAGTGTTTGACCTCAATGAGTTCTGGACTCGTGTTGTCACATCAATTGGCTAAATTTCTGCTTACAGCATGACCGAATAATTTTTTAAATTCAGAGTTCGAGAACTCTACGATCTATCTGTAGAGAATAAGGGCTCGATTAGCGAACTTCCAAGAGCTGGACCTGTCACTTGAGAGCGAGGTGTCGTTCGAGGACCCTCATCAATGGAACACAGCAGTTAGAGAAATTGGTACGCGTGCATATTTCCCTTAGTTACTGCATACAAAAGTAACTAACCATTCTTTACATACTATGAAGTGCACTTAAAATCTAAATTATAAATAAAGCCTAAATAATATAAAGCTAAATAAAAGTTCTTGAAATGTTTCAAACTACTGCTTGTAAGGATTTATTACTAGATTGAAAAATAAATACCAACAGTGGACTAGTAGCACTAGAAAAAGAAACAAATTTGAAACAAAGTTAATACAGCTAATAAATAAATAAAAATCAGGAAAAAAAAAGCTTTTGGAGGATCTGGGCTCCTACTTTGGAACGATGGACTCCACCAGATAGGAACCCAAGTTGACAGGCGGGATTCATAGCTTCATGGGGTTTGCACCACACACGAATCCTTCCATCTGACCGATACAGTCGGAAACGCGACTCGTCAGACCAGGCTACTTGTTTCCAGTGGCGGTGTTGCCGTGCCCAAGCGAGGCGCATAGCTCTGTGTCGTGCACCAATCAATGAGACTCTAGTTGGGCGTCGGCTCCCAAAGCCCATATCGTGCAGGGTACGTTGCATAGTCCGGACGCTGATACTTGTTGAGGCTCCAGCACTGAATTCCGATGATACCTGCGAGAGTGTTGCACGCCTATCACGTGAAACAATTCTTGACAGCCGACGATGGTCACGTTCACCCAATGTCTTTTTACGGCCACACTGGTATCGTAGGTTGGAGGTTTTGCCGGGTCTTGTAGTCACGGTACACCCTTGTAATGGTCGTCCGTGAAAATCCGAACTTCGTTTCTACTCTCCGAAATACACTGGCGTGCAAAAATTAAGGTCGAGACGGTTTTTCGAATGTAACGTCGTGCAGAAGTGCTCCATATCGACTTAAATCATACCATAAGATCCCCAAGATGCAAGAATATGGGACAAGTGAGCAAAACCGTCTAAACAAGGAATCCAAAGGATACAAAGGCACTTTATTGAAAAGGTAGCTTCGAGCACAATTGGGCCGAAGACAGAAACGTCCATGTGACACAGGAGGCTGCCAAGAAAAATCCAGTCTTTAGTAGGGGATATGATCACCCCTGACTGCGTTGCAGGATTTACAACATCTGGCCATGCTGAGGACGAGGTTGTCAAGGAGCTGTTGAGACATCGCGGCCCATTCCTCTTGTAGTGCCAATCGCAGCTGCGGAATTGTTGATGGCGGCTGGTGACGTGCTGCCAAGCGTCTCCCGAGAAGGTCCCACACGTGTTCGATTGGATTTAGGTCCGAGAACCTTGCGGGCCAATCCATGCGTTGAATATATTCACTCTCCAACAGCTCTGCGACAGCCACTGCACGATGAGGTGTAGCGTTGTCGTCCATGAAGAGGAACTGAGGACGCACAGCACCTCTAAACAGACGCACGTGAAGCAGGAGAACCTCGGTACAATAGCGGACACCAGTAACTGAACCTCCTAGGAAGATATGGAAGTCAGTACGGCTACCAAGCATGATACTGCCACAAACGAGAACTTCGCCACCTCCAAACCGGTCCCTTTCGATGGTGCTGGAGGTGTGATTGCGTGTTCTCTGCTCTCTCAAGATGAGTATACGTCCAGAATCGCTCGTCAGACTAAGTCGGCTCTCATCAATAAGGAGAACTCGACCCCATTGCTAATGTGTCCAGTTCTTATGTTCGTGGCACCACAGAAACCACAGTCTCCGATGATCAGGCGTTAATGGCACACGCCGTACTGGTCGTCGTGCAAATAGACCATATTTGTACAACCTCTTGGCCACGGTAAAACGCGATAACGGACGTCCAGTTGTCTGTTGCATGTGCCTTGCGATTTCTCCCGCTGTCTGCCATCGTCTCTTCTCGACTGTAGGACAATATGCCGGTCGTCCGCCGCCGTGGTTGCTCGTGGATGACCACTGCTAAACTCTCGGACAGCTGTTCCTGTCGTTTGAAATGCTCTCCAAGCTAGTGAAACGATGCTGTGAGCGATCCCGAACTCCTCGGCCACACTAGTCACACTTCGACCTTTTTTCAACTTCCCAATGACGCGACCTCAGGTAAAGTCCTTCAGATGTCGTCTACCGGATTGCCTGTTGGCCATATAACACGGTAGCAACAACTCGACGTCATTCAAACCTATGTACACCGTGAAAAAGCTTTCGCCGAATTGCTGAGCCGCCCGTATGCTTTATACTCTTCGGACACTCCGCCCCCCCCTATTTCATGCTGCATATATGCGCATGCCCTACCGTACCCGACCCTAGTCTATCTTCTGAGTGGTCTTTCGGTCCGTTCCGCCTGCCCGTTCCGCTGTTGTGCTAATTTCTCCTCTTCAGCCTTAATTTTTGCACTCCAGTGTACTACGGCCCATCTCACGAACGCCAACTATGACACCGCGTTGAAAATCGCTATTACTTGTCATTCTCATGCCGAAAACAGCTCTGATAGCTCGGCAAGGATGTCTATCGCTTTATATACGCACTGGCGGACGCAACTGAGTATGCGCATAGGTGACGTTGCTATATATTTTGCATAAGCTCGTCTGTACCAGTTTTTCTGGCAATGTTCAGTGTGCAGTTGACATGGGCACGCCCATCCCTTCCCCGCGCAGAGTGGAACAGACCTGAACCGAACTCAGGCGATAATAGGCTTCGCAACAGTGTATCGCAATCGAAGAACGTAGGTAAACGTGATGACCTGAACGACTGATCGTGGACGCATTGTCGGCGCAAGACCTACGGGTCATTCTATGGCCCAAGTGGTAAGAACCCTGGGGTTCCCGAGGGCAACGGTATCAAGGGTGTACAGTGAGTACATTATTGACGGGCGTGCCAGCGCTCATAGCGCATGCGGTAGCCGACCTCACGCCATTGATGAACGAAGTCGACGTAGACTATTCAAGCTTGTATAGACCGGCCGCTTGGCAACGGCGGCGCAAATCAGATCCAGGTTAAACGTCGGAGGCCCAAGCAGCTTGAGCGAGTGAACGATATGGCGCACGATGCATATCCTGGGCTATGGGAGTCTACGCGCTGCACTCGTGCCTCTGTTGACTGCTTGTCATCGGACATTACGCCTCTGCTGGTGCAGGAAACCTCAAAACTTGGCCTCTGTAGAGTAGTGTCGCGTCGTGTGATCAGAAGAATCCAGTTTTCAGCTGTACCGACCTGACGAGATGGTGTGAGTGTGGCGTCGAGAGCATGGGGCGATAGCACCTTAGTTCCAGGTTGGCTCTGTTCGAGGCGGTTGTGGATCTGTGATGTTTGAGGAGCCTTCTCATGGGGCATTTTTGGTCTCTCACTGTGTCTGGAGGGGTGCTTAACCGCTGTGCCCTACCAGCATGTGCTGGTCCCGGATTTCAACCCTGAGAAAGTTCTCTGTGATGCTGTGCAGCGGAACATTGGATCCATGGATTCTGGGCCGACGTTCTCTTGAAGTTGTGGATAATTCTGAAACAGGAATAGCTGGCATTATATCAGGAAACCCTCCGGCACCTGGTCGAGTCGATGCCTTGGCGTGTATAGCCTGTTATTCGCGCTAGAGAAGGACCAACACGCTATTAGGTAGGTATATATAATGCTTTGTTGTCCATTGAATGTATATATAAAGTAACAAGTTAGTAAAATCATGCAATGCATTGATTATGATACGCTTTCCAACTTACCAGAAATCATTACTCAAGTTATGTGAATAATGGCTATGGAATACATCTCGGTCTTGTGCCCTGACCTTTGACCCAATTTCGATGATATTCAACAGAACCGGTTCAGTATACCTCCGAAATAACATGATAAAGTTTTGTCGCAATCGAAGCATTTTTACGTAAGTTATGATGCATAAGGGCTATGGAATAGATCCCGCTCCTGTGTCCTAACCTTTGACCCCATTTCGTTCACTTTCAATACGGTTCCTTCCCAGGTGATCCCCTTCCACATACTAAAAGTTCATCGAAATCGAACGATATTTACGCGAGTTATCGTGCGGACGGATATACGCACACAACGCGTGACGTAATGAGGAAGATGGGAATCGCGACCATCTGCTCGCAAGAGTGTGACGTTATAAAAATTTAATAGGATCACACACAACGCGTGACGTATTGAGACAGATGGCGTTACCGCGCGCCAACATCTCAAGCGCGAGATTGTGACGTCGTAGGTCGTCCCAGGTGGTCCCCTACCACATAATAAAATTTCATCGAAATCGAACCATTTTTACGCCCGTTATGACGCATAAAGCCAATGGAATGAATCCCGCTCCTATGTCCTGACCCCACTTCACCCATTTTCAATAGGTTCATTCCCATTGGTCCCCTACAATATGTTAAAATTTCATCGACATCGAACCATATTTACGCAAGTTATGACGCATAAGGGCAATGGAATGGATCCCGCTCCTATGCCGTGACCTTTGACCCCATTTCGTCCATTTTCAAAAGGGTTTGTCCCCTGGTGGTTCCCTACCACATACTGAAATTTCATCGAAATCGAACCATTTTTACGCGAGTTATCGTGCCGACGGGCGGACGGACGGACGGACAAAGCTGGAGCATATACGCTTTTTCAACCTACGGTTGGAAAGCGTAAAAAAATTAAAAACATATACAGGGTGATTCATAAAGAAGTATACAGTTTCCAGATGCTGTAAAACAGCAACAGTTGAAGACACGGGCCACAACTGCGAACCGTTAGGTAGATGTACTCATAAAGTTTGTGTCCCGGTACTGAGCAAAGTGATGTAGGCGATAGCGCGCGTTACGTGACTAGTCAGTCAAAATAGAAGCATTTGCAGTGGAGAAGGCGTTTTGTGTTCTTGAATAGAGCAAAACCGAATCTGTAACTGTTGTGCAACGGCATTTTCGATCACGATTCGGAAAAGAACCTCCAACCAGAAAACTATCTACGATTGGCATAAAAAATTTGAAACTACGGGCTGTTTGTGCAAACTTAAAAGTCCTAGACGATTGCGCGTATCGGAAGAAGTAGTCGATAGGTGTTTGCACCGCCATGCAACGAAGCCCGGGAAAATCAACGCTGAATGTGTGTCGTGAAGTGCAGATTTCACAGCCCGCCGACTGGAGAATTTTGAGAAAAAAGCTGAAAATGATTCCACACATTTTCAGCTTCTTTCTCAAAATTCAGATATCTTACCTCGCGTTTGGGCGGAAATGGATTGCCGGCTAGATGTGTGTCGTTTGACTAAGAGTGCACACATAGAACATCTGTAACAGTCTCTAAAAAAACTTGAAACATTCCTCTACAATTCTGCTACAGGTAACATAAAATATTTTACATTGTTCTTGTTTTATAATGCGTTGAAACTGTATACTTTATGAATCACCCTGTATATATAAACACACATGCACTTTCGGTTCTATGAGCTCAATTTGTCCAACAGCAGAAAAGACTTCCAAGGATTCTCTGAGTGCAGTAATGCCACACCAGGAAGAAACTCCGAGTACTTGGGGAGATTCATGAGCGCAATTAGCCATGCAGCGGGAGAGGCTTTGAGTGGAACTTGCCAACACTCCGCTCCATACGGGGCATTTCAGTATTTAAGATCCCTAGGTCGACGGTTCGTGATGTGATATGCACATGGATACTGTCTGGGGATGAATGTTAATGAATGAAGGTGGCAGGAGAGCCCTGCAGAGGACTATCCGCTTAGAACGCAAACCAACATTGTCTCAAATCACGCAAACCTTAAATGAGACTATTGAGACTGGTGTTAGCACCGGCGCAAGATACTGCACGAAATGGATTATCAGTCACGTTCAAGTTGACATCCACAAGCCGCTTACCACACGCTGATCTTTTACTGCAGACCTACAGAAATTTGTGCTTTGGACTGACGAGTCATGGTACACAGTATACCAGTCTGACGGTCGTTTCTGGGTGTGGAGAATGCCGGGAGGAAGGTAACTTCCTGATTGTATCATGCCAACAATGAAGTTTGGTGCAGGCAGTGTGATAGTATGTGACTATTTTTCGGATTCTAATTTAGTCCATTTGTCGTTTTGGACAAGACCATGAATATTCAGATCTATCTTGATGCCCCGGGCAATTATATACTACCAACGTTGTGGCAATACTTTGGGGAAGGCCCATAGCTTGGTCGGCAGGACATCGCACCTGGTCATACTTCTCGTATTGGTTTGAAGATATCGTCGACGAAAAGTTAGACTGGCTAGCTCAGAGTTTTGACCTGAACTCTACGCGTACAGAGAATCTCTAGGACGAACTGGATCATTGGGTGTGTGGAAGTTGGGATCATCCAACAAAGCTGAACTGACCACTGCTTTGAAGGCCGAATGGAGGAACTTATCTGCGGATATATTTACAAAAAAAATGGTTGACCAGTGTTCCACGAAGAATTCAGGCAGTCATAATGGTAAAAGGTTTCAGTCCAAACTGTTAATTTCTTTGTAAATAAAGATTGGTTGTATGCATGCAGGGATGTGTATTTTATTTACGCATTTCAAAGGACTTAAAATTTTTGCATTTTTGAAAACATTTTAGGTTTAATAGAGGGATAAAACTATCACAAATATATAAGCGAATTATGAAAAACCTGAGGATGCTTCATCATTTATTTAAATTCCATCTGCTTTTATTTAAACTATTATGAGTGGTACGTATATATACATATATACATACTGTATAGGAGAAGGGGCTGAGTCGCTGTTCGGCAAATCTACAAGTTCACTTGACTAACCAGTTCTAAGTTCCTGAGGACAGGTTTTTACGCTAATAATTAATCAAACCTACAAATACCAGGGGCGAAGCGTCGGGGTAGACTTTGAGACTAAGTCTACCCAAGAGTAAAATGCTAAAACAGTTTTTGTTATTACTCATCTATTAATATATATTAATTCTATAAGATTTTTTACTGTGAGTCCTGTTTTGAGAGAATGGCTGAACGTAAAGATACGGTTGAGGTATCAAAATAAAAGTCTTACCATGTAGATATGCCAATCGAATAGAAAAATGAGATTGGGGCAACGGTTCGGGCGTTGTGGGGCGACAAAGTTCCCACGTAAAGTTTATGGGAGAAGCGTGCGGTTGACTCACGGAAGCATGGAGGGACTGAGGTAGTCCGAAGTCGGAAGTCTTCTCTTTTCTGAGCGAACCGTTGCGCAAAGTAACTCTAACAGGCATTCGTATCAAATTTCTTATCGGTAGAGCGAACACTCTCGAAGACCTGATTGCGTTATGCTGTTGGACTGTGTGATGTATATGTACAATTTAATATTTATTGGATCCAGCTTATTCACGTAGGTAAGACGTTTCCCATTATGTAAAATGTAAATAAACATTCCGTTGACCATTGTTAGGGAAAATATTTAGAATGTACATATTGAATTGCGCCATCTATATCTTCATTCTGTAAGGTTTTTACTGTGAGACCTATTTTGAGAGAACTGCTAAACGTAAAAATATGGTTGAGGTATCAAAATAAACGTCTTACCATGTAGATGTGCCAGTCGAAGAAAAAACTGAGTGGGGCAACGGTTCGGGCGTAGCGGGGCGGCAAAGTTAGCAGTGGTCTGAAAGCTTGCTTATGGTGATTTGCTCCTGAAGGGTCCGGGTTCGAATGCCGTGAGGCATAGAGGTTGTTTTTCTTACGGCTCTAGCTCTCTCCCTTCCCTGGAACCAGTGACCCCAAATTAAGGACGGGCTACTTATAGCACATTGAGTTGCTCACGGTGGCCGTTAAACTTTCAGTCAAAAAAAAATCACGAACCTAGACTGTTGTCTTTACTGTAGTGGTTGAATGAATTTGTCAATCAAATAAAGTTCTTTTCAAAAAAAAAAAAAAAAAAGAAGAAGAAAAAAAACTAACCGTAGATTTTGACGGGTTTTGTTTAGTTACATTTATTTAGTTTTTCACAAATACAATGGAAGGAAATATCATAATTAAAGGTAATGCTGGACAATTATATGCCAAATTACGTTATGACCAGTATTTCACTTTAATCGTATCTGGGAGTGAAAAGTGAGACTCGAAATCATGAGTCTCACAGATTAACCTACGAGTACAACTGCTGTCTCAGGAAAGTTTATAGCTCTGTGGCGTCTGTGAGGGTGGATCAGACACTAGTTTCAAACAAAAGTGGATGCCGCTGATTGTTGGATCCTTGGTCGAGGCATTGGGGCCCAAAATCTCGGCTCTTGGTCGTAGCGCAGAGAAAGCCCACGGCATGGGCGGCAGAACCTAATAATTTCAGGGAAGGGGTGGTCCAGGGTCCAACTTCCCCGAGAGCTAAAACAATAAAAAAATAAAAAGAGTAAGTGAGAGAACGGTAAGAGAGATATATATATACACTGACGGAAAAAATCCCAACACCAAGAAGGGGTTGTGTTAGATAAACGACAGTTGGTAGGCGGTGAGAGTACATCTGTAAGATGACGTCTACGCAAATTTCGCGCTCGGCGCATGCGTGTGGCGTTAGTAGCGCCCCTCGGAACATGCAAAGCAGGTTTGCTGTAAATACGCGCTGTAACGTTCGTGAGCGTTAGTTATTGTTCAGATTCGACGTAGGGTGTTGATGTTAGTCAAGAATGCCTTTAAGATGACGAGGAAGCCATTATCAACAGCTCACGGAGTCTGAACGAGGTCGTGTAATAGGGCTACGAGAAGATGGATTTTCTTTCCGCAATATTGCAGAACGACTTGGCAGGAATGTAGCCACTGTGCATGACTGTTGGCAGCGGTGGTCAAGGGAAGGTACTACCTCAAGAAGACCGGGTTCCGGCCAGCCACGTGGCACTAATGAGACGGAAGACCGGCGTGCACGGCGTATGGCCGTGACGCATCGTACTGCGTCTGCGGCAGCAATTCGAGCTAAAGTTGCCACCACAGTGACACAACGAACTGTTACAAATCGGTTACTTGAAGGACAGCTCCGAGCCAGACGCCCTGTAGCGTGCATTCCACTTATTCCAAACCACTGCCGTTTGTGACGTCAGTGGTGTCAAGCTAGAGCTCATTGGAGGACGGAGTGAAGATCTGTTGTGTTTTCTGATGAAAGCCAGTTCTGCCTTGGTGCCAGTGATGGCCGTGTGTTGGTTAGGAGGCCAGGTGAGCGCCTGCAACCAACCTTTATGCGGCCGAGACACACTGGAACTACACCTGGAGTTATGGCCTGGGGAACAATTTCCTATCACAGAAGGAGCACTCTCGTGGTTATCCCACGCACCCTGACGGCACAGTTGTACGTCGGTCTGGTGATTCAACCTCTTGTGCTGCCATTCATGAACAGCATTCCAGGGGTGTTTAACAACAGGATAACGCTCGCCCACATACCGCTGTTGTAACCCAACATGCTCTACAAAGTGTCGACATGTTGCCGTGACCTGCTAGATCACGAGATCTTTCTCCAATTGATCACGTATGGGACATCATTGGACGACAAGTCCAGCGTCACCCCCAACCAGCATTAACCGCCCCTGTATTGACCGACCAAGTGCAACAGTCATGGAACTCCATCACACAAACTGACATCCAGCATCTGTGCGACACAATGCATGAACGTTTGCGTGCTTGCATTCAACATTCTGGCGGTTACACCGGTTATTAATGTACCAGCATTTCACATTTAAAATGGCTCTTCTCGCGTTTACATTAAGCTGTGATCTTGAAACCTTAAATCGATTAAATGTGTTACCTATATAAATGTATTGCCGCCATTTCATTCCTCTACAACTACTTTTTCGTGGTGTTGGGATTTTTTTTCCGTCAGCGTATGTATATATATATATATATATATATATATATATATATATATATATAGGATGTAAGGTCAGGTGATGCGTAACATCACAGCCTCTCCTTGACAAATGTCAACCCCGCCTTCTCGTGGTGCATCCTGTTCCCACTAAAGGGGCTCTGACGACCGCCAATAGCGGTATAACTATACCATCGGGATTAGAGGAAATTCTATCCCACACTCACCAACCCACTTGGCCAGCGTGGTGAGTTATGGCCAAACCCCTCCAAAATGATTCCACAACTTAAATCTTGGCCCTCAGTCTCCGGCAGCTGGAATGTACCTGGCCAAGGCAGCGGCCAGTGCGACATGAAGGCAGAGGGTGCTAAGAATCCCCGGAGGACCAGACTAGGCTGCCATCTGATGCTGACCTTGGCTACGTACAATGGACGCTCCCTATCTTCTGATTCAAGGCTTCTTGAATTGGAAGAGGAACTACAAAGGATCAAGTGGGACATCGTGGGGCTAAGTGAGGTAAGGAGAAAAGGAGAAGATCTCATCGAACTGAAAAGTGGACATCTCTTCTACTATCGTGGGACAGATACTGGCAGAACTAGTGGTGTTGGATTTATAATAAACAAGAAACTGAAGGATAAAGTTGTAGAAGTTGAAAGTTCCTCTGACAGAGCTGCACGACTCGTTATCCAACTCTCGAAAAGATACCAGGCTCAGATTATTCAAACTTATGCACCCACCACAAGTCATCCTGAAGAAGAAATTGAAGAATTTTATGAGGAAATTTGTCATCTAAATAATAAAGGTAAGCAGCACTTGAAAATAATTATGGGAGATTTCAATGCAAAAATAGGGCAACGGCAACAGAATGAAACTTCAGTAGGTAAATTCGGTCACGGCAACAGAAACCAGCGTGGAAATACTCTCGTTGAGTTTGCAGAGGCAGAAGGGTTTTTCATCTTGAACTCCTTCTTCAAGAAAAAGCCACACAGGAAATGGACATGGAGACATCCAAATGGGACGACAAGTGAAATTGATTTTATTATGTGTAACAAAAAATTCGTCATAGAAGACTGCAGTGTGCTAAACAAGTTCAACACAGGTAGTGACCATAGATTGGTGAGATGTAAGATGCACCTCAACACTAAACTTGAACGTGGCAAGCTCATAAGACAAACAAAATCTATTGACATAACCAACCTTAAAAAACACCATAATACCTTCAAGTTGGAACTGAAGAACAGGTTCTCTGCTTTAGAAGGCCTAACATCAGAAGAAGTGGACATCTCTGAAGTTAACAGAAAAGTAACCAAAGCTCTTGTGGAAACAGCAACAAAATTAGCTGGGTCTAAGAACAAGTTGCATGTAAATAAATTATCAGGAAAAACGAAAATGTTGATGCAAAAAAGAAGAGAGATGAGGACAACTAAAGAAGATGTGACTTCCAAAGTGGAATATATAGAGCTATGCAAGACAGTAAGAAAAAGTATCACTGAAGACGTAAGTAAATTCAACTGTGAACTAGTGAGGAAAGCAATTGAAAACAACCAAAGCCTAAAGATAGCAAAGGGACATCTCAGTAAGGGAAGAAAACATATTATGGCACTGAGAAAAGAAGATGGTTCTGTAACAAGAAATAGAGGCGAAATTTTGACAAGAATGAAAGATTTCTACTCCAAATTATATGAAAGGGATGATACATGCACTCCAGACATCATGAAAGATACCAGTACCAGAGTTCCTCCAGTCCTTCCAGCAGAAGTTGCACATGCAATCAAGAACATGAAGCGGGGAAAAGCTCCAGGAGAAGATGGAATTACTGTAGACATCATAAAAGAAGCAAGTGGAGAAATCGAAACAGTACTCACCCAAATTTTCACTCGATGCCTTAATGAAGGAAAGATTCCTGAGGATTGGAACACCGCTACAATGATCCTGCTACATAAGAAAGGTGACATTGAGGATCTCGGAAACTACAGACCTATCAGCCTCCTATCAGTAGTTTACAAAATCTTCACTAAAGTTCTTTCACACCGCTTGAAGGTAACACTGGACATGGCTCAACCGAGAGAACAAGCTGGATTCAGGAGTGGCTACAGCACAATAGATCATATCCACGTGCTGAGAGAACTAATTGAAAGAGCGAGGGAATATGAACTTCCATTGTGCATGGCTTTTATCGATTATGAAAAAGCCTTTGATTCGGTGAAACCATCAGCAGTTACAATGGCTCTGAAAACCTGCGGTATTGAAGATGCATACATTAATATTATTAATAACATCTATGAAAATGCAAGTGCAAAGATTAGGCTGTTTGAAAATACAACACACGTAAAAATTGGAAAGGGAGTGAGACAAGGTGACACCATATCTCCGAAGCTCTTTAATGCCACATTGGAGGGTGTTTTTCAGTCGCTGAGCTGGGAAAACAAGGGGATAAAGATCAATGGAGATTATCTAACCCACCTTCGTTTTGCTGATGACGTAGTCATTTTTGCAACTACCCCATCAGAGCTGCAGAGTATGATCCCGGAACTTGCTGACAAGAGTAAAAAAGTGGGATTAAAAATGAACTTTCAGAAGACAAAAGTGATGTACAATGCTTTTACAAGAAATGAAGATTTATCGATTGATGGAGAAAAGCTGGAGATAACAGACACGTACGTTTATCTTGGACAGCAGATATCAAGTGAGGGTCACATTGGTGAAGAAATTAATCGGCGTACAAAACTTGCCTGGAGAGCTTTTGGAAGAAACAGTATAATTTTCAAGAGCAATATGCCATTATGTCTTAAAAGAAAAGTGTTTGATCAATGCATCCTTCCAGTGCTTACGTATGGTGCAGAGACGTGGACCTTAACTAAAAGAGACATACAAAGGCTGCAAACAACTCAAAGAGGCATGGAGAGGTGCATGCTTGGTGTAACCAGGAGAGATAAGAAGAGGAACACGTGGATCCGAAAAATGACAAGAATGGAAGACATCATGATCAGAGTTAAATCCCTGAAATGGCAATGGGCTGGACATACTGCTAGAAGAACAGACCATCGATGGACAGCCGAAATTTTAGATTGAATTCCAAGGGACAGGAAAAGACCCAGAAGAAGACCACATGGAAGATGGGTGGAAGAAATTCGAAAGTATGCGGGAGTGACATGGAGGAGACTGGCACAAGACAGACCGTTGTGGAGGAAACTTGGGGAGACCTTCGTCCAGCAGTGGATTGATAATGGTCGACAATGATGATGATGATATATATATATATATATATATATATATATATATATCGTGGGGCTAAGTGAGGTAAGGAGAAAAGGAGAAGATCTCATCGAACTGAAAAGTGGACATCTCTTCTACTATCGTGGGACAGATACTGGCAGAACTAGTGGTGTTGGATTTATAATAAACAAGAAACTGAAGGATAAAGTTGTAGAAGTTGAAAGTTCCTCTGACAGAGCTGCACGGCTTGTTATCCAACTCTCGAAAAGATACCAGGCTCAGATTATTCAAACTTATGCACCCACCACAAGTCATCCTGAAGAAGAAATTGAAGAATTTTATGAGGAAATTTGTCATCTAAATAATAAAGGTAAGCAGCACTTGAAAATAATTATGGGAGATTTCAATGCAAAAATAGGGCAACGGCAACAGAATGAAATTTCAGTAGGTAAATTCGGTCACGGCAACAGAAACCAGCGTGGAAATACTCTCGTTGAGTTTGCAGAGGCAGAAGGGTTTTTCATCTTGAACTCCTTCTTCAAGAAAAAGCCACACAGGAAATGGACATGGAGACATCCAAATGGGACGACAAGTGAAATTGATTTTATTATGTGTAACAAAAAATTCGTCATAGAAGACTGCAGTGTGCTAAACAAGTTCAACACAGGTAGTGACCATAGATTGGTGAGATGTAAGATGCACCTCAACACTAAACTCGAACGTAGCAAGCTCATAAGACAAACAAAATGTATTGACATAACCAACCTTAAAAAACACCATAATACCTTCAAGTTGGAACTGAAGAACAGGTTCTCTGCTTTAGAAGGCCTAACATCGGAAGAAGTGGACATCTCTGAAGTTAACAGAAAAGTAACCAAAGCTCTTACGGAAACAGCAACAAAATTAGCTGGGTCTAAGAACAAGTTGCATGTAAATAAATTATCAGGAAAAACGAAAAAGTTGATGCAAAAAGAAGAGAGATGAGGACAACTAAAGAAGATGTGACTTCCAAAGTGGAATATATAGAGCTATGCAAGACAGTACGAAAAAGTATCACTGAAGACGTAAGAAAATTCAACTGTGAACTAGTGAGGAAAGCAATTGAAAACAACCAAAGCCTAAAGATAGCAAAGGGACATCTCAGTAAGGGAAGAAAACAGATTATGGCACTGAGAAAAGATGGTTCTGTAACAAGAAATAGAGGTGAAATTTTGACAAGAGTGAAAGATTTCTACTCCAAATTATATGAAAGGGATGATACATGCACTCCAGACATCATGAAAGATACCAGTACCAGAGTTCCTCCAGTCCTTCCAGCAGAAGTTGCACATGCAATCAAGAACATGAAGCGGGGAAAAGCTCCAGGAGAAGATGGAATTACTGTAGACATCATACAAGAAGCAAGTGGAGAAATTGAAACAGTACTCGCCCAAATTTTCACTCGATGCCTTAATGAAGGAAAGATTCCTGAGGATTGGAACACCGCTACAATGATCCTGCTACATAAGAAAGGTGACATTGAGGATCTCGGAAACTACAGACCTATCAGCCTCCTATCAGTAGTTTATAAAATCTTCACTGAAGTTCTTTCACACCGCTTGAAGGTAACACTGGACATGGCTCAACCGAGAGAACAAGCTGGATTCAGGAGTGGCTACAGCACAATAGATCATATCCATGTGCTGAGAGAACTAATTGAAAGAGCGAGGGAATATGAACTTCCATTGTGCATGGCTTTTATCGATTATGAAAAAGCCTTTGATTCGGTGAAACCATCAGCAGTTACAATGGCTCTAAAAACCTGCGGTATTGAAGATGCATACATTAATATTATTAATAACATCTATGAAAATGCAAGTGCAAAGATTCGGCTGTTTGAAAATACAACACACATAAAAATTGGAAAGGGAGTGAGACAAGGTGACACCATATCTCCGAAGCTCTTTAATGCCACATTGGAGGGTGTTTTTCAGTCACTGAGCTGGGAAAACAAGGGGATAAAGATTAATGGAGATTATCTAACCCACCTTCGTTTTGCTGATGACGTAGTCATTTTTGCAACTAGCCCCATCAGAGCTGCAGAGTATGATCCAGGAACTTGCTGACAAGAGTAAAGAAGTGGGATTAAAAATGAACTTTCGGAAGACAAAAGTGATGTTCAATGCTTTTACAAGAAATGAAGATTTATCGATTGATGGAGAAAAGCTGGAGATAACAGACACGTACGTTTATCTTGGACAGCAGATATCAAGTGAGGGTCACATTGGTGAAGAAATTAATCGGCGTACAAAACTTGCCTGGAGAGCTTTTGGAAGAAACAGTATAATTTTCAAGAGCAATATGCCATTATGTCTTAAAAGAAAAGTGTTTGATCAATGCATCCTTCCAGCGCTTACGTATGGTGCAGAGACGTGGACCTTAACTAAAAGAGACATACAAAGGCTGCAGACAACTCAAAGAAGCATGGAGAGGTGCATACTTGGTGTAACCAGGAGAGATAAGAAGAGGAACTCGTGGATCAGAAAAATGACAAGAGTGGAAGACATCATGATCAGAGTTAAATCCCTGAAATGGCAATGGGCTGGACATACTGCCAGAAGGACAGATCATCGATGGACAGCCGAAATTTTAGATTGGATTCCAAGGGACAGGAAAAGACCCAGAAGAAGACCACATGGGAGATGGGTGGATGAAATTCGAAAGTATGCAGGGGTGACATGGAGGAGACTGGCACAAGACAGACCGTTGTGGAGGAAACTTGGGGAGACCTTCGTCCAGCAGTGGATTGATAATGGTTGACAATGATGATGATGATGATGATGATATATATATATTTGTATACGGGATGTAAGGTCAGGTGATGCATGACATCACAGCCTCTCCTTGACAAATGCCAACCCCACCTTCTCGTGGTACATCCTGTTCCCACTAAAGGGGCTCTGATGACCACCAATAGCGGTATAACTATACCATCGGGATTAGAGAAAATGCTATCCCACACTCACGAAACCCGTTTGGCCAGCGTGGTGAGTTATGGCCAAACACCTCCAAAATGACACCACAACTTAAATCTTGGCCCTCGGTCTCCGGCAGCTGGAATGTATCTGGCCAAGGCAGTGGCCAGGGCGACATGAAGGCAGAGGGTGCTACGAATCCCCGGAGAACCGGACTAGGCTGCCATCTGATGCTGAGCGTGGCTACGTATAATGGACGCTCCCTGTCTTCTGATTCAAGGCTTCTTGAATTGGAAGAGGAACTACAAAGGATCAAGTGGGACATCGTCGGGCTAAGTGAGGTAAGGAGAAAAGGAGAAGATCTCATTGAACTGAAAAGTGGACATCTCTTCTACTATCGTGGAACAGATACTGGCAGAACTAGTGGTGTTGGAATTTATAATAAACAAGAAACTGAAGGATAAAGTTGTAGAAGTTTAAAGTTCCTCTGACAGAGCTGCACGACTCGTTATCCAACTCTCGAGAAGATACCAGACTCAGATTATTCAAACTTATGCACCCACCACAAGTCGTCCTGAAGAAGAAATTGAAGAATTTTATGAGGAAATTCGTCATCTAAATAATAAAGGTAAGCAGCACTTGAAGAAAATTATTGGAGATTTCAATGCAAAAATAGGGCAACGGCAACAGAATGAAACTTCAGTAGGTAAATTCGGCCAAGGCAACAGAAACCAGCGTGGAAATACTCTCGTAGAGTTTGCAGAGGCAGAAAGGTTTTTTATCTTGAACTCCTTTTTCAAGAAAAAGCCACACAGGAAATGGACATGGAGACATCCAAATGGGACGACAAGTAAAATTCATTTTATTATGTGTAACAAAAAATTCGTCATAGAAGACTGCAGTGTGCTAAACAAGTTCAACAAAGGTAGTGACCATAGATTGGTGAGATGTAAGATGCACCTCAACAATAAACTCGAACGCAGCAAGCTCATAAGGCAAACAAAATGTATTGACATAACCAACCTTAAAAAACACCATAATACCTTCAAGTTGGAATTGAAGAACAGATTCTCTATGTTAGAAGGCCTAACATGGATATTTCTGAAGTTAACAGAAAAGTAACCAAAGCTCTTAAGGAAACAGCAACAAAATTAGCTGGGTCTAAGAACAAGTTACATGTGAACAAATTATCAGGGAAAACCAAAATGTTGATGCAAAAAAGGAGAGAGATGAGGACAACTAAAGAAGATGTGACTTCCAAAGTGGAATATATAGAGCTATGCAAGACAGTACGAAAAAGTATCACTGAAGACGTAAGGAAATTCAACTGTGAACTAGTAACGAAAGCAATTCAAAACAACCAAATCCTAAAGATAGCAAAGGGACATCTCAGTAAGGGAAGAAAACAGATTATGGCACTGAGAAAAGAAGATGGTTCTGTAACAAGAAATAGAGGCAAAATTTTGACAAGAGTGAAAGATTTCTACTCCAAATTATATGAAAGGGATGATACATGTACTCCAGACATCATGAAAGGTACCAGTACCAGAGTTCTTCCAGTCCTCCCAGCAGAAGTTGCACATGCAATCAAGAACATGAAGCGGGGAAAAGCTCCAGGAGAAGATGGAATTACTGTAGACATCATACAAGAAGCAAGTGGAGAAATCGAAACAGTACTCGCCCAAATTTTCACTCGATGCCTTAATGAAGAGAAGTTTCCTGAGGATTGGAACAACGCTACAATGATCTTCCTACATAAAAAAGGTGATATTGAGGATCTCAGGAACTACAGACCTATCAGCCTCCTATCAGTGGTTTATAAAATCTTCACTAAAGTTCTTTCACACCGCTTAAAGGTGACACTGGACATGGCTCAACCGAGAGAACAAGCTGGATTCAGGAGTGGCTACAGCACAACAGATCATATCCACGTACTGAGAGAGCTAATTGAAAGTGCGAGGGAATGTGAACTTCCATTGTGCATGGCTTTTATCGATTATGAAAAAGCCTTTGATTCGGTGAAACCATCAGCAGTTACAATGGCCCTGAAATCCTGCGGTATTGAAGATGCGTAGATTAATATTATTAATAACCTCTATGAAAATGCAAGTGCAAAGATTCGGCTGTTTGAAAATACAACACACATAAAAATTGGAAAAGGTGTAAGACAAGGTGACACCATATCTCCGAAGCTCTTTAATGCCACATTGGAAAATGTCTTTCAATCACTGAACTGGGAAAACAAAGGAATAAAGATTAATGGAGATTATCTAACCCACCTTCGTTTTGCTGATGACATAGTCATTTTTGCAACTACCCCATCAGAGCTGCAGAGTATGATCCAAGAACTTGCTGACAAGAGTAAAGAAGTGGGATTAAAAATGAACTTTCAGAAGACAAAAGTGATGTTCAATGCTTTTACAAGAAATGAAGATTTATCGATTGATGGAGAAAAGCTGGAGATAACAGACACGTACGTTTATCTTGGACAGCAGATATCAAGTGATGCTCACATTGATGAAGAAATTAATCGGCGTACAAAACTTGCCTGGAGAGCTTTTGGAAGAAACAGCATAATTTTTAAGAGCAATATGCCATTATGTCTTAAAAGAAAAGTGTTTCATCAATGCATCCTTCCAGTGCTTACGTATGGTGCAGAGACGTGGACCTTAACTAAAAGAGACATACAAAGGCTGCAGACAACTCAAAGAAGCATGGACAGGTGCATGCTTGGTGTAACCAGGAGAGATAAGAAGAGGAACTCGTGGATTCGAAAAATGACAAGAGTGGAAGACATCATGATCAGAGTTAAATCCCTGAAATGGCAATGGGCTGGACATACTGCCAGAAGGAAAGACCATCGACGGACAGTCGAAATTTTAGATTGGATTCCAAGGGACAGGAAAAGACCCAGAAGAAGACCACATGGAAGATGGGTGGATGAAACTCGAAAGTATGCGGGAGTGACATGGAGGAGACTGGCACAAGAGAGACCGTTGTGGAGGAAACTTGGGGAGACCTTCGTCCAGCAGTGGATTCATAATGATTGACAACGATGATGATGATGATATTGTATACTTGTTCATATCGTCATTAGACATTATGAATCAATTGCTGGATGAAGGCCTCCCTAAGTCTCTTCCACAACTATCTGTCTTGGGCCTATTTTTTCCAAAATCACTCCATCATGTTTTCGAATTTTACCCCCCCCCCCTATCACACACGCGGTATTCTTCTGCGTCTTTTCCTACCCCATGGTATCCAATCAAAAACTTCAGTTATTTAACGGTGCGCAGTTAGTTCATATAGCAATATGGCTAGCCGATTGCCACTTGAAGGTCTTTACTTTGATCATGATGTCATTAACTCTTGTCATTCCTGTGCTCCCCGCACGGGGATAACTGGTTTTCCAGTTATTTAGGGAGCGGCGCCCCCAAGGCCCGAGCTCACATTGTGACGGAATACATTTCGTTTCCTCTTGAACGATAACATCACCGAAGGGACAGCTGTTCATCCAGCTGATGGGGGATGGTGTCCCCACGGCCCGAGACGATTTTCTCTTATAATTTTGCTTTTTCGTCTTTAGTTCATATATTAACATGTACCTGCCTCAGTTGTAGGCTGCTGAGGTTGTGATGAGGCACCAGCTCCGGGTTTTGTTCCTCGTTCCCTTCCCTGTCTTTTCTCTTTTATGTTACATTTTCTGTTTTTTCCGGAGCTGGTTAGCTTAGACCTACCCGCATTTTTGCCGTGTGCCGCGATCCGTACAGGTGGAAATGGGGATGCTGGAGGCTGAGGCATTTGGGGGCCTATTTGTAGTGTCTCCAGATGCCAACACTCCTCTTTGCCCTCTGCTTCACCCTAAACGGGAGGCTGGGAGTTAACCCACTCCTAGTCAGGAGTCTGTGGCCGAAGGGCATCCAGACTTCTAGCGGCTTGTCGTCCTGTTCGGCAGGGTGAGTTTGGGGGTAGGGTGGGCATGCCAAAGGGGTGTTCTTCGGGCATAGGAAAGTCTGGGTGCACGCCGAGCGTGTGTCTGCCCTACCAACTTGCTATATCCGCTTACTATCCTTAGAGTCGTGTCCTGCGTCCTCTTGGGCTTGCGGACCTCCGGCTCTCCCTCGTTGGGCTCGGTAGTGGGTGGGGAGGTTGGCGGACGAATCTTTTTTCTCCCTCATGACAACATAAAGTGTTTCCCAGGCTGTATTCTGAAGCGCCGTGTGGAGGAAGGGACACCCTCCTCCACTAAGAAACTACTAACTACGGACTGCAATGCTCTGTTTCTTCTTATTCATTCAGTTGATCCTGCTCAGTCTCTCAGTTCGAAGAGTCCTTTCTGGATTAATAAGGCTCTTCAGGCCGTTGCGGGCTCACCAAAGAGTGTTAAGAAGCTCCCGTCAGGAGGTCTTCTTGTGGAGACATCTCATCCACGTCACAGTGCCACCTTGCTGGAGACGACCGTTCTGCTGGACGTTCCAGTACAGATCTCACCCCATGGGTACCTCAATTCCTCTTGCGGTGTCATCAACTCCCGCGACCTTCTCGAGTGCAGTGAAGAGGAATTGTTGGAAGAACTTGGGGACCAACATGTCACTGGGGTTCGGTGTATTCTTTTCAAGCTGGGATGGGAAGTCTATCCCCCCGGAACATCGTCCTGACCTTTGACTCACCTACCCTGCCAACTTCCATCAAGGCGGGGTACTTGCGTCTAGATGTTCGGCCATACGTCCCCAACCCCTTTGGATGTTTCAAGTGCCAGCATTACGGTCATTCCCAGCAGTCTTGCCGTAATGTAGCAAAGTGTGGGCGCTGTGGTTCCACTGAACACTCTTTGGCGGACTGCTCCGCTGAGTCGGATCATTGTGTGAATTATGAGGGCTCCCCCTCTGCGTCTTCTAAGCAGTGTCCCAAGTGGATCGAGGAGCAGGCTATCCAACGCCTTAAGACCACTGAACATCTGTCATACCCTGAGGCCAGGCGGCGGATAACTCCTCTTCAACCCGGCCGGCGCTCCTATGCCTCGGTTGTGGTGCAGAAGGCTACCGTTGCGGTCCAGACGGAGGTGACCATCCCGGCGCGGTGTCCTTATGATTTTGAGGACATCGTCGCTGCTGGGCTGGAAGCAATGAAGTCTCGCCGTATTGCATCCAAGGCGACATCAACATCGTCGCCTAAACCATCCTCTCTGCCGAAAGCATCTTCTGCCATCACAAGGACCAAGTTCCAGGGCACTTTAAAGAAGAAGCCGGAAAAGGTAAAACCTGGCTTATCCTCCCCAAAACAGAGCAGGCAAAAACTACCTCTCAACACAGGGGGTAAACACAGCCCTGTGTTACCTCCAGACACTGCCGATGGATTGGAGGTGAAGCACGACATGGAGACTTTCTAAGTCGTCTGTCTTTTTCATTCTTTCATTTCATTTTTCATTATGGCCACACTCATTCAGTGGAATTGTCGAGGTCTGCGATCACGCATTGAGGATTTGAAGGGCTTACTGTCTTCGCACACACCTGTGTGCATGCGTCTCCAAGAGACAAAGCTTCGCACGACGCCGTCATGGTGATCTTTTCGCAAAGATCACCAGGACGGCGTTATTGCCTGCGGAGGAGTGGCCGTCGTTGTTCCTCATGGTGTTCCTGTCACTGCGGTTGCCCTTCGGACGACTTTGCAGGCAGTGGCAGTGAGACTATCTGTGAACACTCTGTTCACGGTGTGTTCCATCTACATACCACCAGATGTAGCTGTAAGCCTTTCGGATTTGGAAGATTTAGTTGACCAGCTGCCGCCTCCTTTCTTCATCTTAGGAGATTTCAATGCACACAATCCGATGATTCAATCAATCCGAGATTTCAATGCACACAATACCACTCGAGACTCCAGGGGCCGTGTTATTGAGTCCCTTCTCTCCAACACGTCCCTCTGTCTCCACAACACCGGGGCAGTCACTTATTTTCACGAACCCACCCGCTCGTACTCAGCCATTGATTTGTCTCTGAGTTCACCATCATTATATCCTGCCTGGTCCTGGAGCGTGTCTGGTGATCCCCTTGGCAGCGATCACTTTCCCATCTTTCTCCGTCTAGCATGTGGCGGATACCGTTACCCTACTCGCCCTGCTAGATGGAATATTGATCGAGCCAAGTGGGGACACATTCACGGCTTCGGCAAGTATTACTCCAGCTATGCTGACCTCAGGAACGGTCAATGACGCTGTTGCGGCGGTAACGTATTGTATTGCGCAAGCGGCAGAACTTACCATCCCCAGGACGTCGACTAAACTTCCACGTTGCCCGAGACCTTGGTAGAATTCCACTTGCATGGCAGCTCGTCAGGCCCAACATCGGGCTTGGGGAAGGTTTCGTCGGTAACCCAACGACTAGAACCTACTTGCTTTCAAGAAAGCCAAGTCCTACGCGCGATTGGTTCGCAGGCGTAGTCAACGGGAGTCCTGGATACAATATGTATCCGGGATTAACACCAATACTAGCCCTAAGATCGTTTGGGACAGGATCCGTAAGATTCGGGGACAGTACGGATCTGGGGAAATCTCCATTCTTGAGAGTGATGGAGGAACGGTTGCTGACGCTCAGGGTATTGCTGACTGTCTGGGCGCCGCTTTTTCTTCGGTGTCCCGCAGCAGCAATTACCCTGCTTCGTTCCGGCAGTTACAGCCGCGGCTTGAGCGGTCCATGATTTCTTTTGGACCGTTTTCTTCCGCAGATTATAACAGCATGCTGACTGCCGTGGAGCTGAAGACCGCTCTAAATAGGTCCGGCCGGACATCTGTCGGACCAGATAACATCCATTACGAGATGCTGAAGCACCTTTCTCCGTCCTCTCTTGAATGTCTGCTAATCCTGTTTAACAGGATTTGGCAAGACCATGTTTTTCCCGTATCTTGGCACACTGCCATTGTCGTTCCTGTTCCCAAACCTGGTAAAGATCCCTCCAACCCGTTAAATTACCGGCCCATTGCTATGACGAGCTGCCTTTGCAAAGTACTTGAGCGTATCATTAATTTTCGTCTGATTTTTTATTTGGAGTTTCATCACATTTTTTCACCTCATCAGAGTGGATTTCGCAAATCTCGATCCACCACCGATCATCATCTTCGCCTTGAGACATCTGTCAGGGAGGCGTTTGTCCGGCGTCAACACATGGTCTCCGTGTTCTTCGATATGGAGAAAGCTTACGACCGCACCTGATGATACGGCATTCTCTGTGATCTGCACGAGTGCGGATTGCGCGGAAACTTACCATCTTTCATCGCCGGATTTCTCCAGAACCGGAGTTTCCGTGTGCGCCACGGGTCGACCCTCTCTGCGATGTACCCACAAGAACAGGGTGTTCCTTCGTGTCAACCATATTTTCAGACTGCTTCCTCCGACGGTTCGTGGAACCATGTACGTGGATGATCTGCAGATCTCTTGCGCCTCTGGTAACATGAGCACCATCGAGAGACAGCTCCAGTCTGCCATTACCAAGATCTCTCACTGGGCTTCCCAAAATGGATTTGGCTTCTCGTCGCAGAAGACCGTTTGCGTGCAATTTTACCGCAAACGTGGTCTTCACCCAGACCCCAGCCTCCGTCTGGGGTGTTCTACCATCCCTGTGGTGTCAGAAGCCAGGTTTCTTGGGCTAACCTTTGACCGAGCACTCACCTTCCGGCCTCACATATTCAGTCTTTGAAGGTGAAGTGCACGAAGTCATTGAGTATCCTGAAGGTCCTCTCTCGAACATCTTGGGGGCCTGACAGTTGCTCAATGCTTCGCATTTACCACTCTCTTATTCGGTCGAAGTTAGACTTCGGATACATTACGTACGGTTCAGCATGTCCATCGGTTTTAAAGCCTTTGGACCCCGTCCATCACCAGGCATTGCGGCTATGTACTGGTGCTTTCCGTACCTCTCCCGTACATAGCCTGTATGCGGAGGCTCATGAGCCGCCGTTATGCATCCGTCGTAAGCAGCTGTCTCTTCAGTTTTATACAAAACTGAAATCTCTTCCTGATCATCCACTGCATGGTTCCATCTTCCAACCGGACTGTGTCCGCTTGTTTTCCCACCGCCCCTCCTGTGTTCCGACTTTCGGGATTCGGATGTCTGCCATAGTGCGCGATGCTGGTCTAAACTTGTCTAGGATAGGTTTGACCACCTTTTTCAACCAACTTCCTTCGCAGCCCGTTCAAGCGACGGCTGACCTTTCTCTTTGTGTGTGGCCAAAGTCGTCCACTCCTGCTCTGGTGTACCAGCAGCTCTTTGCTGAAAAACAGTTTGTCTACCCGGATTTCGTGCCTGTGTTCACCGATGGCTCGAAATCCGGGGATGTCGTTGGATCCGCTTTTGTGTGTGGCGATGCCTCGCATGCTGAGAGGCTTCCGCCTGAATCCACCGTCTTGTCGACAGAGATGCGGGCGGTACACCTCGCTTTGTGCCACATACAGTCTGGATCACATTGTCGCGCTATGGTTTGCTCTGATTCCCATTCCGTCATGCAAGTTTTATCTTCTCCAGAGGACACGGACTCACCTGTCATCCGTGATGTCCGTCGTCTTCTTCGAACTTTGGAGGGTGATGGCTTCCTGGTCCGATTCTGTTGGATTCCTGGCCATGTTCGGATCCGGGGTAACGAGCTGGCAGATCTCTCTGCCAGGTCTGTTTCCTTCATGTCACCAGCTCGGCTGCCACTGTCTTTCCGCGATTTTAGACCTTTGATCCGGACATTTCTCCTGGATGAGTTGCAGTCCCTGTGGTCTCAGCAGGGCAGCAATAAGCTGCATTCTATCAAATCACAGATCGGACTTCGGAAGTCTAGTTTGCGGAAGAACCGTCGTGAGGAAGTTGTTCTTGCACGTCTCCGGGCATTGGGCACTGTCGTTTTACTCACCGCTTTTTGCTGTGTGGCAAGAGTGCCACAGTGTGTGTGGCGTGCAACTGTAGTGTCACTGTCCTTCATGTTTTGTGTACTTGTGTTCGTTTTTGTTATCATCGTTTTCGTCATTTTCACTCTCATCTGTTGAACGAAAGAGCAGCTACGCTGCAAGTTATTATTGGCGAAGCCTGCGACATGAAAGCAGTGTTTTCGTTTTTACCAGAAATTGACTTTCTAAAACTCATCTAGATTTTAACTTGTTCACTCTCATGTTTCATTTTTACCAAATCAGCCTGTTTTTAACCTTGTGTACGTTTTTTATTGATTATGTTTTGTTTTGATGTCTTTTGTTTGGCGCTCTTTGGCCAACCATGGCTCTTGCGCCATTAATATCAATGAACCAACCAACCAACCTGTGCTCCTCTTCCTACCTTTCCTGATTACACTAAACAGTAAACATGCTTCTTTGAGTTGTCTGCATCCTCTGTGTGTCGTTTTTCGTCACTGTCTGTTTCTAATCCATAAGTAAGAACGGAAAGTATGCACTCATTAAACACTTTTCTTTTGAGACATAATGGTAAATTGCCCTTGAAATTTGTACTGGTTCTCCCAAATGCCCTCCAACTGAGTTTTATACTCCTAATTATTCCTTCTTCTACATAGCTCTTGCTTGGTATCTTCTGTTGAAGGAAAACGTAGGCATAGGTTACTTCTACATTTGCCCCATCAACTTCCAAATCTTCAGTTTTCGTAAAAGCATTTTACCTCAATTTTGTCTTCTGTAGGCTCATTTTTAAACCCACTTCCTTGCCCTTGTCAGCAAGTTCCTGGATCATGAACTTTAGCTCTCAGGGGCTACTAGCAAAAATGACTACCACCAGTAAAATGAAAATCGTTAAATAATTTTCATTAATCTCCATCGCTTGTCTTTCTAGTTCAGTGATTGAAAGGTATTCTGCAGTGTGGGGCACTGAAGAGTTTGGAAGATACGATGTCGCCTTGTCTCACTTCCTTTACAATTTTCGTATGTGCTGTGTCCTCGAACAGTCGAATCTTTGCTCTTGCATTTTCATAGATGCTATTAATAATATTGATGTATGCATCTTCAGTACTTCAGGATTTCAAAGACAACTAAACCTGCTGGTGGTTTCACGGAATGAAAAACCTTTTCATAATCAATAAAAGCCATACGAAATGGGTGTTCATATTCATTCGTTCTCACTTTTAGATATCTCAGTATATGAATATGATCTATTGTGTTGGTGCGAATGAAATGTCTGGTGCGAACGAGCGCAGTGGAGGTAGGCCCCCACCCACAGGTGTTGTGGATATTACGTCACAGAGTTATTATTAATAGCTAGCGCGTGTGTGAAGAACAAGGTTCAGGCGTGATTTGTTTGGACGTAACGTGGCTTGCAAAGGAAGCATGCACATGCCGGATTTGAGAGTCTTCTTCCTGTATGAATTTAAAGTGGGCCATTCTGCAGGAATTGCCGCTAGAAACGTTAGCAAAGTATTTAGGGAGAATACAGCCAACGAACGAACCATTCGCCGATGGTTTGTGAAGTTTCGAAGCGGAGATACGGCCTGCAAAACGAAACACGTGGTCACAGACCTGTTGCTGTTTTTGATGAAGATGATGTTGAATTGCGGCAGAGGTAGGATGTTGAACAGCGTGAGACAGCGGCAGATGTAGGTGTCCACCACACGACAATTGTTCGGTGTCTGGCTGCGCTGGGTGAGGTCAAAAAGCTGGACATGTGGCTGCCGCATGAGTTTGACAACTGCCAACAAGACTAGGCGTTTGGAAGTCTGCATGTCGTCACTGCTTGGCAGCAGGCCTGACGAGAGAAGGGGGGGGGAGGCGGTGCTGCAGCACCTGGCCCCGTGCTCCTAAAGGAGCCCAGAGCCCGTTTCTAAAGTAATTTTTTTCTAATTATTATTTTATGGTGTCCGAATATTTTTCAAGCTACACCTTCACCATGGTTGGGAAGTTAAGCGTAAAAAAATATTTTCTACGTGACGCGTAAAATACGCATAAAAATGCGTAATTTATGTCATAATAGTTAAAAATGTAATAAATTCAAAACTTGCTTTAAATGCAATAAAAAAACAAAACGAAGTGCTACAATATTACTCGAGTTTCCAGGCTAACTGCAACACGTGCGGGGGTTACCTGCGGCAAATCAAACGAACTCTCCATATTGCGTTTTTCATTGCTTCTTTTCTTTCCAACGACACGCCGACACCACACATTGGGTTCCTTGTGCTGCTTTGCTACTCACCGACACAGATTATTGCGTATGATATATAACGTTATTGCTAGTCATCAAAGGCTGCCGACAATTTTCATCATGTGGATTCTGTCACTTTGTATTTCCCACCAGAAGCCGGCATCTTTTGTCTTTTTATTTTATGCTCAACTCATTATTTTCGCATTGCGGCAATTTTTGTAAATGAATATAGTGTCTTTGTACGTAATTCCGACTTCGTCTATTTTCCTTTATTCCGATGGCCGATGAAGTCGTCCTGTTTGTTCACAGCGGCAGCTTAAAAGGGAAAACACAAAATTTAAGGTTTACTTATGAGAACTCTTTGTGGATACTTTCCCAGAGGCTGCATCTTTAGACGTATATTACACTCTAAATATGAAAGGTGAAAAATGTGATGATTGTGAAAAAGTACTAAGAAAAATAAGAATGTCTGTCGGTTGATGGCGTTCAAGAGTTTTCTGAGAAAACTCTTTTCTCGAAAGGAGGGGTTTGTTTACGGAGGGGAGAATCTGAAAAATTATCCACGGCAAAAAAAAAAAAAAAGATTGAAGAGTTGCACCGGTCGGGTTATCGGGAAATAGGGGAATGGTGGGTGGGGATAGGTGAGGAAACGGAAATATGGATTATGTGGTTAGTGGAGGAGCCGAGGTGAGGAGGCCTGAGCTCGCTCTCCACGGCCCTGCTTGCCAAGAATCTACTGCATGGAATTTTCACCTGCGACGAGAAGTAGGTCCTTTATGACAATAGAGAACGAGCTGCACAATGGTTAAGCAAGGCACAGCCTGCTGGACTGCATCCTAAGCCACCCCCTACACACCAAGATGATGATCCTTGTCTGGTGGTCCACAGCCGGGATAATTCATGGGAGTTTCTTGACAAGAGGATAAACCATCAGTGCAGAACGTTATTATGCTGAATTACACCAGATGCACAGGAAATTGCTGCAGAAACGACCGGCTTTGCTCAATAAACATGGGGTTCTTCTGCTCCAGGACAACGCTCACGCTAATGTCGCACAACGAACGATGCTGACACTAAGTGCCTTGGGCTATGAAGCACGGCCTCATTCTGCCTATTACCCGGACTTGTTTCCGATAGACTGTCATCTGTTTCGTCGTCTGGATCACTTTCTGTCCGGGAAACAGTTCACGACAGACAACGAGGTTCAACGTGCAGTTGATGACTTCTTCGGGTTCCAGCCACAAGACTTTTTTCGTTCCGGGATCATGGCCTTGCTGGACAGATTGCAACTATGTGTCGATGCCGAGGGGGATTATTTTGCCTAGGTAAATTGTCCTACGTTTCCGTTCTCGCCGTCCACGTGTGCTGGTCCTTTGCCGGACATTTCATTCGTACCAACCCAATATAATGCTGTAGCCACTCCTGGAGCATTCTTGTACTCTTGATTAAGTTAATCCAGTGTTTCGTTCAGTCGATGCAACAGCCCCTTACTGAAAATTTCGAAAACCACTTATAGAAAATTGGTGGAAGTTCCTGAGGGCCCAAACGTCCCCTTTCTTGTGTAGCAAGATCACAGTAGCGTTTTTCCAGTTATCAGGCATCTTCTCTTCACTGAGACACCTAGTGAAAATGTGGGTGGGTGTAGTTTTTTTCTCCACTGACTCCTTGCGAAATGTCCATGGTAATTCCATATTGTCTTGGAGGTCTTCCCCGTTTCATGTTCTTAATTACATGGGTAAATTCATCGAAGAGTATTTGAGGAGCTTCCGGCAAAAATTGTCCATGGAATTAAGAGCATGAAACGAGGAAAAGCTCATGTATGTATATAAATATATCTGTGCGTGCTGACTGAATGTGTACATATTTCAACCAAGAGCAGTGAAGAATAAATAAAAATTTAACATTTTCACCAGAAAATTTTAAGTTTTAGTGAAAAGCAATTTGATTATTTTTTAGCAAAAAAATTAAACAGTCTAGAAAGCTTCTAAAATTGTAATGAGTTGATAACAATAAGTTGAACCGTTAATTCAGTATTTTAATTAAATCTGATATATGGTTGCATATTATATGTTGATTTCTTTTACATCATTGAAACGATTTCTGTATTTATTTAAGAAAAGATCACCAACCCAAGAACATTCCTCAGTGACAAAAGGTAGTACAGAATTAGTAATTGCATTAAAGTAAAAACGGCTACGGAGCTCTAAAAACACTTTGGCAGTGAAAATCTATATGACAGTGCTACGTAAGACAAACTGAAGACTCATACTTCTGTACTTATTGGCGTGTAACAGTAAAATTAAATTTAAGGTTCAAAGTTATTATCCAAAACGCATACGTCAGTATCGGTGTCGATAGCACAATGTTGTACAAGACTGAGAGATAGTTTTTTCTCATTTCGTACATTTTGGGCAGAATGAGCACATCTGTAAAATCAGTTCATTTAGCTTTTATACCGTTTAGTTTTTGTTTCAATCCCAGTCTATCCATATTTCATTTTCGTCTTCATATGTAGGTAAATCAGAGAGTAAAGGCTATGGGGTAACAGGAAAGGATCGAAGCTGACACAATAACACATTTGCAATGGCTTATGGGTAGTTCGAATACCCACAGCGCTGTGCTCTGCCATAAATCTAGTTGAAGACAAGGTCAAATAAACGTGGAAGCTCCGCTGCGGGATAGTAACATTGTTGAACAACGCGCCGTAGTGAGATTTCTTTGGACAAAAGGAGTGAAAGCTGCTGAAAATTTGCCGCAGGATACTGGCTCAGTACGGAAGTGAAAACAGTATGAATCAACGAAAAGTTTATGAATGGGTAGAAACAAAGGTTTAAAGCGGGAAGAACAAGTTTAGCCGACGCCATCAACATCGCGTAACAAGTTCAAATCGACAGGGCGAATTGCTTGACCAGAGAAGACCAACGGATTGGCCGCAGGTGCGGCACATTTGAATATCAGCTATGGATCCGCATATGCCATAGTGTATAACGACTTCGGGTATTATAAACTTTGGGCAAGATGGGTGCGTAAACAGCTTATTGATTTGCACAAGGAACAGCGTGTGGAAGTTGCGACCCAATTTGTGAAATGGTATGAAGAAGATCGGAGTATTTTGGAGGGTATTGTCACCGGTGACGAGACATGGGTCAACGAAAACTCACTGTCAACTGGAATGCAAGAGATAAAGGATACAGTGGAAACGCCTGTCTTCTCCAGTAAAAAAGAAATTCAAACGACAGCCCTCCGCGAAGAAAATCATGCTGACCTTCTCTTGGGACATGAAGTTTCCTGTTCTGGTGCATTTTCAGAAACACGGGCAAACAGTGACCAGGGCAACTTACTGCGATGCTATGCTTAGAGAGAAACTAAGACCTTCAACTTGCAGCAAAAGAAAAGGAATGCTGTCAGAAACAGTCTTGCTACACCATGGCAATTCACGTCCCCATGTATCGGCCACAACGGTGGACGTAATGCAACAATTACAGTTTGAACATCTTCCACATCTCCTTTACAGCCCTGTTCTGGTGCCATAAGATCTTCAGGTCTTCGGTCCACTTAGAAAGGTGCTACGCTGTCGCAGGTTCATCTGTGATGGTGAGATTAAGGAAGCGGTACAGATATGATTCGGAAGCAGCCGAAAAGCTTCTCCAAAGGAATGAAGAAGCTAGTGGAACGATACAAGAAGTGTACCTACCTTCAGGGGGACTGTAGAGAAGTGAGATAACCGTTATGTTCATTTGCTCACAGTTACCGGTATTAAACTTTATGTTCCCTTTACGTTTTAATTTTCCCTCGTATTTGTGGTGCTCATACATAAAATCATTTAAAAATATGTTTTAAAGAAAAATGACCTTCATATGTATCAGATTTCTTTTAACCTTTTAGCTCATTTTGTCTATTCCATTTTTAGACTTTACAAATTCGATTTAAATGAATGCTTTAGTTTAAAAAATACACTGACGCTTTTGTTTTAAATGAGTGAAGAACGCAATCAAAGATGTGGAAATGCAAATTAATCCAATGTATTGCTCACAGTTATCGGTATTAATTATATCTATTTCGGTTGATCTCGAGTGAATGCTTTGGACCAAAACTTCGAGCAACAGTTCATTTCCAAAAAAATGAAAAAAATACAAAATCTGAAAAATCAAAACTGAAAATTAAGCCCATAAATCCCATTTCTGTTGTTTCGAAGGAATACGTTTTGATGAAAATGAACTAAGTCCAAACATTTCATTTCACAAACTTCTTGAATGTCTTTGCGTGTGCTCGTGTATCTATGTATCTACTTGTCTGTTTGTGGTTTGCGTCACAATTACCCCAAAGGTAAACTGATTGACATGAAATTTCGTATTGAAGGTTTCCATGTCATTCGTATATATTTATGCTTTCAGTTGAAACTCGTGGAACTGAAGTTTTAATCCTTAATAACATTCCTTATATTATCGAAAATCGATCAAATTAAACAATTTTATTGTAATTACAATTTTTAAAGATCACACTGGATAACAACCAAAATGTATCTGAGACAAAAGTAGCTAAAATTAA
This sequence comes from Macrothele yani, assembly GCA_039090855.1. Taxonomy (NCBI): domain Eukaryota; kingdom Metazoa; phylum Arthropoda; class Arachnida; order Araneae; family Macrothelidae; genus Macrothele; species Macrothele yani. The sequence goes on from CM076998.1 coordinate 69,691,945, forward strand.
CTATATGAACATGAAAATATGAACATAAAAATCGAAAATCAGGTCTAGTTTTAAGATACGGGAGTGAGGGTGGAGGGCTTCAGTGAGAATTAATGGTCTACGCCGGAAGTCCGATATGTCGTGCGCGTGATTCCCCGAGTGACAGATAACCTTGAGCGCCAATTTGGATGACTCAATGTGTAGCAGTCATTGCAACCACATTTCCTTCTTGTCATCATTTGCGTTGTGGATTCTGTGACTGCAGACTTGTCGTTCAAGATATCTCGTGAATGTGTAAACACCGCGGAAAAGTTTTGCTATATTTGTGGAAAATTTGCTTTGCTATCACAAAGGCGACCCATTACACTGATGATAACAATAACTTACAGCCTTTATTTTAGTAGTGAGATCGGTGACCAGGACCAGAATTGGGCCACACACGTATGTTGAAAATCCTGTGCAACGAATCTGCTCTGCTGATTGAACCGAAAAGGACAATCAATCCGTTTTGCGTTTCCAATAGTGTGGAGGAAACCGACAAACCATCTTCATTATTACTACACGAAACCCGTCAGAATCGACGGTTAGTTTTTTTTTTGTTTTTTTTTTGAAAAGAATAAACTCACATGAAACAAGAAATGTAAACTTTCTTTGATTGACAAATTCATTTAACCACTTCAGTAAAGAGAGTACAAGTTCGTGATTTTGTTTTTGACTGAAATTTTAACGACCACCGTGAGCAACTCAATGGGCTATAAGCAGTCACCTGTCCCTAATTTAGGGTCACTGGTTATAGGGAAGGGAGAAAGCCAGTGCCGTAAGACAAACACAACATCCATGTCTCACCGGGATTCGAACCCAGACCCCTCACGAACGAATCATCATAAGCCAGCGCTTAGACCACTGCTCTACCGGGGCAGCCAGGTTCGTGATGAGCATCACGATTGCACCCTTTTTCAGTCGTAAAATGTGAGGCGGAAGTCCACTCGTCTCGATCGTGTGCAAAAATTCAACTGGATAGCGCACTCTTTCACTCTCATCTTCAGTCACAACTGTGTTTGTAAATGTTGTTGGAATGAGATTCGCGTTGCGAATACTCTTTATTCTGTCTTGTCTGCGACATATAGTTGCGACCCATTGATCGCTCACGCCTTCCAGTAAGGATCTTACGTTTTATTTATTTTTTTTTTTTGAGGGAGAGACATTCTGTTAAGGGTAAGTATGCAATAAAGTATTTACTTACTTTAGAACTTATCATAGAACACCGTGCAAACACCAAGTCTGACACTGAACTGAACGCCTTATGTATTTAGATAAAAGCCGCACACTTCTTCCACCGTTGCTCCAATCTTTTTCTTCGACAGGCACATCTACATGGTAAGACATTTATTTTGATAACGTTCAGCCGTTCTGTCAAAATAGGTCTCACAGTAAAAAACCTTATAGAATGAAGATACAGATGGCCCAAATCAATGTGTACATTCTAAATATTTTCATTAACAATGGTCAATGGAATGTTTATTTACATCTTTACATAATGGTAAATGTTTTACCTACATGAATAAGCTGGATCGAATGAATATTAAATTGTATATATACATCACACAGTCCAACGGCATAACGCAATCAGGTCTTCAAGAGTGTTCGCGGTTCCTATGTGAAGAACTTTGGTGCAAAATGCCTGCTAGCGTTGCTTTGCGCAACGGTTCGCTCAGAAAAGAGACTTCCCACTTTGGATTATCTCAGTCCCTCCATGCTGCCGCCTTCAACAGTGCGTGAGTCAACCGCAGGTGATCGAATGTCAACCGCAAGCTTCTCCCAAAGACTTTATATAGGAACTTTGCAGCCCCACAACGCCCAAACCGTTGTCCCAAACTCATGTTTCTCTTCGACTGGCACATCTACATGGTAAGACCTTTATTTTGATACCTCAACTATATATCTTTACGCTCATCCGTTCTCTCAAAATAGGACTCACAGTAAAAAAAACTTGTAGAATTAATATATAGATTACTTTTGCATGACTCCTCCAAGTGGACATGCCATTTCTAAAAAGAAAAAGTGGTCTTTGATCTATCCGAGTATTCCCCCTGCTATGAGCCTAGTGCCTCACGGGGAAGGACTTCTTGTTCCGGATCTATCAGAGTATTCCCCCTGCTATGAGCCCAGTGCCTCAAGGGGAAGAAGGACTTCCTGTTCCAGACCCAACAAATTCTTATTCTCTGGATGATGGAGAAGAAAGAAAGGCCAGTGAACATTCGTCACCTGTGAAAGCATTCACATCGAGAGATCATGATTTCCTGCCTATTTAAGAGTCTTCACAGCCACATAAAATTAATCAGAGTGAATTGAATGCTGTAGTGAGAGATCTGGAATTGCCAAAATGTAAAGCAGAGCTGTTGGGGTCTAGACTGCAGCAATGGAATCTTCTAGAAGAGAATGTGTTTTGCGCTGGGCAAAAAGATCTTCCGGTTTTCAAAATAACTGATGATCTCATTGCTTTTGAAATAAATGTTACACAGCATCAACTATGACAAATGTAAGTGGCAGATTTGTGGTGACCTGAAGGGTATTGCAATCTTGATGGGGTTACAGCAAAGTTTTGCTATCTCGTCTGTCTCTGGAACAGCCATGCCAGGACCTCCCACTACAAGAAAAATGATTGGCTATCACGGCAATCACTTGAACCTGGGAAAAAGAATGTACTTAAAGAACCACTTCTAGAAAATTCAGCAAGATCTTGCTCCCTCCTCTTCACATCAAACTTGGACTGATGAAGAATTTCGTATACGTCATGGATCCAAGTGGGGCAGGATTTTTGTATCTTCGTGATAAATTTCCAAGTCTTAGTGAGGCCATAATCAAGTAAGATTTATTTGTCGGTCCCCAGACGCGTCAGCTCTTCCGTAATAAGCATTTTGATGATATCCTCACAAGCAATAAAAAGTTAGCTTGGAAGCAAGTGGCCACAAACTTTCTTTGAAAACAATAAGGCTGACAAAATTGCCAGGAATTTGTAGAAACTCTCTTGCAGCGCTACGAGAGACTAGGGTGCAACATGTCATTGAAATTACACTTTCACTTTTTACACTCTTATCTGGATTTCTTCCTAGCTAAGTGTAGTGCTGTCAGTGAACAGTTTCACCAGGACATTATTACTCTCAGAAAAAGGTACCAAAGAAAATGGAATGTAGCAGTTGGACTTTGGTGAGAGATGCTCCAGAAACTCATTACAAGCGACACGGCGTCGCCGTGAAACATTTCCTGTATGATAATTATCATAGGGTATGCACGAATATATGCAAATGTGTAAAACTTGTTTTATAGATATTTCAAAAACTAAAGCTAATCTGGTGTTTTAACGGCAATTTTCATATTCAGCCGCCCAAACAACATAAAGGTAACTTGCTTTGATCTCAGATACATACAAAAAGTCAAATTTTGCTGTCCAGTGTTGTTAATGATAAGATCTGATAAAATTAATATAAAATTAGTATTTTAGACTTTTTCCCAGAAATATATATACACTTAGTTAATTCCTTTACGCTACGACAATTTTTTTCGATTTATCTACATCACTGACTATAGGCTTCAGTCCTTTTTTACGAAATTATACCGAAACAATTTGTCAAATAAAGCACCTCAATCTCACTTCATATTATTTGTTTCATAAAAGCATCAAAGCTTCTTACTGTTTATTTCATTTCGTATTATTATTTGGAATACAGGTTTTAAACACATTATATAGCGTGTGTAACTGTACACTTCTCGTAGGCCATAATGCGAAAATATGACAATAGAGAATAAATTCAAACTGACGGATGTTACTTATTTTGCAGCCTCAGCATCATCAATTTCAGGTTCATGGACCTTTCTTTGGAAAAAAAGTCCAAAACACTAGTGGAGCTTTTCATTTTCCAACGAAACTAGATACCCAACCTAAACACTAGACTACAGACATTAGAAAACGTTGGGCGCAATTGAAAACGTATTATCGTCTGTCAACTATTTTCAGAAGAGAGTGCATTCCAAAACGAGTTTGTTGCCTTGAAGCATCTGCCGGACTCAATGGGAGGCTGAAGCTCAAGAGATGCGGTGTTAGGAAACTTCCTTTGCATTTCACCCTAGGAAGTACGAAACACTTTACGTTGTAAATCACGCCACAATCCTTTCATAATTCGACCGCTGTAAGAGTCATAAATATAGACGCTAGGGGAAAAAAACACTTGGCTCGGCACAGATTGTGAGAGGTGAAGCGATATCGATACCAATATTTCGACAATTGTTGTTCTCACAGCAACATTCGTCCAGGCTGGTGTCTCTTCTATGTGACAAAACTCCAAGAAAGTTCGTGTACATCAAGCAGTAGTATTTTTAACGCTTAATTTGGATTCGAGTTTTTTTTGGTTTTTTTGTTCAGATATTTATTTCATCGATTGTGTATTGGGTTTTCTGATATCAAGCAGGACACATTCGGACTTGGATAAAGAAAAGGAAACAGAGAGAAAGGGAGAGAGAGGAACCGCTCTGGTTATCGCTTTAAAGAAATTTAAAGAATATTTTAACGTTCTTATTTTAAAGAACAAACACAATGTTCCGCTAACTTTTCAATTTTTGGTGCAAAAACAATTTTCAAAATTGTACACTTGCAGCGTTCGGAATTTCATGGACCCCCAGTGAGGGGGACCATGAAATTCCAGAGGGTCCGGACCCCTGTGTCCCCCCTACCTTCGGGCGCCTATGGCTCACGGGTTTGTTTTTGTGTTAAAGTGGAACTTGTGACTGACTAATGTGTTACCAGTGTTTTGGTGTTGTGTGTGTAATTTTTATTTTTTAAGTGAGAAATGGGAGAACAAGAAGCTCATGATTCTTCTGATCCAGTTAAGTATCTACTGGAAAATCCGCGGGTCTACTTTATCTTACGAAAAGAAATCTGAGTTAAAAAATACCGATCTTTGTGTTTCTGAGTTTAAGTTATAAGAAATGGAAATCATTACCGTTTTTATTTTTATTTTTTCGTTTTCAGGATCGGTTTGGCAACAGTTTAATTTGCTAACAGTCTGATCTGTGATTAGGTTTCGCAAGTTATCAAAGGAAAAATTGCATTTATGTAGCCGAATTTTTTCAAAGATACAGTGCAGGAAACAATGACAATGGAAATCACTATATGGTACTAAAATATTTACATGAAATAATATGCATTTTAGTTAGCGTGCTATATATACATTAGTTTAACTGAAAAAATTATAAAAAAAAAATTGTGTCCCCGACACAGAGCACCACGCTTCGCCACTGACAATACCGATGTTCTATTCATCCTTTGATCGTTCGTTGGAAAGCTACTTGTCCGTTGGCGAATTTCGCAATAGATCAACTGAGGTGCATTTCACCAGCCCCCCACCACGGAATTTTTTAATTTTTCAGACACCATTCGTTTGTACCACGTATGAACCGGAATGAACTTGGTTTTTTTCGTTTGAACCGCAAAAGTTTTGGAGATATTTAAAAAACAAAGCGGGGAGGCTGGTGAAACGATAGCCCCCCCACCATGGAATTTTTAAATTTTTTTTGCACCATTCGTTTGTACCACGTATGAACCGGAATGAACTCAATTTTTTTCGTTTGAACCGCAATAGTTTTTGAGTTATTTAAAAAACAAAGTGGGGGGGCTGGTGAAATGGTACCCCCAAAAAATAGATATTTCAAATTTCAGCATAGCCATTCGTTAATAAATCGTATGAACCGGAATGAACTCCATTTTCATCGTTTGAACCACAATAGTTTTTGAGATATTTAACAAATAATATTGAGAATTTGCATATAATTATAGGAGGCCGACCATTTCACCAGCCCCCACCATGGAAATTCAAAATTTCGAAATAGCCATTCGTTAGTAAATCGTATGAACCGGAATGAACTCCATTTCTATCGTTTGAACCGCAATAGTTTTTGAGATATTTTAAAAAATAATATTGAGAATTTGCATATATACAGAAAGACCGACCATTTCACCAGCCCCCCACCATGGAAATTCAAAATTTCAAAATAGGCATTCGTTAGCAAATCGTGTGAACTGAAAAGAACTCCATTTTCATCGTTTGAACCGCAATAGTTTTTGAGATATTTAAAAAATAATGTTACAGGCCTATCATTTCACCCCTCCCCCTCATCATGGAAATTCAAAATTCCGAAATAACCATTCGTTAGTAAATCGTATGAACAGGAATGAACTCCATTTTTATCGTTTGAACCGCAATAGTTTTTGAAATATTTAATAAATAATAGAATTTACATATACGCACAGAGACCGACCATTTCACCAGCCCCCACCGCCATGGAAATTCAAAATTTCAAAATAGCCATTCGTTAGCAAATCGTATGAACCGAAAAGAACTCCATTTTCATCGTTTGAACCGCAATAGTTTTTGAGATATTTAAAAAAGAATGTCACAGGCCTACACCATTTACCCCCCCCCCCTTCATCATGGAAATTCAAAATTTCGAAATAGCCATTCGTTAGCAAATCGTATGAACTGAAAAGAACTCCATTTTCATCGTTTGAACCGCAATAGTTTTTGAGATATTTAAAAAATAATGTTACAGGCCTATCATTCCCCCCCCCTCATCATGGAAATTCAAAATTCCGAAAACGCCATTCGTTAGTAAATCGTATGAACAGGAATGAACTCCATTTTTATCGTTTGAACCGCAATAGTTTTTGAAATATTTAATAAATAATAGAATTTACATATACGCACAGAGACCGACCATTTCACCAGCCCCCCACCATGGAAATTCAAAATTTCAAAATAGCCATTCGTTAGCAAATTGTATGAACCGAAAAGAACTCCATTTTCATCGTTTGAACCGCAATAATTTTTGAGATATTTAAAAAAGAATGTTACAGGCCATTTCATCCCCCTCCCCCTCATCATGGAAATTTGAAATTCCGAAATAGCCATTCGTTAGCAAATCGTAGGAACAGGAATGAACTCCATTTTTATCGTTTGAACCGCAATAGTTTTTGAGATATTTAAAAAATAATATTGCGAATTTGCATATATACAGAGAGACCGACCATTTCACCAGCCCCCCACCGCCATGGAAATTCAAAATTTCAAAATAGCCATTCGTTAGCAAATCGTATGAACCGAAAAGAACTCCATTTTCATCGTTTGAACCGCAATAGTTTTTGAGATATTTAAAAAAGAATGTCACAGGCCTACACCATTTACCCCCCTTCATCATGGAAATTCAAAATTTCGAAATAGCCATTCGTTAGCAAATCGTATGAACTGAAAAGAACTCCATTTTCATCGTTTGAACCGCAATAATTTTTGAGATATTTAAAAAAGAATGTTACAGGCCATTTCATCCCCCTCCCCCCTCATCATGGAAATTTGAAATTCCGAAATAGCCATTCGTTAGCAAATCGTAGGAACAGGAATGAACTCCATTTTTATCGTTTGAACCGCAATAGGTTTTGAGATATTTAAAAAATAATATTGAGATTTTGCATATATACAGAGAGACCGACCATTTCACCAGCCCCCCACCATGGAAATTCAAAATTTCAAAATAGCCATTCGTTAGCAAATCGTATGAAACGAAAAGAACTCCATTTTCATCGTTTGAACAGCAATAATTTTTGAGATATTTAAAAAAGAATGTTACAAACCATTTCATCCCCCTCCCCCTCATCATGGAAATTTGAAATTCCGAAATAGCCATTCGTTAGTAAATCGTATGAACAGGAATGAACTCCATTTTTATCGTTTGAACCGCAATAGTTTATGAGATATTTAAAAAATAATATTGCGAATTTGCATATATACAGAGAGACCGACCATTTCACCAGCCCCCACCGCCATGGAAATTCAAAATTTCAAAATAGCCATTCGTTAGCAAATCGTATGAACCGAAAAGAACTCCATTTTCATCGTTTGAACCGCAATAGTTTTTGAGATATTTAAAAAAGAATGTCACAGGCCTACACCATTTACCCCCCCCCTTCATCATGGAAATTCAAAATTCCGAAATAGCCATTCGTTAGCAAATCGTATGAACCGAAAAGAACTCCATTTTCATCGTTTGAGCCGCAATAGTTTTTGAGATATTTAAAAAAGAATGTCACAGGCCTACACCATTAACCCCCCCCTTCATCATGGAAATTCAAAATTCCGAAATAGCCATTCGTTAGTAAATCGTAGGAACAGGAATGAACTCCATTTTTATCGTTTGAACCGCAATAGGTTTTGAGATATTTAAAAAATAATATTGAGATTTTGCATACATACAGAGAGACCGACCATTTCACCAGCCTGCCACCATGGAAATTCAAAATTTCAAAATAGCCATTCGTTAGCAAATCGTGTGAACCGAAAAGAACTCCATTTTCATCGTTTAAACCGCAATAATTTTTGAGGTATTGAAAAAGGATGTTACAAGCCTACACCATTAACCCCCTCCCCCCTCACCATGGAATTCGAAATTTCATAGCCATTCGTTAGTAAATCGTATGGCCGCCCCGGTGGCGCAGTGGTCTAAGGCGTTGGCCTCTGATCATTCGTCCGTAAGGGGTCCGGGTTCGAATCCCGCCCGGTCAGGCATGGATGTTGTGTTTGTCTTACGGCATTGGCTCTCTCCCTTCCCTGGAACCAGTGACTCTAAATTGGGAACGGGCGACTGCTTATAGCCCATTGAGTTGCTCACGGTGGTCGTTAAACCTCCAAACAAAAAAAAATCGTATCAACCGAAAAGTACTCCATTATTATCGTTTGAACCGCAATAGAGTTTGACATACCTACAAAAAAAAGGATTCAGAAAATATGGAGCCGACAATCCCCCCCCATGGAATTTCAAAATTTCAAAATAGCCATTCGTTAGTAAATCGTATGAACCGGGAAAACTCTGTAAGAGCGAACGTGTCGTCACGTGACTTAGCGCCGCCTCCTACTTAAGTATCCGAGGAGCACGCGCAGCGGGGCTCTCACAACAAGCAGAGAGTTCGTTTACTCTTCCCGGAAACACACGCTCTCTCTCTCTCACTCTGTTCGAGCGAACAAACGAAACCTCCCCCACTTTACTATATATATATCTGTGAATCGGGGAGGCTGAGCGACAACAGCTGGTTATACGGAAGTTTATCCACTTTCAGACATAATTTGAAAAGAACGCTTGGTTAACACATATACGAAACACTTATTCTTCATCAACTAGAATTTTGATAGCGGCGGATTACTCGCTCTTGAAAGTGACCTCGTTATGACTGGACCTGGCAAAGATCGTGGAACGCGCAAGATAAGGTGATCGAATTCTGTAGAAATCTCAACCTGCGTTGGCGTCCTAACTTAGGGTCTCCTTGACACTAGATAGACCTCTATCTTATCTATGTTTCAGGACTAGTCTTCTAGCTATCCTTCTCTAATCGATGCTTCAGTGGACTGTACTAAGTCCGTAATTCAGTAGTATATCATCAGCTACTCTACCGGTATCCCTGACTCGGGTAGATTCCTTCTGTAGTGGCGACCTACTTCATCTAGGTCGGTGCCCGCTCTTTCCCCGTGGACTCCGAGAGCCCACCACACCATCCACGCAAACGCGTTCCTTTCTATCGGAGGACTATCACCTTCGCTCCCCGAAGACAGACTGCTCGAACAGGACCACTCGGAGCGACCTCTTCGCCCCCCCCCCTTCACGCTGCTCCTTCTTCAAGGGCGACGGCGCTGACCTTCAACATGCTGCTCTCCTCTCGCGCCACGTGTCACCTCTCGCGCCCTTCACCTGCCCCATCCCTAGTCGTTTTCCGGGAATCGGGCTCCTAGACCTTTAAATCTACCTTGCGCATTCCTCGCTTATCCTCAGGCTATACATTATTGAGTGCCTCCTTCCGAGAAAGCAATCCTATCGTCGTAGTACATCCATAGCAATACAATACACATTGTTATAACTATACAAAAGAGTATGTCTGCATTTCAGACTTGTAGGCGCCAAGTGAAAATGAACAATGTATCTATGAAAGTCACAGCATCCTTGGCGATACTTTCAGTTCGTAGAACAAGTCCTCGTCCTTTCTAAGGCGTGAGAACCTGAAGTCTTTTGTCATACATCTCGCCTCCCCCCCCCAAAAAAGGATTAAACATATTTACGAATTCTCTGTCGCCATTTTGGGAACGTGCGATGTTTTCTTTGGTAAAAAAAAACCACATAATGTTTATCATTGAAATGAATTAACATCGTTAATGTGTCCGTTCTTACAAACTCCATGTTTATTTTTTGAACCCCGATAGTTTTTGAGATGTTTAAAAATGTTCCACGATTTCAGCTGCCCCCACCCCCACCCCCGGACATTTCCTGTTTCAGAATAGCTATTCGTTAGCATCGTGTGAACCGGAAGGAGCTACATCTTTCGAATCTGGATAGTCTCTGAGATATTTGTATAAAGGGTAATGGAGGATGATGAAGAAGTAATTTATTTTCAAAAAGTCTTGTATTCGTTCCTGTCATTATCTTAAAGATCTCTCCGTTTCTAGCTTTGAACCGCAGCAGTTGAAAAGACATTCCAAAAAGAACGTGACGGTTTCAACATTCTTCAATGTGTCTCAAGGACCAGAATACAAGAGAACCGGAAAATGCATGGCATAGTAAAACAGCCAAAATCTCGGAGCGGAAACAAACGACGCAATCCAGTCTGTAGTAAACATACAGTACAAGGCATCACAGAAAGAAACGGAGCATGGCAGAGGCACAAAGCAGTCTGTTACATTACAATCGTGCGCTGTAGTCGGTGGCAGATACAACACGAGGCGAAGCACACAGGGAACAGTCACTGAGTAGAGGAACGGCTGAGCTAGCAAATAGAGAAAGCACCATACCTGGAACCACGGAGCAACATGATGAGTAGAAAACCCAGGAACTATTCCTTCTTCCTCTTAAGGAAAAAACGAAATTATTGCTGTCCATCTGTGGTTGCCGCCCCGGTGGCGCAGTGGTCTAAGCGATGGCCTCTGATCATTCATCCGAAAGGGGTCCGGGTTCGCCTCCCGGTGAGGCATGGATGTTGTGTTTGTCTTAAGGCACTGGCTCTCTCCCTTCCCTGGAACCAGTGACCCTAAATTATGGACGGGCGACTGCTTATAGCCCATTGAGTTGCTCACGGTGGTCGTTAAACCTCCAATCAAACAAACAAACAAACAAACCATCTGTGGTTATTGGGCGCCATCCTCCGACAAAAAGAGAAATAATGGTACTTATGCCACATTGAAAAGAAAAACATTAAGGAAAAACTATTACTTTCTTTAAAATTGGCATTTTTTGTCTAACAGTGGCATAGCAGTTAGACATACTATACAAAACATAGCAGGGTAGGAAGCAACACATTGCACTCCGGGAAAATCGGGCAAGGGGCATGCTTGAACCACAGAAAAACAGAAGCAGAACGAACGGTTCGAGGCAGTTGGTGATGGTCATGTAAAGCGGATGCAGGCAGGACATCGTAAGACAAAACACACAGAAAAAGGTCACAAAGCAGAATGATGAGGGGAAAAAACGAGGCACGAGAGAAAACACTTCACAAAGAGGAGAACGAAACAACAAGGGCTCAAAGAGACAGGGAGAAACATAGCTAAGAAAACACAACAGAAATCAATCATCAAACAAAACCACACAGGAGCTAATCAGGTGGACAGCGAAGAAGGAGACGATGTTGAGCATGACAAATGAAGTGGTCAAGACAACCATAGTAACATTCAGCTTCCGGGTAAGAGCCCGAAAGGTGAAAAAATGCAAAGTAAAAAGCGCTAAGATTGTCAACCAGAGATGAGTAAACTGCCGGATCGTTGGAAGCAATAAAATGATTAAGTGGAGCATCGTGAGAAGAGTCAAAGAACAATGGGAAAAGCGGCATTTAGAGAAAGAGTCTGCGTAAACTCGGGAACAACTTGAAGGCGAGCAACAAGATCAGGCACAACAGAGGGACTGTCAAGAACGCGAGCAAAAGTGACGGCAGCAGGATCAGGAGCGGAGCCTTGCGAAGAACGATGAGGAGGAAACATAACCACAGCGGCACGCTTAGCGCGAATCTTGCGATTAGACCGATGACGACGCTTCTTATTAGGAGCAATACCAGTAGGGAAATGTTGACGAAGAGGACGAGACGACGTAGAAGGAACAACAGGCGGCGTCTCGGGAATCTGGCGAGGTGAATAGGGTACAAAGTCGGATGACACATGTAAAGAGGTAACTGCAGGAACAACAGAACCCGGGGAGGGTGGGGTTTCAAACGAGTCTAGAAGAGGAGCTGTGCGAAAGAGCGGGGACCGATCATGGCGACCAGAAGGGGAAACAAAGACAACGGCACTAGGAGCATCAGAAGAGCCCCGAGAAGGTGAAAAAGGCGGAGAGCACACCGGAGTACTGGAACCAGTGGAGGAAAGATGAGCGTCTGAGGGTGGCGAAGCCGACGTACGCAGCGGCGATGGTGGAGCAGAAAATCCCGGAATCGGGATAGACGAAGTGACTTGCGAAAACAAAGAAGGCAGCACCTGAACCGGCGGAGAAGGTGCAGCAACAGGATGTGACAAAGCGCAAACATCAGACGATGAAAAAGAAAGAAATACAGACGAAGGCACCGAAACAGGAGCAGTATATCCAGATGTACCCACAACAGACGATGCTGGCGAGGAAGGAAAAAGACCAACGGAGGCAGATGATGGAGACTAAGAAGGTGTGAACGGATCAGGCGAAAGCGTGGTGACTGGAAGCGAAGAAAGAGGTTCTGTGACGGGAACTTGAGCAGCCGTTGAAGAAGACTAGGAAGAAATGAGGGGGCATTGCGAGAAATGGTGACCAGGCTGTTTACATGAGATGCAATGATAGGCAGTGAATACGTTGATTGCGACGTTCTGATGACAACAAATCACCAGAAAAGTTGTGGGGCAGTAAGAAACAGTCTGTGTCAGGGAAAAAAATAAGTCTTGGCGGCGGAAGCCAAAATAAGGACGATCACCTTGATCAACATGGGCGGCGGGTATCTTGCGGATATCACCAAGAACGCGGACACACCGAGAAGGAAAAGCATGTAAAAACTCATCGGAAACGTCCGCAGGTACAGGTTACAAATTAAGAAAAACGGGAGAATGTGCAAGGGGGATAGGGACCACGCTATGATCTCCAACGGAAAGGCTAGTCGATAGTACTTGAGGAATAAACTCAGGTGAAAAAATATATACAAGAATGGACTTAGGCTTGCTGGCAAAATGTGTAATTGCACCGGAAGGGAGAAACGACAATGCAGACATACACTGTATAGACGTGCAACTTGACATTGGGTAAGGCGTCGAACTTGACACTTAAACTAAGAGTTGAAAGCATTGTACGTGTGTAATAAGCGTAGAACCTTGACGTGAAATATAGGAGTCCAAGGCTGTCGCGAGGAAAGTCGGAGACGTTGAACACGGATCTGTAGCAGGATGAGGAGAAGAGCAGTCGGGGGACGCATCCAGCACACTTGGAGGACAAGTCATCGAAGCAGCACATAGTGACGTGAGAGGGAAATAGAATTTAGAAGCAGAAGCACTGGCCATGGACAATGTGTAGAAATGCACGGCGAAGGGCACACAGATCCACTATAACAAGGTGGAGCACCAGGAAGGCGATCAGCATACCGAAGAAGGCAGCGCATAGAACCACTGTCAATGGGTGGAACACAAGGAAGGTAATCCACACACCGGTGAAGGCAGCGCAGAGAACCATTAACGATGATTGGAGCGCAAACACGGAAGGCAAACGTAGACACAGCAGCAGGAAGGCTACTACATGCAGCAGACAGTTTTAGAGCAAAAAGTCAAGGCGAATCACGATGGGCAGATTGTAAACAGGCCCAACGAAATGAATTGTAAACAGGCCCAACGAAATGAATTGTAAACAGACCCAACGAAATGAATTGTAAACAGGCCCAACGAGATGAATTATAAAGGAATATCGGCAAAATATGCATGTACCAACTCGAAAGAATGACTAGGAAGAGAGCGCAGACATTCATGCACGAGAGAAACACAAATTAATTCGGCGGTGGGCGCTAGATACAGGCGGAGCACAAAATGCAGAGATCGAAAGGGCGTGGCCAGCAGAGCAACGTGACGGGATGCTGTGTGAGTCAAATATCGTACAAAGACAATTGTTTGGATGGGACCATTTCAAGAATGTTTGTTTTAAATTTAAGGGTGCATCTGCTTTGCGCCGCCCCGGTGGCGCAGTGGTCTAAGGCGTTGGCCTCTGATCATTCGTCCGTAAGGGGTCCGGGTTCGAATCCCGGTGAGGCATGGATGTTGTGTTTGTCTTACGGCACTGGCTCTCTCCCTTCCCTGGAACCAGTGACCCTAAATTAGGGACGGGCGACTGCTTATAGCCCATTGAGTTGCTCACGGTGGTCGTTAAACCTCGAATCACACATCTGCTTTGCACTTCCTTTCGACCGAAGCGTGTTAAAGTGGAAAAGTTTCCTGCACGTTCTTTGAAAACTAAAGGATGTACTTATACCTTCACTATATACATGTATCTGTCTGTATACGTTTATCTGTGTATCTCTAAGTCTGATTTAATATCAGCCTCTTTTTGCTTTGGGAAGCAAGAACAGTGAGAACGATGATCCTAGCATTTTAACCTTTATCTGATCCATAATTTCGCCGCCAAGAGCGAAATGCAAATTCCACCGATTTCAAAATATATTTTGCTTCATATCGTTGCTCAAAAATCAGATTGAAACACTTTCGACGCCTATTGAATGTACCATTTTTACGTACAGCTTATCGTATCTTAATATTACCGAATTTTTCTGTTACGACGAGCAAATACGTACATTACTGTTTGTGAAAATTGCAACGCCAAAAAAGAATCGCACTATTCAAAAGAAATTTATATCACAGATTCCTCATGTTGCAGGAGATAACTGATTTTATTTTTAGATCTATAGAAGATTTTGTCAATTCAAATCTCAGTACTATTTGTTCAGTTGCTGCCTACCGAAGATGGTAGGCAGCAACTGAACAAATAACTAGTATACGAATGAATAATTAATACACACAATTGACGTAGATTTGGGACATCAAACAGATGGCATGGCTCTTTCCACGGTTTTAAGTGAGTCACGGGAAAAGTATCATCGGCCGCCAACGGAAATCGAACCAAGGGTCTTCCAGTTACTCGCTGGACATGCTACCACTGCAACAATTGCTTCTTACCGTCTTTGGGGAATCCCCACCATTGTGCGGGTCTCCAAGAAGCAACCAGCCATGTGGTTTGGCAATTAATCACATGTGAGTCTGGAGAATTCGAGGCCGCTGCGGTGCAGTGGTAGCATGTCCAGCGCGTAACTGGAAGACCCTGAATTCAATTCCCGGTGGCGGCCGATGATAGTTTTTCCGTGACTCACTTAAAAACGTGGAAAGAGAAATGACTTCTGTTTGATGTTCCTAATCCACGTCGATTGTGTGTATTAATGCAGGACAATTACAGAGGCATCTGTGGCACGTAGTCCGGTCATCTTCAATAGCGCGTCGCACCGCTTCGTGCGGTGATACATGTTGCAATATGGTCCAGCATAGAGGCGAACAGACGCCTGATGTCCTGCTGAAGAGGGCCCACACTTGTTGGACGGTGTGCTCCAAATCCCGGATAGTGCGGCACAGAGTCAACCGGCGTTTCAACTGGTCCCACGCATGCTCGATAGAGGACATGTTCGGTGAGCGGGCAGGCCATGGAACTGTATGGACATGACCTAGGCAGTCCTAGAAAACCCGAGCCGTGTGCGGGATGGCACTATCCTGCTGGTATAGCGCACCTAGAATTCTGCCCAGGAGTGGGAGCACATGGGGCCATATGATCTCATCCACATACCGCTGGACCGACAATGATCCACGTACTACTACTAGAGCTGATCGGCTATCGTAGGCAATAAACCATAAAGGCTCCCTAGACCATAATGCCTGCAGTGGAGTAGGTGGTACGCTCGATAGCAAGGTTGGAATTGTGCCGTTGACCCCGGGACCTCCACACCCGGACACGATGATCCTCTGTCCCCAAAACGAACCGACACCAATCGCTGAACACCACACGTCGCCAGTCTGTGGCGTTCCGCGTTGCTCTCGCCTGGCACCATTGCAAACGGAGCCGGCGATGATCCGGTGTCAATGGCAGAACACGTAAGAGGCGCTGGGATCGCAGATTCGCTTCCGCGAGGCTTCAGGAAATGGCTCGTTGGCACACAAGAGCAGCTACATTTGCCTGGGGAGAGGACAGGGTTCTCGTGGGATCTATTCGTGCCTGCCGTACGAACTGTCGATCCTCTCTACGGATGGTCCTCCTGGTTCGTTCGGAGACACCCGCCGTGTGGCAGTGCCGTCACGTGTCCACTGCTCCCAACACAGTCGGACGGTATGGTCAGAACGATCCACGTGGTGGGTTATACGGCGCGCCGACCGACCTGCTGTTTTCAGCCCGATGATCAGGCCTCTCTCAGAGCCCGTAAGTTGCGTACATCGACGTCTCTGGTGTCTACCCGGCATTCTTGTCACTCTATACTCTTGCTTGCGCCGGCCGGTACTTTTCTCTTTCATGGGGCATCGACTACACGCCGGTTTATAAGGCTGCCGGTTCGTGCTAGCAGCGCCGCCACAAGGTGTGCGGTTATGCGCACTCGCACCAAACTCACCCTAGCTATTTGCAAAGTTTCGCGGTTGTAGCATGTTTTCTTCTAGGTGTGCAAATTTCTTGTCCACGAGTGTACAAGAAGCAAGTGGAAGAATTGAAACTTCACTCGCCCAAGTTTTCACCAGCTGTCTCAACGAAGGTAAGATTCTTGAGTATTGGGATAATGGTACAATGATCCTGTTACATAAAAAAGGTGACGTTGAGGATCTCAGGACCTACAGGCTCTTCAGCCTCCTATCAGTTATTTATAAAATTTTCACTTAGGTTCTTTCACATCGCATGAAGGTAAAACTGGACATGGCTCAAGCAAGAGAAGAAGCTGAATTCAGGAGTGGCTACAGCACTGAAGATCATGTCCATGTACTTAGAGAACTAACAGAAAGAACAAGAGAATATGAACTCCCATTATGCAAGGCTTCTGTTGATTATAAAAAGGCCTTCGATTCCGTAAAACCATCAGCAGTTACAACTGCTTTGAAAACCTGCGGTATTGCAGATGCATACATTAGCATTATTAATAGTATCTCTGAAAATGCAATTGCAAAAGTTTGGATATTTGAGGATGCAGCACTAATAAAAATTGGAAAGCTAGTGTGACAAAGTAAAATCATATCTCCCAAACTCTTTAATCCCACATAGCAAAATATTTTTTAATTACTGAACTGGGACAAAGAAAAAAATATTTATGCAGATAATTCAAATCTCGTTCGTTTTGCTGATGACGTTGTCATTTTTGCAACTACGACTTCTGAACCGCAGAATGCGATCCAGGAACTTGCTGACAAGAGTAAAGAAGTGGAATTAAAAATGAACTTTCAGAAGGCAAAAGTGACGTATATTGCTTTTACAAGAAACGAAGATTTATTTATTGATGGTGAAAAGCTTGAGACAACCGATACCTACATTTATCTTGGGCAGCAGATATGAAGTAAGGAAAAAATTGATGAAGAAATTAATCTGCGTGTAAAACTTGGATGGATAGTTTTTGGAAGAAGAAGTACAATTTTTACGAAAGGTATGCCATTGTGTCTTAAAAGATAAGGGTTTAATCAGTTCATCCTGCCAGTGCTTATGTATGGAGCACAGACATGGACCTTAACTAAACAAGTTAGTAAAATAATGCAATGCATTGAATATGATACGCTTTCCAACATACCAGAAATAATTACTCAAGTTATGAGAATAATGGTTGTGGAATAAATCTCGGTCCTGTGCCCTGACCTTTGATCCCATTTCGATGATATTCAACAGAACCGGTTCGGTATACCTCCGAAATAACATGATAACGTTTTGTCGCAATCGAAGCATTTTTACGTAAGTTATGATGCATAAGGACTATCGAATAGATCCCGCTCCTGTGTCCTAACCTTTGACCCTATTTTGTCCATTTTCCATAGGGTTTGTCCCCAAGGGGTTCCCTACCACATACTAAAATTTCACCGAAATCGAACCATTTTTACATGAGTTATCATGCCGACAGACGGACGGACGGACGGACGGACAGACGGACGGAAAACGCTGAAGCATATACGCTTCTTCAACCTACGGTTGGAAAGCGTAAAAAAGACAAACAAAGACTGCAGACAACGCAAAAAGCCCTGGAGAGAATCATGCTTGGTGTAAACAGGAAAGATAAGCAGACGGACTCATGGATAAGGAAAACGACAAGAGTTGACGACATCATGACCACAATGAAATCACTGAAATGGTGAGGGCATGACATGTTGCTAGAAGAACTACCACCGACGGAAAACCGAAATTTTAGAATGAATTTCGAGGGACAGGAAAAGACCCAGAAGAAGACCCTATGGTAGATTGATGGATGCAATTCGAAAGCATAGAGGTGTGTCATCGAAGAGACACGCTCAAGACAGACAATTGTGGAAGAAACTTGGGGAGACCTTCATCCAGTACTGGATTCAAAGCAGTTGACAATGATGATGATATATATATATATATCATTGTCAACCATTATCAATCCACTGCTGGACGAAGGTCTCCCCAAATTTTCTCCACAACGGTCTGTCTTGTGCCAGTCTCCTCCACGTCACCCCTGCATACTTTCGAATTTCATCCACCCATCTCCCATGTGGTATTCTTCTGGGTCTTTTCCTGTCCCTTGGAATCCAATCTATAATTTCGGCTGTCCATCGATGGTCTGTCCTTCTGGCAGTATGTCCAGCCCATTGTCATTTCAGGGATTTTACTCTGATCATGATGTCTTCCACTCTCGTCATTTTTCGGATTCACGAGTTCCTCTTCTTATCTCTCCTGGTTACACCAAGCATGCACCTGTCCATGCTTCTTTGAGTTGTCTGCAGCCTTTGTATGTCTCTTTTAGTTAAGGTCCACGTCTCTGCACCATACGTAAGCACTGGAAGGATGCATTGATCAAACACTTTTCTTTTAAGACATAATGGCATATTGCTCTTAAAAATTATGATGTTTCTTCAAAAAGCTCTCCAGGCAAGTTTTATACGCTGATTAATTTCTCCATCAATGTGACCCTCACTTGATATCTGCTGTCCAAGATAACGTACGTAACTTGTATCTCCAGCTTTTCTCCATCAATCGATAAATCTTCATTTCTTGTAAGAGCATTGAACACCACTTTTGTCTTCTGAAAGTTCATTTTTAATCCTACTTCTTTACTCTTGTCAGCAAGTTCTTGGATCATACTCTGCAGCTCTGATGGGCTAGTTGCAAAAATGACTACGTCATCAGCAAAGCGAGAGTGGGTTAAATAATCTCCATTAATCTTTATCCCCTTGTTTTCCCAGCTCAGTGACTGAAAAACACCCTCCAATGTGGCATTAAAGAGCTTCGGAGATATGGTGTCACCTTGTCTCACTCCCTTTCCAATTTTTATGTGTGTTGTATTTTCAAACAGCCTAATCTTTGCACTTGCATTTTCATAGATGTTATTAATAATATTAATGTATGCATCTTCAATACCGCAGGTTTTCAGAGCCATTGTAACTGCTGATGGTTTCACCGAATCAAAGGCTTTTTCATAATCGATAAAAGCCATGCACAATGGAAGTTCATATTCCCTCGCTCTTTCAATTAGTTCTCTCAGCACGTGGATATGATCTATTGTGCTGTAGCCACTCCTGAATCCAGCTTGTTCTCTCGGTTGAGCCATGTCCAGTGTTACCTTTAAGCGGTGTGAAAGAACTTTAGTGAAGATTTTATAAACTACTGATAGGAGGCTGATAGGTCTGTAGTTTCCGAGATCCTCAATGTCACCTTTCTTATGTAGCAGGATCATTGTAGCGGTGTTCCAATCCTCAGGAATCTTTCCTTCATTAAGACATCGAGTGAAAATTTGGGCGAGTACTGTTTCGATTTCTCCACTTGCTTCTTGTATGATGTCTACAGTAATTCCATCTTCTCCTGGAGCTTTTCCCCGCTTCATGTTCTTGATTGCATGTGCAACTTCTGCTGGAAAGACTGGAGGAACTCTGGTACTGGTATCTTTCATGATGTCTGGAGTGCATGTATCATCCCTTTCATATAATTTGGAGTAGAAATCTTTCACTCTTGTCAAAATTTCGCCTCTATTTCTTGTTACAGAACCATCTTTTTTTCTCAGTGCCATAATCTGTTTTCTTCCCTTACTGAGATGTCCCTTTGCTATCTTTAGGCTTTGGTTGTCTTCAATTGCTTTCCTTACTAGTTCACAGTTGAATTTTCTTACGTCTTCAGTGATACCTTTTCGTACTGTCTTGCATAGCTCTATATATTCCACTTTGGAAGTCACATCTTCTTTAGTTGTCCTCATCTCTCTTCTTTTTTGCATCAACATTTTGGTTTTTCCTGATAATTTATTTACATGCAACTTGTTCTTAGACCCAGCTAATTTTGTTGCTGTTTCCATAAGAGCTTTGGTTACTTTTCTGTTAACTTCAGAGATGTCCACTTCTTCCGATGTTAGGCCTTCTAAAGCAGAGAATCGGTTCTTCAGTTCCAATTTGAAGGTATTATGGTGTTTTTTAAGGTTGGTTATGTCAATAGATTTTGTTTGTCTTATGAGCTTGCCACGTTCAAGTTTAGTGTTGAGGTGCATCTTACATCTCACCAATCTATGGTCACTACCTGTGTTGAACTTGTTTAGCACACTGCAGTCTTCTATGACAAATTTTTTGTTACACATAATAAAATCAATTTCACTTGTCGTTCCATGGATGTCTCCATGTCCATTTCCTGTGTGGCTTTTTCTTGAAGAAGGAGTTCAAGATGAAAAACCCTTCTGCCTCTGCAAACTCAACGAGAGTATTTCCACGCTGGTTTCTGTTGCCGTGACCGAATTTACCTACTGAAGTTTCATTCTGTTGCCGTTGCCCTATTTTTGCATTGAAATCTCCCATAATTATTTTCAAGTGCTGCTTACCTTTATTATTTAGATGACAAATTTCCTCATAAAATTCTTCAATTTCTTCTTCAGGATGACTTGTGGTGGGTGCATAAGTTTGAATAATCTGAGCCTGGTATCTTCTCGATAGTTGGATAACGAGTCGTGCAGCTCTGTCAGAGGAACTTTCAACTTTTACCACTTTATCATTCAGTTTCTTGTTTATTATAAATCCAACACCACTAGTTCTGCCAGTATCTGTCCCACGATAGTAGAAGAGATGTCCACTTTTCAGTTCGATGAGACCTTCTCCTTTTCTACTTACCTCACTTAGCCCCACGATGTCCCACTTGATCCTTTGTAGTTCCTCTTCCAATTCAAGAAGCCTTGAATCAGAAGATAGGGAGCGTCCATTGTATGTTGCCAAGGTCAGCATCAGATGGCAGCCTAGTCTGGTCCTCCGGGGATTCTTAGCACCCTCTGCCTTCATGTCGCACTGGCCGCTGCCTTGGCCAGGTACATTCCAGCTGCCGGAGACTGAGGGCCAAGATTTAAGTTGTGGAGTCATTTTGGAGGGGTTTGACCATAACTCACCACGCTGGACAAGCAGGTTGGTGAGTGTGGGATAGAATTTCCTCTAATCCCGATGGTATAGTTATACCGCTATGGGCGGTCGTCAGAGCCCCTTTAGTGGGAACAGGATGCACCACGAGTAGGCGGGGTTGACATTTGTCAAGAAGAGGCTGTGTTGTTACGCATCACCTGACCTTGTACTGTATGTTTACTACAGACTGGATTGCGTCGTTTGTTTCCGCTCCGAGATTTTGGCTGTTTTACTATGCCATGCATTTTCCGGTTCTCTTGTATTCTGGTCCTTGAGACACATTGAAGAAATGTTGAAATCGTCACGTTCGTTTTGGAATGTCTTTTCAACTGCTGCGGTTCAAAGCTAGAAACGGAGAGATCTTTAAGATAATGACAGGAACGAATACAAGACTTTTTGAAAATAAATTACTTCTTCATCATCCTCCATCACCCTTTATACAAATATCTCAGAAACTATCCAGATTCGAACGATAAAGATGTAGCTCCTTCCGGTTCACACGATGCTAACGAATAGCTATTCTGAAACAGGAAATGTCCGGGGGTGGGGGTGGGGGCAGCTGAAATCGTGGAACATTTTTAAACATCTCAAAAACTATCGTGGTTCAAAAAATAAACATGGAGTTTGTAAGAACGGACACATTAACGATGTTAATTCATTTCAATGATAAACATTATGTGGTTTTTTTTTACCAAAGAAAACATCGCACGTTCCCAAAATGGCGACAGAGAATTCGTAAATATGTTTAATCCTTTTTTTTGGGGGGGGGAGGCGAGATGTATGACAAAAGACTTCAGGTTCTCACGCCTTAGAAAGGGCGAGGACTTGTTCTACGAACTGAAAGTATCGCCAAGGATGCTGTGACTTTCATAGATACATTGTTCATTTTCACTTGGCGCCTACAAGTCTGAAATGCAGACATACTCTTTTGTATAGTTATAACAATGTATATTGTATTGCTACGGATGTACTACGACGATAGGATTGCTTTCTCGGAAGGAGGCACTCAATAATGTATAGCCTGAGGATAAGCGAGGAATGCGCAAGGTAGATTTAAAGGTCTAGGAGCCCGATTCCCGGAAAACGACTAGGGATGGGGCAGGTGAAGGGCGCGAGAGGTGACACGTGGCGCGAGAGGAGAGCAGCATGTTGAAGGTCAGCGCCGTCGCCCTTGAAGAAGGAGCAGTGTGAAGGGGGGGCGAAGAGGTCGCTCCGAGGGGACCTGTTCGAGCAGTCTGTCTTCGGGGAGCGAAGGCGATAGTCCTCCGATAGAAAGGAACGCGTTTGCGTGGATGGTGTGGTGGGCTCTCGGAGTCCACGGGGAAAGAGCGGGCACCGACCTAGATGAAGTAGGTCGCCGCTACAGAAGGAATCTACCCGAGTCAGGGATACCGGTAGAGTAGCTGATGATATACTACTGAATTACGTACTTAGTACAGTCCACTGAAGCATCGATTAGAGAAGGATAGCTAGAAGACTAGTCCTGAAGCATCGATAAGATAGAGGTATATCTAGTGTCAAGGAGACCCTAAGTTAGGACGCCAACGCAGGGTGAGATTTCTACAGAATTCGATCACCTTATCTTGCGCGTTCCACGATCTTTGCCAGGTCCAGTCATAACGAGGGCACTTTCAAGGGCGAGTAATCCGCCGCCATCAAAATTCTAGTTGATGAAGAATAAGTGTTTCGTATATGTGTTAACCAAGCATTCTTTTCAAATTATGTCTGAAAGTGGATAAACTTCCGTATAACCAGCTGTTGTCGCTCTGCCTCCCCGATTCACAGATATCATCATCATCATCATTGTCAACCATTATCAATCCACTGCTGGACGAAGGTCTCCCCAAGTTTCCTCCACAACGGTCTGTCTTGTGCCAGTCTCCTCCATGTCACCCCTGCATACTTTCGAATTTCATCCACCCATCTCCCATGTGGTCTTCTTCTGGGTCTTTTCAGTGGGGGAGGTTTCGTTTGTTCGCTCGAACAGAGTGAGAGAGAGAGCGTGTGTTTCCGGGAAGAGTAAACGAACTCTCTGCTTGTTGTGAGAGCCCCGCTGCGCGTGCTCCTCGGATACTTAAGTAGGAGGCGGCGCTAAGTCACGTGACGACACGTTCGCTCTTACAGAGTTTTCAGGGTTCATACGATTTACTAACGAATGGCTATTTTGAAATTTTGAAATTCCATGGGGGGGGGGGGGGGGGGAATTGTCGGCTCCATATTTTCTGAATTCTTTTTTTTGTAGGTATGTCAAATTCTATTGCGGTTCAAACGATAATAATGGAGTTCTTTTCGGTTCATACGATTTTTTTGATTGGAGGTTTAATGACCACCGTGAGCAACTCAATGGACTATAAGCAGTCGCCCGTTCCCAATTTAGGGTCACTGGTTCCAGGGAAGGGAGAGAGCCAATGCCGTAAGACAAACACAACATCCATGCCTGAACGGGATTCGAACCCGGACCCCTTACGGACGAATGATCAGAGGCCAACGCCTTAGACCACTGCGCCACCGGGGGGCGATACGATTTACTAACGAATGGCTATGAAATTTCGAATTCCATGGTGAGGGGGGCGGGGGTTAATGGTGTAGGCTTGTAACATCCTTTTTTCAATACCTCAAAAACTGTTGCGGTTCAAACAATAAAAATGGAGTTCATTCCTGTTCATACGATTTACTAACGAATGGCTATTTCGGAATTTCAAATTTCCCTGATGAGGGGGAGGGGGATGAAATGGCCTGCAACATTCTTTTTTAAATATCTCAAAAACTATTGTGGTTCAAACGATAAAAATGGAGTTCATTCCTGTTCATACGATTTACTAACGAATGGCTATTTCGGAATTTCAAATTTCCATGATGAGGGGGGAGGGGGTATGAAATGGCCTGTAACATTCTTTTTTAAATATCTCAAAAATTATTGCGGTTCAAACGATGAAAATGGAGTTCTTTTCGGTTCATACGATTTGCTAACGAATGGCTATTTTGAAATTTTGAATTTCCATGGTGGGGGGGGGGGGTGCTGGTGAAATGGTCGGTCTCTCTGTATATATGCAAATTCGCAATATTATTTTTTAAATATCTCAAAAACTATTGTGGTTCAAACGATAAAAATGGAGTTCATTTCTGTTCATACGATTTACTAACGAATGGCTATTTCGGAATTTCAAATTTTTATGATGAGGGGGGAGGGGGGATGAAATGGCCTGTAACATTCTTTTTTAAATATCTCAAAAATTATTGCGGCTCAAACGATGAAAATGGAGTTCTTTTCGGTTCATACGATTTGCTAACGAATGGCTATTTTGAAATTTTGAATTTCCATGGTGGGGGCTGGTGAAATGGTCGGTCTCTCTGTATATATGCAAATTCGCAATATTATTTTTTAAATATCTCAAAAACTATTGCGGTTCAAACGATAAAAATGGAGTTCATTCCTGTTCATACGATTTACTAACGAATGGCTATTTCGGAATTTTGAATTTCCATGATGAAGGGGGGGGGGGTAAATGGTGTAGGCCTGTGACATTCTTTTTTAAATATCTCAAAAACTATTGCGATTCAAACGATGAAAATGGAGTTCTTTTCGGTTCATACGATTTGCTAACGAATGGCTATTTTGAAATTTTGAATTTTCATGGTGGGGGGCTGGTGAAATGGTCGGTCTCTCTATATATGCAAATTCGCAATATTTTTTAAATATCTCAAAAACTATTGCGGTTCAAACGATGAAAATGGAGTTCATTCCTGTTCATACGATTTACTAACGAATGGCTATTTCCGAATTTCAAATTTCCATGATGAGGGGGAGGGGGATGAAATGGCCTGTAACATTCTTTTTTAAATATCTCAAAAATTATTGAGGTTCAAACGATGAAAATGGAGTTCTTTTCGGTTCATACGATTTGCTAACGAATGGCTATTTTGAAATTTTGAATTTCCATGGTGGGGGGGGGGGGCTGTTGAAATGGTCGGTCTCTCTGTATAAATGCAAATTCGCAATATTATTTTTTCAATATCTCAAAAACTATTGCGGTTCAAACGATAAAAATGGAGTTCATTCCTGTTCATACGATTTACTAACGAATGGCTATTTCGGAATTTCAAATTTCCCTGATGAGGGGGAGGGGGGATGAAATGGCCTGTAACATTCTTTTTTAAATATCTCAAAAACTATTGTGGTTCAAACGATAAAAATGGAGTTCATTTCTGTTCATACGATTCACTAACGAATGGCTATTTCGGAATTTCAAATTTTTATGATGAGGGGGGAGGGGGATGAAATGGCCTGTAACATTCTTTTTAAATATCTCAAAAATTATTGCGGTTCAAACGATGAAAATGGAGTTCTTTTCGGTTCATACGATTTGCTAACGAATGGCTATTTTGAAATTTTGAATTTCCATGGTGGTGGGGGGGGGGGCTGGTGAAATGGTCGGTCTCCCTGTATATATGCAAATTCGCAATATCATTTTTTAAATATCTCAAAAACTATTGCGGTTCAACCGATAAAAATGGAGTTCATTCCTGTTCATACGATTCACTAACGAATGGCTATTTCGGAATTTCAAATTTCCCTGATGAGGGGGAGGGGGATGAAATGGCCTGTAACATTCTTTTTTAAATATCTCAAAAACTATTGTGGTTCAAACGATAAAAATGGAGTTCATTCCTGTTCATACGATTTACTAACGAATGGCTATTTCGGAATTTCAAATTTCCATGATGAGGGGGGAGGGGGGATGAAATGGCCTGTAACATTCTTTTTTAAATATCTCAAAAATTATTGCGGTTCAAACGATGAAAATGGAGTTCTTTTCGGTTCATACGATTTGCTAACGAATGGCTATTTTGAAATTTTGAATTTCCATGGGGGTGGGGGGCTGGTGAAATGGTCGGTCTCTGTGCGTATATGTAAATTCTATTATTTATTAAATATTTCAAAAACTATTGCGGTTCAAACGATAAAAATGGAGTTCATTCCTGTTCATACGATTTACTAACGAATGGCTATTTCGGAATTTTGAATTTCCATGATGAGGGGGGGGGGTGAAATGATAGGCCTGTAACATTATTTTTTAAATATCTCAAAAACTATTGCGGTTCAAACGATGAAAATGGAGTTCTTTTCAGTTCACACGATTTGCTAACGAATGCCTATTTTGAAATTTTGAATTTCCATGGTGGGGGCTGGTGAAATGGTCGGTCTTTCTGTATATATGCAAATTCTCAATATTATTTTTTAAATATCTCAAAAACTATTGCGGTTCAAACGATAGAAATGGAGTTCATTCCGGTTCATACGATTTACTAACGAATGGCTATTTCGAAATTTTGAATTTCCATGGTGGGGGGGCTGGTGAAATGGTCGGCCTCCTATAATTATATGCAAATTCTCAATATTATTTGTTAAATATCTCAAAAACTATTGTGGCTCAAACGATGAAAATGGAGTTCATTCCGGTTCATACGATTTATTAACGAATGGCTATGCTGAAATTTGAAATATCTATTTTTTGGGGGTACCATTTCACCAGCCCCCCACTTTGTTTTTTAAATAACTCAAAAACTATTGCGGTTCAAACGAAAAAAATTGAGTTCATTCCGGTTCATACGTGGTACAAACGAATGGTGCAAAAAAAATTTAAAAATTCCATGGTGGGGGCTATCGTTTCACCAGCCCCCCACTTTGTTTTTTAAATATCTCCAAAACTTTTGCGGTTGAAACGAAAAAAACCGAGTTCATTCCGGTTCATACGTGGTACAAACGAATGGTGTCTGAAAAATTAAAAAATTCCGTGGTGGGGGGCTGGTGAAATGCACCTGATCAACTGATACCCGTACCTTTTGACGCAGTGCCACGTGACAGCTTCGCTCCTAGTTTTGTTGCTTTGCAATCTCCTATTCCTCCTTATCAATTCCTGCCGCAGGTTTATGAGCAAGCCCGTTCACGCTCACTTGGAATACAGCAACGCTTTCGTGGATTTTGTAGAGATGAGCGTTATTTCACTAAATGTGATTTGATCACGGTTACCGAAAAGTCACAGGTAGCGCCTGCTACTGAAAACCGTGAGTAACAGTGATCGTCCAATAAGCGTTCCTCACTCTGTTATTGCTACCCATCATGCTCTTCGTGATTTTTCACAGCTCCGTCTTAACTGTTACCGAGTGAATTCTGCTCCTGTAGCTGTTACTCGTTATCTGCTGTTGCGTTTGGCAGCTGCCTGCTATTTGTGATTTTTTCACAGCGTTGTTTCTGAGCTCATCGTTCTCGCAGTGAGTGGGGTTAAAATTTTTTGAATTCGGAGAAAATAGTGAATTGTGAACGTTACTTAGTAAATCTTTAGTAGCTTCATCCATTTCAAGGCTGAAAAAAATGCTGCCTCGTTTCTTTCAAAGTTGCAACATACCATGTTAGGTACAAAAGAACAGTGTGTTTTAGATAATCTGAATCCAAAATTTAACTAACCGCGAAAAACGTATAAAAGAATTACGCATAATTCAACTGAAAAAGCTGTAAAAACTACAGCAAAATATCAGAATTCGCGCAGAATTACCTATAAAAGTTTTTTTTTTTTTTTTTTTTTTTGATTGGAGGTTTAACGACCACCATGAGCAACTCAATGGGCTATAAGCAGTCGCCCGTCCCTAATTTAGGGTCACTGGCTCCAGGGAAGGGAGAGAGCCAGTGCCGTAAGACAAACACAACATCCATGCCTGACCGGGATTCGAACCCGGACCCCTTACGGACGAATGATTAGAGGCCAGCGCCTTAGACCACTGCGCCACCGGGGCGGCCTATAAAAGTTTAAAACAAGTTTAGGACATAACGGACTTTTGGGCACAAATCTTTAGGGGCCGTACAAAAATTGAAGTTTCTTGGCGCTGTGAGGGGAATTGAATGGAGATAACGTTCCCAGTAAGACAAACGACAATTACAACTGAATTTTAAAAAAATTACAAAGCACAAATTTTGAAGATGAAAATCCGTTTTTTGGTGTAAATATGAGAAGGACAATATCCGAAAACTTGAAAATTTCGTCGTCCTGGATCGGGATTGCATAGCACATAATCATGAATATGGATTACATCATATTCATGATTACATAACACATTTCTTAGGTTTCAACGAAACAAAACAATTACATCAGAACTCATACTATGTTCGGAAAAAGACGACAAACAGGGATTTTTTTATAACGCTGCACTTTTACTTAGGTACTAAATGTTTACATAACATTTCAAGTTATTAATATTTCTCTCTTACTTAATTAGGCACTAAATTACTATGCCTCATTCGTAGGACCTTTTGACAGTCTTTCTTCTACCGATGTTACATTCATAAAGTTTACGTATCAACTCAAGGTAATAATATTGCGCTTTTACTTAAGCACTAAACATTATTTCACAGGACCTATGCCTTTTTAACAGTTTTTGTTCTATCGATGCCACATTCATAACAATTAGGTATCAACTCAAGTTAATAATATCCCGCCTTTAATTTTTCACTAAAAACTTTCTCACGTTCCCTAGGCCTAGGCCGTGGCCTTTTTAATAGTTTTTATTCAATTAATGTCGTATTCACAACTATTACTTATCAAGTGAAGTTAATAATATTCCGCTTTTACTCAGGCACGAAATATTCATTCGTTACCCTATGCCTAGGCTTTTTAAATAGTTTTTACTCAAAGTCATATTCGCAACGTTTATGATTCAAATAAAGTTAGTAGCATTGCGCTTTTACTTTGGCACTAAATGTTATTTCACAGGCCCGATTCTTAGACATTTTTAACAGCTTTTGTTCTATCGATGTCACATTCATAACAATTCCGTATTAACTCAAGTTGGGTGTAGGATCTCAGATCAGATCTTCAGTAGAGGATTTTATGAAGGGAGTGTCTGACCCCAGGTCTTAAACAACCCTTAGAAGTAGGAAGCTAGGAGATTTGGGCTAGAGTGCCCGATAGAAAAGTGACACAGAAGATAAGTAGAAAGGGGGAGGAAGACGCCCTTATTTATTACCGGGGGCCAGTACCCGGGATCCGACGGCTTAACGTGCCCATCCGACGCACGGCGGATATTTAGTGGATCGAGCGTTCGTACCTGCCGAACCTGAGGTCCTTTCTGTGGCAGTCACGAACGTTGCCCACTAGGCCACCCGCGGCCTGGGTGTAGGAGAACTGGCCACAAACATTTTAAGGGGCCGTATAAAAATTACGTTTTTGACCGCCTCGTGGCCACGACCCCACAACAGAGGTTGGTAATCTAAGTCATATAAAGCTTCCGTAATTTCGTCTTTTCTTAATTGCGATAATTAATGTAATTCTTTACAACAA
Organism: Macrothele yani; assembly: GCA_039090855.1. Taxonomy (NCBI): domain Eukaryota; kingdom Metazoa; phylum Arthropoda; class Arachnida; order Araneae; family Macrothelidae; genus Macrothele; species Macrothele yani. Next base: position 69,721,922 of record CM076998.1, read on the forward strand.
ATGTTTGATCTGCATCTCAACAAAATATTTTAGGGTTTTCAAACTACAAGTCTGACAATTATCAGAGCGCATGTGACTACTCGGCAACAAAACTGTCGGGGGGGGGGGTTATACCAAAAGTGGAAAATATAAAAAAAAATCTCATCCGATCGGGAAATTTTCAGCATTTACAAGCTACAACTCGTCGACACATTATCTAAACACATATGCCTACTCTGGAAACCTTTCGGGGGCGGGGGGGGTGGCATACCAAAATTGTAAAATATAAAAAAAAAATTCTCGCCCGATCGGGAGATTTTCAGCATTTACAAGCTACAACTCGACACATTATCTGAGGGCATGTGCCTACTCAGAAAACCTGTCGGGGGGGGGGGGTAATACCAAAATTGTAAAATGTAAACAAATTCTGGTCCGGTCGGGAGATTTTCAGTATTTATAAGCTACAACTCGACCCATTATCTGAGCGCATGTGTCTACTCTGGAAACCTGTCGGGGCGGGGGGGGTAATACCAAAATTGTAAAATATAAAAAAATTCTCGTCCGATCGGGAGATTTTCAGCATTTATAAGCTACAACTCGACTTATTATCTGAGCGCATGTGCCTACTCTGGAAACCTGTCGGGGGGTAATACCAAAATTGTAAAATATAAAAAAATTCTCGTCCGATCGGGAGATTTTCAGCATTTATAAACTACAACTTGACCCATTATCTGAGGGCATGTGCCTACTCTCGAAACCTGTCGGGGGGGTAAAACCAAAAGTGTAAAATAGTAAAATATGAAGAATTTATGGTCTGATCGGAAGATTTTCAGCATTTACCAGCTACAACACGACACATTATCTGAGCGCATGCGCCATATTATACACTGTTTATTTACCCCCCCCCCCACACACACACACAGGTATCCTGAGTAGGTACACCTCAGATAGTTTGCTGAGTTGTAGCTGGTAAATGCTGAAAATCTCCCAATCAGACGAGGAATTTTTCATATTTTACACTTTTGGTATTAACCCCCACCCCCACCCCGACAGGTTTGCTGAGTAGGCACATGCCCTCAGATAATGTCTATTTGTAGCTTGTAAATGTCAAAAATCTCCCGATCGGACGAAAAATTCTTTATTTTTTACAATTTTGGTATCCGCCCTCACCCCGACAGGTTTCCTGAGGCAGCAGATGCCCTCAGATAATTCGAGACGCTTTTCTCCTTCCTGGTATAAACAATATCCTGATATAGAGTAAAGCATTGTTAAAGATACTGCTTATTGCTTTGAGTTTGTTTTTCTTTTCCCTGAAGGTCCAGACAGGGAGAAATTAGATTGTACTTGGAATGAAACAGGTGTAAGGCAATGACACAAAATGAAGAGTGTGGGTAAATATAAATTAGGAAAATTATCCCAGCATTTCTCTTTTAAAGCTCACAAAGCTGCACTAGTGGATTGTTGCCATTTTTCACAAAAAGATAAACACGTCGATATTCTTTTAGACAAAAATAAAAGGGCTAGTGTAATTTTCAAGAAGAACATGATAAAGAATTTAATACTAAAGTTTTAAATATTTTATTTGATGTTGCCAGAACATTGGCCAGGCAAGGCATTGCTCTTTGCGGAAATAAGTCAGATGAAAATGGGAATTTTCGTCCAATCGTAGTTTAATTTATCGTCATTGCTTGATAATGAAGAAATGGTTAGATAAAAAGAGACTAGACAAAACCCATTGGAATCGACGGTTAGTTTCTTTTTTTTTTTTTTCTGAAAAGAATAAACTCATATAATGTATTTATTTACACATTAGAAAAAATCCTGCAGAATTGACAATCATCACCTTAGATTTCACTGTCTCTACTCTGCGTTTCAGTGTTCCACTCTCCAGCGACATCAAAGTCCTGCTTCAAATAAAGATTTTACTGAGTGAATTGGTTTTTAAATTGAGCTGAACTTCCATCAGAAAAAATTGTTAACTTTTCTATTTCTGGAAATTTCGCCTTTAATGTAGCTATAGCAATTTTTAAGGCCTGCACAGCATTTTTGTAATGGTTGAGCTCATCACTTATTACAGCTACAGTATGCTTAATATTTCATGCACAACTGGTAAATATACAGTAGTTATTTGCTGGTGCCTCCAGTGTCCACTCTGGATTTCATCTTGGGAGATAGTACTGTAATTTTCAAAAATCAATTTGGAGCAGACCTTCATTTGGTGACTAAACTGTTCTTACAAAAGAATGAATTTTATAATAATGTAACTGATTATGAAGCACAGTTCTTCAAACAGAACCATCAATCTCCACCACTTTTTGAAACCATCTATATCTTTCCATGTTACAAATGTGTCTATATGTATCTCTTCAACACACATGCAAACATCACTTTTACAGTCTGTGCAAAATCCAATCACCTTCATTTGGTGACTGAACTGTTCTTACAAAAGAATGAATTTTATAATAATGTAACTGATTATGAAGCACAGTTCTTCAAACAGAACCATCAATCTCAACCACTTTTTTGAAACCATCTATATCTTTCCATGTTACAAATGTGTCTATATGTATCTCTTCAACACACATGCAAACATCACTTTTACAGTCTGTGCAAAATCCAATCATGCAGTTCTCATTTTGAATGCTGCAGCACAAAACACTCATCAGTTCTATTTCATTTGAAGGAAACTTTGGAGAATTGGAATTTTGCTGGCCAAGGATTGTATAAAAAAACGTAAATTTGCATGATATTTGCAAGCACATAATTCCATGGTGTTTACAAAATTAATGTCACATATCCAGGACACAGGTCGTAAAACTTAGTTTTTTAATTAAAATGTTCTAATTTTCAATTTTGAACTGTGTGAAAGCACCACTTATAGTCATTAGCATGTGTCTTTTTTGTATTAAATTGTGCCTCCTTGATAGTGAGTCCTTTATTGATTTCACACATTTCCTGGTACCTGTCTACTTACAATATATCATTATGGCATAAAAATCTTTTCTTTTTCTTTGTGCTATCTGATATACAGCGTGAAGTCTTTTCTTTTTCATTAAACAGAGTTGTGGCAATGTCAGGCAACACCTCAGTACCAAAGTGTGACATTTAAGTGAGACTTTCAATAATGTCACACACGTCACACCTCAGTTTTTTCTACATGACTTTTTCTACACTTATTCAGACTGCTGACAGTCAAACTTCCACAAAGTTTGAAATTTCTACACAAAGGGTATGTTAGTATAAACTATCTTTATGGTCATTTCAGTCAGCAGACTAAAAATGACGGTCAGCAGACTAAAAAAATGACGGTCAGCAGACTAAAAAAAATGTTTTTAAATTTTCAATTATTTTTAAGTGTAAAATATGTTATTACAAAGTGTTTTGGACTCTGCTACATCTAGCAAATACAACTGCAAGTGAAAAACAGTTGTCAAAACATTTCCAGAACTGGTATTAGAATTGTCTAATTACTAAATGTAAATTCTACCTTTTGTTCTGGATGTTTAAGACTGAAATGCAAGGAGACAATGATTTATATAGCATTTTTTGTTGTGAATTCAAATTCTATGTAGTACTCATACCTTCAATTTGATGTATCATAAATAATAATATGATACAATTTAATTTTTTTTCCTGTTTGTCCACTTTTTCATGGAATGGCTGTAAAGAATTCTTCTTTTGAGGAGTGTGTAATCATTGCTCTTTTGATTAAAGTTTTAACACTATTGTATTTCTGTGTGTATGGATGTGTTGAATTATATGGAATCAGAACAGGAATAAATGACTGTTTTCTATGTAGTCTGTATTGTAGTTGGTCTCTTTGCTTGACAACTTTAACATCAAGGAAGATCAAAGTATTCTCCTCCTCATGTTCTATTGTCAACGTTGGATAGATATTACCAAATTGCTGAGTTAATGATTCAAGTTCATAAATACTCATTCGTGACAAAATAAAAATGTCATTCACATATCTACAGTAAACCAAAGGAGTTTCTTCCATTGTACAGATTATTTGTTCCTCAATATTGCTCATAGTCACTTCTGCAAATAGATTTGACAGAGGGGAACCCATTGGGCCTCTATTTTTTTGTTTGCAATGTTCTCTTCAAATTTGAAAATATTGTTTTCATAAATGTATAACAAAACTGCTTTTGATTCTTGAAATTGTGTGTTATTAAGATTTTTGTCCTGTTTTAATTTTTTAATAATGTTTTCAATTGCTTCCGGTACAGTGGTACTTGGAAAAAGGGCCTTGACATCCATACTTGCTATAATCCTGTAGATCTTGGTTTACATTTTAAATTATATAAATAAACTCATAAGTATTATAGTTTTTACAGTAAATTGTGTTTTCACATTTTTTTAGATGCGCGTTGATCTCAAAGTCAATACCAAAAGCAACAGTCTTTTCGTGCTTAAATATTGTAATACTCTATTGTGATGTTTACAATCATAATATCAGTACTCACAGTTTCTTATTTTGTTTCTTTTTCTGTATTCAAAAATTACAAAAAAGTAGTTCAGCTCAGGGTTCCCCCTGAACTTGATGAACAGGTAATAATTTGATGTCATGGCTATTTCTAGACTTGATGTATTACAAATTTCACTAAATTATAGGATTTACTTGGGAATAAAAGGATATTACTTACAGTCGAATTTTCAGGTAGCATCCCTACCCGTCCACAAGACTACACTATAGTAGGTGTTGTCATTCGTGAGCTAAATACCCCTTAGGTTAGTAGGTGTCCAACCTTATGCTGGAATTTAGCTCACGAATGGCAACATCAACTATAGTGTAGTTTTTGAGGAAGCCTAGGTTTTTTTTTTAATTGGAAGTTTAACGACCACTGTGAGCAACCCAATGAGCTATAAGCAGTCGCCCGTCCCAAATTTAGGATCACTGGTTTCAGGGAAGGGAGAGAGCCAGTGCCATAAGACAAACACAACATCCATGCCTCCCTGGGATTCGAAGCTGGACCCCTCTCGGACGAATGATCAAAGGCCATCGCTTAGACCACTGCGCCACCGGGAGGCTTTTTGACATTAACTTTGCTGTATATACTATTAGAATGCTAGTTACTTTATTTCCTGTAGACTCTGCATTCTTCTGTATGGAGGTCTAGTCCACAATTCGGTAACACATTTCTTATGTTAATTATTAACTGCCGATTTAGGGTCGTGCCAGTGTGGCAATTCCCTCCAAATAATACACACACATGCAAGCTATAGATATACCTTCACAGAAATTTCCCCAACAGGGAGGTAATCAGTTGCTTAAATTTAGTCTTATATTTGTCCACAATTTATATGATCCCCCCTCTCCATTCCCTACAAAAATCATCAGGTATTAACCACTTTACAAAATCTGATAGATATTATGACTATGACTACCGACTGAAATTTCTGTCAGAGAACTTTACGTGGGCTGTGCCCATATCTTCTGTCGGAAAATTATAAAGTTCATAATTTTGTAATCTGTGGCAGACAGTAGTATCTCAGTTATACATTTTACTATGGAATGGCTTAAAAAACATGTGACTGAAATTTCAAAATATTAAATACTATTGTACAATTTTAAATGCTTCCAAAAAGAAAAAAAGCGGAAGAGGGCTCGCAATTTTAGATTATGCTAATGAATACTTTGTTCGCTACCTGTCCATTCTATTTTGTTCTTGCCTGTCTATTTTGACCTTTAATTTTTTTTTGTTTTTTTACATTATAAAACAAGGTAAGAAATTCTGCATGATTTCATATTTTCAATATATGAAAGAACTCTTACCTTTGAAATATTAGGTAGTAAATCCGAATGTGTTCTTATATTCAACACCCTTAGAACACATTATTTACTTATAATACTTGGCCCTTTTCAAAGAATTTTGTTCACTAGTTGATTTACCATTAATGCTGGGTAAAATATCACTACTTTCTGTTTGTTTTAATTTTTTTGAATTTGGAGAAATTTGTGAATTGTGTGTGAACATTAGATGATAATTTTTTTGTTGCTTCGTCCATTTCAAGGCTGAAAAATAAATGCTGTCTCATTTTTTTCAAAGTTGTAGCACCATGTTATGTATAAAAGAACTGTATATTTGATAATCTGAATTCAAAATTTAACCTATAAATCGCATGAAAGAATTGCGCATAACCCAACTGAAAAAGCCATTATAACTACAGCAAAATATCGGGGTTAACGCAGATTTATGTTTAAAAGTAAAAAACATATAACCCAGGATCCGCTGTATTATGGCCAACCCACCGTTCCATTAAGTGATTCTGCTATCAGTTACTTTACTCGTTCGTTAGTCGTTACTGGTGCACGAATTCACGGAAGGGAAACAAATAACAGGTCCTAAACTGTGATTCCAATCACAGTTAAAAATCACTGTTACTTTTGAGTAGCAGTCACAGTTAGCGCCGTGAACACCAAGTAACAGGTAAGCTCATCTCTAGGATTTTGTGCTGAGTAAAAAGTTAGCTGATAGTCATCTGAAGTTCTAATCCTTACTTCATACATAAATATAAATTTAACAACACTTAGTTCAGCATGTATGTCTTTCATAACGCTGATTTGAGGAATAGAAGTTTTTGTTTCTTCGAAGAAAAACGGACAGAATTCTGTGATATCACCTTTAAGGTAGGGAAACTGTCCATTTCAGCTCATCGTATTATTCTTGCTGCAGCTGTTCCGTATTTCTACAAAGTGTTTTCTGATAAACTGGTAATGGAAACAGATGAAGAAGAAGTGACATTTCCTGAGGTAAATCCTGCCGCTTTGGAGTCTTTGATTGAATATGCTTACTCGTGCAGAGTGAACATTACTATGGAAAATGCTCAGTCGTTTTTGTCAGCGGCTTGCCTCTTGCAAGTGGAAGAAGTGAAGAACGCGTGCTGCCGCTTTTTAGGTGACGGATTAAATCCAGAAAATGTTTTGAGTATTCGCAGTTACTCATCCACTTTAGGTTGCTCAGAACTAGTGCAAGAAATTGACCGGTACATTGAGGAAAAGTTTAGCGAAGTGGCGCTTACTAATGAGTTTTTAAACATGCCATTCTCTTTGCTGAAACGATTCGTTGGCAGCGATGAGCTCAACGTAGAAAGTGAAGAGAGGGTTTTCGAAATTGCATTAACATGGGTTAAAAATGTTCCCGAAGAACGGAAGGAAAATCTTCCTGAACTGCTGACTAATATCAGACTTCCATTCCTAAAACCACATTATATCAGAAATTACGTAGGGAAAGAAGAACTTATAAGATCGTCTCCGCCATGTAGGGATCTCCTAGACGAGGTTATGTATTATCATGCAGTTCACGAAGAAAGAAAAGAACTTAATAGCTTTTGTTCTATACCAAGAAAATTCGTTCTAAATAACGGCAGCAAAACTTTAAACCGAAATTCAGGAATTTACATCATGTACTCTGATGTAAAACATAAAATCCAGTATTTGAGTTCAGTGACGGAAAAATGGCAGACCACAGTAAGTCAAAATTTTACTGTAGAAAAAACACACAGCAGCGGAATTAAACAAAAAGATATACTGCTTTCTGCCACACCTGACGTATATCTTTGACCTGGAGCAAAACAGTTTTTCATTCTGTGAAAAGATGGCTATGCCAAGAATTTGGGCTGGATCAGTGTCCGTACGGGACAGATTGTATGTGTGTGGAGGCTGCTTGTACATGAAAGGACCCAACTCGCAAACAGAGGCAGTCGAGTTTTTCGACCCCCAAACGGGAAAATGGGACACGGTAACCAGCATGAAAACTTGTCGTGGGGCTCCCGGTGTTGTGACTTATTCGGAATTTATTTACGTGCTCGGCGGAAGATCTAAAGATACCAGTTGTCTTAATTCCGTGGAAAAATATGATTCGAATACCGGAATGTGGAGTGCAGTATCACCGATGCTAACAGAAAGATGTGCGTTAGGATGTGCCACACTAAATGACAAAATATACATCTGTGGTGGTCTCTCATCCAATAAGGTAATTTTGTCGACTGCAGAGGTTTTTGACCCTGTTATGGGTGAATGGAACTATATTTCTTCGTTAAGTTCGGTTAGAAAAAGCTGCAAGTTAGTTTCGCATTGCAGCAAATTGTATGTTTTTGGAGGCAATGATGGCAAAAATAACTTGAACACTATAGAATTTTATGAACCACAGCATGATGAATGGAAATCTGGGCAAAAAACCAAGGAGGGTTTTCTTATAGTCTTAGCTGCGGTCATTTCTTTACCAGTTCTAGTACGTAATCAATGTTTTTGATCTGCCACAGTAATTCATATTTGGGGCAAAGGCAATAATTACATGAATGAATTAATTTTAAATGAGTGCAGTAAAATTTAACTGATATTCCAGCATTGCTGGAGCGTGAAATTAGATATCACAGGTAGCGGGGAGAACGTTATCAATTAGGTGGAATAATGCTGCCACTAAAATAGGACTAAGCCATACAAGTAAGAAATTTATCTCACACAGTACTTTTGTAAACAGCTTGAAGTGTTGATCCATCTCAGTTTTCGCAAAAAAGTAACTACCAGTGGTGTAATTAAAATTTTCCGCCCTTAAGCAAAATTATATTTAAAAAAAGCCCACCCTCTTCTGCTCTGTTTCCAAGGGTAACGAAAAAAAAAATAATAAAAATGCCTATCTTTTTCTTGTAAAAACACTTATTTGATTAAAGAAATTCTTATATTTTTATAAATAGATTAGGTATTCAAATGAAAAAAAATCTGTATACCTACTTTCTGCATCGGAAAAATCTCTAATTAAATCTTTGACATTTAACTTGTCAGCCTCTTGAGCTTTAGTGGCAATTCGTAAAAGATATTGCAGCCATTCCTGACACATTTTATTTCGTGAATAATTTTTGTCTATTTTCCCTTTGAGTGATCTTTCAGAATTGGCTACTGTTACAGGTAGTGTTAGATATAAAACAAATACTATAGAGATGTCCGCGGGGGTAACTGCATGACGAATTGTTAAACTCTATTGTTAACAATTCTGCTAGTTTTTTTATTGAGTTTATTGATTTAATTTCTTCTTTTATAAAACAATTTGAAACTATTTACAGAAGTTGAATGGAGCATTTTTTACTAAGATCTTTGTCATATATTTTTTACAAAACTTTCTGCGTATTTTAAAATATCATTTTCCCTTAGTGTAAGAAAGTTCTGAGGCTCCAAAAAGGTGAAATTAATAACCTTTTTGCATACCGATGATTTTTTTTTCTGATTTGTTTTATACGCATGTCTAAAATTCTGTACAACACATTTACCCTGAATGTGTCTTCAAGGGAAATCTGACATGTTCCTAAACATTAACCCAATGTTTGGCTTCATGTCAGACTTCCCTTGCACTGCTGACATCACAGCAGACGATTGACGAAGACAGCGAACTTTTAAAAAGAGCCTTTCCCCTCCTCTTAGAAAATTTCTAGAGAGGGGGGGGGGGCATGAGCCAAAAATATTTAATTCCCAAAAAAAAACACCTAGTTACTTTTTGGGGTAAATTTAGTTTCAGACCCAACTATATTTATAAAACTTCTACCCTGGGGGGTGGGGATGCAACAAAATATATCTGAAGCGCACAATTCTTAAAAGAAAAGCATACATAAAACGAATTCGCATATATCAGTTACGGTTTAATAGGAGCACGCAGGGGTCGTGCTGCCGATCGCCATCATCGCAATTTGCGAAAGAAAAATCGTTTTGGGAATAGAAAAAAAAAAGAAGGATTACGTTTTTGTACTGTCATAACAGTTTGGCGATAAAAATTGTATTTGGCGAATAAATTGGCGAACACTTTAAAAGAGCCTGCGCGACCCTGGGAGTATGTATGTGCAGTGCACTTGACCTCCCTTTAATTACGGGCCTGCTCACAGACGGACTAAAACTTGTGTATCATGTACGGTTGACCAATGGCTTAACCTGCTTTCCGAAGCACGAAGAATATTCAGTAGTGGCAGTGCCGGAATGTGAACCTTGTATTCCAGGTTTGCATAATTCCCTGGGCACCAAATATGCTACACATAATTTTGTTTAAGCAGAAAAGTTTAAATAAATATTCAAAATCTACCAAATTTATATTATGACTTACCCAAAGACAGCCACTCGATTGGTGTTTGCAGCACTAACTTCATTTTATTTGTAGCCCATTTAAAGTCCATCGATGATGAGAAATGTTTAAAAATTATAAATTCAGTTATTGATCGTAAATTAAACCTAAATGAAGGCTTAAATGTCAGTAACAGAAATAAAATGGTTCCAGGTGAAAATATAATTTCTGAAGAGGATACTGGCACTGTAAAGGAGAGCACCTCTGGTAGCTTTGCAGTTCTTCCAAATTAGGTAGGAAACAAATGTCCCCCCCCCTTATGATTAGTACTTATATTTTATTATATAATGAACTTGTCGAGGTAGCACAAGGAAGGTATAAAATTAGATTTCCACGTTTTTTATAAAACAAAATCCAATCTGTGCTGACATAATGTGGCAAATCGATTCAATACTTCTTCTGGATTAGTATTCATATCTCGATGAATGTGTAATAGAGCGAGCCCCAAAATTATCTCTTCACTCGTACGGCTCCTTAGCCAAGTTTTCATCGGACGGAGGGCAGAAAAACTTCGTTCCACACTGGCAACACTTATCAGTAAACTTAATAATATTCTTAATAAAATGTGGCAATTTGGATAAATATCTTCATCACATGAATTAAAAATGTATTGTAATGTACTCGGTCCGTTTTCGTTACAGTTGGATTCCCGAATCCACTTTTCTTTCCACATGGCTACTTCAGATTTTAAGCAGATATCCGAGTTTAAGGGATTAAACTGACTGAGTAACGTCGAGTATTTTTTCCACAGTTCAAACAGTGATGCATTTAAATCATCATCCTCAGCTTTCAACAAATTTTCAGGTAATAATGTATGCAACTTGAAAGCACTTAGTGTGTCCTCACTGAAACGTGTCTTCAAATCAAGTATAATTACATCAAGTATTGGAATATATATACTTCAGCGGTAATACTTCTCTGATGCAGTAGACTGTTAGTTTGCTCTTGTGGTTTGTTTTACTGCGAGTCTAGGTTTTTCGATGTTTATTTCCAACGCATTAGCCAAATCAGACAAATTTCTCCATATTTTACTGAATTCTGCGTCTGCGTTTTTCTTAACGAAGTCAGCACAGAGAGAAGATCTTTAATACAATTTCCTGCTGAAGGTAGATCTAGAGATTTTTTTTTAACAAGTTACTGAGTACAGCAGTAGAAGAGAAAATAGGGGTTATGCATTTTAGTGATACTAAAAATTGGCTCGTTAACAGGGTATTTAATAAAAGAGCAGCTTTAGTTGCAGAAGTTGTCATTCCATGCAGCAATGCTCTTTAATGTTTCAATAATAAGGACAATATTACTTTTGAAATATAGGGTAGTGTCGTGCCATTCCAACTAGCGACTGTCACATTGACTACTTAACTTCGATTGCAAGATACTTTTCAGAACGAAACTTCTTTTTGTTGATACATTGAAAAAAGCAATGACTTCTTTCATTACTCCAAAACAGTTTCGTACACCCTGCACTTCTATGCATTTGGACAAAGATAGGTTCAGTGAATGATTATAACATGGTATTCTCACAGCAAGCGGGGCTGATTTTTGAATTTCACTTATTGCTCCTCTCACTTCAGACATCATAACATTGCAGTTGTCGGTACAAATACCAAAGCATGTTTTTACGTCGATATTATTTTGATGCAGAATTTTAACTACAGTTTTTCCTAATGATACGCCGTCTATTTTGGGTTCGGTATCTAAAGAGAATTTTGATGCATAATTTACTTCATGCAAGTCGAAAAATCCAATAAAATCTTCCCTGACTTCCGATTTGTAAACATATCTCAGTATAATACTCATTTGTGATATGGTCGATATGTCAGTAGTTTCATCAAATAATATGGAATAATATTTTGCCTCGGAAAGAAACCCTTTAATATTTTTCATAATTTCTTCACCGCAGCATTGAATAATGGAATTTTGTGTTGTTTTTGAAATATAAGTTGCATTAGCCTTGGCACTTTTGAGATGGTTTTCCTGAACTATATCGCCACCCCGTACTCTAAATTTTAAAATTTCTCGAAAATTCCCTTCGTTCGTTATACTACTGCGTTGAGATGTATCTAATAAACTGCCATCGTCTCTGTGGCCTCTGAAAGGTATATTTTTCCTTCCCAGTGTAATTACAGTGTCACTAATTGGAAGCAACCTTTTGCGATTTTCTTCAACTTGTTTTAATCGAGATGTAGATAACATATTACGAATTTCGTTTTGCGGTTTGTTAAATTTTTTCACAAATTCTTCTGCCGACTGAACTGAATTTCTGTGATACTTACTACGTTGGTGATTCTCTAACATTCCATTATTACCAAGCAGCTTCAAAAATGTTTTCAGAGGTTTTGAAACTAAACTCCCAGATTGAGTTTGGCATAGACTATCGCCTACAATGTTTGGAGCAAACAATGAACAATATTTACAATAAACTCCTTTCATTAATGGGGAATACACTAACCACGGGTATTTTTCCAAATGACTTCGATTTAAGTACCTTTTCACAATTTTATCTTTTTTATTGTGCTCGGAGAATGGGAAAACGTAATTTTTCGGTGGACAAAATGGTTTTTCCAAAAGCTCGTTTCTTCTAAAATCGCTTATTTTTTTATCATTACCAGCATAAGAACAATATCATTTTCGTATTCATTTTCAAATTGCACAGGTAAAGTGTGGTCTGTCGAAGTCGATGGAAGTGCATTTGCACTTCCCAAGTTTCAGTCAATTGAAAGCAAATTTTTTGATGAATGTGCAACTTTTTGTACGTCTTTCGTTTCTGAAGTTTCAATTGTTGATTTTACAAAAAAATCTAAGTTTTTTTTGTCACTTCTTTGGTTTAAGCGCCATGCCGTAGCTATGTTAAATAACTAATATATGCTTAACACAGCCCTCTGCCCTCTCCCCGATTTTTTTTAACGTACAAGAGAAATAGTAATGTAAATACCATCTTATTTCCACAAAAGAAAATCATCCAGTCCAATTTGGGGTACAGCGCGAGCATACAGCAAATCAAAATTCAACAGAGTACTCGTATTAGTTAGAAGGGGGCAGACAAGGAGATGATGAACTACTGGAATGGAGGACCACAAGCCAACTAAATTGTACAGGAAGTAACCTGGGAAAAGAAGAGGAAGGGAGAGAGTAAATAACGGAGCGCCCAAGTAACGGCTATCGCAACGACAGACTTTGTACTGTAAAAACAAAAGCATGATCAAAGCTGATGAATCATTTTCGGCACTTGCCGCCTGGGATGAATGCACGTGCGGGAGACAGGGGAGGGAAAATACCTTTCCGAATGACAGTTTGTTTACTCTCTCAGAAATTCCTAAACAATAACGTCACTTCTTTAATCATAAAAAAGGGTTTTACATTTCACCTCCAGAGAAAGATAAAAAAAAAAAAGGACAAAAGATGTACAACATTGAACCATCCGCACAAGGGTTTCAAACAGCCAATCACTGCAACTGTAAACAATTTATTTGCATATTATAAACTAAATAATAAAAAAACTTATATTTTAAGGTCCTGGACATTTAGTCTTTCTCCCTCATGCTACAGCTCAAGGGGGGCATGGCCACCCTTGTATCTGATAAGCACGAAATGTTTTTACAAAATACGTGTTAAAATGATAAAAGGAATGCTGATGCAAAAGAATTTAGCTGCTTGGTCTTAATGTCTTACTAGATATTATGTCTAGTAAGCCATCTGGTGAAAGCTTGGAAACGCTTATGCGTATATTTTCTACGCCAATAAATCGGATCACTAGTATAGTGTTATTAAATAATAACGTAAGGAACTGTACACCAACTATATATAAGATAGTACAACTATACTAGTTATCCGAATTTATTGGCGTAGATAAAATCAAGGTTTCCAAGCTTTCGCACATCAACCAGATGGCTTTCTCAAGGAAGGCAGACTGCAAACTGGATAATAGAACGTTTCAACAATTTGAACGCGGTGACTTGACTTGACAATAAACGAAGAGATGCGAACATAATTATTCAATAAAAGCGCGAGGCATCATGTTCGTTTTGCACGCGGAATCCTTGGAGGAAAACAAATGGTATTCAATTATTTGAAGAATTTGTTCCAAATTCGTGGTAATTCTAGCGAGACGCTATCATTGCAAGCCTCATCGTTGGTAATGATCTACAATGTTTCCCGAATGGCAGTGCACTGTTAAAAATTTTATGGTAGGTTGCACCAAAAAGTGAGGCTACACCAGCTGCACCACTTTCTGAGAAAAGATATATCATAGTGTGGTGCAAACAAAACCCAACAACATGATGTAACCTCGCACCGTAATGTGACGCAACCTTGTACCACAACGTGAGGCAATGTTGCACTATGTTTTGCGGTTTTGTTTGCGACATACAATGGCATGTCTTCCCTGAGAAAGCGGTGCAGAAGGTGTAGCACCACTTTTTGGTGCAACCTATTACACAATTTTTAACAGTGTGGATTTAGGAGTAGAGTAGGTTTCGGTAAACCTGCCCATCCACTCCGCGTGCAAAACGAACATGATGCCTCTCGCTTTTATTGAATAATTATGTTCGCATCTCTTCGTTTATTCTCAAGTCAAGTCACCGCGTTCAAATTGTTGAAACGTTCTATTATCCAGTTTGCAGTTTGCTGTCTACCTTCCTTGAGAAAGCCATCTGGTTGATGTGCGAAAGCTTGGAAACCTTGATTTTATCTACGCCAATAAATTCGGATAACTAGTATAGTTGTACTATCTTATATATAGTTGGTGTACAGTTCCTTACGTTATTATTTAGGTTTTGCAATCTCCGAGCAATGTGGAACGCCTTTAAACAATTCCGACAGCTTCGACTCAAATTGGAAAAGGAACGGTCCCACCTGGATTTTTTAACCGCTTGCAAGACGTCAAGATTAATCTCAAAGTTCTTTAATTTTAAGACACCGGTAAAAGGATCATGGTTCGAGAAAAGGGACAAATTTCTTCGCCAGACCCTATCAAGAATAGTGAACCTGAAAAGAAAGGAGGTCATGTCAGTGGAATCTAAGTGATATGCCTTACATATGAAGCTATATAGATTTTTGACCCGATCACTTTCAACAACCTAACCCTCCGAGTGGACATGTTAGTCGAAAGACTCCAAACTTCCTTATCCTCCAGACATAAAAAGAAGCTGGATTACCTGAAATCATCTTAGAATCCAAAACCTAAAGATATCACTATTCCCTTTGTCAATATTTCAAACCTGACGCTCACACTGGAAGAAAAGAAAGTTTTGGAACTTGGACCAAAGTTCTGCTTCCGAACGAGACCGAATCCAAAAATCGTCATTTCGGAGCTGGAGAACGTTATATCGCGAGCTCCGGAAAACACCAAAGACGAACTACGCCAACTCTGTTGCTCTAGGCTCCGATCGCTGTACAATCCAAAACAATTGTCCAATGGATTTAAAATTCCGAGACAGATTTCGAACCTTAGAAATGACCGTAATATAATATTAACCCTAACGGACAAATCCGGTCAGATAGCGATTATGAATGCTGCGAACTACAATCAGAAACTCGAGGACTTCATCTCCGCTTCTGGATCTATAGTACTATGAAGGAACCCTTTAAATTGTTGGATTGCACGGGTTCAAAGAGCTGCTAGGTTGACTGCTATCTCGGAAGATCTCAAGAAAGCCGCCAAATTACCACCAGGCCCCCAAATTCCGAAGGCTCTTCGGAAGACTTAAGCACCACAAGCCCGATAATCCATTGAGACCCATCGTGTCGAGGAGATCCGCACTGACGTACCATTTAGAAAAGGCACTCTGCAAATTTCTGGCCAATCACCTCCCTGAATCGGACTTTATAATAACTTCCACTCAAGATTTCATCACGAAAATCAAGCAAATCTCTGTCCAACAGCGTGACATTATCGGCAGTTTCGACGTGGTTTCTCTTTATCCTTCAGTCCCCGTGCAGGAAGCCATCAGAACGTTAAAAGTGGCTATATATAATTCAGCACTTTATTCGCAAGAATCTTGCAGCAGCAGCATCTTCAAATTAATGGACTTAGTCTCAAATTGTAGCTACTATAGTTTCCGAGGAAAAATCTATAAACAAACAAATGGCGCTACGATCGGATCTTAACTTTCAGTAATTCTCGCGGAAGCCATCCTTCGCCCAATCGAGCAGCACATATTCACCAGCATTACCCCAAGACCTACCACTTGGCCCCGATATGCTGACGACGTATTTTTCATATGGCCTCATGGAAAGGAGACGCTCCCGCTTTTTCTGGATAAAATCAATGATATACACACTACGATCAATTTCACTATGGAGTTAGAACACAATAATGCATTGCCTTATCTGGATGTTTTACTGAGTAAATCGCCTGAAAATCGCTTCCGTACACAAGTCTATTACAAACCCACTTCCGTTCCCAACCTGATGCTCCGTAGCTCATTCTGCCCGGCTGATTACAAGACAGCTTTCTTCCGTTCTCGAATCGGAAGAGCATTCGACATCTCCTCCGATGTTCCTTCTAGACTAAATGAATTAAAACACGTTATCGATTTGGCCACTGAGGCAGGATACGATCCGAACATGGTACATAGATATATCGAAAGAAACAAAAATAGACACACCGATCTTTATATGCCGCGGCTACGCTATCTGGGATCTATTCTTTACGTACCAAATGTTTCCTATAAACTCAAGACCGCGCTCAGAAAGATGAACCTCGGTGTTGGCATAAGATCTCGGACATCTTTATATGCTATGCTTAAGCGAAATACTGAGGAGCTCCCACTTTCCAACAAAGCAGGTGTTTATGCTATCCCTCTACAATATCCGGATGACTCCAAGCGATACTACATTGGGATGACCAAGCGTTCATTTAGCATTAGAGTTAACGGGCATAAGAGGGACATAACTGCAAATTAACCACAGCCCTATCCAGAGAAGTCCAGTTCATGTCCGCCGATCCTATGTGGGATGACATAAAGAAATTAGCTGCCTACTCTACTCCTAAATCCACTGCCATTCGGGAAACATTGGAAATCATTACCAACGATGAGGCCTGCAATGATACCGTCTCGCTAGAATTACCACGAGTTTGGAACCAATTCTTCAAATAATTGAATGCCATTAGTTTTCCTCCAAGGTTTCCTTGTGCAAAACGAACATGATGCCTCGCGCTTTTATTGAATAATTATGTTCGCATCTCTTCGTTTATTGTCAAGTCAAGTCACCGCGTTCAAATTGTTGAAACGTTCTATTATCCAGTTTGCTGTCTACGTTCCTTGAGAAAGACATCTGGTTGATGTTTGAAAGCTTGGAAACCTCGATTTTATCTACGCCAATAAATTCGGATAACTAGTATAGTTGTACTATCTTATAGTGTTATTATTTCCTAAAAACGTTTACTATTTTTTTCATTACATTGGTACTGTTTCGAAAGAGTAACAACTTGATCATAGAATTGTTCTATTGCGAAATTTCAACAACACTGTTTTTGTTTTTTATTATTGCGAAACAGTAACAATGTGAAGTAAATATTCCCAAAATCTGTATTTGGAATCATTTGGCAATGGAGCGCGTGCCGCGGTGAGCCACGGATGCAGAAGCTAAGAGGTAAGATTAGAACATTCAATGCTTTATATTTATTCATTTAACCTTTTACTGAGGCGATTTTGATAGGTTGCTCCATTTTTTAAGATCTGACTACCCATCCTGTTTGAGCAAACATGGCTGGCGATGGTTCATATGAGCCAAATTTAATTCCTGTTGCACTGAAAATTAGAGCAATACCATTCATTCCCTTGCGGATTATCACAAGGTATACGCATTAATTTATTGTCTCTGGTGACAGAAATAATGAAACTTTCCATTGGAACTAAAATGTCTAGTAAGGAAAGTACTGCACGAAGAGAGTGAGAATACGAAATCGAAAAAAAAACGATTACAAATAACAAAATAAAATTACACCTCTAACAGTGCTGGAGGAAGCAAAAATACGATATCAAAATAGCCCAGTTAAATCGCCAAACCGGTTAAAAAGATGTCAAACTATAAAGATATACATTACGAATTTCTTAACTTTTTAGGTCAAAGTGGTAAAATCTATAGGTCATTTATTTTTAAGAAATCAAAATGGTTTGTTTAACCGATGAACGTTTATAAATTTCTATCATCGCATCAGAAGTCTATTCATCGTATCGGAAGAAAAAGAGTATAAATCCTTACAATTTTTTTCGCACCCTCCTGTATTTAGAGAATTTTATCATGAAGGCAGAGGGTGCTAAGAATCCCCGGAGGACCGGACTAGGCTGCCATCTGATGCTGACCTTGGCTACGTACAATGGACGCTCCCTATCTTCTGATTCAAGGCTTCTTGAATTGGAAGAGGAACTACAAAGGATCAAGTGGGACATCATGGGGCTAAGTGAGGTAAGGAGAAAAGGAGAAGATCTCATCGAACTGAAAAGTGGACATTTCTTCTACTATCGTGGGACAGATACTGGCAGAACTAGTGGTGTTGGATTTATAATAAACAAGAAACTGAAGAATAAAGTTGTAGAAGTTGAAAGTTCCTCTGACAGAGCTGCATGACTCTTTATCCAACTCTCGAGAGGATACCAGGCTCAGATTATTCAAACTTATGCACCAACCACAAGTCATCCTGAAGAAGAAATTGAAGAATTTTATGAGAAAATTTGACATCTAAATAATAAATGTAAGCAGCACTTAAAGATAATTATGGGAGATTTCAATGCAAAAATAGGACAACGGCAACAGAATGAAACTTCAGTAGGTAAATTTGGTAACGGCAACAGAAACCAGCGTGGAAATACTCTCGTTGAGTTTGCAGAGGCAGAAGGGTTTTTCATCTTGAACTCCTTTTTCAAGAAAAAGCCACACAGGAAATGGACATGGAGACATCCAAATGGGACGACAAGTGAAATTGATTTTATTATGTGTAACAAAAAATTCGTCATAGAAGACTGCAGTGTGCTAAACAAGTTCAACACAGGTAGTGACCATAGCTTGGTGAGATGTAAGATGCACCTCAACACTAAACTTGAACGTGGCAAGCTCAAAAGACAAACAAAATGTATTGACATAACCAACCTTAAAAAACACCATAATACCTTCAAGTTGGAACTGAAGAACAGGTTCTCTGTTTTAGAAGGCCTAACATCGGAAGAAGTGGACATCTCTGAAGTTAACAGAAAAATAACCAAAGCTCTTATGGAAACAGCAGCAAAATTAGCTAGGTCTAAGAACAAGTTGCATGTAAACAAATTATCAGGAAAAAACGAAAATGTTGATGCAAAAAAGAAGAGAGATGATGACAACTAAAGAAAATGTGACTTCCAAAGTGGAATATATAGAGCTATGCAAGACAGTAAGAAAAAGTATCACTGAAGACGTAAGAAAATTCAACTGTGAATTAGTGAGGAAAACAACCAAAACCTAAGATAGCAAAGGGACATCTCAGTAAGGGAAGAAAACAGATTATGGCACTGAGAAAAGAAGATGGTTCTGTAACAAGAAATAGAGGCGAAATTTTGACAAGAGTGAAAGATTTCTACTCCAAATTATATGAAAGGGATGATACATGCACTCCAGACATCATGAAAGATACCAGTACCAGAGTTCCTCCAGTCCTCCCAGCAGAAGTTGCACATGCAATCAAGAACATGAAGCGGGGAAAAACTCCAGGAGAAGATGGAATTACTGTAGACATCATACAAGAAGCAAGTGGAGAAATCGAAACAGTACTCGCCCAAATTTTCACTCGGTGCCTTAATGAAGGGAAGATTCCTGAGGATTGGAACACCGCTACAATGATCCTGCTACATAAGAAAGGTGACATTGAGTATCTCGGGAACTACAGACCTATCAGCCTCCTATCAGTAGTTTATAAAATCTTCACTAAAGTTCTTTCACACCGCTTGAAGGTAACATGGACATGGCTCAACCGAGAGAACAAGCTGGATTCAGGAGTGGCTACAGCACAATAGATCATATCCACGTACTGAGAGAACTAATTGAAAGAGCGAGGGAATATGAACTTCCATTGTGCATGGCTTTTATCGATTACAAAAAAGCCTTTGATTCGGTGAAACCATCAGCAGTTACAATGGCTCTGAAAACCTGCGGTATTGAAGATGCATACATTGATATTATTAATAACATCTATGAAAATGCAAGTGCAAAGATTCGGCTGTTTGAAAATACAACACACGTAAAAATTGGAAAGGGAGTGAGACAAGGTGACACCATATCTCCGAAGCTCTTTAATGCCACATTGGAGGGTGTTTTTCAGTTGCTGAGCTGGGAAAACAAGGGGATAAAGATTAATGGAGATTATCTAACCCACCTTCGTTTTGCTGATGACGTAGTCATTTTTGCAACTACCCCATCAGAGCTGCAGAGTATGATCCAGGAACTTGCTGACAAGAGTAAAGAAGTGGGATTAAAAATGAACTTTCAGAAGACAAAAGTGATGTTCAATGCTTTTACAAGAAATGAAGATTTATCGATTTATGGAGAAAAGCTGGAGATAACAGACACGTACGTTTATCTTGGACAGCAGATATCAAGTGAGGGTCACATTGATGAAGAAATTAATCGGCATACAAAACTTGCCTGGAGAGCTTTTGGAAGAAACAGCATAATTTTCAAGAGCAATATGCCATTGTGTCTTAAAAGAAAAGTGTTTGATCAATGCATCCTTCCAGTGCTTACGTATGGTGCAGAGACGTGGACCTTAACTAAAAGAGACATACAAAGGCTGCAGACAACTCAAAGAAGCATGGACAGGTGCATACTTGGTGTAACCAGGAGAGATAAGAAGAGGAACTCGTGGATCCGAAAAATGACAAGAGTGGAAGACATCATGATCAGAGTTAAATCCCTGAAATGGCAATGGGCTGGACATACTGCCAGAAGGACAGATCATCGATGGACAGCCGAAATTTTAGATTGGATTCCAAGGGACAGGAAAAGTCCCAGAAGAAGACCACATGGGAGATGGGTGGATGAAATTCGAAAATATGCAGGGGTGACATGGAGGAGACTGGCACAAGACAGACAGTTGAGGAAACTTGGGGAGACCTTCGTCCAGCAGTGGATTGATAATGGTTGACAATGATGATGATATATACATATCGAATGAAATAGACAAGGCGCGAAACCCCGGCGCAAAGATATTTTGTCTATTTCTCCTCTCTCTCTCTCTCGCTCGCTCTCTCTGTCTCTCCCATTCGATTTATTTATATCAGCTAGGATATTTCGTGAGCAGCATTTGTGCGCCACTTAAGCCTTATGGCTTTTTGTTCTTTTATTTTTTTGCCTCCATATAGTGACGTTCCTATTGGGCTTAGTCTAGAGTTGACTTTGTGGTGAGCGTTTTGTGATTTGTGTTGGATGCTTGATTTCGGTCTGAGGTATGACTTCGTCAACTTTTTACGATAATTATTTTTTAAATTTAATTTTATGATATCTGACGTATATGTATCAATAAATCATCACTCGCAAAATAAAGGTTTTGCGATGGATTTGGGAAACCTCGAGGTGACCGATGCCTTCATTTACTTAGGACAACAGGAATCAAGCAAGGATCACATTGATGAAGACATTAATAGGCGTATAAAACTTGGTTGGAGGGCTTTTGGAAGAAACGGCAAAATTTTCAAGAGCTATATGCCATTACATCTTAAAAGAAAAGTGATATTTAGTCAATTCATCCTCCCAATTCTTACATATGGAGCAGAGACATGGAACTTAACTAAGAAAGACATACAATGACTGTAGACGATGGAAAGAAGCATGGAGAGATGCATGTTTAGTGTAACCAGCAGAGATAAGAAGAGGAACTCATGGATATGGAAAATGACAACAGTAGAATGCATCATGATCAGAGTAAAATCCCTGAAACTGCAATGGACTGGACATGTTGCCAGAAGAATGGACCACTGATTGACAATCGAAATTTTAGACTGGATAATATCAAGTGACAGGAAGAGACCTAGAAGTAGAACACATCGGAGATTGGTGGATGAAATTCGAAAACATGCGGGAGTAACGTGGAGGAGACTGGCTCAAGACAGACAGTTGTGGAAGACACTTGGGAAGACACGAGAAGAGAAAACAACTCCATTAAGATTATTTGTGTCAAAAAAATGGCGAATTCGATAGCCGAGTATTGAATAAGTAAATTTCAAAAAGTTCGATTCACTTAGGTAAAAAAAAAGCAGCCTGGTGGAGCTGCTTTTTTACTTAGTGAATCGAACAGCCTGGCGGAAAGCCTAAAAAAAGCAGCCTGGCAGAGCTGCTTTTTTACTTAGTGAATCGAACAGCCTGGCGGACAGCCTAAAAAAAGCAGCCTGGCGGGGCTGCCGCCAGGCCACTTTTACAAATTTTTAGGTGCAAACATTTGTAATACATAGCATCTTATCCTTATTGGTATAAAAATTCAACTATTTGGACTGATATTGTTTCCACATTCTGCTGTTAATATACATACGTAAATAGGAAATTTAGCTATGTCCGTGAAAGGGGGCCTCAAGTCCTGTGGAATAGCTCCTTTCCCGCCATCCAATTTTTATGACCAATTGAAATGTTTTCCAAAGATTTTACTTATTTACTGAAAAAAAAATTGCTATTCATTTTAATACCTCATTCAAAGCAGATTAAAGTTTCCAGTTTCGTATGAAGTTTCCGCAAAATGTTTTGCAAAATCTCTTTGCTAAGGCTGGATGCCCTTTTAGCCGTGAGGCCACCTAGGAATGCGGGAGTTGTGGAGGTTTTCAGTACGCCCTTGCCAACTGCCTAACTCTAACATCTTCACGTGCTGACAACACACCTCCTATCCAGCGAGACATAGACGCTACGTGATTTCTAAAGGTGTCTTCTGGTATCTGGTACTAACTTGTTACCAGCAGATCCTTTAACTCTTGTATGTTACGAGGTTGAGCCTCCGCAGATCGGATTTGCTGTTCCAACATATACCATAGATGCTTGATTGGATTGATGTCTGGGGAATTCGGAGGCCAGGGTAATACATGGAATTCTTCCTGATGTTCTTGAATCACTCTCGAACGATCCGGACAGTTTGGCATGGCGAATTATCCTGCTGAAAGAAGGCACTCCTAGAAGGGAACATCGTAGCCACGAAAGGATGCACCTGACCTGCAGTGATGATCTGCTGTATTGTAGACGTCATTGTTTCCTGCACATGAATGAGTGGACCCAGGGTTTCTTAGCAGAACATTGCCCAAAGCATTAACTTCTTCCCCCCGCTTGTTGTCGTCCCTCGATGCATCCTGGTGTCAAGGCTTTTCCGGTAATCAACGCGGACGAACATGCCGTTCACATGGTTCTAGAGGAAACGAGATTCATCGGATTAGAAGATTTCCTTCCAATCATTCAAGGCCCCGTTTTGATGATCGCGTGCCCATTGTAGGCACTTTCTAGGCTGAACCGAGGTTAGCATGGGCACTCGGAGAGGCCTGTGTCTACGCGGACCTATTTTCATCAGAATTCGATGTACTGTGTGTTGTGACACATTGCCCACCTCATTATCACTCAAATTACCTGCCAGTTCGGCGTCAGTATGCCATATGTACGGAGGCGAATTAATTTTGTAATGAAATGCCACGTGGACGAAAATTCCCGTTGGAAGAAAACTATATAAATAATTAGAGATAGTTAATTACTCTCATGTATTTATAGAAACTCATTTCGTAGCAAAATTCCTGCAATAAAAAAAACCCTCGTAATATTGTAAAATTAAAAACAGAACACTTCATTTCACATCGCGCAGTGAAAATGGCTCACCTTCAGGCAGACGCGCGTGCGTGGCGAACCAGTGAAGTGGCTAAACGTCCACTTCGCAAGCAGGATGTTTTTCGTTAGATGCTATTTGATCTAAACGGGCGTTTTTCAGGACCTGTTGAGAAAATTCTCCCAGCAGCGTGCCATCATGCAGAAAATTTTGTTGGAAAAGAAAGAGGAAATGTGCCTTTCGGAAACTGTGGTTATATAAAAAATATTCAGAATTCACATACTATTAAGAAAAGACAGAAGCAAAAAAAATATTTATCGGATACTAAAACAACAAAAAAAATACTCAAAAACCAACAGGTATGAGTAAAAAAGAAGATCAAGTAATAGCAACCTGAATGTAGAAAGTGTTGAGAATGCCGAGCCTTGGCTTTATCAAGGACCAGCAAAACCCTGCATTTTCTCACTTCCACAATGACCTAGTTGGAAATGGGTTATATATATATATATTCATATATATATATATATATATATATATATATTAATGGCTACTACTGTGAAATTGGCGGACAAGATTTGGCAAGCCATCAGTTACGACACATGATTGCCGATGATGATGATGATGATGATATATAATTTAATGGCTACTACTGTGAAATTGGCGGACAAGATTCATCAAGCCATCAGTTACGACACACGATTGCCGGCTGCTACTGCCGGAAAACTGGCGGACCACAATAGGCTAGGCATCATTTATAGCACGTTACAGAACCGCTTAAGGGCCGCTTGCGGCAACCACTGCCTTTGATGGATCACTGATGGCCTTGTTCTGGCACATGACAACTGATGGGGGTGCCAACTGTTGGCCAGCTGCTGGCATAAACGGCTGGCCCATGTGGTAGCCGCCGGGATATTTTGCTGACGGTTGGGCAGCGGTACCATAGTGCTGGGCCACTGCTGGCTTGAGTGCTGGACCAGTAAAACGGTTTTTGCTGGGACGCTATTAGATTGGTATATCTAATGTTTGTCCGTTGAGTGTGTATAAAGATAGAAATTTCCACCATATATTTACAAAAAGTTATTAATTTATCCACATTAATCAGCAGCAAGCTTTTCATCTCTCCATTAATCCATTATTCCACCTATGTCCCTTTTACATTCGACGTAGACTTTTTCTCCCTGCTGACTCACTGTCCGCTTTGCCAAAATGTATAAACTGTTCGAGGAAGTAATGTGCCGCTCAGTAAGCTAATGTTTAACCGAGAAGTAACGGAATTTACATAAACAACAGAAACTCAAAAGGACGATTTAATAAGAGGCATACGTGGCAAGTTCTATGTCATTATTTTCATCTCCCCCTCCTCCAAAATCCTGTACGGAACTTCCACTTCGTTAGAAATTCTGAATTCCCTTGCATGAAAGTAGCTTGATATTAAACTTGTGGAAATCACATGTACAGACCTAAGACAACATCCTTCGTCTATCCCCGGAAAGTAAAAGCAATAAGAGAAATCAAATTCCCGTGCTTCAGATCATTTTATCACTGGATGGCAAGAATCTGTCATTCTGTCCTCTAGATCCAAAGACATTATAAATAGGCGGATAACAGGACTTCCCAACATGACATCGCAATCAACAAACATGGTTAAACGTGGTGATCTGAGTGACTTGGATCGTGGACTTGCGCCAACAATGCTTCCACGATTCAAGTTGCTCAGATCACCACGTTTACCCATTAGGGAAATACAACTTTTTAAAACGTTTGACACTCAGCAAGAAAAATTATACGATGGTAAAGGCAGACAACGTGTG
Source organism: Macrothele yani (assembly GCA_039090855.1). Classification (NCBI taxonomy): domain Eukaryota; kingdom Metazoa; phylum Arthropoda; class Arachnida; order Araneae; family Macrothelidae; genus Macrothele; species Macrothele yani. Next base: position 69,747,574 of record CM076998.1, read on the forward strand.
AAATACTTTCTCCCATAGCAATACATTCTAACTAAAAGTTTTCCAATTTGAATAATGAGCGCTGAGGTAGCGCATCCATAGTCAGTCTGACAGACAGACAATACGATAACAAAAATATGTTATTTTGTAGAATATCTGGGTCAGTGGATTTGTCAAAGAGAAATCAAAATGGCGTTACAGAAGTAATAGCTTGATATTGGGTTGGTGCGAATAAAATGTCCGGCAAAGGATCAGCACACGTGGACGGCGGAACGAAAACGTAGGACAATTTACCTAGGCAAAATAATGCCCCTCGACATCGACACATAGTTGCCATTTGTCCGGCAAAGCCATGATCCCGGAACGAAAAAAGTCTTGTGGCTGGGACCCGAAAAAGTCATCAACTGCAAGTTGAACCTCGTTGTCTGTCGTGAACTGTTTCCCGGAGAGGAAGTGATCCAGACGACGAAACAGATGATACTCTGTCGGAGACAAGTCCGGGTTATAGACAGGATGAGGCTGTGCTTCATAGCCCTAGGCACTTTGACAATCCACCGACCATTAGTGCCAGCATCGCTCGTTGTGCGACATGAGGGCTGCCTTTGTCCTGGAGCAGAGGAACACCATGTCTTTTGACCAAAGCCGGTTGTTTCTGCAGAAATATCCGGTGCACCTGGTGTAATTCAGCACAACAACGTTCTGCAGTGATGGTTTGGCCTTTTGACAAGAAACTCCGATGAAATATCCCGGCTGTGGACCACCAGACAAGCAGCATCATCTTCTTGGTATGTAGGCGTGGCTTAGGATGCCGTCCAGCAAGCTGTGCTTTGCTTAACCATTGTGCAGATAGTTTCTGATTATCATAAAGGACCCACTTCTCGACGCAGGTGACGATTCGATGCAGTAGAGGTTCCTGTTTATTCTTGGCAAGCAGTAACGTGCAGACTTCCAAGCGCTTAGTTTTATTGGAAGTTGACAACTCATGCGGCAACCACGTGTTCAATTTTTTGACCCTACCCAGCGCAGCCAGACGCCAAACAACTGTCGTGTGGTGGACACCTACCTCTGCCGCTATCTCACGGTACACGTTTTTCGGGGTCCGCTTCAACTACACGTAACAGAACATCGTCAGAAACAGCAAGAGGTCAGTGCCCACGTGCTTCGTTTTGCAGGTCCGGATCTCCGCTTCGAAATTTCACAAACCATCGCCGATTGGTGGTGCAGACTTCCAAGCGCTTAGTTTTATTGGAAGTTGACAACTCATGCGGCAACCACGTGTTCAATTTTTTGACCCTACCCAGCGCAGCCAGACGCCAAACAACTGTCGTGTGGTGGACACCTACCTCTGCCGCTATCTCACGACACGTTTTTCGGGGGTCCGCTTCAACTACACGTAACAGAACATCGTCAGAAACAGCAAGAGGTCAGTGCCCACGTGCTTCGTTTTGCAGGTCCGGATCTCCGCTTCGAAATTTCACAAACCATCGCCGATTGGTTCGTTCGTTGGCTCGATGTATTCTCCCCAAACGCTTTGTTAACGTTTCGAGATGCAATTTCTGCAGAATGGCCCAGTTTAAATTCATACTGGAAGATGACTTTAAATGCGGCGTCTGCATGTTTTCTTTGAAAGCTACGGTACGTCCAAACAAACCGCGTCTGAACCATGTTCTTCACACACATGCTAACTGTTTATAGTAACTCTGTGACGTAATACCCGCAACACCTGTGGGTGGTTCCATTCCGCTGTGGTTGGGGGCCTATTTACACTGCTCGTTTGCACTGGACATTTCATTCGGCCGCCCCGGTGGCGCAGTGGTCTAAGGCGCTGGCCTCTGATCATTCGTCCGTAAGGGGTCGGGTTCGAATCCCGGTCAGGCATGGATGTTGTGTTTGTCTTACGGCACTGGCTCTCTCCCTTCCCTGGAACCAGTGACCCTAAATTAGGGACGGGCGACTGCTTATAGCCCATTGAGTTGCTCACGGTGGTCGTTAAACCTCCAATCAAAAAAAAAAAATAAAATAAAAAAACATTTCATTCGCACCAACTTAATACTTAGCACGTAGTCGCACGCACAAGAGTCAAACAACTTTTTATGAAGTTTGAGTTGAACCTCCTTTTAAAAAAAAACAAGACTGAAGCAGAACGAATGTGAAAAAAAGGTCGACCAGGTGCTTGACGAGGAAGAAAACGTTTAGTACAGACATTTTGAAGCATGGGAGTAAAGGAAGATATACTCACGAAGTCACGAAGACAAAACAGGCAGTAGTTGAAGTACCTTTGAAAAGGCGACCTGTGTTCATAATAATCACAGCATATATATACAAGTAAATAATATACATGAGACTGTCGGTGGTGTACGATGTCGGTGGTGTGATATAGACGACATTGTAAATAAACTTAGATATACCAAACTTTAAGAAAATCGGAATCTCTGTGATTCACTTGTCAGATATGTTTTCTCACAGACAGCAATAAGTAATGATGATACTGAGTTTTGTGAAATTCAGACCCTCTCTCTGGCGGTGGCGGAACTAGAAATCACATCCTTCTGATCCGGAGCCGAATGCTTTTCCAATTAAGGTACGCCGACATGGCCTTTCGTTGCTACTTGCCGTCTTGACATGTGCGTCATCTCTAAGGTAGGTACGTCACAAATTTTAAATTGTTTTTGTTTTGAAAATTAAATGTTGATTGAATATCTCATATGGAATATCTTTATAAATCATTTCAAAGTGTGTGCACAGTTAACATCTCCTTCAAAATCAGGAACATTCAAATCTCCCAAATCAAAGGTATTGTCACCCAGTGTAATAATTTCCATGGCCATTATTCAACGTTTCGATAAGCTTAAAGCAGCGATCAATGTAGACGATTTTCTCACGTTTCAGAGTTACTTCGCGTGGCACTTCCTTCATGTCCTACAGTGTTCACCATTTAGCAGTTGCCGAAATAACGGGAAAATATCAGAATATGGGGCACTCATGTCAAAACTAAAGGAGACACGCAGAAGCCTCTCCGATCCATGTATTCTCAAGTGATTAGAAACTTTCCGAGCCTCTTACAGTCTACCATTGTCCTGCAGGACGATAACACAGGCGTCTTATGTCTCTTGTTAATTTTTGGTATCAGTGTAACTAGAAGTGACTTCTTGTAACGCACTGGTATCACGTTTTCTCCTGAACTGAAATATTCCAATCGCTTCCTACGAGCAACAATTCCCATTATCATTGTCGAGTGGTAGCGTAGGTTTCTGTATAGTAGCGTACGTTTCTGTATAGTCGTTTGAGTTGGGCCTGGGTTCGAGTCCGGATGAGCCATGGGTGGTGAGTTTGTTTTACGGTGCTGGCTCTGCCCCCCCCCCCCACCTGTGGAACTAATGACCTTATATTAGGAACGGACAACTGCTTGCAGCCCTTAGTTGTGGTCGTTATCTATAGTAGTCGTTCTAAACACTGAAACTAAACCAAATCATAGGAACCCCAGTTGAATTTTGCATTTTTTTTCAAATGAGGGCAGGTTTCCACTGAGGGAGAGCTGGTTCTTCTTCTCGTCTCCGAAATCCCCTACCCAAGTTCAGACAATTAGGCTAAAAAAAGTCTTGGATTCCATGATTTTACAAAATTTTTGAGAATTGTCCTTGGAGTGAACCGGTGCAGTATCCACTTTGAGGTACTTACTTTCATTCGGAGAATTTCTCTTGGGTGAAGGTAAACATTCCCAAGACATTTCATACAGGCCGCTCCGGTGGCGCAGTGGTCTAAGGCGTTGGCCTCTGATCATTCGTCCGTAAGGGGTCCGGGTTCGAATCCCGGTCAGGCATGGATGTTGTGTTTGTCTTACGGCACTGGCTCTCTCCCTTCCCTGGAACCAGTGACCCTAAATTAGGGACGGGCGACTGCTTATAGCCCATTGAGTTGCTCACGGTGGTCGTTAAACCTCCAATCAAAAAAAAAAAAAAAAAAAAAATTTCATACATTACCCAAATTTTTCATGGACGTGGTATTCGTAGTAGGTTGAGCAAACCCTCAGGCTCAACGCAACGGGTGGGGTGGGGTAGTCTTCAGCTCACTTAACTTTTCTTTACCCCCCCCTTTATTCCCCCATCCAAATATTTAAGCAGTCCGAAAATATGGCATGTCATGTACAACCACTTAAGGCTTGGATAAACATGAGTGAATTTCTCGAATTCACAGAAATTTTGTTACATAAAATGAATTTTTTTCTTAAATTTAGTGTTTGTATTTCTTGAAAATGGAGAGAGCCCTCTGAGAGAATGTCTGAGACAGCAGTAGATAGACACCATTTTTGTAATTACAGTTTAAAATGTTGAGAGAGAGTGAGAACGAGAGAGAGGGAGAAAAAGAGGGAGAGAGAGGGGTAGAGAGAGAGAGAAAGAATTAGATATTCCCTGTCAGGTTACAAACTAAAAAGGGAGTGGTTAAATTACTACGTCGCCCCAGCGAGGTAGTGATCTAACAGCTCCCTTCTGAACGCTTGTTGGAGATGGGTCCGGGTTCAAGTCCGCGAGAGAGAAGAATGTTATGTTTGTCTTACGGCACTGGCTCTCTCCCTTCCCTAGAATCAGTGCTCCTAAACTAGGGACGAGCGATTGCCTATTGAGTTGCTCACGGTGGTCGTTAAACCCCCAACCATTAAAAAAGCTTCTGTTCGTGATTTAGGATCTATTTTTCAACAAACTGCTTTATTGTCATGAATGAATGCAGAACAGGACACTTTTTTGCAACCAAACACTTTTATTGTTTGACTACATATCAAGCGAAAAAACTGGTTTACGGAATATCTTTCTGTGTATTAGAAGCTAAAGCTTTCCATGATTAAAAATAACTAAAGCCAGAAACTAAAACTTCAGAAAACAAAGATATGTAAAAACGTGTGTTGCTGCTGGCAGACTTCGTGGAGCAAATATTGAATCATAAAGTCGAAATTTGCGGTGAAACAAAGTTCTTTCAATTTGACAAGGTAACACTTTTATCAACTCAGCGAAGCGCCAATTTTTGCGTATGAAAATAACGCACCCATTAAGCTACGAGGAAAATGAACATGTTATAAAAGTCAGTTATAATGTCAGCCCAGAGTAGTATAAAATGTGGCGTACTGGCTCTCATAGGTTAACATCAGGAGCGCGTGGTAGACTGGGTTGCTGCCAGTGAGTGGTGTGCGGGTCTGGACGAAATATTGAATGACTTCCTACTCTCCAAATGAATCGCTTCCGGTCATAGTGGTTCTATAACCTCACAAGTTTGCTTTGAGTGGTGCGCTCCTCCGATCGACTGTTTGGATGACATCACATGCCCAAGGTGTTGGGTGCATCTCTTGTGCTCCGCTCTGGTGTCAGTAGGGAGGATTCTATTTTTAGAAATTCCTTTTATTTTTAGAATTTCACTGTGAGTTTATTCTAAGCGTGTTGGGAATTTTTATTGAGCTAGAGCAATGACTTCATTACGCGGGGAGATTCTTTCAGCTCGTGTGAAAAAATCACTCCTTTCAATAAGCAGCATCGAACCAGCGACATTAGCGTTCCTAAGGCGATGCTTTGGACTTCCGACTAAGCTCCGTTTAGTTAATGGTGCGCTATCTAGGAACTAACGAAGATGAAGAACGTTGCTTCTTGAATACATTATTTTTTCTATGGTTCATTTTTATTTTCTCTGTAGGATGAATATGAAACACCGAGATGCAGCAACATTTTAGATTTCTTTTTTTAAATCAGACTGCATCTAACATTTCTTCTCAACCTAAATACGGCTTTTAAAAAACACCTAAATATGGCTTTTTTCTAACTGTGTATGTAACTTAAACAATGTTTCAAACTGCTTTTAATGTAAGTTTGCGTGAATTATACAAATCTGTAGTGCTTAAACATAAAATTAAATTTCAACAGTATTTTCTTTATTCTTGCTTTATTTTTACAATTCATTCCAAGAAACGTTTCTTCTGTATTACTTCTTTTCCGTTTATAACATCAAAATATTATTCTATGTTTACATATTGGTTAAAGTTTGCGATGTATTGGCGTGATATTTGGTTAAGACGTTCTACTTTGATTCTTACTTTGCTTTTCCATTTCATTCCACTAAAGGCTTCTTAACGACTTTATATTTATTATGCAAAATGGGATCTCATGAAAGGCGCTAAAGGATATAATTTGCCTTTTTCTCGCAAAAAAGAAGAATTTCTTATTCTATAGTTGTTTGTTATATTATTTGTATTCACTGACACAGCAGAAAAAGCATTCATTCTGAAGACACACCATATAAAAAGTTCGCAGTTCCACTAAAAACCGAATTCTTTGCGACATATTTTAACTTTTTTTCTGTATAACATTTTTTCTGACTCGGCTGAAAAAAATATTCGTTCTCAAAATATAACAACTAAAAAGCTCTTACTTCCACTCAATCATATTCTTAGCGATATACTCTGAGTGGCCACTTTATTATGACCACCCCCTCAGTACTTCGTTGGGCCACCTTTTGCCTTTAATAATGCGTCGATTCTTGGTGTCATGGACTCCACGAGATGTTGATAGGTGGTTTGTGGGATCTGAGACCATGCTTGATGAATAGCACTTTCCAGGAGTGTGAGATTGCAGGGTTGTGGATCCAGCTGTCTGATGGCTCGCTCGTTCAACTTCATCCCACAAATTCTCAATGGGGTTGAGATCTGGAGATCTTGGGGGCCACCTAAGCGAAGTACACTCACCGGCATGTTCCTGAAACCAATCCTGTACAATACGAGCACTATGGCAGGACGCATTATCTTGTTGAAAGTAGCCATTGACATTGGGACAAACTGTCCATACGACAAGATGCACTTGGTCCGCAACGATGTTTAGATATGATGTGCCAGTCAGACGTTGATCAACACGAATTAAAGGGCCCAAAGCATGCCATGAAAACATTCCCCAAACCATAACTTTGCCTCCACCAGCTTGAAGGGTTGTAGCAATGCATTTGGGGTCCATGCTTTCGTGCTGTTTCCGCCAAATTCTCACTCGGCCATCGGCATGGTGCAACTGAAAACGTGATTCATCGCACCACATAATTTGTTTCCAATTATCGACTGTCCAATCCTCATGCTTCTGTGCAAGCTGGAGACGTTTTCTTTTGTTAATTGCAGACAGCAAAGGTGTTCGAACTGGCCTTCGGCTGCCATATCCCATCCGATGCATTGTACGGCGAACAGTGCGTGCAGAGATCATTTGAGGGGATCCTTGATTAAGATGATCCGTAATTTGCTGCACTGTTGCCTGTTACCAGTCTGGACACTCTCCGTTCCGCCTGAGCAGTCACTAGTCGATGACGACCACACGTTGCACGTAGAGATCCAGTTTTTGGCTGACAGTCTAGTCTTTAAACACTTTAACAACAGCTGCTCTGGAACATTTCACGAATGCGGCAGTTTCGGTGATACTCGCTCCATGGGTCCGAGCTCCTACAATCATCCAACGTTGAAAGTCCGTCAAATCGCATTTTTTACCCATCTCGTTACCCAAAAATCACTTCTACTGCTGTCGCAAGCACTAAGCTTTCCCTTTTTATACTAGCCTCGCCCTCTGGCGGCAACAGCGTGCAGCCATAGCTCATTTGCTTAAAACTGTCAGGTGGTCATAATAAAGTGGCCACCCAGTGTATATATATATATATATATATATTTCCCCTATTGAACATAATATATTTTTCCAACTCATCAGGAAAGCATTTATTCCCATCACATACCTAAAACATCATACATCCGCGGACAAATCTTTTACTTTAAGAAAGGTTTTTACTCACCTCCCCTCCCCCTCCCGTATAGCATACTTAATATATTTTTTCTAACTGTCATTCCATCTTTACGTATTAGTTTCACTTTGCTATGTAACTAATCTATGTTTTAAAGAGTTTGATTTTTTTACTTCACAGTTTTTTCTCATTCACTCCAATAATTTTTTCTCTTTACGAAATAATTACATGTCTTTTCTCTATGATCATGCCTATCATCAGAAATGTACAAAGGCCTCAGATATATTTTAGTCACTCAAGAACAGATTCAGGCCTATTTCTTGAAATTTTCTGTAGGATTTCATTCGTGTTTTTTTACAAAGGAATTGTTTTTTTCTATGGCGATTTTTTTATACAATTTATTCATTGTCACATCACAAAAACATTTATTCTCATGACATATCAACTAAAATATCATATATATATAAACTAATGTTTTTAAAGAATTATTTTTTACGTTTTTCCTGTACAACCTAATATTTATTGCAAACTCGCTTCGTCAAAGTCAGTATGAACGGTCTTAATCACATTAGTTTTCCTCATTTATTTCACATATCATCGAGATGCATCAAAACTTTGTGCATATTTAATTCTCTTCATGACCAGTTCTAACGTGTGAGACATCGCACCTAACATGAAACATCTGTGTCTGCCGTATTTACCTTTAGGTGTTAACTTTCGTTTACCTTTACATTCGTTTTAAACGGGTTATCTCTATCGCAACGGTTTCCCCAGGATAAGATGACGCGTCATTTATTTAATTAATTCAAGAACATATTACCTTTGCACATAGAGAACGCTCGATCGTATTCTAATTATGTTTTGTCTTGAATCTTATAAGAAACAGGCAGCGAGAAGTCTTCCACTCAAACATCATCAATTCAAAGCATTCGTTCTCTTTTTCACGTCATTTTCTATAATTCAACATCTACGATATTCTTTGCACTACAGCATGCATACAGGCATTCTTTTCTCTAATCTTAGAAAATATTTCCCCAAACAGACGCGGACTATGCCGCCGGGATACCGGGTGAATTCCCAGTTGGCCGCCATATTCGGAGCCGACAGGTCTTATGTTAACTCAAACAAAGTATATAGATATTCGTATGTACATATGTTTGTCCTTCTCCATGCTTATAGAAGAAAACCAAGTTATGTTAAACCGGCAAGTTTTGTTTACCAGTTTGATGGCTTCTAAAACTATAAAAAAAAATTACGTATCAAATGTTCTGTTGAGCCAAACACTTTCATGTATATACTGTACATTCCTCTCCCCTCGACTTTTTAGCATATATGTTCGTTCCTTTCGGCTGATTTCTTGTACCTCAATCGGCTTTGCAGTTGAAGTTGTATATTAATACATTATAATAAAATATACTATCAATCTCTGCGATAGAAACTTGAAATTCGTTTTATAAGTTAATCCATTGAGCTTCCACTGTGGTAAATTTTTTGGGTCGCTTTACGTATATGCTTATCTTCATAACGATACTTTTGTCTGTATATGATTGGCAACTCTTTTTGAAAGCCTTACATTAATTCTTGAACTACAAGTTTCGAAAGCCTTTTTCAACCAGAGAAAAAGTGCTGTTTCCATTTGGAAGTAATTAAAAAAAGTACTAATCTTCGCATTTTTTACTTTCTCTCACTTTATAAATGTGTGCTAAAATTCTTACAATTACGGAATTTTTCACTTTTCTCAAGATAGCTTTCCGTTAATGTTTTGTTTATGATTGGTAACCATCTGATGATTTACTCCTGCTCCATCGAAATGACGACAGTACTGCAAAAAAAGAATCCCTTTGGAACACTTGGATTTTTCTTCTCACTAAAAGTGAAGAAACTATTGCGATTCTGAATTCAGCAATTGTAAAATAATTCGTAAGAACGGAATAAAAATCTTGGACAGTCTCTCTCTCGAAAATACCTTGTCTGTTGCTTCAGCAAGGGAAGTAATTTAACTAGGAATATATATATTAAGGGACGTAAGGTCAGCTGATGCGTAACATCACAGCCTCTCCTTGACAAATGTCAACCCCGCCTTCTCGTGGTACATCCTGTTCCCCCTAAAGGGGCTCTGATGACCGCCAATAGCGGTATAACTATACCATCGGGATGAGAGGAAATGCTATCCCACACTCACCAACCTGCTTGGCCAGCGTGGTGAGTTATGGCCAAACCCCTCCGAAATGACTCCACAACTTAAATCTTGGCCCTCAGTCTCCGGCAGCTGGAATGTACCTGGCCAAGGCAGCGGCCAGTGCGACATGAAGGCAGAGGGTGCTAAGAATCCCTGGAGGACCGGACTAGGCTGCCATCTGATGCTGACCTTGGCTACGTATAATGGACGCTCCCTATCTTCTGATTCAAGGCTTCTTGAATTGGAAGAGGAACTACAAAGGATCAAGTGGGACATCGTCGGGCTAAGTGAGGTAAAGAGAAAAGGTGAAGATCTCATTGAACTGAAAAGTGGACATCTCTTCTACTATCGTGGGACTGATACTGGCAGAACTAGTGGTGTTAAATTTATAATAAACAAGAAACTGAAGGATAAAGTTGTAGAAGTTGAAAGTTCCTCTGACAGAGCTGCAAGACTCGTTATCCAACTCTCGAGAAGATACCGGGCTCAGATTATTCAAACTTATGCACCCACCACAAGTCATCCTGAAGAAGAAATTGAAGAATTTTATGAGGAAATTCGTCATCTAAATAATAAAGGTAAGCAGCACTTAAAGATAATTATGGGAGATTTCAATGCAAAAATAGGGCAACGGCAACAGAATGAAACTTCAGTAAGTAAATTCGGTCACGGCAACAGAAACAAGCGTGGAAATACTCTCGTAGAGTTTGCAGAGGCAGAAGGGTTTTTCATCTTGAACTCCTTTTTCAAGAAAAAGCCACACAGGAAATGGACATGAAGACATCCAAATGGGACGACAAGTGAAATTGATTTTATTATGTGTAACAAAACATTTGTCAAAGAAGACTGCAGTGTGCTAAACATGTTCAACACAGGTAGTGACCGTAAATTGGTGAGATGTAAGATGCACCTCAACACTAAACTCGAACGTAACAAGCTCATAAGACAAACAAAATGTATTGACATAACCAACCTTAGAAAACACCATAATACCTTCAAGTTGGAACTGAAGAACAGATTCTCTGCTTTAGAAGGTCTAACATCGGAAGAAGTGGACATTTCTGAAGTTAACAGAAAAGTAACCAAAGCTCTTATGGAAACAGCAACAAAATTAGCTGGGTCTAAGAGCAAGTTGCATGTGAACAAATTATCAGGAAAAACCGAAATGTTGTTGCAAAACAGAAGAGAGATGAGGACAACTAAAGAAGATGTGACTTCAAAAGTGGGATATATAGAGCTATGCAAGACAGTACGAAAAAGTATCACTGAAGACATAAGGAAATTCAACTGTGAACTAGTAAGGAAAGCAATTGAAAACAACCAAAGCCTAAAGATAGCAAAGGGACATCTCAGAAAGGGAAGAAAACAGATTATGGCACTGAGACAAGAAGATGGTTCTGTAACAAGAAAAAGAGGCGAAATTTTGACAAGAGTGAAAGATTTCTACTCCAAATTATATGAAAGGGATGATACATGTACTCCAGACATCATGAAAGGTACCAGTACCAGAGTTCTTCCAGTCCTCCCAGCAGAAGTTGCACATGCAATCAAGAACATGAAGCGGGGAAAAGCTCCAGGATAAGATGGAATTACTGTAGACATCATACAAGAAGCAAGTGGAGAAATCGAAACAGTACTCGCCCAAATTTTCACTCGATGCCTTAATGAAGGGAAGATTCTTGATGATTGGAACAACGCTACAATGATCTTGCTACATAAAAAAGGTGACATTGAGGATCTCAGGAACTACAGACCTATCAGCCTCCTATCAGTGGTTTATAAAATCTTCATTAAAGTTCTTTCACACCGCTTGAAGGTAACACTGGACATGGCTCAACCGAGAGAACAAGCTGGATTCAGGAGTGGCTACAGCACAATAGATCATATCCTCGTACTGAGAGAACTAATTGAAAGAGCGAGGGAATATGAACTTCCATTGTGCATGGCTTTTATCGATTATGAAAAAGCCTTTGATTCGGTGAAACCATCAGCAGTTACAATGGCTCTGAAATCCTGCGGTATTGAAGATGCATACATTAATATTATTAATATCATCTATGAAAATACAAGTGCAAAGATTCTGCTGTTTGAAAATACAACACACATAAAATTGGAAAGGGAGTGAAACAAGGTGACACCATATCTCCGAAGCTCTTTAATGCCACATGGGAGGGTGTTTTTCAGTCGCTGAGCTGGGAAAACAAAGGGATAAAGATTAATGGAGATTATCTAACCCACCTTCGTTTTTGCTGATGACATAGTCATTTTTGCAACTACCCCATCAGAGCTGCAGAGTATGATCCAGGAGCTTGCTGACAGGAGTAAGGAAGTAGGATTAAAAATGAACTTTCAGAAGACAAAAGTGATGTTCAATGCTTTTACAAGAAATGAAGATTTATCGATTGATGGCGAAAAGCTGGAGATAACAGACACGTACGTTTATCTTGGACAGCAGATATCAAGTGAGGTTTACATTGGTGAAGAAATTAATCGGCGTACAAAACTTGCCTGGAGAGCTTTTCGAAGAAACAGCATAATTTTCAAGAGCAATATGCCATTATGTCTTAAAAGAAAAGTGTTTGATCAATGCATCCTTCCAGTGCTTACGTATGGTGCAGAGACGTGGACCTTAACTAAAAGAGACATACAAAGGCTGCAGACAACTCAAAGCAGCATGGACAGGTGCATGCTTGGTGTAACCAGGAGAGATAAGGAGAGAAACTCGTGGATCCGAAAAATGACAAGAGTGGAAGACATCATGATCAGAGTTTAATCCCTGAAATGGCAATGGGCTGGACATACTGCCAGAAGAACAGACCATCGATGGACAGCCTACATTTTAGATTGGATTCCAAGGGACAGGAAAAGACCCAGAGGAAGACCACATGGAAGATGGGTGGATGAAATTCGAAAGTATGCGGGAATGACATGGAGGAGACTGGCACAAGACAGACCGTTGTGGAGGAAACTTGGGGAGACCTTCGTCCAGCAGTGGATTGATAAGGGTTGACGATGATGATATATATTAAACTATTTAAAAGAAATCGGTAAAATATAAGTTTATTATTGCCTCAATACGAACAATGCAGTAATTCGTAGACTTGTGTTGACACGGTAATACTGATTGATAGACCTTTAATTTTAGGGCTGGGGTACGGTGATGATTTTTCCAAAACTATATAAGCAGCAAAAAGTCCGCTTTAAGGGCTGTTTATGGATCACCAGTTTGCCACTGTTCCCAAACAAGGATTAAACTTCTTACATCAACCTCATGTGCAACATTCCATGCGGTCTTAACAAAATACAAATATTTCCACTATGCATAAAAACTCTATTTTCATTCCCATTCGCTTCAAACTTTTGAGAGCAGCTTAACAGAAGTCTTTGAGGAAACATTTACGAAAGAAGGAAATTCGTTGACTTAAGTTTTGTTAAAAACAAATATTCCAAACCTTTTTTTGTTTTAAAGCATAATTTGATTTCTCGAATTTTATTCATGTCAGTTTTTTCTTTAATGAATTTTCTTCAGGTGAATTTTTTTAATGAATTTTCTTCGGGTTAGTTTTTGTAATGATCATTTTACACAGAGTTTGTTTTTGATGAATATAAATTTTGACAACACCAGAAATGATTTTGTTGATTTCACTTAGAGGGCGATTTTTAAATACACGTTTTCTTAAAACCACAAATATCCCATAGAATAGCACGGGAAATGCAAATCTTCTGAAGGCAAGTTTCTGAAATTTTTATGTTTTACTAAAAGTCATGATTTGAAACAAACATTTTCCCTAAAAACGAAATTCGATTTTATGCAGTTTCGTCATACCAGTTTTCTTTAATGAATTTCTTCAGGTCAGTTTTTTACGCTTTCCAACCGTAGGTTGAAGAAGCGTATAAGCTCCAGCTTTTTCCGTCCATCTGTCCGCACGATAACTGTCGTAAAAATTGTTCGATTTCGATGAAATTTCAGTATGTGGTAGGGGACCATCTGGGGACGAACCTTATTGAAAATGGGACAAATGGGGTCAAAGGTCACGACGTAGGAGCGGGATCCATTCCATTACCCTTATGCGTCATAACTTGCGTAAATATAGTTCGGTTTCAATGAAATTTTACTATGTGGTAGGGGACCTCCTGGGGACGAACCCCATTCAAAATGGGTGCAGTGGGATCAAAGGTCAGGACATAGGAGCGGGTTGCATTCCATTGCCGTTATGCGTCATAACGTGCGTAAAAATGGCTCGATTTCGATGAAATTTTAGTATGTGGTAGGGGACCACCTGGGAACGAACCCTATTGAAAATGGACGAAATGGGGTCAAAGGTCAGGTCATATAATTGCGATCCATTCCATCGTCCTTATCCCATGTTATTAAGGGGACGTCAAGAAATTTTGCTTCCTATACTTCCAGTGGAAAAACTTTTGTGCACATTTCCTTCACAATTAATGTGTTCCCAAGGATGACAATTTGAACATCGATTAAAATAACTTCATATTATAACTTGGAATACTTAATATTTTCTAAAACATAACCATAATTACATTAAAAATCAATAACTTTTTCTTTGGTGGTGTTGAAACCAGAAAAAGGATGGCGCGACCTGTACTTTGATGACGTCAGTAGACAAACAAATGTTGGATTGCATAATTATGGTTATGTTTTAGAAAATATTAAGTATTCCAAGTTATAAAATGAAGCTAGTTTAATCGATGTTCAAATTTTCATCCTTGGGAACGCATTAATTGGAAAGAAAATGTGTACAGAAATTTTTTCATTCGAAGTACAGGAAGCAAAATTACTTGACGTTCACCTTAAAGGAGCAATTCTTGTATGTACGTAAATTTTATTTTTAAAACGGCTCTAAGGATTTTGATGAAAGTCGTTAACCTACCGTTTTCTGGTAATAGAAATCGATTTAGCTTGACCTCGACTTTAGGAAAACTCGTTTAGTGGGTTAAATAACCACCCCGAATTAGGACGTCTTTAGTGTCATGGCGTCGTACCATTAAGGTTATCCATGCTTAGAAATCTTATGACGTCATACTCTCGCGATTCAGATGTTGGCGCGTGATCACGCCATCTGTCTCATTACGTCACACGTTGTGTGTGGATCCTATTAAAGTTTTATGACGTCACACTCTTGCGAGCAGATGGTCGCGATTCCCATCTACCTCATTACGTCACGCGTTGTGTGCGTATGCTGGTCTGCACGATAACTCGGGTAAAAATCGTTCGATTTCGATGAAATTTTAGTATGTGATATGGGAACACCTGGGAAGGAATCCTATTGAAAGTGAATGAAATGGGGTCAAAGGTCAAGGCATAGGAGCGGGATCCATTCCACTGCTCTTATGCGTCATAACTAACGTAAAAAAGGTTCGATTTCAATTAAATTTTAGTATGTGGTAGGGGACCACCTGGGGACAAACCCTGATGAAAATGAGCGAAATGGGGTCAAATGTCAGGACACAGGAGCGGAATCACTTCCATCTCCATTATGCGTCATAACTTACGTAAAATTGTTTCGATTTGGATGAAATGTTAGTATGTTGTAGGGACCTGCCTGGGGACGAATCCTTTTGGAAATGGGCGAAATCGGTCAAAGGTTTGGACACAGGAGCGGGATCTGTTCTATAGCCCTTATGCATCATAACTTACGTAAAATTGCTTCTGTTGCGACAAAACTTTATCATGTTATTTCGGAGGCACACTGAACCAGTTCTATTGAATATCATTGAAATGGGATCAAAGGTCAGGGCACAGGAGCGAGATTTATTCCACAGCCATTATCCTCATAACTGGAGTAATGATAAATAAATACATCGCTCTTTCCACGTTCCAGAAACACATAGCAACCGAAAAATTTTTCGGTTGCTATGTGTTTCTGGAACGTAGAAAAAGCGATGTATTTATTTATTTACTGACGCTACGTATTTGGAGGATTTTCACCTTGAGTAATGAGTTCTGGTATGTTGGAAAGCTTATCATAATCAATGCATTGCATGATTTTACTAACTTGTTTATTTTCTCTGTTGTATTTTCTTCAGGCCAGTTTTATTCTTCTAACATATTTTCTTCAGGTTAATGTTTCCGATAAATCATTTTACATGAGGTTAGGTTTTTTTATTTTTCGACCTAAATGCCTTACGCATTTTATGTACTTTGAGCGGCTAACACTTTAAATCTGAATGTAAATAACGACGAAAAATTTTCTATAGGAATTGTGAACATTTTCAGCATAGTTCGAGAAATACAAATGTATGCTTTCTTTTCTGAATTACTTTCTTGTCCTTCTTCTTCTTCCAACCCTTTCTTTTATAGCCAATTGAGGCTGTAGGTTTCCCTCATCTCTTTCCAAATGTTTCTGTCTTGGTCTTGTCTATTCCACAGCTTTCCTTCATTTTTTTATTTCATCCATCCATCTTCTCTCTGGTCTTCCTTCTTCTCTCTTTCTTTTATATAGACTCCATTCTGTTATTATTTTCCATTCTTGCTATATGGCCAGCCCATTTCCGTTTTGAATTGATTATTTTTTCACCTACGTCTAAAAATTTTGTTCTGACTCTTATATCTGTATCCTGTACTTTATCTTAAAGTCTTGCCACTTACGTTGCGTTTTTTACTATTTGTCTCAGATGATTTTCTTGATAGACCAAGTTTCAGCGCCATATGTCATAATGGGAATTATACATTCATTGAAATGTTTTGCGCTGTTTTCCAGCTTTATTTTACTATATAGAATCTTCTTTAACTTCCCGAAAGATGCCCATCCCACTTTTATTCTTCTGTCAATTTCTTCCACAATTCCCTGTTTCTTTGTAGTAATTAGTTTTCCTATGTATATCTATTCTTCCACATATTGTACTTCTTTATCATTTATGCTGATATTTTCTTGTGCTTCGCTGATATTTTATTGTTAAGTTGGTCTGACATTATCTTTGTTTTATCAATACTGACTTCTAATAAAATTTCTTTTGCTAAATCTGTTAGTGGTTCTAATATTTTTTTTAATTCTTTTTTATTTTCTGAAATGACGGACTATGTCGTCTGCAAATCTTAAATTGTTCAACCTTGCCCCATTTATTATGTTGATTCCCTTTTCGAACCAATTTAATTTGTTCATTATGTGTTCCAGCATTAATGTAAATAGCTTTGGCGAGATAGTATCTCCTTGTCTTATTTCTCTATTTATTTTAAGCTTTTCATTTCCTCCATTTAGGATAATATTAGACGTTGCATTCTGGTAGATATACTTGATTAGATTTATATAAGGTTGTTCAATGCCGTAATTTTTCAGGGCGTCGAATAGGAATGCTGTTTTTATGCTAACAAAAGCTTTTTTCAAGTCTATAAATGCCAAATGTAAAGGGATGTTGTATTCGTTGCATTTTTCAATAAGAACACTTATCGTTTGTATATGATCCATTGTACTAAAAAAATTTCTAAAGCTAACTTGTTCCGGGGGTTGTATAAAATCAAATTGGTCTTCAAATCTGTTTGTAATGATTCTTGTAAATAGTTTATATAAGTCAGACAACAACTTTTCCGAATTGCCTTACCGTTGGCAATTCTAAAGAAAGTGCTTCCAGCGTTGACCGTAAATCCGTGCTGGGAAACAAGGTAGGAAAATAGGATCGATGCAATAAGGGTAACGAAAACTGTGGTATAATTTGGATGTAATCAACGACATGTTACATAAGCGCGTTTACGAATCCTTTAGAGACAGTAATACACGAAATTTAATCGATCTTTCTTAGAAAAAAGAATAATAAAACATAAGTTTATTTCTTCCAGAAAGATTTGGTATACTCTTTCTTCAAAAAGTAATGTTAATACCAAATTAATGCCAAAATCTGTTGTAGTTATACCAATCATAATAGAAATGTTAAAACAAGTAAATAGCTGTTTAAAATAATGTAGAACAAATGGTGGTTTTAAAGGCATGTTACCTGAAGATAAAACAATTGCAGAGGAAATAGATTGCGAAACAGGATTTCTAATTGTTTAACTGGCTATACCCCGTAAGAAAACAAAAAGCAATAAAAGGGGGGGGGGTGCTACAAAAATACGGATGAGATATTTATATGCCAAAAAGAAATACAAAAGAACTTTCCTATTTTTTGATACAACGATAAGAACAGTTCGAACACCTGAGAACGCATAACGAGACTTTTCAATTTTTAAAATACCTTTGTTCTTCATCGACATTACGCAGAGATGCGAAAATAAAATATTGTATGGACTTTAAAAATTAAATTGTAAGGTATTGCAGAAAAGATATATGATATAATTGCTTCAGATTTGTGTCACTAAATTGAAATTCTTTGTACTTAAAGCATCACAGGAACCCATAAAGTGCTTTAGAATACATAGTTTCAAATGACTCATTCATATGTCTTCCAAACAATTTAGTAACTTTAAAAGTATTCTTGATTATGCCTATAGCAAAATACGGTTGGAGAATAGAGGGAAGGACATGTGTCCCATGTTAGTTAAACGAAAAGGATTTTAGATTTTGTGGATTTTTACACTGCTTAAAAATAAACAAATTTCTTTTTCTTACTATTAAGTTTGAAATCCAAAGAGGTCTTTAAAAATACAATGTCCCCTTTTCCATTCTATAGAATTGATGAAGATAATAAGGTGCACAAAACCTCCTTTTCAAAATTATACTGTCTGTGGTAACAGTGGATTACGGAGGAAAATCGTTTTCCAAACTTAAAATCATGAAAAGTCAACAATGCGCTCTCCAGTGTCTTTTTTAAGAATGGTACTGTTGATCGTACCAGTCGTCCCTAGAAACCACCCCACTTGTAGCTCGTTTCACAATAAATTTCCATTTCATTCCGTACTTTCTATAATTATCCAAAACATCTGGATCATTCAGCGCAGTTCATAATTTACTAAAATCTTTACCTGCTTTCTTGAAGGTTTTGGCGTTATCAGCGTATACTGTCTTACATATATGCTTCCCCTTGCGATAAATCTTCTAAATGCAAGAAGTTTGTCGACGTCATATCAAACACCAATTCTAAATGAATGGCTCTAGTTACCGCACAGGTAAACAGTGCTATTGTTGTTCTCTCTCACGCCTTTGATGTATAATGGGCCTGCAAATTCCACTCTCGTAACTTCAAATGGTGAAGCTTCTTTAATTCTATGTGGCGGAAGGGGCGCCATATATCCTGGGTCATTGGTTTTAATCTAAATTTTCTACGAAAGTTGCAGATGTGTACTAAATTTTTAACTCTGTCTTCCCTTTGTTGTCCAATATTTCCATCTAAAGTTGAGCTAAAGTTTCTGCTGCACCAGCATGTTCCACATTGTTTCATGACCGTATCTTATTTTAACCTGTGTAAAATGACCTTGCTGAGGCAGAAGTATTGAATGTGATTGTGAGAAACTTAAACCGACGTTCTGAAGTCTGCCACCTTCATGATTTACATTTTATTTTCTTCGTTCAAAAATCGGTTGAAATTCTTAATTTTCGAGCTGGACGGTATTGCTTGTCCTGTAAACAGAGACTCATTCTCATTCGTGAAGACCTCTCCTTGTGTTCGTTTGATCCAATAATTTTCTGCGTTTTTCAATTCTTCTACAGACAAAACACCAGATTTCTTTTTGTCTTTGTTTTTGATGTCATAGGCAAATCTCTGAATCCGTGCAGTGATTCGCTGAATTTTATAAAAGCTACTAAATTTTCTCAAATCAAATAAGTCTGTCACTTGTGTACTTGTAATACAGCTTGCTTGAAGTATTTCCTTTTTACCTTTAATGGCCTCGTATTCAGCGTCCTTAACATAAAGATTTTAATTTTTTTTTTTGGCCATTGTGATTCCTCTTTGGTTAATCAATTTGGTCCATTTCGCCACAAAGTACTTTTTAAAAGTGTTTCGAACTTTTCACCTCTAGTTAACAAATTTGCTGTGTTATTCTTTCCACAGCAATATGACCGTGCAGATGGTGCAGTTTTCCGTTGAATTTCTATCACTCTATTTGGGACAAAGGGTTTCAATCTTACCGGACTTCCTTTAACCCAGTACAATACAGCATTCGAATCAGTCCAAAATTATGATACCATCATAAGGTTTAGTCAGGTGGTCTTGCACATATCTATAGAAACTCCAGCTCCCACAACTGTAGCCATGAGTTCTAACCTCGGAAGAAAAAGTTTCTTCAAACGTGATCACTTGTTTTTGACATTACAAAACTTGGGGCTATTTCACCACTCCTGTTGATGTATCGTAAGGAAATTGCAGTTCTGTTTGCTTTTTCATTGGCATCTGTGAAACAATGTAGCTAGATAGCTGATAATTCCTCCTTTGCATTTTCCCCGAAACAATATCCAGGTATTTTGATATCCAACTGGCACAATTCTTCACACCATTCCTTCCAACGTTTCTCTAACTCAAAATCCCAGTTCGTGCCAGTATTTCTTGCATCAGTATTTTTACTCTGACAGTAAATGGGTATATGAATCTAATTGCATCGTATTTTCGTCCAGTTGTTTTAAGAATATTTGTTTTAGTAATTTCCTTCAAATTCGACTGTAGTTGCTTGATCAATTCTCGAACTTCAACTTTGAGTATATCTTCTTCATTCTTCCATTCATAGCCTAAGACTTTGCTGCATTCAACTGAAATTTTGGAATCATTATATTTATACTCTTCCCATGTCTGTTGCAAACGTTGTTTTTTTTTTTTTTTTTTGCATTCCTTAATGTTAAAACTAGCTTCTCCTATAACAAACTTAATATCCTTAGCGAATTTCTAAAACTTCATCTTCTTGGCCCGTCCCACTAATTAAATCATCTACGTACAAACAGCTGTTTAACATATGAAATGTTTTCGAATAATCTAATTTATACTTACTTACATGATTTTCTATTGTTGCAGCCAATAAAAAAGGACTTGAAGCTTATCTAAATATCTTTCTTGTCATGCGTAGTAATTTTATTCTAAGTTGCCTATTCAGCTCCAAACGACCGTCAATCCACATAAACCTTACGGCATTTCTATCTTCTGGTGTCAGCGCTACTTGCAAAAATGCTGGTCCAGTGTCAGCAGTAAAGGATATTCTGTGTTGTCTAGATCTGTTTAACAAGCCTAGAAGATCTGAATAAAGGTTTGGTCCCGTATTTAAACAGTCGTTCAGCGAAACGGTACCATTAAAGTGAGATGATGCATCGAAAACAACGTGCAGTTTTGTGGTAATCTTATTGTTGGATCTTACCTTTACAGGCTGATGTGGCCGCGGCACCAGGTGAAGTATCGCCTGCAGTGAAGCACCCGATATCTCCACCGAAAAAAATAAATATCTAAATAAAAATAAAAAAAACTAAAGAAAATTTTGTCAAAAATTTTGCTCTCCTCCTCTGCTGCTAGGGGCTAGCAAGGAGTTTTCCTACTTGCGTTGACAACCGAAAATTCTGCGACAACAAATTAATTATCTGATTCCAATAATTAATAATGACCTCCCATAATTAATTATAACAAATTAATTATTAACTTCCCGCAAAACCCGTACCGCGATTGGGCGTGGATGCCTGGATTTAACTCCAGCACGTCCCAATCTACCGAAAATCACAGCAACGCACACACACACTCGAAAAGATACCCAACGCTCATTTCACGTACGCTTGACATTTAATATCCAACGGTATATTATATACACTGCCACCTTTATCCATGAAGTGGCACAAAAAT
This sequence comes from Macrothele yani, assembly GCA_039090855.1. Lineage (NCBI taxonomy): Eukaryota > Metazoa > Arthropoda > Arachnida > Araneae > Macrothelidae > Macrothele > Macrothele yani. The sequence continues at coordinate 69,769,181 of CM076998.1, forward strand.
CTGCTGAGATGAATGTATGGTGGGCTGCTCTATCGGCAGCTTAATTATGCACAATGATTTAAACACTTTATCACTGATTAAACGATAACACTGATTTAACTAACTCTGATTTAACAATTAACACTGATTCAAACACTGTTCACTGATGAAATTCTAGTATGCACAATAAACAAATAGAGCGAAGGAAACATGTGAGAGATTACCCAAAACATTTAAATACACACTTTAGAAAACTATAATTGAGTACGAGCGTGGGTACCAGCAATTAAAATGATACCGTAATTATCATGACTGCCGCAGTTTATTATAAGCTATATATATCTCTATAATATTACACACACCTGCATAGGCTTGATGCCAAATTAGCAGGGAAGAGCTCTTAAAACTTATGGCCATAACACAAATAAAAATCACGAATAAAATGTGTTGGAGGCCTCCGCTGTCGTGCGTATTCATTTTCACAGGGGACAGAGTTCTATATGCTGTTCACTGTCCGACGGCACTTGTACGTCGTGAGCAAAAGTTCATGTAAAGACCACATACCTTGGCAACCGTTGTCTGAGGTCCTCAGCTCAGAGAAGTGGCAAGAAATGTCCTGCCTTTTTGGTATATAGACAGCCTAGGCAAGAGTGCACTAATGTCGACCTAGTATCGGTCGAGAAGTCCAAAAGACTGAGATGTCCTCGTTTAAGAGGGGATCATTCATAGCAATCCTTACTTGCCTCTCTGCTTCTTTTTCCGAGCTCTCCCAGCGGTCAGCTCTCCGGCCTTGGTTCCATGCCCCTCGCTGGTGCTGGTCTCGTGCGTGTCTTTTCGAATCCGCAGTCCGAATGAATGCCGCTTGCTTTTCTCTTCTCCTCGTTTCTCTCCTCTTTGTCCTGTCACCGGGCTTCTCTTAGCCACTTGAAAAGGGATTTATCACCTTGTTTTCAACTGTGGGTGATAGTCGGTTCTCCCTTATCCCGTTCAGTTCGGAGAAAAACTGCAACCACCGAATGTCTCTTGGCTTGCAGAGGGACTTTTGGGGGGTGAGTTTTGCAGTCTTTCGTTAGTTGAAAATGCACACGACTGTTGCTATGAGTCCGAAATAGAGATGGTCTGTTGCCATGTGGCCTTTCACACTTCTCGTTTGCCAGAAGGCTACGAATTATGCACTTATCAAATACTGAACAAATTTTAACAATGGCAGTGATGAACAAATTAGAGGATCAATTACCGTAATTAATTATAACTATGAGTGCTGCCTTGCAGTTACATCGAAACACAAATTTACCGCATAAATGAAATATAAAAATTTTCCACAAGTTAGGCTGCACCCTATAACATTATCATCCCGAATAACTGCCTGGTGCGGAAAGTAACGCCACTTCGAACTAAATTCTTCATCTGCTTCCTCAGCTATTCACCTTTGTAGGTACTGATTAATCACTTCTCTATACCCGTTATAAAGCGTTGGGTTTCTCTTGAGTCTTTGAACTAAATCCCGCAAGCGACTTTATGCTATACTGTAGTTATTGCTAAGTTCTGCTGCTTTTTTATTCCATGGCAATTTAACTTCATAACGATACCCATTTCTGTGCTTCGGACCCCATGTTCGAAAATTCGGTATATCTTAATTTCAGGCATGAAGAACTTCAATTACAATCTCCCCACGTTACCTCGCCAAATAGTGTTTCGAATTTCAATTCAGTTAGCAAATCTTACCTTTTTGACAGGTCACACCGACAAAGTAAGTGGCGACGAGTGTGAGATTGCTGGGTGTTAACATTTATTACTTTTACGCAGCAATACACACGCTCGTATCATACACGAAGACACACTACACTGGCTTCAACACAAACCTTAGTACAATAAATCACATAACACTCATTATACAATTCTCACTTATTCTCACTATCAAATCTTTCTGGAAAAATGGACTTGAATTTTTGTAAGTTTTTATTCTTTTTTCAAGAAAGATTGGTTAAATTTCGTGTATCACTGTCTCTAGAAGATTCGTTAAAGCGCTAATATAATACATCGTGGATTACATCCAAATTGTACCTCAGTCTTTGTTATTCTTATTGCATCGATCCTATTATTCCTCCTAGTTTCAAAACAAGGTTTTACGGTAAACACTAGAAGCTGTTTATTTAAAGTTTGTCAACGGTAAGGAAATTCAGAAAAAAAACATATAGCTGTATTTCTCGAACACTGCTGAAAATGTTCACATTTCTAGAGAAATGTTTTCGTCGTTATTTACGACCAGATTTAAAGCATGAGCCGCTCAAATTACATAATAGTTTTAGGTTGAAAATTTATGTTTTTTGAAGTCCATTGTGGTTTTCTTTCATATTGACTTTACCGTCATAGCGCTGGCCACGCATATCATTAATGGCTATTTAAAAAAATGGAAAATAATTGTTAGTCCCTTGCCCACGGTATCCGTTACTGAACAAAGCAATGAAAATTATTCTACGATTTCAAATCGTTTTTTATTGATTTATATAATGAATTATTTTCACTAAAAAAGTAAACTTCGCTGAGTAAAACTATTTCTCAGAGTAAAACGCTTTCTTAACTTCTCGCATGTCACTGATATTAATTTATCAACCGTAATATTTTGATGAGGCGTCCTGCCGCCCCGGAAACTGGCGCCCGGGTGCTTTTCACCTGTTGAACTGACCCCAGCAGTAATCCGCCATGATATTCACATTCCAGCGTCTTTGATGTTGTTTTCCCGTACATTTTACATCTTGGTGAAATCTCTCACTTTGTTCTTCACTCACCGCACCAAGATTTTCGGGAAAATAGTCAAGGTGAGAATGCAGAAAATGAATTTTCAAGCTCATGTTGCAACCCATGTTCTTGAATTTTCTATCATAGTTGTTACGATGGCTCTGTAATTAGGATCCCTGTTATTGCCTAGAAAATTCTGAATGACATTTTTGAAACTAGCTCATGCTTCCTTTACTGTTGCAGTCAGTTTCCCCTCAAAAGTTTTATTTTTAGTTAACCGCTTTATATCTGGGCCAATAAACACTCCTTCTTTGATTTTTTGCTTTTGATAAGTGTAGAAAAATATTAATCGAATATTAAAAACATTCACCCTTTCTGTCCAAAACCTTGACAAATTGTTTCATCAATCCTAATTTTATATGCAATGGTGGTAAAATAACTTTTTTCGGATCCACTAGGTTCGGGTGGAGAATGATCTTTGATCCTGCAATCAAGTGTTTTCCTTTAGGACATTTTTTGTGATCCAATTCTGCTTAGAAGCTCTACTGTCCAATTACAGATAAAACACGACATTTTTGGGTAACCACTTTGCTGCCCTAATATGCTCAGAATTTTAAATTCTCCACAGATTTGCCAGTTGTATTCCTGATATCATATTTTATTTAGGGGAAAGTCTAGATTTTTATAAGATTCCTTCAAATGTACTGAATGAGCAACTGGTACAGAGAGGAAAATGTTTCAATTATGTAAAATAACTCCTTTTAAGCTTCTTTTACTAGAATCAATGAACAATCTCCACTGTGATGGGTCATGAACATTGGAAGCCAAATGCATTATAAACTCAGAAATGCCTCAATTCTTCTTAGGCAAAGTATTCAATAAATTCTTTTTCTAGGTTTCTATACCATGAAAATGTTTTTCTTATAGAAAGCAGAGTCTTACCTTTGAGTCTTGATCCTAAAGTTGTGCACTTTCCTTCGGCAGATTTAAATCCCCTATCGAGTCATTTAATTAGCTTTGTGGTTCACTACCTATTTTAGGATTGATGTACAAGTCCTCAGTTTCACTGTAATTTAACTCAACTTCTGAAGCTGGTGAAAAATCTTATGATGTAGGAGGTGATGGCATAGGCAAAACAGGACCATGCGGTACAGGTCTGATAGCATGGGGAGTCGTTGTGTAGACAATATTCTTTAGGTATTTGAAATTGCAGCCCTTTACTGGTGTGGTTAAGCAAAAATGATATTTCTGATGACTCACTGGCTCCCGCCATACAATTGGAGTAGCAAACGGAAGAGAGTTTTTCTTACCTTGAGTCCATTTTCTTAGTCGCTCAAACACGTCTGACAAACTTGATGTGAGGCCCATTTCTTGTCTTGGTCTCAAGCCCTATACCGAAATACGCATGATGCGCCTTTTTAACAAAATCTGTTATATTCCGTTGCCTATATTCGCCACAAGACTACCACATATGTAACAAAATGAAGCAGGACTATTACACATCCTCTTGACGCCGTGACGCAGTAATAAAGAACAACACAACAGTCAGGGGCTGATTGGGGCGACGAAAACAGGCAGGAAAATTTAGTGTTGTGGTCCACTACAGAAACATACGTACCTGTAGGAGAACACTTCATAAATTTCCTCATGAAAAAAATTCTGTTGACTTCTGGATGAAATAGAACTGTTGAAATATGCATTGTAAAGCTCAGCCGTAAACAAATGTTAGCAGCAATTTAACATGAAAGAATTTTAAAAATCCATTCATGTTTGAATGTAGCATTTCAAACCGTGCTCAAAACGGGGTATTGTACCAAATAATAATTATACTTATTTCGTCATTTATCGTCTACTGGGCAACGGTATGCGTAGCATTTCACTGAGTAGACGCTTTTTTTTTAAGTCTACCCCATTATTGTGGCTCGTAAACTACCGTTTTGATCTATGAACAAATACCAGTAAATCGTTTCTTTTAAAATCACTATGGGTGGGACACAGATTTCGGAATATCTGCCGAAGAATCGTCTTGTGCTCTGTGTCTGTACGTGGTAAGGGCGTGGGGATGACGGACCATCAAAATTGTTACTAGTGCCTCCTGCAACATTGTAAAAGGAGGGTAGGGCCTACCAGTGACTCTTTAGAAAGTCCAAGGACCCACGCTTAACAACATAGTTAGCTTAATTTATTTATAACAGCGTGTTTGGTCCAGCGGGAAAATTTTCATAGAAGTAGAGAGAATTTTGCTTTGTCATTCTAGAGCAAGCGCCCAAGAACAAAATTACATTTTTTTTTAAGACACTAACATTTTAGACAGAGAATATAAAGCGCAAATGAAGTTAAAGATTCTTATTCTAAGTACTGAAATATTTATTCAGTCTTTCCAAACAATAAATATTTATTCAGTCTTTCCAAACAATGAAAAAGAGGACACAGGAAACAGTGGACCATTTATCGAGTGGTACACCGGGAGATGTCCCGGTGGACCAATCCGCCCCCGACAACAGTTAAAGTGAGCAAAATACACTTCGGTCTTACCGCTTATCGCTTGAAGCACAGTGTTCCAAATGGCATTTTTCCACAATGTAACAATTTTTGATATATTAGCGCCATCTATTGTGTCATTTTCCAGCTAAAAATTTTTCCACCTATTGCAACATTTTCCAATTGTCGCGATCTGCTTTAGCTAGTAAATTTAAATCTTTAGAATAACATAAGAGTTTATAATATTTTTCATTTTGGCAATACATAAGTCAACATAACTTGGAAAATTGTGAAAAATCTGTGTCTGGCAGAGAAAAACTGATGTGATTTTCGTGATCAGCATGCCTGAATTAAAATTTCAGATATATTTAAGGAGATTTCTTCTCCTCATTTTTTTGGGTTGGTTTATTTCAGAACTTACTATAAAACACTTCACATTTCATAAGCTCCAGGATCATGTAAGCCTATGTTATCAAACACTTCATCTGAAAACAAAAAAAAAGTGCCACTGTATCACATGCTAAATATTAAGGAATTTTATGAAAACATGGCTCTGAAATCAGACACGGAAAAAAAGAGAAAGTTAGTTGAACGAAACTGGTTGGAGTTTTCCCATGTATCTTGGTTGGAACTCAGAATCAACAAGTACACTCCACTTTGGTAAAAAATCTTGTAAAGGTGCAAAAAAAAAAAAAAAAAAAAAACGAACCTTTTCAGGACCATTACCAATTCGTCAAAAAGGGTTACAAAAATCGTATACTAATCCTCTTTGACTCGATTAAATTCCTTCTGTACCTCCTAAAACTCTAAAACAATTAGATGGTCTTTCCTTTTCTTGAGGGAAAAGTGGTAGGAGGGTTGTAATCTCTTAGCTTTTTTTGTTTATTTATTTTATACAGGTTTAGGTCAATGGCATCTCTTGTCTTATGTCTTTCTCTTTCCACAAAGAATTTTATACATCTTAGTAATAATCCAGTTCTTAACGAATGGAATGCTGGAACTCTTTTCGTTAATTATGTCGAAGAACTAGTTCTTCCTCACTTAAGCCATCGTTTCGATTTAATTTTTCCTTTTCATATGTGGAAAATAATCTTCTTTAAGCTAAGGTTCTTCATTATAATCAGACCTGAATGTATATGTCTTATTTTTAATCAGTAAGTAGTTGATTTTCTTACAAGGTTTTGTGGGAGAATAGGATGTCGTATGGGGTAGACGAAAATAAAAGTTAAGTGGCATAGGTAAACGAAAATGGAACATCTGTCAAAAAAGATGTGTAAAAAAAGTTATAACGGAAAGAACAAAGTGAATAGAAATGAGTTGTACTTCTTGATAGTGTATGGTGAATAGACAAGGACATCAAGTCTGTAGGTTTTTTCATGGTAGGTACAGTAATTTTAAAATTAAAAAAAGGTTGCTTAAAACTCATCTTTCATGCTTTAATGTGTATGTGAGAGTCAAAGTGTCGATTGTTTTTTCTTAATTTGGTCATTGCCTGCGGCCGTGAGGTCTGCGTCCAAGAAGATACCCTCTGCTTTTAGGCAATGTAAGCTCAAAACCAGTTCTTAGATTTAGAAGGATAGCATAAATAAAAAAAACTAACCTCGTGTAAAATGAAAAATGCAATACACTGACCTGAAAAAATACGTTAGAGAAAAAAAAACTGACCTGAAGAAATTCATTAAAAAAAACTTGCATGAAGAAAATTCATGAAATCGAATTTCATTTTTTAGAAAATTGTTAGTTTCAAATCTTGGCTTTTAGTAAAACTTAAAATTTTCAGAAACTTGCCTTTAGAAGATTTACATTTACAGAGTCATTCTACAAGTTTATGATTTTAAGAAAACGTACATTTAAAAAATCGCCTTCTTAGTGAAAACAACAAAACCGTTTCTCGTGTTGTCAAAATTTATATTTTTAAAAAACGAACTCTGTGTAGAATGATCATTACAAAAACTAACGTGGGAAAATTTCAATAAAAAAAATTGAGCTGAAGAAAGTTCATTAAAGAAAAAATTGACATGAGTAAAATCAACGAAATCGAATTTCGCCTTTTGAGAAAATACTTGTTTTAAATATTTCCTTTTAACAAAAAAAAATCAGATCATTTCTTTCTGTCTTAAACATTTTTTCGAAGGCTTATGATATGCTACACTCAATACTTTGATACGAATGGGAATGAAAATAGCATTTTTATGTATGGTGAAAGTAATTATATTTTGTTAAGACGACATGGAGTTTGTACATTGTTCATCAGATTGTTTTAAGAGGTTTAATTATTGTTTGGGAAAATATATTTTAAATATTATAGAAAGCAATACTGTATTGCAAAGAATATTGTAAAGGTTGAACTACAGAATTTGATGTGAAAACGGCAACGAATGCTTTGAATCGATTATGTTAGTTCCAGTGGTAGACTACTTGCGGCCTGCTTGTTTAGAAGATTCAAGAGGAAACATACTTAGAATAAGATTGATTGTTCTCTATGTGCAAGATTAATATGTACTTCAATTAATAAAATAAATGAACCGTCATCTTATCCTGGAAAACAGTTCCGATAGAGATAACCTGTTAAAAAAAGAATGTAAAGGAAAACGAAAGTTAACACCTAAAGAGAAATACAACAGACACAGATGTTTCACGTGTAGGTGAGATATCTGTCACGTTAGAACTGGTCATTGAGATAAAAAAATATACACAAAGTTTTGATGCATCTCGATGGTATGAAAACTTTGTGTATATTTTGTTATCTCAATGACCAGTTCTAACGGTAGAAAAGGAACGTGATTCAGCGCGTTCATACTGACTTTGATGAAGCGAGTTAGCAATAAATATTTAGTTGTACAGGGAAAATGTAAAAAGGATTTGTTGAGAATACACGTCTTAGTGTAAGTATAATATTTTTGTTGATATGTCATGAGAATAAATGCTTTTGTGATGTGACAATGAATAAAAAGTATAAAAATAATAACACAAAATAAAATGTTGCTTTCGTAAGAAAAACACGAATAAAATTCTACAGTAAATTTCAAGAAACAGTTTGAATTTGTCTTTGCCGCCCCGGTGGCGCAGTGGTCTAAGCGATGGCCTCTGATCATTCGTCCGAAAGGGGTCCGGGTTCGAATCCCGGTGAGGCATGGATTTTGTGTTTGTCTTAAGGCACTGGCTCTCTCCCTGTCCTGGAACCAGTGGCCCTAAATTAGGGACGGGCGACTGCTTATAGCCCATTAAGTTGCTCACGGTGGTCGTTAAACCTCAAATAAAAAAAAAATCTGTCTTTGAGAGGCTGAAAACATCTCATGTTTTTGTTATATTCCTCATGTTAGGAAAAATCATAGGAAAAGAAATGTAATCATGTCATTAAAAAAAATGTTTACCGAAATGAATTAGAAAAAAAAAATAAGAAAAAAAATAGAACTTTTTTAAAAAATAAAGCAATTGCAAAGTAAAGTTAACAAATGCGTAAACATAGAATGACAGTTGGAAAAAATATATTAAGTGTTCAAGCAGGGAGGAAAAAGAAAGGCCTTTTTTAAAAGAATATATTTGTTTGTGGATGTATGGTATTTTAGGTATGTGATGGAAACAAATGATTTTCTCATGAGTTGGAAAACTGTATTATGTTAAATAGGGAAACAATATATATATATATATATATATGGCTAATAATACGATTTTTAGTGGAAATAAGAACTTTTTAGTTGGTATGTCTTGCGAAGCAATGCTTTTTCTGACGAGTTAGAAAAAATGTTCTACAAAAAAAAAAAAAAAAAAAAAACATAACGCAAAGAATGCGAATTTTAGTGGAAGTGCGAAATTTCACATGGTATGTTTAGAGAATGAATGTTTCTCAGCTGTGTCAGTCAATAAAAAAAAGCATAACAAACTACTATAAAAAAATCCTTCGGTTTTTGCGACAAAAGCACGAAAAAAATCCTATAGTGCCTTTCATGAGGTAACATCTTGCAAAATAAATGTCATACTGTTAAGAAAAGTTTGTGGAATGAATTGGAAAAATAAAGCAAGAATAAAAGTAGAATGTCTTAACCAAAAGTTATGGCAGTATATCGCAAATTTTTACGAATAAACATAGAATAGCATTTTGAAAAATGGTTTAAGTTATATACGGAAAAGAACAGGGAGAAACGTTTGTTGGAATGAAATGTAAAAATAAAGTAAAAATAAAGAAAATATTTTTGCAATCAAATTTTATGCTTAACAATACAGACCTGAATAATTCACGCAAACTTACATCAAGAGCAAGTTTGAAAAATACATTGTTTAAGTTATATATACACAGTTAGACAAACTGTTTAAGAGAAAAAAAGATTAAATGAAACCTTTCTTAGCAGCGATATTTAGGTTGAGAAGAAATGTTAGATGCAGTTGGTTTAAAAAAAATTGGAGATGTTGTAACCGGGGCTTACATATTTATCAGAAGCGAGATTCTGTAGCCATTTTTGTGATACTGAATTGGAATCATTTCCTTTCAATTCCCGCCATTTGGACGAAAGGCAAATGAGTATTTCCTTTCCCACGCGACGCAGCAGATGGCAATTAGGGAATCTTGCGATTTTCGGAGAAGAGACATCTTAGGGTGTAGCCGGAGGAACGCGGTGGCAATGGGTCGACGAAGCAAGATAGTTTTCGCAGGAGTGCAGTATGCTTCGGGTCGAAAGGGACGGAGGAAGGAATAGTTTTTGAGTGGCCGGAAGGAGAGAGAAGGATTTTCGGCGGTGTAGAATACTAAGGGAGAACGGAAAGAATGAAAGCACGAAAAGGACAGAAGCTTGGTGACATTCCCCGTATGATCTGAATAAACGTTTTCCTCACTGCAAAATTTAGCTTCAGTCGATTCACTTTTCTGCGGTTTGTATTGCTTTTATCTGCTCCAGTTGGAATAATTACGGATTAAACCACCGATACCGAACTTACGGCAAAGGAAGCACAAACGAATCCTCCACACAGGGGGCTGTTATAGAATTCAGCTCCAAGCCCTGTAACATTTAAATGGCGCCCGAACAGGGGCTCTCTATAAATCTTCCATTCGCCGGTACGGAACCCGAGCATCTTTATTAAGCAGCGTGGAACTCGAGCATCGCCGATGAAAAGCAGAACGGTCCTTCGGTATTTGGTTTTTCAGTGCAGCAACGTGGAGTCTTCAAGTCACCGACGTCGGGCCTGAGAGTATTTTATTCCTCATTGTGGAGACCTGTTCCTGTTCGAATTTTCCTACAGATTGGAACATTTTGGTTTTTGCAGTGATAGTGCTACTAGACTTTGGGTGACAATCAAAACAGTGTGTGTCAAAAAACAACAACAAAAAAAACATTCTGGATTACGAAGTCAAGCGACGTGCTGTAAGTACAAAAAAATATTTTCTTCCATTTTTAAAGTGCACCCACTCTTACAGTGATATCCCACACCACACGCCGCCAATAATCAGAACGTATATGCACCATTATTGCTGAACGTTAAAATTTGTGATATCTGAAAAACATTTTTTCATCGATTCTTTTATATAACAAGCATTTTTTGGTATTTTCTGCAGCACCATGTATTGCATGAAACTCAATGCCGAGAATTCCACTTCGGAATTTTTTAACGCCACAGAACCCTATAGCAGGGATGCACAGCCCCAATTAGATACTCAAGAAGGGAGCATGTTGCACCTGATGATGAAAAAACTTGAGGCTAGTGATAAAGCTATTAAAGCACTGACGGACGAAGTGATCGCGTTGAAAATGCAATTGCAGAAAGAGAAGCTTCGTGAAACAATGGGATACCGAGCCCCTAATATTCCAAACAGGTATCAAAATAGGAAGAAATGTTGTTGGACCTGTGGTTCACATTTTCACCTGCGGCGGCATTGCGGGGAAATGCATACCTCAAATTTCTTCGGCAGGCATTATTACAGGCCTCAACCCAGGTCACCTCCTAGAGATGACCGACTGCGGTCGCAGAGAAGCGGAAACTTCGCGCCATCGGATACTGCTCAGAGTGCCCAAATAAAGAACTTGAGGGTCGAAGTCGATCGGAAAGATAAATCACCGCTGAGGAATTCTGTGCACTTCAGAGATGAGCAGCCGCTCAAGACTGAACATGTCGGCACCTGTTCCATCATTAAAAAACTTAGCTCTCCGAAGGCAGATATTGGGCAGAGTAAGAAATTTGATCATTTGTCTGAAGGTCCATGTCGTATCATAAGCATGATGGATGACGTCAGTGAGAATTTGCGATTAGTTTGCAATCCGAGAAAGAAGACAATCGCTCATTTTGATCAGCTACACCGATGCCCTACCGGGACATCCAGACAGACGGAAATGACAACAAAAACTCAAACAGCACGGCGAGATTCATCCAACGAACAAGAAAGACATTTTCCTTACCGGCGTGGGAATATACCTGATGCAACCATGGAGACTTACATGGGAAAAGGTTATCAACCCCCCAAAACGTGGAACGAGTTACAGCTGAACCATGTCGTCATTGATATGGAACCAGCAGATCAGGGTTACAATCTTAGGGAACGCGATATCTTCGGCAGGGTGCGACACACAAATAGGCAACGAGTGTGATTCTTCAGTGCTGTTGAAACTTTTCGACATGTTGTGTCATCGACTGCAAATAACGTGCCTGCAATATGTTGCGTAATCATTCATATTTGGCGATAAACTATCCACACCAAACGCATTTTTTTTTCCATTTGTATTTCAGTGATAAAAATAATTTTCAATTTGTGAAACGTGTACATACGAACATTTTGTGTTTACATGAACATTTCCCAAAAGACAATTTAAGTTTTTGTGCATCAAATTGATAATTTGCACTAAAGTGATTTTTTATATGCTGTCACGGACATTAATTTACGCTGCTCCTTTTAAGTGGTTAGATGGACAATGATGATCTATGATCTTATTGAACTTTAAGCGGAGTCATTCAAAATACTGAAGAAATGCATTGATTTTTTGCAGTGTTATTTATCTCAACTTGTTTTATTGTTTATAATATTAGCGTAAGTAATTTTAGTATGTAGAAAATTGCACTGTAGGTATATATAAAATTTTGCGAAAATTATTCAAGTGTTCAATCGGTAGAAAATTGCAGTGTAAGTGTATATAAGGTTTGAGAAAATTATTGAAGTGTTTAATAGGTAACTTATCAGCATTGTCAAAATTTAAATTTTGCTGCATTTCATGTTTCAACTAATAGAAAATTTATGCATATTTTGGCGTACATTTTTCGGAAATTTTCAGCGTAGATCAGCATTATAAACTAAAATGAGGGATTAATACAAACTGGACAAGAATGGTTGTACAGAGGTAAATTTTGAGAATTAATTGCACCGTGAAGTTAAATTCTTGTAGAGATCAATAGTAAAATTGTAATGTAGGAATGAAGTGGAATGGAGACATCGATGAAAGTATCAAGTGTAAAGTATTATTTGTGGTAGGTATCTGTACATGTATTTTTCAGGAGAAGTGTGATTAGCAACCATGTTTGCATATATGTAATATCAGAAAATGTTCTGGAACCCATCATGCTAGTTATATTTCAATGTGCTTGCTGGAAATCTTTCGTCAATTTTATCGTCAACTATGTTTTAAATTATTTTGCCATTAGGTCATCATCGTGAAGTGTATGGAAATATATTGATCAAAGAAATCAAGGAGAATTACTGAATGTAAGCCTTAGCATGCAGGTACCTCTTCAAAATCATGTAAAATTGCCCGCCCAATATTGTATTGTCACAAGCTTGTCCTGATTCGAATCAATCGCGTTAGTTAATGTAGGCAAAAAAAATTAGGCTGTCTAACGCCACCCTCATTTTTATTTTGGCGGGGGAGATTTTGTAACCGGGGCTTACATATTTATCAGAAGCGAGATTCTGTAGCCATTTTTGTGATACTGAATTGGAATCATTTCCTTTCAATTCCCGCCATTTGGACGAAAGGCAAATGAGTATTTCCTTTCCCACGCGACGCAGCAGATGGCAATTAGGGAATCTTGCGATTTTCGGAGAAGAGACATCTTAGGGTGTAGCCGGAGGGAACGCGGTGGCAATGGGTCGACGAAGCAAGATAGTTTTCGCAGGAGTGCAGTATGCTTCGGGTCGAAAGGGACGGAGGAATAGAATTCAGCTCCAAGCCCTGTAACAATGTCGCTGGATTTCGTTGTTTAATCGTGATTGTATTTAAGTCATCGTACAGAAAAAATAAGAATGAGCATGGAAAAGTAATGTATGTCCGAAGCGAAGTACTGTTCATTCTGTTCGTTAGTTACCAGATAACACATCCTAACGCATCTGCTTACAGGCTCTCTTAACGATTCAATTTACAAACGTCAAGTTTGCTGGTTCGATGCTGCTAGCAGAAAAAAGGGATTTTTCACTCGTGCTGAAGAAATTTCCCCGCAACATGACGTCATTGCTCTAGGTCAATAAAAATTCCACACACGCTTGGAATAAAACCCCGCGAATTTCTAAAAATAAAATTACCCCTACCCCCCCTAACACCAGAGAGCAGTACAAGAGTTGCATCCTATGTGGTGCGCACTTGACGTCATCGAAATAGTTGGTAAGAGACAGGCACTATACAAACCAATCACGTGACGTCATCGAAACAAACGACTCGAGCACCACTTTGACTGCAAGTTATTGATCGGGAGAGGACGAAGTTTTCCATCAGTCGTCCGCGACCACGCACTGCTCAGTCAACAGCAACCTCGTCCACCAAGCATTATGCGGGAACCGCGCGCAACAAATGTAAGCCTATAACGGCCTGAAAACCCCACTTCATACTACAGCTGAAGAGATTTGTTTATACTTGCGGGATAGTGATCTGCAGAAAAAAACTTTCGTAACCCGAAGCAGTGTATGAAGGCAGTTGGAAAAACTCAATTTCTGAGTGAAATATACGACTGCATATCTTCTCAATAACATGCCAATTGCGAACAACAAAATGTACGTATGAGTAGATTTACACAGCCGACCATGCAATTACTAACACTGACCTACAGAAAAACCAATTTTCGCGTACAAAAATAACATACCCATTGAGCTACAAAATATCATCGCAAAATACATTTAATCTAAGTGTAGTTAAAATGCAGCCCGGAATTAAATTACTTCCTAGTTGTAATGCACCCACGGTCCCTTTCCTTACTTGTGCAATGGTGATATGTTGAAATAAATTTTCGTAAGCCAAAGCAGTTGATGAAGGCAGGTGCAAAGCCAAATTTGCAGAGGAAATGTGCGAGTGCATATGTTCTCAATGACCACGCCAAGTGCCATTGGGAAAATATATGTATGAGTAGATATTCTTAACCAATTTTATTGACTGACCGAAACGCCGAATTTCGCGTACGAAAGTAACACACCCCTAGAGATAGGAGAAAAATCAGCATACAATACATTTAAACTAATTGCGGTTAAAATGCAGCCCAGAATCAAATCAGTTTATAGTTGTAATGCAGCCCAGGGTCCCTTTTTCTACTTGCATAATGGTGATGTGTTGAGATGGATTTTCGTAAGCCAAAGCATTTGATTAAGGCAGGTACAAAGCCAAATTTGCAGCGGAAATTTGCAAGTGCATATGCTCTCAATGAACACGCCAAGTGCCATTGGGAAAATATATGCATGAGCAGATATTCTTAGCCAAGCCTATTTTTATTAACTGAGCGAACCGCCAAATTTCGCGTACAAAAGTAACACACCCATTGAGCTAGGAGAAAGATCAGCATACGATAGGTTTATATAAATATGTTATAAAGCAGCCCGGCATCCCTTTCTCTAGTCGCACAATTGTGATATGTTGAAATAAAATTTCGTAAGCCAAAGAAGTTGATGAAAGCAGGTGCAAAGCCAAATTTGCAGCGGAAATGTGCCAATGTACATGTTCTCAATGACCTCGCCAAGTGCCATTAAACTCGAGAAGATTGGGACAAATTGAAGGAAGTATTTGAATTTCTCACAAATAGTGATCATTCAGACAAAAAAATAAATTCAACTTGCCCAAGGGTTTTTAAATGATATGAACACTTTTGAATTTACATTTTTGGGAATAGAATTGAATGAAATATTTGATTCACCGATCTATTATTTGAAATTTTGCATAAAAAATCACTGGACATATACTGTGTTACTCAAATTAAAAAAACTTATGAAATTTTGAGCCATAAAAGGAACGATGATATATTTGAAACACTGTTTGGAAAAGCTAGCAAAATCACAGAAATAAGTAGATCTAAACGGGAATATGCTGCTCTTACACATGAAACAATTTTTAAAAATTATAGGCAATTATATTTTGAAATTTTGTACCACAGTCTTATGGAAATGGATATAATATTTCAAGACAGTGAGAAACTTAAACTTCAATTTCTCTGTCTTGCTGACACAACCAAATTTGACCAATTTAATTCATGCTTTCCCTCTCATGCTTTTGAAAATCTACAACATTTTTACGGAAAAATATTTTACTAAACACCAGAGCCTTAAAAAATGAACTCAGTCTTGTATATATACTGATGAAAAATTAAGGAATATGTCGACTCATGAACTTTTTTGAGTGCTTCATGGAGATAAAGGCATTTTTACAGAAGCTTATAAATTGGTTTCCCGGGTTTAAACAATTGCATCTGCAAGTGTTTAAGTGGAAAGAAATTTTTCTTGCCTTAAAAGAATACAAACTTGCTCAAGAAACACTATTTCTCCAGATAAACTTGCTTCTTTGGCAAATATTTCTATTCAGAAAGACATTTTCTTGATGTCACGAAGAAACAGCCATTTTATGACGACATATTCGGCAAATTTCCAGCTTTAAAGGGAAGAAGAATTGATGTAATATATAAAAAAATAGGTAAGTTCTCATTAACTGATTTTCATTGAAGACAGTAGATATCTTTTCATATTGCTCTTGCAGCTCTTCACCTGTTTTTCCTACCACGAGCCGCCACTGCCCAGAATCAAATCAGTTTATAGTTGTAATGCAGCCCAGGGTCCTTTTTTCTACTTGCACAATGGTGATGTGTTGAGATGGATCTTCGTAAGCCAAAGCAGTTGATGAAGGCAGGTGCAAAGCCAAATTTGCAGCAGAAATGTGCAAGTGCATATGTTCTCAAGCACCACGACAAGTGCCATTGGGAAAATATATGTTATGGGCAGATAATTTTACCCAAGCCTGCTTTTATTAACTAAGCGAAACGCCAAATTTCACGTACGAAAATAACACTCCCATTGAGCTAGGAGAAAGATTAGCATACCATAGGTTTATATAAATATGTTATAAAGAAGCCCGGGGTCTCTTTCTCTAGTAGCGCAATGGTGATGTCCTGAAATAAAGTTTCGTAAGCCAAAGCAGTTGATGAAAGCAGGTGCAAAGCCAAATTTGCAGCATATGTTCTCAATGACCACGCCAAGTGCATTGGGAAAATATATGTATGAGTAGATATTCTTAGCCAATTTTATTAACTGAGCGAAACGCCAAATTTCGCGTACGAAAATAACCCCCCCCCCCCCTTGAGCTAGGAGAAAAGTCAGCATACATTACATTTAAACTAGTTGTAGTTCAAATACAGCCTAGAATCAAATCAGTTTATAGTTGTAATGCAGCCCAGAATCAAATCAGTTTATAGTTGTAATGCAGCCCAGGGTCCCTTTTTCTACTTGCATAATGGTGATGTGTTGAGATGGATTTTCGTAAGCCAAAGCAGTTGATGAAGGCAGGTGCAAAGGCAAATTTGCAACGGAAATGTGCGAGTGCATATATTCTCAAGGACCATGCCAAGTGCCATTGGGAAAATATATGTATGAGCAGATATTCTTAGCCAAGAATGCTATTATTAACTGACCGAAATGCCAAATTTTGCGTGCGAAAATAACACACCTATTGAGCTAGGAGAAAAATCCGCATACAATACCTTTAAACTAGTTGTAGTTAAAATGCACCTCAGAATTAAATTAGTTTATAGTTGCAATGCGGCCCTGAATAAAATTACTTTATTGTTGTAATGAAGCCCAGGGGTCCCTTTTTCTACTTGCACAATGGTGATGTGTTGAGATGGATTTTCGTAAGCCAAAGCATTTGATGAAGGCAGGTACAAAGCCAAATTTGCAGCGGAAATGTGCAAGTGCATATGCTCTCAATGAACACGCCAAGTGCCATTGGGAAAATATATGCATGAGCAGATATTCTTAGGCAAGCCTGCGTTTATTAACTGAGCGAAACGCCAAATTTCGCGTACGAAAATAACACACCCATTGAGCTAGGAGAAAGATCAACATTCAATAGATTTATATAAATGATCAGCATTTCAATAGATTAATAAAGCAGCCCGGGGTCCCTCTGTCTAGTTGCGCAAGGGTGATGTGTAGAAATAAATTTTCGTAAGTCACAGCAGCTGATGAAGGCAGGTACAAAGCCAAATTTGCAGTGGAAATATGCGAGGGCATATATTCTCAATGACCACGCCAAGTGCCATCGGAAAAATACATGTATCAGTAGATTTTCTTTGCCATTTCTGCTTTTATTAACTGAGCGAAGCGCTAATTTTCCCATATGAAAATAACACTCATTGAGGAAGAGTCAAAATAAACACATTTTAGGTTTTCATGGGTAAACAGAATTAACCGTCGATAAATGAAAATATGCATTTATGAGGTATATCGTGTAATATCGAAAAGAATGTTATATTCGACTTGCCTTTCGGTGTTGGTAATGAAAAGAAATGCCAGAAACCATATATTGAAAGGTGGTTCAGCTGACGACATGATCGCACAGAATACATATATTTCTGAAGAAAATAACAGACTACATTCATTTCTGATCATTTTGTTTGGTACCGCTCAGTGCTCATGCGCCAGAAACGCAACGAAATGGCTATTTTTAAAATGATTCTTTCATACTTCAAATGAAACAAAGAAAAAGACCGGCAAATTTTGTTTATGACAAATCACGGGGAATATTTGGAATTTCTCTTAAAAAATTATGTATATAAAGAGCAGTTTTCGTGATATTAAAACCCCGAGTATTTTACTCATTTAATTCAAAATAAAAAAAAACAAACCTTAAATTATTGTTGAAAAGGCCTTTTTACCACGTACATCACTGATAATAATTTTTTTCTTTTTCTTTTTTTTTTAACTTATTGTAAAGACCACAAATGTGAACTCTGAGGGATATAAGTTGTCGTCTAACCTTAATTTAATACCACTGGTTCCAGGGCACGACAAAGTCTGCGTTATTTTCTTCTCTCTCTCTTTTTTTTTTTTTTTTTTTTTTTTTGTTTGGTGGTTTAACGAAAACCATGAAGAACTCAATGAGCTAGAAGCAATAGCCCGTCCCTAATTTCGAACCACCGGTTCCAGGGAAGGGAGAGAGACAGTGCCGTCCGTAAGAGAAACACAGTATCCATGCCTCACCGGTATTCAATCCCGAAACCATCTCAGACGAATTACCATTAGGCAGCGGTTAGTCTGCTGCGCCATCGGAGCTGCGTTTCTGTCATCGAACACCACCACAAGTCCGGAATAAATCGTGCGTAGATGGGTCTCGTGTGTACATTTTAGAACCACGAGGAGCATACACCAAAACGTGTTTTTGTCTCCAACGATAGTTAGATCAAAACACTTGCATTTGAAATCGCTATCTTCTTGAAACCACCTTCCTCTTGTAAGCAGATCTATTGTTTCTTCTTACACAGATTTTACGAATGTGAAACATTGTGTGATGGGAATTATTTCCGGTATAATGCGTAAACTTACTTCTAGAGCGACTCAGGCAGGCTGCCGTATGTATTGTGCACCACTGACGTAACCCCCCCCGAAGATTTACTTCAGCGCTCCTAAGCGCAGTAATTTTCCCAGTATTTCAAGCACGAGGGAGGATGCGTTTTTCACGGCGTGTGTGTGGTGAATGGGAGTGGTGTGGGTGGGGTCAGGAAGCCAGGAACAGTGTCTGGAAAAGTAATGCTTGTACCTAGAGCTCTGTTGTTTTAAATTTTTAAGTAATAGATTTAACAATACAGGTAATTGTTTCGTACAAAACTAAAATAAATCACTTGAAGAAATCACCCTGTTGTGCATGGCAGACCTGCGACTGCTGTGAATGAACGTTGGTGCCTGACGTGTACGTAATCCTATACTCGGGGTAAGACTAACCTGACTATGGAGTTAAAGTTACGGAGTGTGTACTTCCACTGCATAATATAGTTCCAGTTGAAAAGCTCGTGTTCGAACTTGAACCGAGACCTATAAAGCACATGTATATATCGATGTTGTACGTACATACATTAAAAAAAAAATTAAGATCCCAGTTTCGGTCGCGTTTCTAAAAAATACAAATATTCGTATTTTCGCGACGTCATTGTCATTTGTCTTGCTTCAGACAGGCTATATACCGTATACACGGAGGATATTTACTGAGCGCGCGGGAGGTGAGAATTGAGTCGGAGGGTAAAAGGGGAGATAATGAATGGGTCGCGGCGGTCCCTAAGCTTGTCCTTTTCTTCCTGGTTGCTATCTCAAAACACTCGTTCTGTCTTGGACTTTGTGTTTTTCAGTACATCTGGAAACATAGCGCAGTCCAATGTATTTCTAATTTTAAAAAAATGTGTACTGCATATACTGTACGTTTAATATGTAAATAAAAAATATCTTTGGAACACTTTAGGAACACGGAAAGTTTACGTATAACTGATGAAATGGAATAGTACGGAATATGTTTAACGAAGGTGCTTATCTTATCCATACCCAGATGCGTTTTTGAAAAGAAAGAAATCGTTTGTCTGGTGAGTGGCAGTTGAGGGGAACATCGTGATGGAAGCATGAGCGGGAAAATTCCTCTTGTCTTTCCTCCCATCCCCTTAGGGTCTTAGGGGAAAGGGTCAGTGACACTTGACACCACATTAGTGCGCGGAGAAATACAGATAAACAAGAGATACGGACTCGTCGGCGAATCGATTTCACAGCGTTAACAGTGTAATCAGGTTAGCTTTGCCCTGAGTTTAGGTGACTGACTGACTGTTTCCCCACATCCTCCATGGGGAATCCCCATGTGGCATTGGGTTTTTCTTCAACAGCGCAAAGAGAGGGCGATTGGAGAGCGATCGTATGTCAACCTGGAGCCAAAAGACCAAATAGTTTCAATCTTGTAGGACTAAAGTGCTTTAAAAGTGAAACTTGACACTTATTTAGGCAAAGCTAAATGTACTTTTAAAAAAATGAGCCTTTGGGTTAATTATTTGTCTTTGTGCGTGTTCGAATTTTTTCAAAAAAATATAACTGGAAGCTGCAGTACGCCCCTTGGTTAACTGCGTCCCCCGTAGCTGCGGGGGCTGCGGGAGTGGTAGTTACGCCACTGCTTTGTACCGAAGTACGTACTTCAATTTGAACTCGTGTCTGGGGACTCGCAGGGCGGTTACTCCTACATGAATTTCAGATCTCCAGAAAATATTAAAAAATAATATGGCTTTGATTCATTTGTAATGTTTAAGAATAGCTTATTTATGCTCTGATTTTGTTACAACCACATAATAACAATTGTTTAGAAAATGTAGAAAATATCATTCCCCAGAAAACATTTCCTACCTTCATGTATCACTCTTTTAATTCCTCATAGATTATTTTGCACGTATCCGGAATTATTTTTCCTAAAATTTCTGCAGAAATAGCTGTTGTAAATTTCAGATCTTCATACGAACACTCAGTATCGGATGGCGATCCATAAACAGCCCTGACAGATTTTTTGCGGCTCACTGTTTGCAAAAAATGTCCAGGTGCCTCAAACGTAAAATTAGGGGTATGCCAACATCACAATTTCCTGTTTAATAGTCTTTTTAGCCAAAGCCTAATAAGTATTGTATTGCTTGTATTTACAAAATAAGCTTATTTCTAACTTCTCCATGTTTCAGAGCAAATTTCTGGATTTCGTATTAAAAAAAACAAAACTGCAAACGTGTTCTGCTCGGCGCTGAACCCACCTCCCATCTGACCTTTTTTTCCCCATCCCTCTGCGTTAAGCCGGTCGCATTTACTACCATTTCAACCGCGGTCTCACATACCGTTGGAAGACCCCAGGTGGTAAACACCTAATCTCCCCACCCTGCCTCCCTCCTTTCTTCCCTACTCCTCTTTGCCCCTGTCAGTCACATTTGCTACCATTTCAACCTCTGTCGCATTTGCGACGACACCGTTTAAGGTTGTCCCGAATTCGAGAACAGGATGAGTCATAGGTAGTGAGCTTGTCTGATGGTGCTGTCTCCGACCCTTCTCTGGAACCAATGACCCGAAATAAGGAACGGGCGCCTGCTTATAGCACTACGAGTTGCTTGTGGGGTCCGTTAAACCCCGAAACAAAATAGTCAATATTTTCTCTGTAGTTGTTTGTCCAATTTGAACATTTCTTTTTGCTTCCGATACCTTACGCTATCGCGATCTTTCTGCATATAATTTGTGATTTTTCTTAACGCACATTTCGGCCGCTAGTAGGCGTAAGCAGTTATTTCTGCTTTCACATGTGTTACGAAATTCATAAATCCGATAGGAAAATTTCTTTTTGTAATTTGGCACGTTCACTATGAAGAACACTGCATTGCGGAACAGCATTCTACTTTTTGTTGTTTAAACGTGCCATATGACGTTGCTAAAGAAAATAATTTATTTACTCGGTTTAAAATAAAAACAAAACTAATGATCATAGTGTACAAAAATCTTACATGAACATGGAGTTCGAAACTGTGTTCATTCTGAAATGTTATGCAAAAGTGGACCTAATAGCCGAGTGGTTTGAGGCGATGGCTTCTGACCAGTTCGTCCCAGAAGGGACCGACCACACGAACTATTGATGTCTGCGTGTTCCGCAAGTTGCACGGGCCTGTAAGCTCAATCGTTTCATCTTTGTATCTGTTGTTATGTGTCCAGTAAATCTGGCTTTGCTATCTCGTGTCCTTCTTGGTGTTGCATTTTGAGTGGCCAGCAGTGTATTATTCGAAATTTTGCAGAACAAATCACTAGACATAAACTACTGTGTTACTCAAATTAAAAAAAAAACTTATGAAATTTTGAGCCATAAAAGGAACGATGAATTATTTGAAACACTGTTTGGAAAAGCTAGCAAAATCACAGAAATAAGCAGATCTAAACGGGAATATGCTGCTCTTACACAAGAAACAATTTTTCAAAATTATAAACAATTGTATTTTGAAATTTTGTACCACATTCTTATGAAAATGGATATAAGATTTCAAGACTGTGAGAAACTTGAACTTCAATTTCCCTGTCTTGCTGACACAACCAAATTCGACCAATTTAATCCACGCTTTCGCTCTCACGCTTCTGAAAATCTTCAACATTTTTACGGAAAAATATTTACTAAACACCATCGCCTTAAAAATGAACTGAGTCTTGTATATGCTGATGAAAAATTAAGGAATATATCGACTCATGAACTTCTTCGAGTACTTCATGGAGATAAAAACATTTTTACAGAATCTTATATACTGTATTGGTTTCCCTGATTTTGACAATTGCATCTGCAAGTGTTTCAGTGGAAAGAAATTTTTCTTGCCTTAAAAGAATACAAACTTACTCAAGAAACACTATTGCCCCAGATAAACTTGCTTCTTTGGCAAAGATTTCTATTCAGAAAGACATTTTCTTGATGTCACAAAGAAACAGCCATTTTATGATGACATAATCGACAAATTTCCAGCTTTAAAGGGAAGAAGAATTGATCTAATATACGTATAAAACAATTGGTAAGGTCTCATTAACTGATTTTCATTGAAGACAGCAGATATCTTTTCATACTGCTCTTGTAGCTCTTCACCTATTTTTCCTACCACGAGCCGCCACTGCGAGCGGCTAAAGACAGCATTACCACAGAAAAGGTAGAGACCCAATGAGGCTCCTTAGTGGTACTGACAGTGTAAATATATGTGTTTAAAGAAGTGTAGTAATGCAGTGAAATCTTGTGTGTAGAAAAAAAAAAAGAAAGAAAAGAACTGATTGGCACTGACTCATCATGCGAGAGGAAGATCCCGCATGTTTCGTCCAGCAGGCTGGGGCCTGTAGGGGCGAGAAATTACGCCCCTATGTAAATTGTGTGATGGACATTAAATCCCATCGATCTTGCAAGATATGAACATTTCAGAACGACTTTTTCCATGTGTATTATTTAGAAACTGATGTAAAACGTGGGAATGTACCAGACCAGGCGACATTCCGATGTGCCTATTTGTCATGACGATTGTATTCACGGAAGCACCGCTATTGTTCCTGGCCAGGAGGAAATGCAAGCTGCAGGGCACACGGGAGGGTCAGGGTAAGGGGGGCACCGAGAAGCGGGGGGGTCGCGTGCTCCGATTAGGAAGAAGAGGAGCGCCTCAGGCAAGGGAGGCAGGAGCCAATCAGAGGCGAGGAGAAGTCACGGAAAAAAACTTCAGGATAAGAGTCAGGAACGAAGGCAGTTGACGGGGAGTTAGAGCTGGGAACGGTCGACGGACAGCGTGAGCTGTGAACGGTTGAGGGGTTGCTGGGAGCAGCACGGACAGCGAAAGCTGGGAGAGGATGGACAGTGCTGAGAAGCAGCACGGACAGCGAAAGCTGGGAACGGTTGGACAGTGCTGGGTGTCAGCGCTGGGAAAAAGAAAGTTGGTGATAGAACGTGCCATCTAGAGCACGGGTAAAACGATCGTAATTGGAAGCAGACACGTGGGTCTGTAACGACGTACGGAGAAAGCGAATTGAGAGGACACGTGTTCGGGATAGAACACGAGGCATAGCTTCCGGAACAAAGGAAGGGAGACGAACGGATGGTTACGACGATTAAAACCTTTCACGTTTGTGATAGAAAAAGAACGGGCAAAGAGTACTAGCAGGAAAGAGTATTCTGTAAGGAATAGAAACTCTGATATTTTTTTCGTGGAACTGCAGTTGCAGGAACTCAGGTCAAGGAACAATAGCTGCCGGAACGATTACTTTTGATTAAATGTTTTTGTTAAGTTTTCAACAAGCCTGAGAGTGCATTCATGCTTGGAATTGTCTTGCCATTATTTTTACTTCCCCTCTCCTGAATAGCAGATTTATAGTAAAGCTGGGAGAGCAAGAACGCCGGGCTGTCTTCAACTTTTCGTTGATAGACAAGTCTCCAGACGAAAAGAACCTTATAAATAATTTTCCTTCCTGCTGTGGAGAATTTTCATCAGCGCTGGAAGCCAGTGTTGTTTGGCCGATGAGCATTAATTAACATAATGAGCTTCCACCCCTACAGCAACACTGATGTTTGAAAAATTCTCAAAAGTTATTATTGAAGGTTTGCGTTGTTTGAATATATGATGAGTTGAGGCACCCGCAAGTGTAAAATACGTAATTATTGTTTACATGTGTACCAAATTTGTAAACACTAAAATTAGATGGTATACAATGTACACGTGTAATAACTTTTGGAGGCTGTAATGATCAAATTAGTGGTTAGGACAAAATGCATGAATTAAATAGACAAACTTCCCGGGGTCGTTTCCGGCCTTAGGCAAGCTAAGGTGGATTAGCATGTGACCCTGCGATGAACTTCAACTGTGTCAACTAATTCTTCACTGCACAAGGTTTGGGTTTTTGAAAGGCCACTTGGCCTGCATTTATTTTAAAAACTTAACCAAATAACAACAAAAAACAAAGCGTCATTTGAGTTTCAAAACGCATAAAAACCCTTGTGAGTATAGAACATGCAAAACACCTGATTCAACATAGAGGGCAAGTTCTGTCGCTGAAGTGCAATGTCTCTCTCCTCTCAGTTTGGAAAGTTTTAAGAATATTTGTACTATAGTTTTGATTAATCACCTTCGAACAACCCCTCAAACCAATTTCCTTAGCCAGTATTAATTTTAAAATTACAATAACTGAGCAAAAATTTATAAATAACCAAGTGAAAGCTCGGCTGTCCGCCAATTTATCGCCTGCGTTCGGATTGGGTCTGTTCCACTCTGCGCGGGGAATGCCCACGGCAACTGCTCATCATTTCTATATCTAATGTTTTGTTTACTGAGTGCATATTTACTGAACCTAGTGGGAAACTGTTCTCTATTTGAAGCAGAAAATGATCGCAAAATAATACATATTGAATAAAAATAACTTTATGAATTTAAATGTCAGGATGTCAGGCGTTGGCTGACAACCTGAAGATAAACATTAAATTTCGAATAATTATAATTTGTGAGCTCTTTATCGCCGAAATCTTATGTATTGGTGAAAAGAATTCAGTCTACAATTTAACCAGTCAATCAAATTCCGGAAATTCTTCTGACTCTCATTAATTATTCATGTAACTTCAGGACTGGCACGAGACAACAGACATTTAATCAATTAAAATAAAACAGATAATGATAAATACGTCTATATACAGAGGATGAAGGAGGGGCGTCAAATAGACTAGCCCATATTGGGATAGCTGATAGGCTGCATTTATCATTAAAGTTCAATGATTATGATTCATTGGCATAAACAGTCCGGCTTTAAACAGTCCTCAGCCTACGAAAGTCTATTGGCTGACTGAAGCCAATTTTTTCACAACCGGCATTCATAAAAAATATACAGTGCTTACAGCTTTTCATCTTGTACCCGTGTTTGATGCTCTCAGTTATATATTTGATACACTCGGTTATCTTCGCTCTACTGCGCACCTGTGTGACGGCACGCCCACTTCGAAGCCCGACGGAGAAGGGAGTCGAACCCTGTCTCGTACTTACTCTCGTGCGCGCACACCTCTCTACATTCACCTGTATGAAGCCACATACGCATCTATGCGCAGTAATGTCGAGGTCGAACAAGGCCGCTGACGTGATAGCAGGATCTGTCCGTCTGTTCATCCCAACCACTCGGGGCTGCAATTCCATCACTTCGTCTGGAAGTCTGCTCTGTAGCTCCACTTCAGTATTCCGGCATCCACCAGATTCATTACTGGCCAGAATTTCAAGTTGCTACCGCTGCAATGTCCGCTGCCGCCATATGACAAGAGCTTTGCCGAGAGAAATCACTTAGCATCTCTCCAGCCTTACGTGAAATCTAGCACCAGGAAAAGAGGTATCTTCCTCCTCCTATTTCGTCGCGATAACGTCCAACATCCGGCCGCTCTTAGCTTAGCTGGCCGACTTCTTCGGGCAGAATCTTTTCTACCCCCGCAAAACTACCGCGCCTCATGATCTCCCCAGCTCCTGCTATCCTAATCCAGTCCTTTTCCTTCACGGATATTCACCAGACTGCCCTTCTTCGGTCGTTCACATTTTGTTAAAGAGTTCTTTGCTCAGTTGCAAGGGGTCTGTTTTAACTCTCTCGTCAATTTTATTGCTTCCTAAAAGCATTCGGTACGATGAAGATGTTGAGAAATGCACGTCTCTGCATTCGGAACATGTGGTGGGTCAGCTCACAAATAAGAAGACAAACACATAACTTAATAGTACTTCTTTGTCCTGCCATGGTTCGGATTAGCAAACGCCATAAGTTTTCGACCTGGTGACACTCTATAACGGTTTCTCCAAACATCTCATCTCACACTTACGTGGGCCACCCAACTTGACTGCGCGCGGAGGGGCTAACCATGGCGTTCCCCACACCAGACGTCCCTTGTTTCGCTTCAAATTTCTCCCTTCCAAGAAAAAGGACTTTTATCTCTTTTGCAATGGGGGTCAATACTGTCAATTTTCAACCAACAATTAACGCTGTACCCGCCTCTCGCAAAACTAGCTAATCGAATTATTACCGCACCCCAAAGTCATAACAATAGGATTAGGGGGCGAAGAGTGCTGGTATCCAGTGTTATCACTGGAAACAGTTTTAAATAAATAGGAACAATTTAATCAAATAAGAAACTACATTTCAGTACAAATTACGTATGAAGTCGTTCACTCCATAGTGGCCGTCGTAAGATATCAAGCACCTGTCTGCTCTGTGAAGGTGCAAATTTCAAAGCCGCTGGCAAGGTGCAAGGTCGGCCGTTTCCACTTCCAATAATGGTTACGAAATGCTGAGAGTCTTGCCGCACAGATAATTTCATCTGTGCGGCATTTAGAGTCTTGCCGCACAGACCATATTTTTGCTGTCACCATTCCCGTATTTGGTTACACCGCATGCTGTTGATTTTTTTAAACTTCATTTCAGCGCTTGTCTCGCGTTTGTTTTACGAGTTACTACTACATGTAAACAACTTTTCTATTGTTACGTAGTGGATTATTTTTATGTATTTCTATCTTCTAGTTGTTTTCCGAATAACCAGAATAAACGTTAGTGCTTCCTCTACGTTCAACTCTTCGAATATTAATGCCGTGAATGAATATGCTTGCGTGGTTACGAGTTTGTACCCTTTTATGTCAGAAATTATTATTGTAGAAAAAGAAATTGGAAATACAGACTCACTTCTTCGCTAAAAACATTGAAGAAAGAATCTAACAAGGTAGTGAGTCACTTTCACGGTCATTGGTATTCTGATTATTCTTGACTGTATGGCTTTAAAAACACGAACAGACTACTGTGATCCGTGCCTTCTGTTTTTTCCAAGAGCGAACTCTTAGACTTTTTAAAGCTTTGTGCGACAAATCGAAGTTCCAACTGCCGCCTAGGTGGCGCAGTAGTACAGGCGCTGGCTTCTCACCATTCGTCATAGATGGGTCCGGGTTCGAATCCCGCGAGGTATGGATATTGTGCTTGTCTTACGGCACTGGCTCTCTCTCTTCCCTGGAACCAGTGACCCTAAATTAGGGACAGGCGACTGCTAATAGCCCACCGATTTGCTCACGGTGGTCGTTAACCCCCCCCCCATCCCTCCAAGCAAAAACAAACAAACAAGAAAAGTTTCAAATGCAACACACTAGCGGGAAGATGCGTGTGTGTGTTGACCGAATGCCACCCACACTTAATAGAATTTTGTTTCAGCTCACTCTCTCTCCCATATAATCATCATCATCATTGTCAAACATGATCAATCCACTGCTAGACGAAGGTCTCCCCAAGTTTCTTCCACAACGGTCTGCCTTATGCCAGTCTCCTCCATGTTACTCCCTCATACTTTCGAATTTCATCCACCCATCTCACATGTGGTCTTCTTCTGGGTCTTTTCCTGTCCCTTGGAATCCAGTCTAAAATTTCAGCTGTCCATCGATGGTCTGTCCCTCTGGCAATATGTCCAGCCCATTGCCATTTCAGGGATTTAACTCTGATCATGATGTCTTCCACTCTTGTCATTTTTCTGATCCACGAGTTCCTCTTCTTATCTCTCCTGGTTACACCAAGCATGCATCTCTCCATGTTACCTTGAGTTGTCTGCAGTCTTTGTATGTCTCTTTTAGTTAAGGTCCACGTATCTGCACCATATGTAAACACTGGAGGGATGCATCGATCAAGCATTTGTCTTTTAAGACATAATGGCATTATGCCAGTATGTCTCCCATTTAATATCCCTATCTATTTTCAGATTCTCTAAATGGAAAGTAATCAAGGCAGTTCTAGTATAAAAAAATTCGTGGTTGTGTTTGTCTTGTATTACTTTTCTAAAGGCAAGGCTTCTGAAAATAAAAATATAAAGGTCTAGAAACTTTGGAAAGGAAACGATATAGAAAATTCTACAGGCGAAAGAAACTTGCAGCTTTAATGATTGAAAAAACAACTTAAACGAACAGTAGATTCTTGTAACAGTATCGAAGAGGTCACGCCTCGCCTCTGCTTGTGATGAATGATATGACAGGTAAAAAAAGACATCGATCGAATTATTAGAAATAAAAGTATGACATAAAATATAGTGGTAAAAATCCCCGTACATTTATGCCACCTTAAGGCTGTGGTGTGCATTAGAAAACATCTGAAAGGTGTGAATCATCGTTCTCATAATCTAGCTTTCAACCGTAAAAGGAATTTTTCAGATTGGACAAATAGGTGCTGAGATGTGGTGCCCACATCCAGACAGGCGTACCGACGGACAGACAAAGCAATACATAAGCACGTACTTCCCCTTCCCCCAAGGACATGCTACAAATAAAGTGACTGAAATGGGTTGAGCAAGTTTAACATGTCGTAATGCATTGTGGAAGTGTTCAATGTGATTGAAATTCCGGAACTTAACGCCATCGATCACGTTTCCATTTAACTACGACATCGTGTGAGGAAAAGATTGCTTCACACTGAATCTTGTGATCTATGAGCAGGCGAGGGGGCGCAAGTGCTCTACACCCTTCCACTAAAATCTTGCATGAGGTATGACAAGAAGTATCGAACCTTGTTTACAGAGCCAAAGATAAACCCCCAGTTCATGAAGGTTGTGGATAACTAACTATCCGTTTCATAAATTGTTCGTAACACCAAGAACGTCGTCATTCCTAGCAGCTGATTCTTAGTTATTGGGGTATGTCGCTATAGCAGATAATACTAGTTGATAATGTAATCAGCTTCATTGTTCTTCGCAATCGAGATATAGATACTGTTTCATGCTATAAACTTGCTTCTGTTCAGCGACGCAATTTCACTTCTAAGTGACTTACTTCTTTCTCCTGGGAAAATTTTTGATTGTCTTCTGTTCTTTTTATTTTTCTTTACGCTCTTTCG
This sequence comes from Macrothele yani, assembly GCA_039090855.1. Classification (NCBI taxonomy): domain Eukaryota; kingdom Metazoa; phylum Arthropoda; class Arachnida; order Araneae; family Macrothelidae; genus Macrothele; species Macrothele yani. Next base: position 69,798,957 of record CM076998.1, read on the forward strand.
AAAAAGGAAAATTTGGCCATGCAGCTTGACAGCGAAATCATATTTGAAAGCACTGAATTGCCACACAGTTACTTTAAATTTTTCCAAGATGTTCGAAAGGAAAAGAAGTTTTGTGATGTGACATTTACTGTTGATACTAAACTTATTTCGGCTCATCGCTTAATAGTTACTGCTGCCATGCCTTATTTCAGAGACAAATTAATAAATGTTACACGTGGTACCGAAATAGCGGTGTCGAATGTAGATCCTGATGTTTTTCGAAGTTTAGTCGAATTTGCGTACACAAGAACAGTGAAGATTACTATGGAAAATGTAAGATCTCTGTTGTCTGGCGCTTGTCTTTTACAAGTCCACGAAGTGCGAAAGGCATGCTGCGACTTCATAGCTGACCGTCTTTCCTTGGAAAATGTAATAAGCATGCGAGCTTTTGCAAGCAGTCTGAGTTGTTCGGAGTTGTTAGAGGATATAGAGTGGTATGTTGCTGAATATTTTGAAGAAGTATCAGAGAGGGAAGATTTTTTGAGTGTGCCTTACTCATTCTTCGACAAGCTTGTTCAAAGGGAGGACCTGAGAACGACAAGCGAAGAAAAGGTTTACGAAGTTATCATGAGGTGGACTGAGAACTGCCTTTCAGAGAGAAAGGAATATTTACCGGAGCTTTTGGGGCGTGTTCGGTGGCTGTCAATAGAACCAGAGTATTTAAGTTTTCGTGTAGCGAAAGCTGAATTGATACGAGTATCTACGTCATGCAGAGATATTTTAGACGATGTGAAAAATTATCACTTATTTCCAGAACATCCCCAAACGGCGAAAAGTTTCAGCTTTCTGACAAAGCCCAGATGGTTGCTGGAAAGTAACGATGAATATATTCCAGAAAAAGGAGAAACGACTGCCAGTTTTCTGGTCGATGCAGAGTACCAATACACGTTAAAACGACTGCAGTCCTCAGTTCAAGAGGAAATTAATAAGAAATCTTATGCTGTTTATTCGAAACCGTGCATTGAACTGAGCAAAAAACACTACTTTTTTAGCGGGGGCTTTGTTCTGGAATACGATCTAAAAAAATTCAGTTACAAGATCTGTAAAGGAAGGAAAGTTGCAATTAACGTCGGAGCGGTTTCATTGAATGAGAAGTTATACCTGTGCGGTGGGAGTGACGGTGTGTCAGCATCTAAAAGCGTGGAGTGCTTTGATCCAGAAGAGGAGCAATGGAAAAGTGTGGCAGACATGCATTTGTGCCGAGAATTCCCTGCTGTTGCGAAGCTGGATCGATTCATTTATGTCCTGGGAGGAAAAGACGGTGAATCTATTCACAGTTCTGTGGAGAAATTCGATTCGCGAGATAAGAAATGGAGAATAAAGTTACCGATGTTAACTGAGAGATATGCATCAGGTTCTGTTGCGATGAACGGGAAAATTTACGTATGTGGTGGAATAACAGCAACATCTGGTGGAAAGTGTGTTCCCACTGCTGAAGTCTACGATCCCTTGGAAAACAAATGGAAATTCATCGCATCCATGAAATCTGCCAGATGTTATTTTTCACTGTTGGCGTCAGAAGGATGACTCCACGCACTGGGTGGCAAAGATGTGAAAGGATGTGATCTGCAAAGTTTTGAAATTTATGATCCAAAAGCCGACAAATGGTACTGAAACGCCAATGCAGTAATTTTACTATCATGTGATGAAAAAAACTTTTCATACCAGAATCTTATTTATATATCAGGTAATGAATCCAAAGCTGTTTTGTTTAAATACATTTACTTTAATATAAATTTTTGAACTATGAATTGGACCTTGATTTAGTAGTTATGTGTTAAATGAATAATTCCATTCGTGATTTTCCTGTATTATTACATTGTACTTCCAGAATATGCAAAATTAGCAAAGACATCACTGTGAAAATGTAGTTTTTATTTGTTAAGTGTGTGTGTGTGTGTGAGTGGGTGTGTCGTTTTTTATTTTTCTTTCTGTGTTTCTAAGGCAAGATTTGCATCTTGACCTGAGCCACATTTTTCATTTCATGTACAATTGATTAATTTTGCTACAAGATTAACAGGGTAAAAACAAGGATGATTCGTATGCATATATTATGAAAGCAGTATTGCATCTACTAAGGAATAACGCTTTAGAAGAGGTATGATATAGAATTTTCTTTCGCTCGGAGATCAATGAAAACAAAATATGGTTAAAGGTCAAAGTTCAGTAAAGTATACTTTACTGAGTTAGTTATTCGAAATAAAAAGCATAAAAATATGTATCAATGTATTACAAAAGCATTCATACATATTTTCTAAAATGAAAATTACTTTCTAAAATAAAACTATAACTGAAATAAAACGGGAAGGTTTTCCCCATAATATTTTAAATAAAAATTCCAGTAATGTATCAGTATTATAATAGATGTGCACTTAAACCGAGAGTATGAAAATTCAATGGGAAATCATTAATTTAGTACTTTTCTGTTAGTATGGAACTAACTTATGCATGGTGTATATGAGTTTTCAATAGAAGTAAATAGGTAAAACTTTGAGTTTTTTTATTTCCTTACTCATAATTTTGAAAAAGTTTAAGCGTTTTCACCTACAAGGCTGTGGTCAGCGGAATTGCTTGCCTTACAGAAGGGCTCAGCCTTCTGCAAAGACAAGCAACCCCCTTGGGAAATTGAAGTTGCTGTAGATGCTCTGAACTATTTCGGTGATGTAAAAAAAATACTTTGATATTTCAGTATGATCACAAAAGTTATATCTTATTTATTCATGTATTGCGCATTTTTTTAAAGTAAAAATAAAACGACTCAGCACGAACGATGGATAACTCCAAAGAAATAACTTCAGGAGGTAAATAAGTAGGAGCAGTTGGGCAAGTGATTTTCTGCCACATGGCTTACTGTAGCTAAGGGCCAGCGGAAAGGGAAATGCCCTGTTTTCTGGCAATCCAAAAAGTCCGAAGAAGGATAGAAAGAGGGTGAGATGGATACCTAGTTCAACTGAAGACTAAAACACGGTTCGTCTCTTGATGATTAACTCTGAGATGTTAAGCTCATGTTAAAAATCTTCCAGATAGTTAATTGCCTACAAAGAAGTGTTGTAATAGGAAGATTTTGGCGAAATGAGTCCCTCTAGACGTGTATGTGTGTGAAAGAGAGAGAGCGTTCGACTTCTTGGTTAAATGCTTTTCCATCAGTAGGACTGGTATTGCGATGCTTTGTGTAGCATAGGGGTTTGATCACTGAGAGAAGAGGCTACCTCTGAGCACCAGCGATGTGGAATGCTCGATTAAAGCGGGAGAAAAATGAACAGAAAAAGAGAAGTAGGTAGAGTGGAAATGCGACAAGAGCAATTCTTGAAGCCATTGCTTCAATACACTGAAAGGGACCAAAATAAAGCAAATTCAGAAAATTTGAATTTAATATTATTAATATATTTAGTTTTAATTTTTTCTGTTTTCATTCCTTTTTTTTTTATTTCTTGTTATTACTTTTACATTTTGGTTTGGAAAAACTATTTAGTTGGGAAGGAAATTAATAAGTTGCCAGAAAATTTAAAAGAACAAGAACGAATTTCCCATATGTATTTGAGGAAAAATAGTTTTCAGTTGAACACCTACTTCCCTAGTTCTGTGATCTAGCTTCGGCCCTGTTCGCCTATGTACTGAATTGAAACGAATTGTTTTGATTTGTGATCTGCATTGCTCAGATCAAACCGTACGAGAAACACAAAAAGTTGTATTGTATTTTATACTTGCCGTTCTTATTCAACAATCATGTTTCATGAATTTTGATTCAGGTGCCGAATGTCATTCCTCTGCTGAATCTTGAAAAATAGCGCTTGTGTACAATCACTTAAAAAAATCTCGAAAGGATTATGGTTTTTTCTGAACTAGCTGGCAAAAATACAAGTTAATATGTCTTAAAAAAACAAACTGATTTTGTGCAGTTATACCAAACTGTATAAAATCACTATTTCTCTTCTCCAAAAAGGCTCTGACAGGCATTTCAAAAGCGTTTGCTCTGTTGCAGTTCCTAGAATTGATTAAATTAAAATCTGCGCTGCTTTACAATTTTTCAAATTTGATATTGTATGCTGCATTTGCTCAAAAAATCTGTCAAAACGTAATTTTAGGCAGCAAAATTCTAAACGACTGCTAATAAAAATTTAAAAAACTTGAATGGTTATGAGTAACGTATTACCAAAATTTCTTTATATTGATTACAATCATTTTTCTTTGATTACTATTATTTCTATAGAATATAACACACAACATGCGCTTTTGGCAATTTCTGAGTTATATTTCTTTCATCTTGTTTAATGCAGATGTGGGTTGTTTTAAAGCTTTTGAAAAATATGCCAATGTATGTTGAATTTACTCAAAAAATCTGCGGAGCGCAATTTAGTGCAGCAAAATTGTAAATGACCTCAAATGTAAAAACAGTTTAAAACAGGAAACTTGGGAAATATCTAATGCATTTTTAGTTTTATTAAAGAATGAGTTAGTTCCCTTTGTTAACTATTTGTTATCCTTTTGAGTTATTCGATAGTTTTGTTTTTCCATCTTTATTTTTGTTAAATTGCAAATCTTTTATTTTAGTGACTAACATTAGCAAAGCGTGGAAAATCGCAACCTGTTGTAGCGTCCACTGTCATGTTTAGCCAGAAATTTACTTTTTTTTTTCAAATATTAAGCAACAAGTCACTGCATTTCTTTCAAAGTTATTCATTATTCTGATTTAGTTCATTACCGTATTAGCTATAAATATATTGTGTAGATGAAACTCTATTGTTTCAAATATAAAAAAATAATATTTTTATCAACATGAAATATAAATTAATTTATATTTTCTTGTCATTTAAAAAGAGGGAATCAAAGTAACGTTATTTATAAATGCGTAATCCATGTTGCGAAGCATGACATCGAAATTTTTATAACCACAATCGCCCTTAGAGATCTAAATTGCCCCAGGATCGTCCCGGAGATTTCAGATCCCTTTCCTGATATTTCACTCTGTTTTGATTTTTAATCCATCCAGTTTTGGGATACCGAATACTAAATAGAAAGAAGAAGTAAACATAGACGCGCACACCAGTGCTGAGATGTGCCGAGCCTATTTATTTCCGTTTGAACGGGCTCGGAATTTTGTTCTTCATTTTTAACTATGAATATGTATTATTTAGCATACCAGACTTTCATTACACTTCCTGTTTGCTAAAGAGTATTATTCGACAACTGGGTCGGGAAGGCTTTTTGTTTCGGGTTTGGAGAGCAAACGCCATAAGCCAATCAGGGGCGGTAGAAGGGAGTCGTGCTGCAGAGAATGCAATGCATCGGGGCCTCGATGAATGAACCTTCGAAATTCATCTAAAATATTTTGTAAACTATCTATAGAAAAATTTTGATGATAAAAAGATGGAGACAAACAGCTGGATTGACCAAAATCGGCTGTCCCACAAACGACACTTTTCTGGAACCTACAGAATTGCTCAGACCGATGAGTATCCCGTCGCTGTTCTGAATAAATACAAAATTTAATTATAGAACTTGTGAGTTCTGAAGTGATCACGAATTTTATGAAAAATAAATTAAGAAAGCGAAGTAGCCTATTATTTAATTCACGTGGGCTGTGCAAGTGGTGTCTCAAACTGAACAGGCGACCATCATCATGCGTTACGTGGTTTTAACAGATAACTGCGAAATTCAAATGAGAGAAACGTATTTTAGAAGGTAAATGATACAACTGGCGAAGTATTGGCTAACGCAATAATAACGACTTTAGAATATTTAGGTATTGATTGCTGCTACCAGTCGTACTCTAACGGAGCTCTAATTTTACATATAAATAAGTAATCTCTGCATGTTTCATGTTTATCACAAAATTTTTATATTGTATTACAGTATGTAAAGCAGCAAATGTAGCCTTTAATCGATACGAGGTGGAAATCCTTAATAGATTCAGTAAAGAGTTTGTCTAGACCACAGATATCATGTGAGAGACTAGATTGGCCGAGGCGCTGCTGACGCGTGTAAAGCATGGCGCCATTATCAGCGGGCCAGACAGCAACGATCCACGGCATTTCCATCACTGAGAAACACAGCAGCGTTGCGACTCATACAAACAGAAAATTTTATTCCTTAGTGATATGCTTAAAAACCACTTTCATTTACTGTAGAAATATGAAGCACTGAAGAATAAGTAGAAATAATCATTTTCAGATATAAATAATATTCTTCTGAATAGTTAAAAAAATATATGAGAAGAATTATTACTCAGTACTGTTTGAGGGCAATGATCTAACAGCAAAATATTCACAGAAAACTGCTTACTCGCGATACGTCGTGCCTTCAGTCAAATAAGAGGGAAGGGTGCCTTCATAAATACTTTTGTAAGCTTCAATGTTATAAATTTTCAAACTCATTGTAATGTTAATAAACATTTCGCGCGTTCGCTTTGTCCCATACGGATTTACACTACGTCGCTAAAAATAAATTACAGGTACTTACTTTTTTCCAGTCTCCTGTAGTAGCATAGAAACAGAACAACTTCCAATTTGTCTAGATTACACAATTTATTTGCCGCAGAAGTTCATTTAAAACGTTCTATACCTACACAATTTCAACAGAAATATGCTCTTCATAGATATATTTGAAATCTATTAGTAAAACGGAACAAACAAAGAAACCAAAAAGAAATTTATGCACAATTTAATAAGAAACAACATGTCTACAAAAACAGTCTAAATACGTTACTATTGCAAATAAAAAAAACATGGCTAATACATTATTTCTTTAACTATCATTTTAGCACTATAGTCAAGTAACAAATAGACATGGCATATTAACCTTAGTACCATCTGATGAAAAAATAGGTAAAGCTTGAGAGCTCAATCAATAACCAAAGCATGTGCTGTCTTATAAATGAATAACAATATGTAAACAAATTATATACAGTATGCAATTTACGAAATTTTCATAACAGGTTCATTGGCAAAAATATATTGAACATTTAAGTAACTAAAATTTTGTTTCAATCTTCCCATTTATAAAATGAATTTCTTAATGACTGCCACTCAGCATCACTTAAGTGGTCTTTGTAGCACCAAACATTTCACATAAACAACTTACATTTTTGCAGTGCCACACATTTTAAGTAATATTAATAAACAATATGCAATTTTTAAAACTTTTTGTTAAACAAATGAGATGCATTATTCATACATTACTCGGATTACAAACTCTATGCACATTTTATTCACATGTGAGGAGCAAAGTTCCATTCTGATGACGGTAACCAAAGCACGAGAATCAAATAATGTTAAATTAACTTAAGAAAAGAGGTGAAAGTTATGAAATTGAAGCATTTTGCATGTCAAACAGTATACATGCTAGAATAGTAACACAAGTCATGAAGCTAACATAGTTCTGTATCATGTGTTCATGAAGCTAACACAGTTCTGTATCAATTTTGTTACCTTTATGACTTGTGTTACTATTCTAGCACATGTACTGTTTGACTTACAAAATGCTTTAATTTCATAACTTTCACCTCCTTTCTTAAGTTAATTTAACATTATTTGATTCTCATGCTTTGGTTACAGTCATCAGAATGGATCAGAATGCTCCTCACATGTGAATAAAATGTGCATGGTTGTAATCCCAGTAATGTATGAATAATGCATCTCAATTGTTGAACAGTTTCAGCACATTACAATCGACCATATTCTTATGGTTATAACTTTTTGTTACTTAGATCTATTTGTAAATATACGTTGCTAAAACAGTATGAAGTAATTAACCTGGAATTCTTTTTATTATCTCTAAAACATAAGATGAATCTTTTCTGACTCTATAATGATGGCATATTAATCTCAGTACCATCTGATGAAGAAATAGGTAAAGCTTGAGAGCTCAATCAATAACCAAAGCATGTGCTGTGTTACAAATCATAACAGTATGTAAACAAACTATATACAGCATGCAATTTTAGAAATTTTCCTAACAGGTTCATTGTCAAGAATATATTGAACGTTTAAGTAACTAAAATTTGGTTTCAATCTTCCATTTATAAAATGAATTACTTAAAGACTGCCACTCAGCATCACTTAAGTGGTCTTTGTAGCACCAAACATTTCACATAAACAAGTTACATTTTTGCAGTGTCAAAATGTTTAAGTAATACATTGTATTAATAAACGATATGCAATTTTTAAAACTTTCTGATACTTAGATCTATTTGTAGAAGTATGTAGCTAATACAGTATGAAGACATATTAACCTAGAATTCTTTTTACTAAAACAAACATGGCACAGCCACTGTTTAGATGCATCTATTAAGAACAACTTACTGACTCGTAAAACAACAGATCAGTTGGTGAAATTAGCAACTGCACAACTATAACCACAGAATGGTAACCAGAAAGAGATTGTGGGAATGGTTAGCTTGTGTGTGTGTGGAGGGGGGGGGGTGTATGAAATGCAATATTAATATACATTATTAACAAAACATGATGTGCAGCTTTACATCACACGTTACCCACTTGATTCATCAGCAGTAATTCTGGAAATTACCATAGCCCATTGTGAGCCACCAGCCCTACCAGACATGTACAGACATTACAAATAAATTCAACAACAGGTACTAAAATAAAACAACAGGTGCACTTTTATGGGTTAGAAAAAGGTGGTGATCCACCATGCTGGATCTACACTTTAAAACATGTAATCACAAAAATCTGAAATTAAAAATGCTACAGACATGAAACCTACAAGAAATCGATTACTGATTTTTAAACATTATGCTGCGATTCAAAGATTGACGTACATGTGTCATGTGCAGATTTAAATTAAATGACCTGGCTGCAAAATGACATCTAATATTTAAGAAATTCCGAATTATTTTCTTTAAAAAATCATACTTATCACAGTTAACTGTGCTAAACAAATCTCTTTCTGCTGCAAGAGCGGAAAGAACTTCAGTCTCAAGTTTCAGGCCCCAACTAGATGTTCTTTTGGTAACATCACGAAGATGACAGTTACACCTTAAAATTTTCTCGATAATCCTAACAGTTTTCACTAAGTCCTTTGATGGATGTGTAAGTCCACCATTATCTTTGATCATTATCAAAAGGTAATCAGATTTGTTTGCTACTAGTGCTTCACGACAAACATCACAGTCAACTTGCAAAATATATTTTTTGGCCACAAAACCACTAATGTATGCCAGCACATTATCCACTAAAGGAGAAAATTGCAGATGCTCCACATTTAAATAGCAATGATCATGTTCATATGATTTAAAAACTGATAATGCAAGTTTGTCTGAGCAATTATTTTCATCATCAATTACTCGTACATGGCAGATGCCAATCAGAGCTGTTGAATCTTATGGAACAACTGAACCATTTTTACTCGGTGTCACTCCACAGCGGCAAAGCATTTTTTTATAAATACTAGAAAATTCTTTTGTTGTTGGGTTGTTGTTGAATCTTCCAGCTTGGCGTATAGAACCAAAAAATAGTTCCAAATGGTCTTGTGACCACTTGTAGGTCAACATGTATTTAAATGGAGAAACTGCATTCAAAAGATATGTTTCAACAAACCAGATGGTACTATCAATGTTGACTGTTAATCCTACAAATGCAGTTCTCCTTCTGCTTAAGTGGAGTGGTTGCCCATTGGGCATTTTAAGGGATATCAGGTAGCTACGAGCCTTTAACAAGAAAGATTTCACATACGTCCAATTTTTAGTTGAAATAGGTGTTTTCACTTTGGCAAATGGACTCCTACTGTTTAAAATATCAAATAAATGATCGACTATTTCTATAAACTCAACTGTGGCATCACAGTTTCTGAAAAGCTTACAGTATCCAGCTTTTTGACAGAATTTCAAAGCTGCGGCAATTGAAGAACTTAGTACTTGGGCTGCAAGTTTGACTTTCATTTTGTTTCGGTAAAAATGAACATGTTCTTTGGTTAATTTATTGGCCAGTGAAAGGTTGTCAGATTCTTGTAATGCCTGTAGGGCTGTAATATATCGCCATTCAATAAGTCCAGTATTAGATTTAAGAATTCGATAATCAGCAAAACAGTTTTTGACCGGTTTTATCATATGGCAGGTATCAAGGAACACAGGTATTTTTATTGTAGGTTCTTGTTTCTGAATTGAAATAATGGTGTCTATACTTTCTGGTGCTAAATTTGCACCTAAATTTGCTAACATTTGTTGGTTGGATGCACATCTATCACAAATAAGCCCAACAACATTTATACCACACTCAATTAGATTCAGTAATGTTTCTTTTACCAAACAGCTTAACATTTTCCCTGTAATTTTTTCAATCAAAAAATATGATAATGGCATTTTCCAATTTCCTAAGACTTCAACAGCCATAACAACCAAAGCCTCTGATGCAACAGGAACAGAATCACTATCAACAGTTCCAGCTCCATAATCCACTAGAACAATCATTTGTTGCTTGTTGTGGTCCCATTGAACATGCTTTTTGATGGCCATACTATCCACCATAACAGTGCAGTACATAAATGACTGCTCACCATTTTCAACTTTTTGTTTCATGACATCAAACACTTATTTTGTAAGGCCTGACACCTTCCATCCATCGTCTTAACATTGACACCTTCCATCACATTGACACCTTCCATCCATCGTCTTAAGGTGCGTTTGCATGGCAAACTAAGAACCTTGCAAACGTAATCATATGCTTTAGGGGAGTACAGATTGAAAGTACAAGCAAACTTTTTCACTTCATCAGAGTACTGACTTGGATGTTGTGGACTAAAAAGATCTTGCTGTAAGTCACTAAAGCTATGCTCAAGTACTAGTTTATGGTCATCTAGCAACAATTTCTGCTTCTGTAGTTCATCAAGTAGCTTATCAATTGTACATGATCTCCTATAAACCTTATTTTTTTCACTGCATGGTTTTTTCTGATGACATTACCTCTATCTTCAGACTGACTAAGCTGTCGTTTTAAATGAGTTACCTCATCGGTTGCTATACCGTATGTGTGATCATGTACAATGTACACACTTTAGGCTTAGGAATTTTAGTAGTGACCACCTGATTATTTTGTCGTGACATTATGTTTACAGGAATATTAAAAACTGATGGTACAGCATTATTTCTTAGTATCCTGTGCTGCTGAAGAACTTCAAAACCTGCTGGAACAAAATGTTTTGAACACAAGTAAGAGAACTGTGTTGGCTTCTAAACAGAGCCTTTCTTTTTGCCTTCTCTTTTGTTGCAAGAGCTCATTCGTGTCTTAATTTCTCATTTTTAGGGAATCTGAAATTATAGCATAAAATAGTTTCTGAATAATAATACTGTAACCAATCAATTTTCTCTAAATACAGCATTAAATATATTAAAAATCTAATGACGCCAAGTATTCATCCGCCATCAACACTAAACAATATGTATAAAAAAAAGTGTCGGTTTCAAAATCTACAAAAAATAATAAAAATAAGTCAGCTGAACATATGGTAAATGAATTTTTTCACTAAAATAATGAGTATTATCCAGCAAAATAAAAACTTTATTTCGTCGTTCTGCTAAAGTGGTACTGAAAATTTATGTTGTTATACTTATCAACTAGACATTTCATTCCCAGCCACCAGCAAAAAAATGTACCTAGGAATTTCCCCCCATAGTGAGCACAGTTTTATCAGAGTAGCACAACCCACCAAAAAAAAAAAAAAACTGCTAGGAGCACATTGGAGCATAGAGAACATTGGTGATGCTTTTCACTTGTGTGAAGAAGCATATATCCTGAAAAATGACCTTTATGAGCAAATTGTTTGGAGTATACGTCGCATTCCTGAAGTTTTTCACCTAAGTGAAGAATCATATGCGGTGAAAGATCACTTTTATGAACAAATTGTATTGAGCATTCATGGTGATGGAAAGATGTCTTACTTTTGTGAAGTGGCATGTCTTGCATTAAACCTTTAATAAAATAACTGTCAATATTTTGTTCGAACTATTGCAATGTTCATTTACAAACTATAATTAATATTAATTAACTAGACTTTAACGCTATCTCTAATTAACAGGTGGTATATTCCATTCAGATAAATCTTACACACTACCATTGGGTCCACTTCATGTTGGACAGACATCTTAAAATTCGTAAAATTGATTACAAACACTCACCTGTGAAAGGATATCCCACTTTGTTTGCTCTTTTCATTATCACGAGCACTGCAGTTTATCGACGAACACGCTTTGACCATATTGGATGTATCATAACATACATATATATCACAGAACCATGCACAGCCCTTTCTCAAACCGCTCAAACTGACCCGCTCAATGTGGCTCGTTGATGCCACATCGTAAGAGTGTTACACAAATAGCGGGCAGCCAATCTAGTCTCTTATATGATATCTGTGTTTTTTTGTTTTTTTTTTATTGGAGGTTTAACGACCACCGTGAGCAACTCAAATGGGCTGTAAGCAGTCGCCCGTCCCTAATGTGGGGTCACTGGTTCCAGGGAAGGAGAGAACCAGTGCCGTAAGACAAACACAACATCCATGCCTGACCGGGATTCGAACCCGGACCCCTTACGGACGAATGATCAGAGGCCAACGCCTTAGACCACTGCGCCACCGGGGCGGCAATGTCATCGTTGCAGAAGCCAATGGTAAACTATGCCCTTCATTACTTCGGTTTTTTTTTATTTTATTATTGGAGGTTTAACGACCACCGTGAGCAACTCAATGGGCTATAAGCAGTCGCCCGTCCCTAATTTAGGGTCACTGGTTCCAGGGAAGGGAGAGAGCCAGTGCCGTAAGACAAACACAACACCCATGCCTCACCGGGATTCGAACCCGGATCCCTTTCGGACGAATGATCAGAGGCCATCGCTTAGACCACTGCGCCGTTTGTTTACGGCTCCCAGATTTTCTGCTATTTTCCATGTTAACTCAGAAGCTTTGTAGAAGCCTGAATTTCTGTAATCAGGGATTTTTTTAATTTAATGTATTTATTTATTTATTTATTTTGTTAATATCAGCAAATATTCACAGAGTGAAACCATGACCATTGACGCTTCTGTAGAACTATTGGGATCGGTTAAGCGAAAATACTGATTACAAAAATTCAGGCTTCTACAAAGCTACTGAGTTAGCGGGGAAAACAGCAGAAAATCTGGGAGTAGATAAGCAATTCTCTGCGTACAAGAAACAAATGTTTGGCGATTTATGGGATGATATTGAAATCACAGGGATGTAAGGTCAGGTGATGCGTAACATCACAGCCTCTCCTTGACAAATGTCAACCTCGCCTTCTCGTGGTACATCCTGTTCCCACTAAAGGGGCTCTGACGACCGCCAATAGCGGTATAACTATACCATCGGCATTAGAGGAAATGCTATCCCGTACTCACCAACCCGCTTGGCCAGCGTGGTGAGTTATGGCCAAACCCTTCCAAAATGACTCCACAACTTAAATCTTGGCCCTCAGTCTCCGGCAGCTGGAATGTACCTGACCAAGGCAGCGGCCAGTGCGACATGAAGGCAGAGGGTGCTAAGAATCCCCGGAGGACCGGACTAGGCTGCCATCTGATGCTGACCTTGGCTACGTATAATGGACGCTCCCAATCTTCTGATTCAAGGCTTAATGAATTGGAAGAGGAACTACAAAGGATCAAGTGGGACATCGTCGGGCTAAGTGAGGTAACGAGAAAAGGAGAAGATCTCCTTGAACTGAAAAGTGGACATCTCTTCTACTATCGTGAGACTGATACTGGCAGAACTAGTGGTGTTGGATTTACAATAAACAAGAAAACTGAAGGATAAAGTTGTAGAAGTTGAAAGTTCTTCTGACAGAGCTGCACGACTCGTTATCCAACTCTCTAGAAGATACCACGCTCAGATTATTCAAACTTATGCACCCACCACAAGTCATCCTGAAGAAGAAATTGAAGAATTTTATGAGGAAATTCGTCATCTAAATAATAAAGGTAAGCAGCACTTGAAGATAATTATAGGAGATTTCAATGCAAAAATAGGGCAACGGCAACAGAATGAAACTTCAGTAGGTAAATTCGGTTACGGCAACAGAAACCAGCGTGGAAATACTCTCGTAGAGTTTGCAGAGGCAGAAGGGTTTTTCATCTTGAACTCCTTTTTCAAGAAAAAGCCACACAGGAAATGGACATGGAGACATCCAAATGGGACGACAAGTAAAATTAATTTTATTATGTGTAACAAAAAATTCGTCATAGAAGACTGCAGTGTGCTAAGCAACAAGTTCAACACAGGTAGTGACCATAGATTGGTGAGATGTAAGATGCTCCTCAACACTAAACTGGAACGTAGCAAGCTCATAAGTCAAACAAAATGTATTGACATAACCAACCTTAAAAAACACCATAATACCTTCAAGTTGGAACTGAAGAACAGATTCTCTGCTTTAGAAGGCCTAACATCGGAAGAAGTGGATATTTCTGAAGTTAACAGAAAAGTAACCAAAGCTCTTATGGAAACAGCAACAAAATTAGCTGGGTCTAAGAACAAGTTGCATGTGAACAAATTATCAAGAAAAACCAAAATGTTGATGCAAAAAAGAAGAGAGATGAGGACAACTAAAGAAGATGTGACTTCCAAAGTGGAATATGTAGAGCTATGCAAGACAGTACGGAAAAGTATCACTGAAGACGTAAGGAAATTCAACTGTGAACTAGTAAGGAAAGCAGTTGAAAACAACCAAAGCCTAAAGACAGCAAAAGGACATCTCAGTATGGGAAGAAAACAGATTATGGCACTGAGAAAAGAAGATGGTTCGGTAACAAGAAATAGAGGCGAAATTTTGACTAGAGTGAAAGATTTCTACCCTACATTATATGAAAGGGATGATACATGTACTTCAGACATCATGAAAAGTACCAGAGTTCTTCCAGTCCTCCCAGCAGAAGTTGCACATGCAATCCAGAACATGAAGCGGGGAAAAGCTCCACGAGAAGATGGAATTACTGTAAACATCATACAAGAAGCAAGTGGAGAAATCGAAACAGTACTCGCCCAAATTTTCACTCGATGTCTTAATGAAGGGAAGATTCCTGAGGATTGGAACAACGCTACAATGATCTTGATACATAAAAAAGGTGACATTGAGGATCTCAGGAACTGCAGACCTATCAGCCTCCTATCAGTGGTTTATAAAATCTTCACTAAAGTTCTTTCACACCGCTTGAAGGTGACCCTGGACATGGCTCAACCGAGAGAACAAGCTGGATTCAGGAGTGGCTACAGCACAACAGATCATACCCACGTACTGAGAGAACTAATTGAAAGAGCGAGGGAATATGAACTTCCATTGTGCATGGCTTTTATCGATTATGAAAAAGCCTTTGATTCGGTGAAACCATCAGCAGTTACAATGGCTCTGAAATCGTGCGGTATTGAAGATGCATACATTAATATTATTAATAACATCTATGAAAATGCCAGTGCAAAGATTCGGCAGTTTGAAAATACAACAGACATAAAAATTGGAAAAGGAGTGAGACAAGGTGACACCATATCTCTGAAGCTCTTTAATGCCACATTGGAAAATGTCTTTGAATCACTGAACTGGGAAAACAAAGGGATAAAGATTAATGGAGATTATCTAACCCACCTTCGTTTTTCTGATGACATAGTCATTTTTGCAACTACCCCATCAGAGCTGCAGAGTATGATCCAGGAACTTGCTGACAAGAGTAAAGAAGTGGGATTAAAAATGAACTTTCAGAAGACAAAAGTGATGTTCAATGCTTTTACAAGAATGGAAGATTTATCGATTGATGGAGAAAAGCTGGAGATAACAGACACGTACGTTTATCTTGGACAGCAGATATCAAGTGAGGGTCACATTGGTGAAGAAATTAATCGGCGTACAAAACTTGCCTGGAGAGCTTTTGGAAGAAACAGCATAATTTTCAAGAGCAATATGCCATTATGTCTTAAAAGAAAAGTGTTTGATCAATGCATCCTTCCGGTGCTTACGTATGGTGCAGAGACGTGGACCTTAACTAAAAGAGACATACAAAGGCTGCCGACAACTCAAAGTAGCATGGAGAGGTGCATGGTTGGTGTAACCAGGAGAGATAAGAAGAGGAACTCGTGCATCCGAAAAATGACAAGAGTGGAAGACATCATGATCACAGTTAAATCCCTGAAATGGCAATGGGCTGGACATACTGCCTGAAGAACAGACCATCGATGGACAGCAGAAATTTTAGATTGGATTCCAAGGGACAGGAAAAGACCCAGAAGAAGACCGCATGGAAAATGGTTGGATGAAATTCGAAAGTATGCGGGAGTGACGTGGAGGAGACTGGCACAAGACAAACCGTTGTGGAGGAAACTTGGGGAGACCTTCGTCCAGCAGTGGATTGATAACGGTTGACAATGATGATGATGATTGAAATCACTTGTCCTAAACAGCATTTCAGAATTAGTTTTTTTACATATACTGTAGTAAGATACAATACTTTCTCTGTTAGATAACAGCTTTCATTTATTTATATCAGTGAAAAGTAGGTATGCATTTCTTACCGAAATAAGCTGTGCTAAAGAATTCATTAAATTTATTACCAACGTATCAGATGATATTTTAGATGATTTGCAAATTATAAAACATCTGGGGGGGGGGACAACAAGAAAAATTTAAAGCCCTAAAGAGCTGCTTCAACACATATAGTTGTTTGCATTAAAATGATCCCAAGATTTATGTTCGCTTTACGACTATTTTGCGACTCTACCAGTAACATTCGCAAATTCCGAAAGATCAGTTATTAAGTTAAAAATGATTAAAACGTATTTAAGATCAGCCATGGCCCAAGGTTTTTGGCATCTTCAGAGATATTAAGCATGAAGTATGAAGAAGAAAAGAATTGAGATTTTAATTCCGTAGTGGAAAATGGATCCAGAATAAAAAAGAAAATTGTTGATGTGAATTTACGGAAGAAGTTCATTACAAAAATAAGTATAAAAAAATATCGATCGACGGTTGTTTTTTTTTATTAAAATTTTCTGCAACAATGGCAGCATGGCATTTATCTATTTCTATTTTTGAAGAAATATCGATGTCCTTATTTTTAGTGCAAACAACTACAATTTGCTTACTGTGGAATTTCAGGGAAGTCGAAATGCTCATAATTCACGAATGACCAACAGACAACATATTTTCAGTTATTATTATTCTGTCATTTGAATGATTTCGAAATTTTTATGTGATGACGGATGAGCAACCAACGAATCCTTGCGTAAGGGAGTTTTGCACTAATTTTTGGCCCATAATGATAATTATATCATCTACAAAACAAAACAAAAAATTACGCGTTCATAAATTATTAGTTGAGCATATTGCCTATCCAGTTAGCCGACAATTATACAACTTAAGATTGCGGGCGCAAAGGTTTTTGTCTATGTTAACCAAGTTCACAGATTTAAATTTTTTTTTTAATTTTTTAGTGTAGAGAGGAGGCCTCATTGAGGATTTTTGCACCCGGGTCACGATAAACCACGCACCCTCCTCCTCTCGTATTAATGAGTCTCTGAGGGGAAACAAAAGTTTCTTTAAGAACTACAGATACCAGGATCGTCGGAAATATTTTTTTTTCAAAGGGGGAAAGATATCAGGTATCAGGTTCAGACCATGAAACTTATTGTGCTGTCTTAAAGCAGGACGTAATGACGTCATTATAAAATGCAATAGATAAAACGATTCCATCGATAAATGTAAATTAATATAAAACTTGAGTTTTTTATTAATTTGAGGTATTCGATCTAAAATTCTTTACTCAAATTTTAAACAATGTTGAACTGAATTTTTTGTAGTTTATACGTAATTGTGTATATGATGTCGCGTGATACAATCTGCAATGTGATTGTTGGCATGCATGCTTTGCAGGCACGGACTGTTTGAAAACAAACGATAATGTCAGAAAGCTTCTAGGTAACGAACGAAGAAGTTGCGTGAATAAGTCAGGGCGTTAATTATGTGTTCAACCGTTAGACTGACAAACCATTGCTCAGTTATTCAGTTGTGTTCTTAGAGTTTTTTATTAGTAAATTTGTTGTGACTGCCATGACAAGCGAATCTTACAATAATTATCTTCTGGGACAGAATCTTAAAGTTACAACAGTGTTGCCGAGAAAATTCTTCTAATTTCGGGCACATTGCTTCTGGTAAAGAAAGACCCAAATTCGAGATTTAATCACCTAATTAATTATATTAACTATGTTAATTAATTAACACAATTAATTAATCATTCCTTTAATTAGAGTAATTCCTAATTGGATGCAGGAAGTATTATTGCGACCCAGGCCGCATAAGGACTCGCTGGTTTCTTTCTTTTTTTTTCTTGCTTTCCCTTCGCGTGGGAAGGAGATCGAAACGCAAACGCTAGGCCAGCTGCAAAATTCCGCAAACGAAGTGAAAGGTATTTTTCATTGCCAGGAATTTGCGAAGCACTAGCACTGCGCTTTATATAATGCAACAGTAGCTAACAATAGGCCAGAGGTGACTATACGGCGAAAGTCCAAGAAAGAATCCTAAATCTGGTAAGAAGGTAAAGCTTACATAATAACTGTCACCCAGGCTCTGTGTCGGGAACATAATTCAGTCGGGCATACGTGCCTTCGAGCATACTTAAAGATTTAAAAAGGGTTTCTCGGATGGTCCGATAATAAAACTCCGAAACAGGGTGACAGTTAGGGCCAAATAAATTTTTAAAGGGCTTAGCTCAGCAGATGGTCACCTGGCCAGGAGAACATATGCTTGAAATAGCCACTGGTCAACATCCACCGGACGGCAGACCACTGACGAACGAGGGGGGGGGGACAGAAACCAATGAAGGTGCGTGGTACGTCTGCAAGAAGGATGATCACGCCTAGCAGCACGACTGAAAGCGAAAACGAAACGAAAATAAAATGCGAAAACTTGTAGAAATCTGGGTCGATTGTTGGGGTTGTCGTCGGTTAGCAGTAATGCTTGGCCGTACGTGGGTCAAAGGGTCGGACTCACAAATTTCGTAGCATGATAGGTGCCATTAGAAGGTAGTAGTCAAAGATGCCAAGTGGATGGTACGAGCAGTTATGTATACAGTTGTCAAGTGCTCCGGGCTGCGTTTTATCCACGGAGGATACCAGCCAAAAGATTGCGGACACAAGAAGAACAACTCCCGAAGGAGAAGACCCATCATCAATCCTCGGATCGGTGCTGAACAGTAGAAAATTTTAGGGTAAGACATCATCTAAATATTTCAATTCCTTGCATGCTGAGTAATCATTGAAATTTAGAAATGAAATATTATTGCTCACCTCGTACTAGTTGGATTGCTAGGAACGTTTCTATTTCTATAAATCTTCGGCTAAACCTTAATTGTTTTGTAGCGCGATGTTTTAATATAACTTAATCTGGTCCCACCACTAATTTGTACATAAATTAAGAAATTTGTTAAAATAAATTCTATATTTGTTTCCTTAAACAACGTGTTTTTTTGTTGTTTTTTTTTCGCTGCTGCTCTGCAAATGAGTACGAGTGTCGAGTTTTGGTTTATTTTAAAGTAAACAGTCTTTTCGTTCTTTGAAGATACCACGATTCAAAACAGGATACTGAAATGTTAGTTTTTAAATTAAATTTCTTGCGGCATATAAGTTCTTGCGACGTACGAGCTCGTATGAAACACAACGCTTTCAGGTCCCAACGATGAGACTGGGTCGCTTATACTAAGAAACCCAATGTCATTGTTGCCATTTAGTCGATCAAAATTCATTAACAAAATTTGTGCCCTTAAGTTTCCAAACGAGGCTCGGCGCAGTAATAACAGAATTGATTCTGACACTTCCACGTTTGTATGAATTCCACAAAAACCGTAGTCTTTACCTTACATATCGAACAACGTACGAAGATATATCTCATTTCTTTCTCCCCCTCCCCATTTTATTCTGTTTCTTCGAAGAAAAACTTATTTTTATTATACTTAAATGAAATAGAAAACGTTCCTACTCTTCTTATAAAAACAATACATTTCAAGATAACTATTTTTTAATAAGGCACTTGATGAGACGATTTTCTTTCTCATACTGGACAAACGAGGAGAGTTTAACCCTCGTCTTAGGAATGGCATTAAAATTTTTGAGTTCCAAATAGTTAGCAATCAAAATAGGAAATAATATCTAGGTATGTCAGAAATAAATTTAAATGGTTGGAAATTAAAAAAATAAATTTCAAATATTTATCCCATTTTCAATTGGTGACATAATTAAAAAGGAAGAAAAGTGGCAAGGCAAATGTTATGTTTCGGCCCTGCGCGCAAATGAGTACGGAGGCCACTGCCCCCTCTGCCCCCGTGGTTCCT
Source organism: Macrothele yani (assembly GCA_039090855.1). NCBI lineage: Eukaryota > Metazoa > Arthropoda > Arachnida > Araneae > Macrothelidae > Macrothele > Macrothele yani. The sequence goes on from CM076998.1 coordinate 69,819,320, forward strand.
ACGCCGTTGGTAGAAAGTAGATATTTGAAATTTCTCCTCCTACCACCACGCTTCAGCTGGCTGCTAATTTTATTGAAGAACGTAGGAAGATTACAGCTCAAGCCGATTTTGCCGATGCCCGACCGCACGAAGCATTTAAAGAGGAAATGAATGATCGAAGTAAATCGTACGGTTTTGCTATAGAAATGGACAGAAGTCCCATCCCGGTCTCCATTGAAAAAGACAATAGTTAATTGCACGGGAAGGAGAGAGTGGAAATCTTGAAGAGAAGATTTTTTCATTATTATTCATGCCTGAACAGGTTAATCACAGTTTTCGGGCTCTGTTTTGTGATATAAAATGTGGGCTTCGGCTCAAAACTATGGCACACACGGGAAACGAACGTGAAGTTTCGGTGAAATTGTTTGAAAATACGAATGTTTTTATTGGTGGATTCCATAGTGACGTGAATGCCAATAAGGGCGGCTTCCTTATCGCTGCGGAATGAAGACGACACAACGAGTTTATCTTTCAGGAAAAGGAAGCGCAAAGTCGTTTCAGTTTTCCTCAAAACTTTTATAAATTAAATACGAACCAGCGGATCATTCCTGTGGCTGCCTTCGTGCTCAAAGGTGAAATTTATTATCATCGCCATTTCTGATTTTATTCGACGTTTTCACGATAACTGATCAACAAGTTCTTCATGGATAGCAAACAGTGTCGTATCTAGCGTAAACAGCGCCTAGGGCAAGCGCGGAATTTGTGCCCCCCTTCCCCCTCCTTCCTACATGCAAAACTTGCTGGACTTTTTGGCTTCATTTGCCTCCAACTTTCGCCTCTTCTGCCCTTCAGCTCCACTTTCCTTTTTAGGTTTCATTGTTTTTTACACACGTTTCTACATTTAAAATAGAAACCTATATAATTTAACAAACTTCACTTCACTTTCAAAAACTTCACGTTTGCTTAACGCTAAACGATGACTAAATACAAAATAGAAATAGCAGACCTCCTTCTTTGTTTTAAATCGTTAACTGACGAGACTGAACTTGGTAAAAGTATTTTTATATTACAATGGAAGCTATCAGAACATTCGCATACATAAAAGAACTGCAACCAAAGAAAAAACTATCAGAATCTTCTTGAAACTACTAGGAAACCAAAGGTGCAGAGCCGAAGGCCGGCCGATAAAGACACTTGCCGCCCAGTGTTTTTGTCGGCTACAGTGCACACAGACATCGCGCTAATCGGTCGATCTAGCGCAGCGTCTCTGTGTACTTACTCCCACACGCCATTATATTCACAGCGCTGCTGACGACAGCCATTCAGAAGGAACGTTTCTTTTCTTTTTTATTACGACTTTGTGTTTCTCAAATTCATTTCTTGTCAAGTTTTCTCAAAATTAATTTTCTTCGACAAACAGCAAACACACACTATTTCTTTCGGCTTTTTTGCGCCCCCCCCCCCCTTTAAAATTGACGCCCTAGATACGCCACGGGTAACGGAACAGAATACTTTTTTCATAACGATAACTTGCCAAGGAGAAGCTTCAGCTTTCTTGAAGAAAAAAGAAAAGAATTTTATGGCATTAATGCCGGAGAGCTATCTCTATCTCTTTCAGCTCATCGCATTATTCTGGCAGCAACTATACCATACTACTACTAATATACTTTTCCATGCTTTTCATTTGAGCTGATATGATTTTCCATGTGAATTTTTTGTAATTACAACGTGGCTCGTGTAGTTTTATATACACTATATTATCAAAAGTATTCAGGCACAACCAAACATTGGCAGAAATGGTAAGAACGTTTGCGCAAGAAGGTGCGCTGTGAGTGGGGAGGTACGGATATAAAGCTCAGATGTTCTGTCGTGATTAGTAACATCAAACAGAGGTCATCGCTCTTTCCACGTTTATAAGTGTGTCACAGAAATATTTTCATTGGCCGCCACCGGGAATCGAACCCAGGGTCTTCCAGTTACGCGCCGAATATGCTTCCACTGCACCACAGCGACCTCGAATTCCTCCAGACTCGCATATACTAACTGCCAAGCCAATTTGGCAGGTTGCTTCTTGGAGCCCCGCACAATGCTGGGAATTCACCAAAGATGGTAAGCAGCAACTGAACAAATAATTAGAAGGCGAATGAATAATTAATACAGACATTTGATGTGGACTAGGAACATCAAACAGAGGTGGAAGACGCTGTGTTCGATTCCCGGTGGCGACCAATGAGAATTTTTCTGTGACTCACTTATAAACGGGGAAAGAGCGATGACCTCTGTTTGATGTTCATAGTCCACGTCAAATGTCTGTATTAATTACTGATTAGTAACTTTAAAGTGGATATACCGTATGGACATGAAATTTCCGAGTTCCTGCGTGGGCTGGTCATAGCATGTCATTTGAGCAACGTTTCCATACGGATCATTGAGCTATGCAAAACATACCGAATCGACTGTAAGCGATGTTGTGAAGAGATGAAAGCAGGACGGTGCAACTACAGCGAAAAAAACTTTTAGGGTGGCCACACAAACTCACAGCAAGTGACACAAGAGTCATGGTAAGAAATGGTAAGAAATCCCGTTCTATCACTGCCGTTTCCATCGCTGCTAAAGCAAGAAATGCTTTTAATTGCTCAGTTAGAACCATAACTATCTGCAGAGAGTTGCACAGTGTTGGTTCTTATGGTAGAGCAGCGACTTACTAGCCACACATCACTACCGTGAATATGGAGCGCAGTTTGGAATTGTGTGTCTTCCCTCGATCCTGGACTGTGGGGGACTGGAAAGCTGTTCTTTGGAGTGACGAGTCACGCTTTTCACTCTTCCAATTTGATGGGCGTGTTTAAATTTGTCGACAGCCCAGCGAACCATTTTCATCAAACTGTGTTCCTCTTACCGTTAAGTTCGGCGGAGGCTCCATCATGGTATGAAGTTGTTTTTCGTTGATGGAACTCGGCCTGTTGGTTATTATACCACAAACTCTGAACTCTGAAGTGTACTTCGGCGTTCTGGATAATTCTGCCCTAACAAAAATGTGGCAGTATTATGGAAATGACCATTGTCTCTTAAAACACGATCGAGCTTCCTACCACATTGCACAGCGCGTGCGGGACTGGTTTCTTGAAAATGAGGTGGAATTGTTAGATTGGATGCTCAGAATCCTGATCTTAATCCCATAGAACTCCTCTGGGATGAACTGAAGCGACGGATACGAAATCGATCACAATGACCGTCTTCACTCTCCTCTCTGACAGGAGATTTTCAGGACGAATGGCGAGGCATTCCTGTCGAGACCTACCGGTAATTGGTATGCCTCAACGTGTTGCCGCTGTCATATAAGCAAAAGGTGGGCCTACTAACTACTGATTGCGATAATAAAGCCATTTGTCCCAAAACATTGGGACGTCCGAATACTTTTGATAATGTAGTATATTTATCATATTTATATTATTAAGAGACAGACTGGGAAATTTTTTAATGTATTTTGACTTTTCTTTAACAAGATTATCCAGAAAAGTGATGTGGTTTTTTTTTAACACATTTTTTTTGTTTTCGCACGATATCGTCGTTTCTATTAAAAGTACAGCGAAAGTCCTTTCTGTTGGCCAAGATACTGATTCTCATGGTTTCTCCAGCCTTTTTAGTGAATCTCCAACAAATTACAATATCTCACAGCAGAAAAGAAACGTAGTATGCTGACACGTGGGAATACGACATCTGTGTTGCCTTAGAATTTGTGGAACTTCCCTCATAATGTTTCTTTTTATTTATTTCATAACGCCTAACGAATGATAAAACAGCAATGAACAGCACCACGCGCAATAACTTTTTTCCATTTTTAAAATGTGTCACTTCTCGAAAGTGGTTTCTTTGCAAACTTTGGCTATTTAAAGTTGAAGATTGCACTTTCAGGGAAGACGTAACCAGGTATGGAATTCTACAGTTTCAGTATGGCATTAATGTACAGGCTAAAACAACTATTAGGTGAATGCTGTTATCAACTGACACAAAATGGGTGGTGATTAACTGTGATCCGCGTAATAATTCAGTTCCATAATTCAGTTCCTTTCTCAAAGGTGACTGGGCACCTTTGAGAAAGGAACTGAAGAGAAGTAACTCATGCTGAGTGGTTAATCAGGCGAGCAGCACTTTTCTGTTCATAATGAGGAACTTTAGGGGTGATCTGGGTTCAAGGCATTGTCTAGGGAATTTCCTGGATAACCTCCAGTCAGGGGCGCCCCTTCACGGATGGGCGGTGGTCAGTTACTGTAAATACATTAATGTAAAAGATATGTTTCATACACCAATGGGTGAATATTGCGCTGCTTGATCTTTTTTTAAAATAGTCCTAGTTCTTCCCTGTGTGAATTTTATGAGAAAAATCGGAGGGAGTGGAGCCAGGATTCCTATAGATACGGCGCTGAATATGACTACTGCGGAAGGTTCTAAATCGGAATATCCTTTGAAACATGATCTCGTTACACCCAACATTTCGCTGATGTACCCCTTGTTAACTGTTTAAATCAGAAAATAAATTTGCCTGTACGCTGTTTACAGCAGTAGAGTAAACTTGCATTTAATATTCATATTTTCGCACCACAAGTACGACTCTGACGAAGAACCAATCTCCTAACACAATACGTACAGTTTCAACGAAGTACCAACCTCTTAACATAATAAACATGCTTCGGACGGATTACCAATCACTTAACGCAGAAAGCATGGTTCGAAGGAATTACCAATCTCTTGGCACAATAGATAAAGTTCGGAGTATTATCCTCTTAACAAAATAAGTATGATTCGATCAAAGACCAACCTCGTAAGACAGTAAAAGCGGTTCAAACGGAGCACCGACCTTTTAACAAAGTAATCATGGTTTCAACGCAGTACCAACTTCTTAACACGATAAGTACCGTTCGAACGAAGTGCCAACCTCTTAAAACTGTAAGCACAGTTCGAATGAAGTACGAGCCTCTTAACACAGTTAGTGGGGTTCGAACGATGTACCAACCTCTTAACGCAATAATAATGGTTCGAACGGAGCACCCTCTTCTTAAAACTGCAAGCATAATTCGCATGAAGTATCAATTTCTTACTACTATAAGTAGGATCCGAACGAAGTACCAACCTCTTAACACAAAAAGAATGGTTCGAATGTAGTTCCAAATTTGTAAAAACTGTAAGCATGGTTTGACCAACCTCTTAACACAATCAGTACGGTTCTAACGAAATAGCATTTTCTTAAAACTGTAAGCATCGTTAGAATGAAAGTAATAATCTGTTAACACAATAAGTAGTGTCCAAACGAAGTACAAACCTCTTAACACAATAAGAATGGTTCGAAAACGTAGTACCCCTTTTAAAACTGTAAGTATGGTTCGAATGAAGTACCAACCTCTTAACACAATAAGAATGGTTCGGACGGAATACCATTTCTAAAAATTGCAAGCATAGTTCGAATGAAGTACTAATCTCTTAGCACAATATGAATTGTTTGAACGGAGTACCATCTCTTAGAAGTGTAAGCATAGTTCAAATAAAGTATCCATCTATTAATGCACTAAGTTGGGTTCTAATGGACTACCCATCTCTTAAAGCAATAAGTTGGGTTTGAACGGACTACTGACCTCTTAAAACTGTAAGCATAGTTCGAATGAAGCACTGACCTCTAAACGTAATAAGTTGGGTTCGAACGGAGTGCCAACCTCTTAACACAGTAAGAATGGTTCAAACGAAGTGCTATCCTCTTAAAACTTTGAGCCTGGTACGAATGAATTATCGGCCTCTTTACACCATAAGCATGGTTCAAGCGAAGAACCAACCTCTTTAATCAATAAGCATGGTTCGCGGATAACCTCTTAACTCAATACGTAAGGTCCGAATGAAGTATCATCTTTTAACACAATAAGCATGGTTCGAACGGAGTACCAACCTCATAAAACAGTAGTCATGGTTCGAACGAAGTACCAACCTCTTAACACAATAATTATGGTTCTAACGAAGTACCAACCTCTTGACAGAATAGTTATGGTTCGAAAGGAGTACCAGCATCCTGACACAATAAGTATGGTTCAAACGGAGTGCCAACCTCTTGACACAATAAGTACGGTTTGAACGAAGTACCAGTCCTGAAATACAATAAGTATGATTTCAACGAAGCGCTAAGCTCTTAGAATACTAAGCATGGTCTGAATAGAGTTCAAACCTCTTAAATACACTGAAGAGCAATTGAATTAGAGATACCTGTCTCGTAACGTGTAGCACCACCTTTCGCCCTGATAACGGCGGCGATTCGTCTCGGCATGGACTCGACAAGACACCGGAAGCGTTGGGAAGCCATAAGGATCCACGACCCCTGAAGAAGCTCCCACAGTTCACGAAAATTTGATGGAGGGGGATCAGAGCCTCGAACATCTCTCTCGGTGGCATCCCAGATGTGCTCGATGGGATTGAGGTCAGGTGACCTAGCTGGCCAAGGAAGCGAGGTCACGTCGGTGGAGTGTTCATCCAACCATTCGGATACAATTCGGGAGCGATGGCAAGGTGCATTGTCTTGTTGCAGGATGAGGTCCACAGTGGGATGTTGAGGACGCACAAACGGGAGCAAATGGTCGTCCAAGATATCCCGGTAACGTTGACCTGTGAGGGACGATGTCACACGTACCAGGGGTCCCATTTCAGTCCACGTAAACAGTCCCCAGACGAGAATGCCACCCCCACCAGCTTGAAGAGTACCCTGCTGGCAAGAAGGATCCATCGCTTCATGTGGTTTGCGCCGCACTCGTATCCTGCCATCCGCATGTACCAACGTGAATCTCGACTCATCAGTCCAGGCAACATTTTTCCACATATCTAGGGTTCAGTGGCGATGTTCCCGCGCCCATGCTAATCTTTGCACCCTGTGATGTGCGGTCAGCAGCGGTACCTTACACGTTTTTGTGCACCAGCGTTAAATTGCCGAATGATTTCTTGCATTGTGGCCCGTCTATCCGCTGTTACAATGCGAGCTAGCTGACGATGACTCCGCTCATCCACACGCTCTTGTTCACGGCCGTTGGCCCTTGCAGGGATGGTTTTACCGGATGATTCGATGTACTCACGGTGCACCCGTGACACAGTGGCTCGTGAAAATCCGAGTGCCTGCACGACTTCCGAGATGGAGTGACCCATTCGTCGGGGCCCGACAATTTGCCCACGATCAAATGCGCTTATATCCTTCGTCTTACCCATACTGCGTCCGACTCTTACTGATTCCCGTCGCATCACTCCCTATATTGTCGGATCGCTGCATACGTCATGTCGTTTCCATTTACAGGACCGCCCACAGCGCCACATTTGCATAACGCCAGCTGTCTCTAATTCAATTGCTCTTCAGTGTATGTAGGCGTGGTTTGAGTGAAGTACCAACCTCTTAACAAATAATCATAGTTTGAACGAAATACCAACCTCGTAACATAAAGATGTGGTTCGGGACGCAATAAATAATTTGCGGAAGCCGAATATAAATGCACACCCAAATATATCATCACTTATTTGCCACATTCAAGAATACTTATACTTAAATATGCAGAATCAGTTTGCAGTTTCACAGATAGTGTTTCAAAATTTGAATAAAATGGGAGGAGGAGAGACACCGAAATCAGATTGTATAATTATAATTTCAATACCTGCGGATGCATGGGTGAACATTTTTATGAAAAGAATACATTTTTAGAAAATAATCCCAGAGAAAGAGCAAAAATCCCTTTTCTAAATAAAAAAAATGCAAAAATATTTTGAAATGTTTGAGCTCTATATTCTTGCAAAATAATTATTAACTGAGAACGACGTATTTTAGCATATACCATGTCCAATATGCCTTCACTACATTCTTTTGGGGGAACTTGTGTTTAAAATATAACAGTACCTGTTTTTGTGTGTGGGTTTAACGACCTTCGGGAACAACAAGCAGTCTCCCGTTCATTATTTAGGGCTTCTGGTTCCAGAGACAGGAGAGAAAGCCAGTGCCACAAGACAAACACAGCAGCCATGCCCCACTGGGATTTGACCCCGGACCCATCTCTAACGAAAGGTCAAAAGCCTTAAACCAACTTGCCACCGGAGTGACCAACAGTATCTATAAGTGTTCCTTTCCATAGAAGTAATGTTTATATCTGTACTAATGCATAGACATTTAGTGTATCACATTTCACCGCACATATATACACAAGTGTCCAAAACCTCTGCATAGCTTTTAGTAAAAAAGAATATTTTGCACATATTGTTTACTTTTCCATTATAATTCACTATTCTGCAGCCATGGGGCGTCAACGTGCATTTACATTTAAAATAGTATTTCCGATTCTAAATGTCTTTGCTTGGTAAAATACCTTTCACTATGAAGAATATTTTGGCTCCATTTTCTTCTTCATATAACCCACAGGTTTTCTGTTAAGAGTAGTAAATTTATATCCCGTTTTTCTCCGTAAAATCTTTTAATTGTTTGACTAAAAAATTCCTTCATCCTCGTATATCTTACGCAATAAGTAATACAGTATTTTGTATACAATTTGTGACACGCCATTCTGTGGGAGTAAGTAGCTATTTCTATTTGTGGATATTTTACCGATTGTGGAAATCTGTTTCGATTTTTATTTCATTTATGTATTGGTAACTAGTTCTGCTTATTACAAATAATCACTGCTAGCACTGCATATTTTAAATAATCCTCAGTTTTCCTACTAGACTGCGTGTGTAAATGCAATCTCTTTTTCGCTGAATTTTATCCTTTGATAAAAGTTTGATTTGAAAAATTCCTTTCCTGTTAGAAAGGACTCAAAATAATTACTCATTGCACCTTCTTTCCTATTCACTGCGGCATTCATTTCCCGTAGTATCCTTAGAGCTCATCCACTGAATTTTTGCCATTTAAAAAAAAAAATATATCATAAAAAATTATTATCATAGCCGTACTTTTAGCTTTCTCACTGGCATAGAAAACCGTAGGGGGTGGAGGGTAATAACCCCCGTGTTCATTTGCGTGCTGAGAGCGAAACATCCCATTTGCGCTCTCACTTTTCTTCCTTTTTAATTACATTCGTAATCGGAAATCAGATAGATATTTCAGATTTTTTAAAATTTCATTCCTTCTGATAAAGCTAAATATTATTTTACGTTTTGATTTTAACCATCTAGAACTGTGAAGGTTTTAATCCCATTCCTAAGAAGCTGGTTAAACTCTCCTCGCTCTGTTTAGCATAACCGAAAAAATTCTTTCACGAAGTACCAGCCTTGTAATTATCCGTAGGAGAAAAAGAAAATAAAAAAGTGACGAAGTAACAGCCTTATTAAAAATTAGTTAACCTAAAATTGATGAAAGGTTAACGTCGAATTGGCGGCGAAAATAAAAAAATACCTTACAAATTGTTATATATTTTCTACAGCATTGCAAACATCATAAAGTATATCAAGATCAAACTTTTCTTTCGACAGCTGTGTCTGTAAAAATCCTGCATCTAAATTAAGTGAAATCCTCACACGACTAAAAACCTGAGGCCAATGCTTCAATGTGCGATACATACATAAATTAACAGCTTTTTTTTTCTGCGGATCCTACGTACATCCAATTAAAACTGGAATGTTGATGATACGTCTAGGATTCTGTTCTGTTATGCCACGAAATGTGGAGCCACAAAGTTACGTTCTAGAGATTTATCAATTTTTAAATAGTACATTGTGAGTTATGACGTAGAAGTCTTTTCGTACTTCTACGTTATTTTAAAAAACATAACCATAAGATGAAATAGTTCCTAAATTAAACCTTTACGGCCAGACGAAACATGTAAACAACAGAAGTCAAACTTACGGAAAAGATGCTTTATTCAGAACGTAGCAAACACATCGTAACATAGTATAGCATATGGCACTAAACTCTCCACACACCACACAGCTCTTAACACAACGCTCAACTTGCAACACTTCTCCAAGCAACGCTCTCTTTAACAACGCTCGCCAAGCAACAGTTTAGTCGTCGTTTTTATCTCTCGTTCTTATCTTATATCAGGCATACGTCACGTTCATTCAACTTCAATTATGTTGCCAACAGTATTCGTTTGAGAGAAAAGATATCACGTTAAGACTGAAGTATAACTGAGAATAAACTCAAGATTTACATAGGGAAAAAAACTAAAAAGGAAAGTTAATTTAGAATATACGTCACATCATCTCCCTCGCAATTTTTTCCCCCAAGAACCTATCAATTTTGTAGAGGTATCCTCTCAAACAATCTGATCATTCATTCAATTCTTTCAGATAAGAACTTAAAAAATGGATGAAGAGATTTGTTGATCAGTTGCTGTAACTGACTTTATATCAGTACACATAGTCTCCAGACATCAATAGTTAAATATCACGAACATAGAAAAAAGAAACTTTCTGTACATCAAATTTCCATATCATAAATGGTGATAAATATTTTGTCACAATAGGTGCGGAGAACTCTCATCAATATACATATAAGAAGTAGCTAGTAGTAAAAAAACTGCGTATGGCAGGAAAAAAACTACAACATTTTTAACGAAGTTAATTTACACATTCGTCCACTCCTGATAACTTCTCAGGGAAGACAAAACATTCAAATTAAGTTAATTGAATAATCGAACATTGCAACATGGTGTAAATTTAGTTAGTTGAAAAAACTGCACTAGCAGTAAAAAATTCAACGCCAAACACAAGAAGTGTCAAGCACACAAAAAGGTTAATTATAGAATTATAACACAAAAACCTTTAAGTGAACACTTGGCGGCCAGGGCCGACTTCGAACTACTCCCATGCATTCGCACATCAATATTTAGATGGGATAGGGGAAACCCTGGAAAACCCTATCCTGGGAGTGAAACATCTTTATAGATATCAACAAAGGCAATGGCTGATATTTATGTTATGCCGAAAAGACAACATGCACAAAATGAGTTGGCAAGCATTTTAGTACTAAATATATATATATATATATATATATATTAATGTGGCGCCACACCAAAAAAAAAAAAATATTAATGTAGCGCCACACCAAAAAAAAAACAAAAAAAACATTACATACTGACAAGGAGATAATGTTTACGATATTTTGTCCTCAAGGTCTGTCAATAAAGTTCTGTGATAGTTTTTGAGGACAGAAAAGTTCAAATAAATAGTCTTTTGATAGCAAAGTTCTGTGATACATTTTGAGTATAAGGAAAGATTCAAATAGTCTTTATAGAGCAAAGCTCTATATAGTAAAAAGTTCCTTTGAGCTTGAAGGTCAATTGTAATAACAAAACTTTTTTAACAGTACCTGTTGCTAGCAAAGAATACCCGTGTGCGGACATTCTTACTTTGCTGTCGGTGTGACAACGGTACTCTCGAAGCTTCCAGCTTCACAGGCTGAGGTTGCAGGTCACTGGATCGCTGGGATGTGGCAGGATTTCTCGTGGACAAGGCAAGTTGACCAAAAGAAGCAGGGTCATCAGGCTGTCGCAAGGAAGTCCCAGGCTGGAGCGAAAAGGTCCCAGGCTGGAGCAAGGAAGTCCCAGGCGGGAGCAAGGAAGTCCCAGGCGGGAGCAAGAAAGTCCCAGACTGGAGCAAGAAAATCGCAGGCAGGATCAAGGAAGTCCCAGGCTTGAGCAAGGAAGTCTCAGGCTGGAGCAAGGATGTCCCAGGCTGGAGCAAGAAAGTCCCAGGCTGGAACAAGGAAGTCCCAGGTTGGAGCAACGAAGTCTCAGGTTGGAGCAAGGAAGTCCCAGACTGGCTTGGAGACGAACCCGGAATCTGAGAAGGGTGAAGAACCGGTCGTTTCTTTGGCGGTTGAAGAAGTGGTGTAAAACTAGAAGGGCGCTTCCGTGAACGACGAGGAACGGTGGAGGAAGGTATAGGCTCCGTCCGTCCCGAACGAAGATTCCAAAGACGAAATCCTGGCGGATGCAAATGCTGGACTCTATGTCTGGATTGTAGCCCAACACTAGAAGTTGCACTAGGAGACTGTGGAACAGGAGGGGGAAATTCAGGCGGCGGACGCTTTGTAGGTTTAGATGGCACAGATGGCGAAAGAGGACGTTTATGCCCTACTGCAGATTGATCAAATGTTCCTAAAGCAGGCAGCTGCTCATTAGAAACATAAGGAGGATTTTTTTTTTCTTGGAGATTGAAGCACCTCAACAATATTGTTTGATGATTCAGATTCAGCAAGAGGTACGACTCTTTTAGGCACAGGAGAGATGGAACTACATGAAGATGAAATGTCAGTTCTTGGTCCTTTTAACTTTTTTGATTTAAAACCAAAGGGAGGCACTATGCGTGAAGAAGTAAATGGAGCGATTGGAGTATGAGAAACAGATGAAAAAGAACCTCGTTGCACACGACAAGAATCTCCAGAGGAACTGGAAGTACTAGAACTCTCGTCTTTTGAGAAGGCAGGAGACGGAGGAGTTCAAAATAATTGCAGTACCCCGAGTGAATGGAATAATGTCAGAATGAGAATCGTTAAAAGTGGAAACAAAGATCCGCTCAGACGAAAGTAGAGAATCGGACAGGACAGGGGTGGGGTCAATAATTTCATCATCAATTATACATACTTGTGAAGCAGTCCCACTGCCTGAGGATTCCTACTAGATTTAGGGTTTATAATTGCATTATCACTTCTAATAACCCATTTCCTACATTGCTGCACGTGGGCAGAATGTAGGGAGCCATCTGGCATTTTTAATACGACATTATTATTGTACAATTCTACCAATTCAAAGGCGCTTTCATATAAAGGTGCAAATTTTTTCACGAAAGTGTGTGCAGCGGAGGATTGAAAATGAGTTTCTAATAAGACCAGATATCCAACTGCGATATCTGGTTCCCTCCGTTTCGCATTATAGTGCCTAGCTTGGCTTAATTGAGCTCGACTGATAGCAGTCCGTGCCTTTTGCGCAAGTAGTTTTACAGATTCAGGTGTTGGTCTTTGGTTGATTTCATCGATAATGCCAGTTAAATTCTCAAAGGGGGTGCTGATTTTGCGCCCTAGAAAAGGTTCAGCGGGCGTAAGCCGCGTTGATTCATGAAATGATGAGCGAAGGCCGAAACAAAACATTTCAACGTGTTCGTCCCAACGCCCATGACTATTGCCAATGAAAGTTGAGATCATCTTTAGTAAGGTTCTATTTACACGCTGAGCCGGATTGGCTTGAGGGTGTATGGACTGATAAATTTATGTTTTATTTGAAGCCTCGCACACATTCGCTCAAATAACTCCGAAATGAACTGAACCCCGTGGTCCGAGACTACGGTACGGGGACAGCTAAATCGAGTAAAAACATTATGTATTAGAGTATCACATATTACATCAACCATAGCTGCTTTAATGGGGAATGCTTCTACCCTTTTAGAAAAGTTATCTGTAACAACTAAAATAAAACGAGACTTAGTTTTAGTTGATAATGGATAAGGGTCCAAAAAATCTGTAGAGATGGTTTCAAATACATAATTATTTGGACTACAAATAAGGTGACCGGCCGATCGTTTATTATCATAATTGTACTTTTGACAGTACTCACATGAGCGAATGTATGCGAGTATACTATTGTATATGCCCGGCCAGTAGGCTACGTCTCGAAGTTTAGTACGAGTTTTCCGTATGCCTAAGTGGCCGGCAAGAGGAATATTATGAAATTCAAATAATAAGGCCATGCGGTGAGACTGAGGTATCGCAGGGCGGTACTCAGTTCTCGAATTTACAAATTTTGTATAATACAAAATACCATCGATGATCTCATAATTTTGACTACGCCCCGTTAAAGAAGGTTCACTAGGAGCAGAAGAACCAGCCGGTGGAAATTATAAATTTCCCCAAAATCGGGATCATCCGGCAGTTCAGAAGTTATTTGCTCCCTTGAAGTGACTTCCGAAATGAGAAATAGGAAGGGAGGTTCAGTATCCGCCTGGGCACCAGAACTGACCGGACAGCGAGACAGTGCGTCAGACAGTTGGTTTGATTTACCAGGGCGATACTGAATTTGAACATTATATTCCTAAAGTCGAAGTGTCCATTTTAATAACCTTCGAGACAGATTCTTTGCAGTTTTTAAATATTGTAGTGCCGAATGATCCGTAATGACATTGACAGTTAAATGATTGAGATAGCATTTAAATTTGGTGATATCAAATAAAGTAGCTAAGCATTCTCGTTCAGTAGCAGAGTAATTACGTTCTGCTTTGTTAAGAATTCGAGAGGCATATGCAATAGGATGCCCTCGTTGAGATAGAACAGCTCCTAGACCAACACCTGATGCATCGGTAAAAATATTGAACATGTCTGCATGGTTAGGAAAGGTTAACACAGGTGGCGAAACCAAGGCATGTTTAAGAGCATTAAAGGCAGTCTCTGCCTCCGTGGACCAAACAAAGTGTCTATACTTTCTTTTTAACGCAAATAAAGGTTTGCTTAAAGTAGCGTACCCCGGGACGAACTGTTGGTACCACCCGGTCATGCCTAGGAATCTAGAAAATTCTTTTGCCGACTTAGGCCTTGGGAAGTCCGAAATTGGCTTGACCTTTGAGTCGTCAGTTAGAAGACCCTTAGGGATAATTTTCAATCCGAGATATACTAGTTCGTCCCGTCCAATTTGACATTTGGCAGGTTTTAATGTCAAACCCGCATTATGTAACAGTTCGAAAACTATGTCCAACAGAGACAGATGCTCCTCAAAAGTCTCAGAAGAGACAATTATATCGGCCAGATAGACATGGACATTAGGTCTGAGCACAGGACGTAAGACTGAGTCCATTAGGCGCTGAAACGTTGCTGGAGTATATGCCAAACCAAAGGGCATTTGTAGGAATTCATATGCTCCAAACGGGGTAATAAATCCAGTTTTTTCTACAGAATTTGGGTGGACAGCAACCTGCCAATAGCCACTAGCTAAATCCAAAGTTTACAGCCAGTTTCTTGACGATAAGTCCTGGGGAGAATATTGCTAATTATAGGCAATGGATAATTGATAGCTTTAGTCACCGCATTGAGTTTTCGATTGTCTATCACAAAGCGATACTCTCCAGACTGTTTTTTTTTTTTGAACAAGAAAAGCAGGTGCTGCCCAAGGACTGAGTGATTCTTTAATTATTCCCGAATGAAGCATGTCCTGAATTTGTTTTTGGAACTCAGCTTTTTTCTGGTTTGGACGTGGATAAGGCTTACATGTAATGGGATTAGTCCCTTCCGTATCAATGGTATGATACACCACGTGTGTAAACCTTGGCTTATCAGAAAATAACCCTGGTCTGCTGTGTAAAACCTGAACAAGTTGGCTCTCCCCGCACGGGGATAACTGGTTTTCCAGTTATTTGGGGAGCGGCGCCTCCACGGCCCGAGCTGACCTTGGAACGGAACATTTTACTTTTTCGTTATGCACGATTATGTTACCGAAGAGACAGCTGTTCATACAGCTGCTGGGGGATGGCGTCCCCTCGGCCCGAGCCAACATGTACTTTAAGTGATGATTTTCACATTTTTTATGTTTTTTGTTTTTTCACTTGACACGCGCCCGCCTCAGTTGTAGGTTGCTGAGGTTGTGATTGTGCGCCAGCTCTGGATGTTAGTTTCCCTTTTTTTTTTCTGTCATCTCCATTTTATGTTCCCCCTTTGGTTTTCCGAGCTGGTTAGCTAGACCTGCCTGTACGTTTGCCGTGTGCGGTGCCCCGTAAGGTGGAAAAGGGGATGCTGGAGGCTGAGGTTTCTGGTGGCCTGGGTGTTGTTGTCGCCAGTGGCCAACACTCCTCTTTGCCCCCTACTTCACATTAAACAGGTGGCTGGGAACTAACCCTCTCCTAGTCAGGACGTCTGTGGCCGAGTGGAGTCCAGACTTCTAACGGCTTGTCGTTACGTTCGGCAGGGTGAGTTTGGGGGTAGGGTGGGCATGCCAAAGGGGTGTTCCCCAGGCAAGGGAAAGTCTGGGTGCTCGCAGACCGCATGTCTGCCCTATCAACTTGCTATATCGGCTTGCTATCCCTAGAGTCGTGTCCTGCGTCCAGATGGACTTGCGGATCTCCGGCTCTCCCTCGTTGGGCTCGGTAGTGGGTGGGGAAGTCGGCGGATGAATCTTCTCTCTTCTTTATGGGTTCCAAAGACATTTCCCATGGTGCGACACCAAAGCGTCCAATGGAGGATGGGACCATCCCTTCCACCAAGAAACTTGTCTCTGACACTTGCAATGCTCTGTTTCTCTTGATACATTCTATCAATCCTTTAAAACCTTTGAGTGCAAAGAGCCCCTTCTGGATCACGAAGGCTCTTCAGGCCGTTACTGGCTCTCCGCGCAATGTCAAGAAGCTTCCTTCAGGGGATCTTCTTGTCGAAACCTCTCATTCCAGACATAGCGCCACTCTGCTTACCACGACCGCACTGTTGGGTATTCCGGTGCAAGTGACACCGCACGGCTATTTGAACTCCTCTCGCGGCGTGGTCACCTCCAGCGACTTAATTGACTGCAGCGATGAGGAGCTACTTGCCGAACTAGGGGAACAACATGTCCCTGGGGTTCGATGGATTCTGTTTCGGGGAGATAGGAAACTTGTTCCATCTCGCAATATAATCTTAACCTTTGACTCCCCAACCCTACCGACTTCCATCAAGGCTGGGTACTTACATCTTGACGTTCGGCCCTATATACCCAATCCTCTCAGGTGCTTCAAGTGCCAGCGTTACGGACACTCCCAGCAGTCATGTCGTAATGTGGTCAAGTGTGGTCGCTGTGGTTCTGCGGATCATCTTTTGCTGGAATGTTCGGCAGCTTCTGAACACTGCACTAACTGCGATGGTACCCACTCTGCCGCTTCTAAGCAATGTCCCAAGTGGGTAGAGGAGCAGGCTATTCAACACCTGAAGACCATTGAGCATCTCTCCTATCCAGAGGCCAGACGGCGCATCGCCCCTGGGCCACCAGGTCGACGTTCATATGCCTCAGTTGTGGTCCAGAAGGCTACTGTGGCTGTCCAGACTGAGGTTCACTTCCCAGCGCGGTGTCCCTACGATTTCGAGGACATCGTTGCTGCTGGATTGGAGGCACTAAAGTCTCGCCGTCTTGATTCCAAAGCGGCATCCACACCGTTGCCGAAAAGCTCCTCTGTCAGCACTGGGACCCAAGTTCAGGGCAAATCGAAGAAGAAACCCGATCCGGTGAAACCAGGCACATCCTCACCGAAACACAGCTCTAACACTCAGAGTCGGGCAAAGCCATCCAAAAACACGGGGAGTAAGCACAACCCTATCTTACCTCCAGACCCTGCAGACGGCCTGGAGCTAATGGACTCTGAGACGTATTGTGAGACGTCTTAGTCGTCTCAGCATTTTCTTTCCTTATTTTTTCCATTATGGCTTCCATCATTCAGTGGAATTGCCTAGGTCTGCGACGCCGCCTTGTTGATCTGAAGGGCTTACTGTCTTTGCATACACCTGTGTGCGTGTGTATCCAGGAGACAAAGCTTCGCACGGCGGACACTCTTTCGCTGTGCCGATACTCTATTTTTCGTAAAGATCACCAGGACGGCGTTATCGCCTGCGGAGGAGTGGCTGTCGTTGTTCCTCATGGTGTTCCTGTCACTGCAGTTGCTCTTCGGACGACTTTGCAGGCAGTGGCAGTGAGACTATCTGTGAACACTCTGTTCACAGTGTGTTCCATCTACATACCACCAGATGAAGCTGTAAGCTTTTCGGATCTGGAAGATTTGGTCGACCAGCTGCCACCTCATTTTTTCATCTTAGGGGATTTCAACGCACACAATCCGTTGTGGAGTTCTACCACTCGAGACTCCAGAGGCCGTGGTGTTGAGTCTCTTCTCTCCAACACGTCCCTCTGTCTCCACAACATGGGAGCTACTACGTATTTTCATGAACCCAACCGCTCGCACTCAGCCATTGATCTGTCTCTGAGTTCGCCATCTTTATATCCTGACTGGTCCTGGAGCGTGTCTGGTGATTCCCTTGGCAGCGATCACTTTCCCATCTTTCTCCGTCTAGCATGTGGCGGATACCGTTACCCTACTCGCCCTGCTAGATGGAATATGGGACACATTCACGGCTTCGGCGAGTATTACCCATGCTCTGGTGACCTCAGGAACGGTCAATGACGCTGTTGCGGTGGTAACGGATTGTATTGTGCAAGCGGCAGAGCTTACCATCCCCAGGACGTCGACTAAACTTCCACGTTGCCCGAGACCTTGGTGGAATTCCACTTGCATGGCAGCTCGTCAGGCCCAACATCGGGCTTGGGGTAGGTTTCATCGGTACCCCACCGACGCGAACCTACTTGTTTTCAAGAAAGCCAAGTCCTACGCGCGATTGGTTCGTAGGCGTAGCAAACGGGAGTCCTGGATACACTATGTATCCGGGATTAACACCACTACCAGCCCTAAGATCGTTTGGGACAGGATCCGTAAGATTCGGGGACAGTACCCATCTGGGGAAATCTCCATTCTTGAGAGTGATGGAGGAACGGTTGCTGACGCTCAGGGTATTGCTGACTGTCTGGGCGCCGCATTTTCGTCGGTGTCCAGCAGCAGCAATTACTCTGCTTCGTTCCGGCAGTTACAGCCGCGGCTTGAAAGGTCCAAGATTTCCTTTGTACCGTTTTCTTCCGCAGATTATAACAGCCCGCTGACTGCCGTGGAGCTGAAGACCGCTCTGAATAGGTCCGGCCGGACATCTGTCGGACCAGAAAACATCCATTACGAGATGCTGAAGCACCTTTCTCCGTCCTCTCTTGAATGTCTTCTAATCCTGTTTAACAGGATTTGGCAAGACCATGTCTTTCCCAAGAAAGCTTATGACCGCACCTGGAAATACGGCATTCTCCGTGATCTGCACGAGTGCGGATTGCGGGGAAACTTACCATCTTTCATCGCCGGATTTCTCCAGGACCGGAGTTTCTGTGTGCGCGTTGGGTCGACCCTATCTGCGATGTACCCGCAAGAACAGGGTGTACCTCAAGGCTCCATTCTTTCCGTTACGTTGTTCATCCTTCGTGTCAACCATATTTTTCAACTACTTCCTCCGACGGTTCGTGAAACCATGTACGTGGATGATCTGCAGATCTCTTGCGCCTCTGTAAACATGCGCACCATCGAGAGACAGCTCCAGTCGGCCATTACCAAGATCTCTCACTGGGCTTCCTAAAATGGATTTGGCTTCTCAACGCAGAAGACCGTTTGCGTGCATTTTTGCCGCAAACGGGGTCTTCACCCAGACCCCAGCCTCCGTCTGGGGTGTTTTACCATCCCTGTGGTGTCAGAAGCCAAGTTCCTTGGGCTAACTTTTGACCGAGCGCTCACCTTCCGGCCTCACATTCAGTCTTTGAAGGTGAAGTGCACGAAGTCATTGAATATCCTGAAGGTCCTCTCTCGAACATCTTGGGGGGCTGACAGGTGCTCAATGCTTCGCATTTACCACTCTCTCATTCGGTCGAAGTTAGACTTTGGATGCATTACGTACGGTTCAGCACGTCCATCGGTTTTAACGCCTTTGGACCCGTCCATCACCACGCATTGCGGCTATGTACTGGTGCTTTCCGTACCTCTCCCGTGCATAGCCTGTATGCGGAGGCTCATGAGCCGCCGTTATGCATCCGTCGTAAGCAGCTGTCTCTTCAGTTTTATACAAAACTGATATCTCTTCCTGATCATCCACACCATGGTTCCATCTTCCAGCCGGACTGTGCCCGCTTGTTTTCCTACCACCCCTCCTGTGTTCCGACGTTCGGGATTCGGATGTCTGCCGTAGTGCGCGATGCTGGTCTAAACTTGTCTAGGATTGGTTTGACCACCTATTTCAACCAACTTCCTTCGCAGCCCGTTCAAGCGACGGCTGACCTTTCTCTTTGTGTGTGGCCAAAGTCGTCCACTCCTGCTCTGGCATACCAGCAGCTCTTTGCTGAAAAACAGTCTGTCTACCCGGATTTCGTGCCTGCGTTCACCGATGGCTCGAAATCCGGGGATGTCGTTGGATCCGCTTTTGTATGTGGCGATGCCTCGCATGCTGAGAGGCTTCCGCCTGAATCCACCGTCTTTTCGACAGAGATGCGTGCGGTACACCTCGCTTTGTGCCACATACAGTCTCGATCACATTGCCGCGCTATGGTTTGCTCTGATTCCCAGTCCGGCATGCAAGTTTTGTCTTCTCCAGAGGACACGGACTCACCTGTCATCCGTGATGTCCGTCGTCTTCTTCGAACTTTGGAGGGTGATGGCTTCCTGGTCCGATTCTGTTGGGTTCCTGGCCATGTTGGGATCCGGGGTAACGAGCTGGCAGATCTCTCTGCCAGGTCTGTTTCCTCCATGTCACCAGCTCGGCTGCCACTGTCTTTCCGCGATTTTAGACCTTTGATCCGGACATTTCTCCTGGACGAGTTGCAGTCCCTGTGGTCTCAGCAGGGCAGCAATAAGCTGCATTCTATCAAACCACAGATCGGACTTTGGAAGTCTAGTTTGCGGAAGAACCGTCGTGAGGAAGTTGTTCTTGCACGTCTCCGGGCATTGGGCACTGTCTTTTTACTCACCGCTTTTTGCTGTGTAGCGAGAGTGCCCCAGTGTGTGAGGCGTGCAACTGTAGTCTCACTGTCCTTCATGTTTTGTGTACTTGTGTTCGATTTTTGTTATCATCGTTTTCGTCATTTTCACTCTCATCTGTTGGACGAAGGAGCAGCTACGCTGCAAACTATTATCGGCGAAGCCTGCGACACGAGAGCAGTGTTTTCATTTTTACAAGAAATTGACTTTTTTAAACTCATCTAGATTTTAACTTGTTCACTCTCATGTTTCATTTTAACCACATCAGCCTGTTTTTAACCTTGTGTACGTTTTTTATTGAATTTGTTTTGTTTTGATGTCTTTTGTTTGGCGCTCTTTGGCCAACCATGGCCCTTGCGCCATTAAAATGAATTAACCAAACAACCAACCAACCAAGTTGGCTCTTATGTTCAGGCAATAATCTGTCACTAACCAGAACTGCAGAAAAATCAATAGGCTCTTCTGGGGTGGGAGGACTAATCTCCGGCATTAAGATTAGGCCATGCTCGAAATGAAGTGTAAGCTTAAACATTTTAATGAAATCCACCCCCAGAAGGCAATCCACGGGTAATTCTTGGATCAAAAAGAAAGTATAAGAAGCTTGAACTTTGTCAATCTTGACTGATCCAGAGATTGAAAAAACATTATTGTCGGCACCTCGTAGTCATTGCTGGGAGGGCTCGACACAAGCATTTGGAAAGATAGCAGCACATAAATCAAAGTTTAATGCAGAAATGTCAGATCTAGAATCAATTTTAGTCGACACCATTACTTCACCCAAGGTCACAAGAATATCAGGCAAAAGCAGAGCTTGAATAGTTAAAAAAGAGATATGAGGTCTTCAGAAAAACGAGGAGATAGACTCGACCCATCTACCTCCTGCTGAAGTTTAAATTGTCGTGAAACTGATGAGAATATCTTGATTGATTTTGGAAATGTGGCGAAGCACCAGAACGTGCTGAGTTGTAGTAACGTGCAGGAGAGGCCGCATTATTATAATTAGGTCTGCCTTGCCCCTTAGCACGGGGGTTTCGATATGTCTGGTTAACCGGGTAGTAATTATCCCGGCGACGAGAAACTTGGTTATTATCCTGGTTCCCATAATGGTCAGGATGTCGCACCTCTGGTGCCCGACGATGCGGCGGCACGTATCTAGACTGCTGATAGGCGTTCTCCACCCTTGATTGATAAGCAGCCTGCCTAGGATGATTGAAAAATTGTCCTTAACGAATGTTCTGTTTTGGCTGCTGATACCTAGTAGTTTGAATATGAGGTTCATGGTACTGCGTAGGTTGTCGGTACTCTTGGACCTGTGAAGATTGCCCTTTGCTGTGGCGTTCTTCATAGACTCGAACGAGTTTTAGGCACTCGTGAATGGAGACAGGACGTCAAACTTCCAAAAAATCCTGCCGGAAGGGATCCAGATGCTGTAGTAAGGTGTCACAAATATCAGACTCGACTGCAGCGGGATCCCATAAATTGTAAAGTGGAACTGTTTCCAGCGCGAACGAGACTGGACTATCTGACGCTCGCTGTCGCCTGGAAAACAGTTGTTGTGCAAGGCCGGCCTTATTGGTGCCAAAAGGAAAGACATCCAAAAAGTCAGCTCGAAATTGCTGATAGGAGCCCTCTGGGTTCATTCGATGCCACTGTCTGTACCAGACCTTTGCCGTATCTTGCAAACATGTGCCAGCAATAGGTATCTGACAATCTTCAGGAACATTATATAGATCAAAGTGATCGTCAAGATCCTCCAAAAACCTAAGCGAACCGCCGTTTCCCCTGAATACAATAGAACCCGCATGGGGTACGTAATGAGCAAGAATTTTGCTCCTTCTCATGGGGGGTCGTGGGGTAAATTGTTGTTGAGGCACTGCAGTCGAAGTACGCGGTACATAAGTTTCGTATCTCGCGTATTCGCTGTCTGGTAAATCAGAACCGCAGGCCTCGTACAGAGCACTGGGTGAATTATTTGGAACTCTATAACGCTGAGTGCGTGGATTGTCTGTTGTAGAATTATGAGCCTCATGATCCTGTCTATAACAGTCATAGAAGAGACCGATAGGATCCGTTAGGTTAGCCATTTTCCGTGACTTCTAGTATGAATCTGTTCGAGGGAAGTTCGGGCGCCAATATGACGTAGAAGTCTTTTCGTACTTCTACGTTATTTTAAAAAAACATAGCCATAAGATGAAATAGTTCCTAAATTAAACCTTAACGGCCAGACGAAACATGTAAACAACAGAAGTCAAACTTATGGAAAAGATGCTTTATTCAGGATGTAGCAAACACATCGTAACATAGCATAGCATATTGCACTAAACTCTCCACACACCACACAGCTCTTAACACAAAGCTCAACTTGCAACACTTCTCCAAGCAACGCTCTCTTTAACAACGCTCGCTTCACAATGCTCGCCAAGCAACAGTTCAGTCGTCGTTTTTATCTCTCGTTCTTATCTTATATCAGGCATACGTCACGTTCATTCAACCTCAATTATGTTGCCAACAGTATGCGTTTGAGATAAAAGATATCACGTTGAGAGTGAAGTATAACTGCGAATAAACTCAAGAATTACATAGGGAAAGAAACTAAAAAGGAAAGTTAATTTAGAATATACGTCACAGAGTCGTGAAATGCAAAACCAATTTTTCATAAACCGAAAGTAAATACAGAACATACATTTCTATAATGGGATCAAGGTTCAACTTTGGCTGCATCAGGAAGAAACACATGAACGCTGTCTCAATTCTCTCAAAGTTGTAACATATCGAGTTACGCACAAAAGATTCAAAGAACCATGTATTTTTGATAATCTGAAATTAAAATTTTAACGTACAATCGCAAAAAGCGTATAAATGAATTACTATAACGAAGAACTATACACCAATTATGTAAAAAATAGTAAAACTATACTAGAGATCCGATTTATTGGCGTTGGAATACATAAATAAACGTTTCCAAGCTTTCGCACATCAACCAGATGGCTTTTTCAAGGTAGGTAGACAGAAACTAGTTTCTGTCGTTTCTAACGTTTATTTATGTATTCCTACGCCAATAAATCGGATTGCTAATATAGTTTTACTATTTTCGTATAAATGAATTACGTGTAGTGGAATTGAAAAAGCGACAGAAACTACAGTAAAATATCGGTACTATTTTTACTGTAGTTTCTGATATGTAACGTCAAGATTATGGTTCTTGTGGAATTCATACGAATGTAGAATTGTCCAAAGCAACACAGTCAGAGGCGGATTTCCCACTAGGCGCGCGCCTAGGGCCCCAGAGCTTGAGGGGCCCCGAAAACGTATAATTGGATTGCCAGTTTTGTTTTGCTTTTCACGGACCGAAATAAATCAATCCTTAAAGTGACCACTTTATTGTCAATTGATAATTTACTTTCTCATTTAAGATTTTCGAATTATTTGTCGATGTACTTGTTTTGAAAGGAATTGTTAAAATAACCTAGCCTTCCTTTTAGTGGTAGGTGAAACAAGGATTGACGCTTCCCACACTTTTCATTGTTTAAGGCGAATTAGCTGGCTGTAATATAAATTACTTTCATAATGACTTCCAGCCAAAGAAAAAGATCTGTGTTGGAACTTTTTACCTGTCTTTCCTGAGCTGCGATGAAGAGTGCTTGTAGAAACTGTCCTGATGATCCGGGGTGTTAGCTATTTACTACCTTTTCTCTCTGGGGTAGTATAATCAAGTTCTTCCTTAGCCCTAATCTTCCTACACCACCCTAAACCAAAGTAGCTAATACAATCTTCGTTAAAAAGAAAGAAAGAAGAGAAAAAAAAAAAAAAAGGAAACGAAGCACCCAGAAGGAATCATCCAATCAAGATGAAAATTGGCATGTGTAATGTACATGTACAGGAGAGAAAATTATTGCAATTCCACAGCAGTTGGCCCATTTATCCGGATAAAACAGTTACATGAGTAGAAGAAGACAGTAAGTTGTAACGCCACCTCTCGCTCGGTTACAAGCAGAAACTCAGCGTGGCAGAGACACATACAGTTTACGGATACTGTTCTGAGGTATGGAATGCCAGATGGTGTCCAAATTGTTGGCCAATTCGCCGACATTCCGGGATGGGTGTAGGTGGGATCTCATCATGTTTGATCGGTAAGAAATCGGGTGATCGGGCTAGCCTAGAAAGGTGTCGAATTACAGACGCAGTCCCGGGAGAGCTGTGCCGTGTGTGGCTGGGTGTTATCCTGTTGCAAAAATTACCCGGTGATGTGCTACAGGAAAGGAAACACAACAGTCGTAGAATGCGTCGACGTATTGTTGAGCCGTGAGGGTAGTACAGGGGACTTCAATGGGTGGACTATCGTTGCACGGTAAAAGCAGGATCCGTGCGCTAGTCAGCTCTTCTCCAGACACGCATGCGCTGGTCATCGGTGCTAAGTGCAAACCGTGCCTCATCACTGAAGACAACGTGACACCACTGGACATTATCCTTCGTCGATCGGGTCCGACACCACTGCAACTGGTGCCTGAGATGCTCTCTGATCAGTAGTAAGCGGTGGATTGGCCTCCTCGAATGTAATCCCTGTGCCGCAACTTGTCTGGCAACGGTCCGAATGGCTACTTCCGTACCTGTGGACGACGCAACATTCCCACGAATGGTTGAGAGCGACGTATTTGGTTCTGTTCGTGCTGCTCTCACAGTAGCTCGAATCTCGCGTTCCACCGATGCTCTCGGCCGTCCACTGCCCGTGTGCCGATGGACTGTGGTGCCCTGTTCAACCCATTGGCGCCAACATCGTCCGATTACCGCGTTGCTCCGATCGAAATGCCTGGCGATATGGCGACTTGACCAACTGGCTTCTCTCAGCTCAATTATATATCCTCTCGCAAATCCGCTGGACTTCTCGTGGTATGCACGGATCTGTCGTCGTGGCATCCTCACAGTCTGGAGGTTAATGTACCAGCAATTCGCTGTCACAATTGTCCGGTACGTTGACGCATTCTACGACCTTGTTGCGCCGCCCTTTGCTCTTGATATACCCTTCTTGACGCGGTTCCCTTTCGCGGGCCGCTATTTAGTCATTGGTCATTATTTTTTAATTAATCATTTGCATGCGACCGCTTATAGCCCATTGAGTTGCTCACGGTGGTCGTTAAACCTCCAATCAAAAAAAAAATCATTTGCATACTCGGCCCTGAGGTACTGGCATGAAAAGTTTCATTACGATCAAAAGACTTTCTCGGGGTGCTTCGTTCTTTTTTTTTTTTTTTTTTTTTTTCACAAAAAGAGTGTGCTTAAGCTGCAAAATAAAGAAATTCGAAAATGTTGCACTGTTTATCTTTTTCTTATTGAATAGTGTTAAAAGAAATTTCTATTGCATTGCAGTAGCATTTTCTTATTGCTTTCTCCTCCCCTAGTTTAATATTGATAATTATCAAGTATTCTCACCTTTTCTATTCCTTAAATTGACAACAAATTAACATCTGAAAAAGCAATAAGTTTTTTTTTTTTGATTGAAGGTTTACCGAACACCGTGAGCAACTCAATGGGCTATAAGCAGTCGCCCGTCCCTAATTTAGGGCCACTGGTTCCAGGAAAGGGAGAGAGCCAGTGCCGTAAGACAAACACAATATCCATGCCTCACCGGGATCCGAACCCGGACCCATCTCGGACGTATGGTCATAAGTCATCGTTTAGACCACTGCGCCACCCGGGATGCCAATAAACGTTTCAATGATACTCTTACTCGAAAAACTGTGGTTTCTACTTTTCCATTTTCAAGCTGGATCTTTTGCACTTAATCCTTATGTTTCTGTTTCTGATAACTGCGGTGGAGGTATAAAGAAAATCGTACGCATCTTTTTGACATAATAAAAGAAAACGCAGACCTCAATTTTCTGAGGAAAGTAATAAGGAAAAATGTTTTCAAGAAACTGTTCACACTCTCGCTTTTCTGCACTGACTGATGAAATTCTTACTGTCCAACTTTTCTGGTCCATGACATTTGTCTATGCCGTGGACGGCTGAATCTCTTCGATTTAGAGAATCGTTCGCCACAAGAAAACTCCTCCACGAAAAGTCAAATACCCTTTTTAAGCGAAGTACTGTGCACAAACTGAAAATTTCCCGTATTTTGTAACGTGGAGGACTTCTCCGGTTGCCAGTGTCTTCAAGTATTTTATTTTTGCTGGACACCATGCTCGTTGCCTACTAATTCGACTAATTTGCTCATAACGTAAAAACAAGGTGATTTTCTAAAGCTGAAGCAATGGAGTTTTGTAATTGAAACTCATTCCAGTTTCATGATAATTTATACGAAATGTATTGATAAATTTAGAGCCGCCCCGGTGGCGCAGTGGTCTAAGGCGCTGGCCTCTGGTCATTCGTCCGTAAGGGGTCCGGGT
The DNA here is from genome assembly GCA_039090855.1 of Macrothele yani. Taxonomy (NCBI): domain Eukaryota; kingdom Metazoa; phylum Arthropoda; class Arachnida; order Araneae; family Macrothelidae; genus Macrothele; species Macrothele yani. Next base: position 69,846,238 of record CM076998.1, read on the forward strand.
TCAAATCCCGGTCAGGCATGGATGTTGTGTTTGTCTTACGGTGCTGGCTCTCTCCCTTCCCTGGAACCAGTGACCCTAAATTAGGGACGGGCGACTGCTTATAGCCCATTGAGTTGCTCACGGTGGTCGTTAAACCTCCAACCAAAAAAAAAAAAAAAAAAATTTAGCGAAACTCCATTTTCAGCGCATTTACCGTTATATTAGCCAAGTAACTATAGCAACTGAAGATGTACTGATGTAGCCAGCTTTATCAAACTCAAAAAGAAATTTTGCAGTAACCGAAATGGTCTTTCGTAGCGTAAAGCTGAAATTTATTAAATTTCCAATTCCAAGAACTAGAGGGAAATTTATGAACTGGTAGTGAAATTTAAAATGGCAAAAATTTAATGAAATTTTATGTCCTATCATTCGCAAAAATAATTTTTGAAGAATCTATGAAAACCACATTTATTGTCCTTCAGTATCTCTAGCAGGAAATTAATTAACTGATTCGAAAATTTAAGTATTTGAGAAAGAACTGTTAAGCCTAATCTTAGAGGCACAAAAATATTTCTTCCCAAGAGAACTTTAGTTTCTTGAACGTTCGACTTTGACAGCCTTTAGTCGTAAATTCATAAAGAATATGTGATTTTTAAAGTGTCAAACTTAGTGCCCATTGATTTCCTGTTAGCCGCAAAAATAATTTTTGAAATATCTGTAAAAACAAAAAGATCGATGTGCGCGAACAGTCAAACTGATTACATTAGCATTGTTTCTGACAAAACGTCCTAATGATTTATGATAGAATCGCATTTCAAAAAGCGCAAAAACATTTTTCTTGACTTTACTTTTTTTTTGTTAATCTGACAGTTGAAAATTTCTGAGGCGATAAGAAGGGGAAGGGGGCGGGGCCCCAGAATCGTTTAGCGCCTAGGGCCCCAAAAGATTTAAAGTCTCCTCTGAACACAGTTTAACATCGTTCACAATATGAGTAAAATGGTTTATGTCGATAAATCGTACATCGATGTGAAACGCAAGTTTTATACTTCCTTATATTTTATCAATATAATTGTTTTTTGCCGCCCCGGTGGCGCGGTGGTCTCAGCGATGGCCTCTGATCATTCGTTCAAAAGGGGTCCGGGTTCGAATCCCGGTGAGGCAGGGATGTTGTGTTTGTCTTACGGCACTGGCTCTCTCCCTTCCCTGGAACCAGTGACCCTAAATTAGGGACGGGCGACTGCTTATAGCCCATTGAGTTGCTCACGGTGGTCGTTAAACCTCCAATCACAAAAAAAAAATATATATAATTGTTTTCACTGTAGTATTTTCTACTGACGTCATCACATGCTGTTTTACAACACTACAATAAGTTTTATGCTTTGACCAAAAAGTAAATGTTATGATATCTTGCCTCGTGTTCAAAAACAGTTCCGGCGCCACTGTAGCTATTACCGTCAAATTCCGAATATTCATGGAAAGCATTTCCTGCAATTCATGAAGAGCGCCAGACTGGACACTCCGAAGGGGAATTCCCGCCTGGAAATTTTCTCTCTCTCTCTCTCTTCTGCGTAAGTGTAATTGCGTCATAACGTCAAGCTGATAAGGAGCAAAAAGTTGATTGGGTTTCAATGCCCTCGCTGCCTCGTCAGCGACCGCTCGTCATTCTTGCTTGCTCTCAGAGGAAACTTCCTTCAAACAGCTCGTTGCTTTCTAACGTTTTATTTTATTTTATTTGTATTTGAATTGAAACATTTCGCCATGCGCCTCGTAACTGAAGTAACTTTTGAAAGTACAGAACTATCACGGAGCTGTTTTCATGTTTTTGAAGATATGAGAAATAAGAAGGAGCTGTGCGATGTAACATTTACTATTCGAAACCATCCAGTTTCTGCTCACCGGATCATAGTAGCTACAGCTATTCCTTATTTCAGGGACACGCTGTTTGACTCACGTGGAAACGGAAAGGAGGTAACTCTCCCAAAAATAGAGCTCAGTATTTTTGAAGCCATAATCCAATTTGCGTATACGCATGTTATAAAGATTAATATGGAAAATGTCGAGGCTCTGCTTTCCGCAGCATGCTATTTACTTGTTGACGACGTCCGCAAGGCATGTTGTGAATTTCTGGCTGATCGTTTGTCTTCTGAAAATGTGCTAAGCTTTTGTGAACTTGCATGTAACCTGGAATGTTCTGCGCTTTTAGACGACATAATGTGCTATGTTTCAGAAAACTTTGAAGAAGTATCTCAACTGGAAGACTTTTTAAATGTACCTTTCTCTTTTATGAAACAGCTTGTAGATAAGGATGACCTAAGGATTAGCAATGAAAGTAGAGTTTTTGATGCCATCATCAAATGGGTCAAAAAATCTCCAGATGAACGAAAAGATTACTTACCAAACCTAATGAGTAGTGTCCGATGGATGTCTGTTGATTCACTATATTTACGTGATCATGTATCCAAAGAAGAATTAGTCAAGACATCTATTCCGTGCAGAGATATTTTGGATGAAGTCAGAGACTATGAGTTATCTCAGTTCCGGCATTCATCGTCTGTTGCAAATTTTCCAGTGAAATCACGTAATGTTCTCAGTCGCAAAGTTAAAACAGATTTATCATATATTGTTCTGTTGTCAGCAAGGACATCATATCAGCTAAAAGCCCGTTGTGTGAGTAACTTTCATTCTCGTTTCAAATTTTGCACACAGTTCGGAGACACATTGATTAAAAGAGCGACAAAAATTACGCATGTTGCGGTGGCTAAACTTCATCACAAACTGTATTTTATTCACGGCGTTTCTGTATTGGTTTACGATCCTGCGAAAAACTGTGTTTTGTACCACAGGGAACATAAGATGAAATATAGAATTCGAGCAAAAGCTGCATCCTTGGAAAATAAAATATATTTTTGCGGTGGAAGTGACGGACTGTCAGCTTTAAATCTTGTCCAATATTTCGATCCACAAGATGATTCATGGACAACTGTCAATCCTATGAGTGTTTGTCGTGAATCTCCTGGCGTGGCAGTTTTGGGGCAGCATCTATACGTTCTAGGAGGAAGAGATGATTCATCAGTTCACGACTCCGTTGAAAGGTACGATCCTCGAGCAGACAGGTGGTGGAGAGTTGCATCTATGAATGCTCAAAGGTATGCATCAGGCTGTGTAGCCATGGATGGAAAAGTCTACGTATGTGGAGGGATAACCTCGCTCGATAAAGAAAAATGTGTGCCATCTGGAGAAGTTTTCGACCCTATAACAAATAAATGGGAATCCATATCTGACATGAACACTTCTCGAAGAGATTTTTCAGTACTGTGCTTTAAAGGAAAACTTTATGCCGTCGGTGGCACTGATTCAGATGTGAATAAAATATTAAAAGCAGAAGCATATGATCCGAAGACTAATAGCTGGATGTTCATCCAAGAGCACAACAATTACATTCCATCTCAGGATCACTCCATTTCAAGTGCTGCAGTGACATCAGTACCCCGTAATAAAAAGGAAGAGTTTTATTTTCTGGAAGTGAAAGATGAAGATGAAGAAACAGAGGATGAATGTGACGCAGCTGAAAGTTTGGTAATATATGAATTTTATAACATTGCATCTTCAGAATATTTTTCTTTAAAGAAATTCATTTCTAGAAGTACAGATCTAAGTTTTAAATCTTTTACTGCGTGTAATATTTTACAAGCTTTAGATTTTAGTATTTTTTGTTATTTACATTAATGAAAATATTTTTGTTAATGTTTTTTATAAGAACGTTAATACTTTTTGTAAGTAACTTACTTTTCCAAAAATCGGTGCTTCGGGTTCGACTGTATATATATATACGGGGCTGCAGGGGTACTATATTAAATAGGGTCATTTATTGAATATTGAAGAAACATATTGAACATTAATATGTAATTTTTGTATTTATCACAATTACATATTTGTTCAAAAGATATTGAAGACACAAAAAAGAGGTATACCTATGGGAACTAGTTATTCAAGCTTTTTAGCAAATTTATACCTCCACTATTATGAACATAATTTAAATATTGAAGAGATTCATAACTTCAGATATGTTGATGACTTGATTTGCTTTAATGCAAGCGGGAGTGATTGGGAGATAAAACAACTCTACCCACTTGATCTTCAGTTGGAAAAAAGTAATAATATGCTTTCCGTCACCTTTTTGAATTTCGAGATCACAAGTGACAAAGGGCAGTTAAATATTGGTGTTTACGATAAAAGAAAGGATTATGATTTTGGGCCTACGTTTTTAAGTTCATGGACTTATAGAATTCCAAGATCGATACATTGCAATATTATTATTTCACAGTTCCTCAGAATTGTATGTATCTGCAATAATAAAAAATCTATTACTAAGCCATTAAAATTTCTATTTTCAATATTATTAAAAAACCAATATCCTCTGAAGTTTTGTAAAACACAATTTGATAACCTGCTGTCTTTTCAAAATCATGAAACTAATTTCAAAATTAGTTTTTGTAACATACTACCTTCTAAACTTTGAAATAACCATTCTTAGGACCACCATAACTGGAATCAAAGGTAGGCTGCGAAAAATTTTACCAGAGCGTTATGAGTCCGGATAGCCCAGAATTCCCGGGGGCGCCGCAGAATTTTTTTTTCTCGCCTCCTCTACCACTTAACAAGGCCTACCTAAGCGTCTTACATTACAGCTGTCAACATGTCGCCTTACTTGCCTGGACAAGCGTTAGCAGAAGATCTCCCACACGTATTTCCGGAGGAGCCGTGGAAGACTACCTAAATGAGCACTACAGATGCCTACATGTCACCTTACCTGCCTAAATGACACACTCGGAGAAGGTATCTCCCACAGTTATTCCCTGAGATGCCGTGGTGCCAGAGAGAAAAAAGAACTTTCTGAAGTATAGGACTGTGAAGTCAGCAAAAAGGTAATGCCAGTTTGATTGTTTTTCAACGGAATGGGCTTACGGTGGCCAGAAGAGCCAGCTATAAATAGAAAGGGAGAGAAGGAAAGTGAAAGGACTTTTTATTAATTTTTTTTTTTCCGCTATCTCTTGCTAAAGGTTTTACTGTAATAATCAGCTGTTCTTCCTTTTGGGAACATTTTTGTGCATTTCCATTGTAATTATGGGCGTAAGCTAACATGCCTTAATGTAAAAGGGTTACCAAAACCTTGTCAAAGCATTCCTTTGCCATGTAGGCATGTAATCTAATCTTGTAAGAGCTGCCCAGTTCATACAGAAAAACAACAACAACAAGCCAAAGAGTGTCTTTTTGTATGTAACAGTGAAAATCAAATAATTTGCTGGGGTAGGTCATTTCTGCCTGTCACAAATTTTAATCACTTAAAGTTTAGATAGTATGAGTAGGTAGGGTCCAGGTAGTTGAAGTAAACAGCTAGTAAATTTAAAAACTCTCATCCTGAGAGAATTAATAATAAGAGTAGTAGTACAGTATAGGCCATATCCTTAATTCTTTTAAAGAGATATTTGTTTCATATGTAACTAACGTAAGTTTTCTTCCATTTTACGTTGTAGGCAGTAAATTTCTAGTTTAAATATATATATCATCCCTTAAGGCTGTGAGTTAGTCCTGTAGGGCCGCGGCTGGCCTAGTGGGCAACGTTCGTGACTGCCACGGAAAGAGCCTCAGGTTCGATCCCAGGCAGGTACGAACGCTCGATCCACTAAATATCCGGCGTGCGTCGGATGGGCACGTTAAACCGTCGGGCCTCAGGTACTGGCCCTCGGTAATAAATAAGGGCGTCTTCCTCCCCCTTTCTACTCCGCTTCCGTGTCACTTTCCTATCGGGTGCTCTAGCCCAAATCTCCTAGTTTCCTATTTCTAAGGGTTGTTTAAGACCTGGGGTCATACACTCCCTTCCTAAAATCCTCTACATAGGATCATTTGATCATGTATAAAAAAATAACAAAAAAGTTAGTCCTGTAGTTGGTGCTGTGCTGGAATCACCTTACTCCAAGGTACGAAAGGGTTAGACAGTGTGTGTGTAAACCCAGAGAAAAAAAAATATTTTTGCCGCTAACTTAAGCAGCTGTGTAAAAAAAAACATGTTCAACTAGTAACCTCCTGTGTTGTGTATTACCAGTGGAAATTGTGAATGCTCTTCAGTTCCTTTGAGCAGATGCTGAAAAGTTAAATGTTTCTGTTCTGTCCTTATGTGTTATATTAAACGCAGGCAATCGCCTTTCAAAGATCATTGGCAAAATTTTAATCAGCGTTCTTGAATTATGTGTCCAGTCACATCCATCACAGCTTGACTGTGGCTTAAAGGAAGTGATCGTGGTGTTTAATTGCGGCCAACAACAGCAAATCCTTGATATTTGTTATCTGTAATACATAAATTTACACGAGTACAATAACTACTTTTAATTTTTTGTACACGTTGCTACACATGTAACCAGAAGCACTAAAGGTATGATTTGTGAAACAAAATCATTTTCTCCAAATGTTTGAACACCGAAATTGTATTGATGTATGTACACAAACAAATTACATTTCCAGTACGCTATATATAGAGAGAGGTATTTGGGCTTGCACACTTACCAACAAGTAAAATACGTATAACTACGTAAATACGTAGTGAAGAAAAAATGTTTAAAGAACGGTAAAAACTTAAGTTAAATGTTGCTTTTTTGTGACTTAAAGTTGTATACAGCACTGTACTGTACATATAATATCATTCAATTTGATAAAATACAGTATAGTACATATGTACAATACTGTAGGTGTAACATTCATGGCTTGGCTAAATAATCAGTTATTTATTTTATATTACTTTTTTTCGGAATTTAATAAATTTGTTTCCTGATTTTACATTGTAGAATATGCGGAGAAGTCCACATTATTCTTATTTTTCAAAAAGCGTCTTAAAATGATGCATGCGTTATTCACTTTCGTATGAGAAGGTACTTCAATATCCACATGATGATCATCATCGTCTTCTATAATCACATTTTGCAGGATTTCATTATCAGATATCGCTCCAAACATTTCTAAGTCGTTATCAAAGTTTACGAAATCAGAAAAGTCATCTTCCATCATTCTTTCGGTGCGGGATCAAGTTTTATATGCTTTCTATTGAAATTGCATTCCATGATTTTTTCATCATGTAAACCGCAGTAAGTATTGACATTTGCTTAATAATGTCACCAGCATCAGCAGCATATCATTAAAATCCAAACAGGCTTTTTTTCAGTAGGGTGAGATAAGGTCGACGTCAAGTCTGGGGGAAAATGACCACTTTAACCTGACCACTGTTTGCAATTGGAAAGGGGGGGGTCCTTTGCCCGCCACACTTTGTACGTGTGTCTTTGACTGTGAACAATCACAACACAAATTCTAAGAAAGAATAAAGAAACTGCTTTTCTCCTTTGTAACCTTGAAAGAGCAAAAATTTATTCCAATAACCGGGATTAATTCAATATTCTTATTCTATTAACTGGAGCGTTTTATCATTATGTACAAAGACTGCGGTTTGGAACACAGGAATTTTATTCTTTTAAGCGGATATTCCATTAAGCAGGTTCGACTGAATATATATGAGGAGAAGAATCGAAATGGAAACCTAAAACAGAGAAAAGAATAAATGTGGAGGAGGAAGTAAGAGAAAAAGAAAAGACAAGGGTAGTAAGAGGAAGAAACCAGCGTGGAAAAAAGAAACGATATAAAAAGAAAAAAAAAGGTGGCATCATGGCCTTGTACATGGCGTTTTCTAGGGCAACGCATGCAGAATGCTCCTTCATTTAACACCACAGCCAAGAATCTGGGGTTCTGCCTGAATCCTTTGCCTAAATGGCTTAAATTTTGACTAAACCAATGGAATATATTTTTTTTAATTACCGAGCGAAATAAATAAGAAATTAAATTAAAAGTAAAATAAAATAAAAACAGCTTTTGATAAGGGACTAATAAAAAAAAATATTTAGTGACGGAAGGAAGCTCTGAAGGCAGAAACTTTTAAGAATAGAATAATTTAAGAAAAAAAGTTTTCTTAACTAGGCAAAGGATTTCAGCGTTGCCCTACCCAAAGCTAATCATAAAAGACGAGAAGATATTTCGAATCAAATATTCGAAAATAAAAATTAACAATCTTTTTTTATATTGTTATAGGGTGCAGCCTAACTTGTGGAAAATTTTTATATTTCATTTATGCGGTAAATTTGTGTTTCGATGTAACTGCAAGGCAGCACTCATAGTTATAATTAATTACGGTAATTGATCCTCTAATTTGTTCATCACTGCCATTGTTAAAATTTGTTCATTATTTGATAAGTGCATAATTCGTAGCCTTCTGGTAAACGAGAATTGTGAAAGGCCACATGGCGACAGACCATCTCTATTTCGGACTCATAGCAACAGTCTTGTGCATTTTCAACTCTAACGAAAGTCTGCAAAACTCACCCCCCAAAATTCCCTCTGGAAGCCAAGAGACATTCTGTTGGTTGCATTTTTCTCCGAACTGAACGGGATAAGGGAGAACCGACTACCACCCACAGCTGAAAACAAGGTGATAAATCGCTTTTCATGTGGCTAAGAGAAGCCCTGTGACAGGACAAAGAGGAGAGAAACGAGGAGAAGAGAAAAACAAGCGGCGTGACATTCTCAGGACGGTGGCAAAGCGAGACACACGCACGAGAACAGCACCAGCGAGCTGCATGGAACCTAGGCCTGAGAGCTGACCGCTGGGAGAGCTCGGAAAAAGAAGCAAGTAAGGAGGGCTATGAATGATCCCCTCTTAAACGAGGACATCTCAGTCCTTTGGACTTCTCGACCGATACTAGGTCGACATTAGTGCACTTTTGCCTAGGCTGTCTATATACATACGACAACAGGCAGGATATTTCTTGCCACTTCTCTGCGCTAGGACCTCAGACAACGGTTGCCAAGGTATGTGGTCTTTATACGAACATTTGCTCACGACTTACAAGTGTGCCGTCGGACAGTGAACAGCGTATAGAACTCTGTCCCCTGTGAAAGGGAGTACGCACGACAGCGGAGGCCTCCAACACATTTTATTCGTGATTTTTATTTGTGTTATGGCCATAAGTTTTAAGAGCTCTTCCCTGCTAATTTGGCGTCAAGCCTATGCAGGTGTGTGTAATGGTATAGATATATATATATATATATATATAGCTTATAATTAAACTGCGGCAGTCATGATAATTACTGTATCATTTTAATTGCTGGTACCCACGCTCGTACTCAATTATCGTTTTCTAAAGTGTGTATTTAAATGTTTTGGGTAATCTCTCACATATGTTTCCTTCGCTCTATTTGTTTATTGTGCATACTAGAATTTCATCATTGAACAGTGTTTGAATAAGTGTTAATTGTTAAATCAGAGTTAGTTAAATCAGTATTATCGTTTAATCAGTGATAAAGTGTTTAAATCATTGTGCATAATTAAGCTGCCGATAGAGCAGCCCACCATACATTCATCTCAGCAGATTTTTGTGCCACTTCATGGATAAAGGTGGCATTGTATATAATATAACGTTGGATATTAAATGTCAAGCGTACGTGAAATGAGCGTTGGGTATCTTTTCGAGTGTGTGTGTGCGTTTGCTGTGATTTTCGGTAGATTGGGACGTGCTGGAGTTAAATCCAGGCATCCACGCCCAATCGCGGTACGGGTTTTGCGGGAAGTTAATAATTAATTTGTTATAATTAATTATGGGAGGTCATTATTAATTATTGAAATCAGATAATTAATTTGTTGTTGCAGAATTTTCGGTTGTCAACGCAAGTAGGAAAACTCCTTGCTAGCCCCTAGCAGCAGAGGAGGAGAGCAAAATTTTTGACAAAATTTTCCTTAGTGTTTTTTTTATTTAGATGTTTATTTTTTTTCGGTGGAGATATCGGGTGCTTCACTGCAGGCGATACTTCACCTGGTGCCGCGGCCACATCAGCCTGTAAAGGTAAGATCCAACAATATACAAGTGAAAACGATACAAAAGTATACAGTCACCAGTTGATTAACTAGAACTAAACGGAGATTCAAAACAAACGAAAGAAGACGAGACAAATAAACGAAAATAAATATAAACAAAAGCTTTTTGTATTTACAGGGAAAAACGCGATAAAACCAAAATCAGTTTACTAACAGAATAACTAGAACAAAATGGAAAAGCATTGGTATTTTCAGAAAAGAAGTTAACAAAAAAAATATCCACAGAAAACAAGAAGAATAATAAAGAAAATTTTGGAAGTATATATAGAATGAAACACGAGGACCAATAATGGTCGGTAAGAAATAAATAAACTTAACGAAATTGTTACTTAACCAAAAATTATTTACATTATGTACAAGACTCGGCTTTTAGAATTTATAAAAGGGTTATGTTAGTTTTCACTCGGTAATTTAAAAAAAAATTATTCTGTCGCTTTAGTGAAAATTTTAGCTCTTTAGTCAAAGGATTCAGGCAGAAACCCAAATTCTAGTCTGTGGTGTTAAATGAAGGAACATTCTGCATGCATTGCCCTTGAAAACGCCATGTAGAATGCCACCTTCATTTTTCAGTCTTGGTTCCTTTTTCAATTTCCCCTCTTCCCCTCTTTTTTCATTGTACTTCGTTTCTTTTTGCACATTACTTTCTTCCTCTTACTAACTACCCTTCTCTTTCCTTTTTTCTCTTACTTCCTCCTCCTCATTTATTCCTTTTTCTGTTTTAGGTTTCCATTTCGATTCTTCTCACTCTTGTAGTTTTTAAGTAAATTTGGCAGCATTTGCGAAAAAGAAAATAATAATAATAAATAATTAATAAAATACAAACATTAAATTACAGCAGCATTTTGTGCGTTCAGGTTTCCCAAGTCACGTTTTTTTCTCTCTTCCTTTTTATCTCCCTTCCTTTTTTACGAGCGTATATATATAGCCATGACTGGCATTCTTGAAATTTCTGCATTTTTCCTGCTTAATTTCCTACTAGCTCCTGTTCTTTTTGTTGCTTTAATTTTGGTTACTATACCTGCTGTTTATTTGCCTATATATTATCATCATCATCATTTTCAACCAATATCAATCCACTGCTGAATGAAGGTCTCCCCAAGTTTCTTCCACAATTGTCTGTCTTGAGCCTGTCTCCTCCATGTTACTGCAGCATGCTTTCGAATTTCATCCATCTATCTCCCATAGAGTCTTCTTCTGAGTGTTTTTCTGTCCCTTGGAATCCAGTCTAAAATTTCAGTTGTCCATCGGTGGTCTGTTCTTCTGGCAACATGTTCCCAGCCCATTGCCATTTCAGTAATTTCACTTTGGTCATGATGTCGTCCACTCTTGTCGTTTTGTGACGTACCTGCCAGCAGGACGCACACGACATAAAGGCAGATAGGAATAAGAATAATCGTCTGCGTAGCTCAGTTGGTAGAGCGACTTGTTCCGGAATAAGCGGCCTCGGGTTCGAATCCCGGCGTAGACCAAAAATGACGGAGAAATTTACTTCGTTACAGTTTTCTTTATCCACAAGTTCCTCTTCTTATCTTTCCTGGTTACACCAAGCATGCATCTCTCCATGGCTCTTTGAATTGTATGCAGTCTTTGTATATCTTTTTTAGTTAAGGTCCATGTTTCTGCTCCATACATAAGCACTAGTAGGATGCATTGATTAAACACTTTCCTTTTAAGACATAATGACATACTGCTCTTAAAAAATGTACTGTTTCTTCCAAAAGCTCTCCATCTAAGTTTCATGCGCCGATTAAATTCTTCACGAATGTGACCCTCACTTGATATCTGCTGCCCAAGATAAATGTAGGCATCAGTTGTTTCAAGCTTTTCTCCATCAATCAAAAAAGCTTCTTTTCTTGTAAAAGCATTGTGCATCACTTTTGTCTTCTGAAAGTTCATTATAAATCCCACTTCTTTACTCTTCAATTTCTTGGATCATACTTTGCAGCTGTGACGGGGCAGTTAGTTGCAAATATGACTACGTCATCAGCAAAAGGAAGGTGAGCTAAATAATCTCCATTAATCTTTATTCCTCTGTTTTCCCTGATCAATGATTGAAAGACCTTTTGCAAATTAGCATTAAAGAGTTTGAGAGATTTGGTGTCACCTTGTCTCAATCCCTTTCCAATTTTTATTAGTACTGTATCCTCAAATATCCGAACCTTTGCACTTGCATCTTTATCGATATGATTAACAATGTTAATGCACACATCTTTAATACCCCAGGCTTTCAAAGCCCTATATATATATATATATATCATCACATAATTACTATTCACAGATTATTATTATTCTCTTATTAACACAAAACTTTCACAAAAAAATAATAAATTATTTTCGGCATCTAGGCAGACACCGTCAGAAATCACCTAGCCCAGTGCATCTTTCTTTCAAGGCATTTTTTTTTGTAAGGCATGTGTGTACTAAACACTTAGATGTAAATCTTTTAACACTGGAGTACCCCCCACCCCCCTTCAGAGGCGAGTACATAACGTGAGCCAAATTAATGATATCAATCATGAACGTTTTTTTTTTCTCTTTTTGTGCCTCCTTCATTATCAATTAATTCAACACTATCAGCTATAGTTCTTTCCTTCTCCTAATCTCCACAGGGGGAGGGCACCGACGTGCAGGCGGAAGAACGTTCGAATCGGAAATTAAAAAAAAATTATTAACCCGGAGTGCTTGAAGAGTGCGGTGGGTATTGTCCACTTTCTTAGTAAGAGCATAATGGCGGCGTGCTTCTGGCTTGATTTCAAAAAAGAATTCATAGCGTTCATGACTTACCCCTGTATATCTCATAGATTCTGGTTCCACATCTTTTTCTAACGGTTTTTTTCCCGTGAAGTGATATCCTTCTCCTCGTGACAGATTTTTTTCTTGTTGTTGGTTCCTGTGGAGTGAATCAATAGTTCGATGGCGGCTGCAGAATCACATTCTGCTGGACGATTACACTGGACTGTCGTGGATCAATTAGCTGCGGGCCCACCTGGGTAGGTGAGCCCCCCCCCCCCCCCCCCTCCAAAAAAAACTCTTGCTTTTTTTTTTTTTATGAGACTATGGTAATGCTGCCGATCTGCTGAGAAATATTAGGGTCCATATTATCTTCTTGTAGCTAGGAGACAGGCCCAAGAAGCGACCCATGGTGTCCATGCCGCTAGGCATGGGCCCCAGCTTTAGGTGGAGGCTTGTTTGGTTTGTCAGACGGGCAATTTTCTAGGAGGTGGGAATCCTGTGATGTGGGCCCATGGGTGCCCATAGCTTAGTTTCCAGGAGAAGGCAAAAATAGGAACTGTAAGCACAAACAGTATAAACAAACATATGTAAACTTCACTGTGTCGTAAGTATCTTCTAACCATTTTTACCCCGCACGCCTAGATAAATTTAATTTAAAACCAGACGACACAAAAACTGAATATTAAAGACCGATAGATAAAGTTCGGCAGCATGATGGGCCAATAAATTTGTTTTCTTTGTTCTTCTGAGGCTTTCGCCTTTTGGCCACTTGTGTCCTATGTTCCAGAGACCTCCAACGGTTATTCAGTAGATGATCAAGAAAAAAAAAAACATCCCCAAGACAAATTTCTGAAAAAACTTGTCGAACTTTTTGTTCAGCATAAAATGGCTGTTGTAGAGGATACATTTTTCATTTCTTTGTCTTCCACACTGCCCTGCACTATATTCAGGTATACTGTGCTCCAACACGCAGTGCAAATTTCAATATTATTACTTTCTACTGCGAATTCCCAATGTTTTTACTAAACGAACACATGTTTCCAGAAGTTCAATAAAAAAATTATCAATCAGAGTTAATGTTATGTCAGAAATCTTTGTAGTGCCTTCCAAGAAGTGAAATGAGAGTCAGATTTCCAGGGGAGGGCAAGTGCCCCTCTTGCCCCTCCCTATGGATGCCCATGTGTAGGCCTTATGTCCAGAGGTGACTTTAAATATTTTGGGGCCCTAGGCGCTAAATGATTCTGGGGCCCATCCTTATTCCTTCAGAAATTTTCATCCGTCAGATTAACAAAAAAAGTAAAGTCAACGAAAATGTTTTTTTCGTTTTTTAAAATACCATTCTATCATAAATTGTTAGAACGTTTCGTAAGAAACAGCGCCAATGTAATCAGTTTGTCTGCCCGTGCACATCGAACTTTTTGTTTTTACAGATATTTCAAAAACTATTTTTACGGCTAATAGGACAAAGGACGTTAAGTTTGGCACTTTAAACATCCCATATACACTCACAGACAATGAAAGTTGCACACCTAGAAGAAAACATGCTAGAACCGCGAAACTTTGCAAATAACTAAAGTGCGTGCTGGTACGCAAATGAATCACGTTTGGTGCGATTGCTCATGCCCGCACACCCTATATTGGCGCTATATACAAGCACGAACCGGCAGCCTTATAAACCGCCGTATAGTCGATGTCCCATGAAAGCGAAAAGCACCGGCCGACACAAGCAAGAGTACAGAGTGACAAGAATGCCGGGTAGACACCAGAGACGTCGATTTACGCAGCTTACGGACTTTGAGAGAGGCCTGATCATGATCGTTCTGACCTTACCGTTCGACTGTATTGGGGGCAGTGGATACGTGACGGCATTGCCATACGAAGGAGCGGCTCCGGACAGACCAGGAGTACCACCGGTAGAGAGGATCGACGGATTGTGCACCAGGCACGGACGGAACCCACGGGGATCAGGTCCACTATACAGGCAGATATAACAGTTCCTGTGTACCAACGAACCATTTCTCGATGTCTCGTAGAAGTGAATCTGCGATCCCAGCGCCCCTTACGTGTGCTTCCAATATCACCGGAAAATCACCGGCTCCGTTTGCAGTGGTGCTATGCCAGAGCGACGTGGAACGCCACAGAATGGTGATGTGTGGTCTTTAGCGATGAGTGCCGCTTCGTTTTGGGGACAGATGATAATCGTGCCCTGGTGTGGAGGTCCCTAGGTCAACGGCACAATCCCAACCTCGCTATCGAGCGCCACACCTCCCCCACTGCAGGCATTATGGTCTGGGGAGCTATAGCCTACGATAGCTGATCAGCTGTAGTAGTAGCACGTGGATCATTGACGGGCCAGCGGTATGTTGATGAGATCCTTCGGCCCTATGTGCTCCCATTCCTGGCCAGCATTCCGGGTGCGCTATAACAGCAGGATAATGCCCGCCCGCACACGGCTCGAGTTGCCCAGGACTGCCTACGTCATGTCCAGACACTTCCACGGCCTGCCTGTTCCCCGGACATGTCCCCTATCGAGCATGTGTGGGACCAGTTGAAACGCCGGCTGCTACCGTGTCGCACTATCCGGAATTTGGAGCACACCGTCCAACACGTGTGGGCCAGTCAGCCGCAGGACATCAGGCGTTTGTTCGCCTCCATGCCGGACCGTATTGCAGCATGTATCGCCGCACGAGGGGGGTGCAACGCGCTATTGAAGATGACCGGACTGCGTGCCATAGATCCTTCTGCAATTGTTCTGCAGCTCTGCTTTTGCCATCATATGTGTATCATTCATCTGTATCATTACGTTCATAAAATTTCAGTTTAACCCGATGCTTCTTTCTTGGTGCGCAAATTTCATTATCCGTGAGTGTACTTCATGAATTTACGGCTAAGGCCTGTGTGACGTACCTGCCAGCAGGACGCACACGACATAAAGGCAGATAGCAATCAGAATGAACGTCTGCGTAGCTCAGTTGGTAGAGCGACTTGTTCCGGAATAAGCGGACTCGGGTTCGAATCCCGGCGTAGACCAAAAATGACGGAGAAATGTACTTCGTTATAATGGCGCCCGAACTTTCCGGATGAGCCGGCCGTTCAAAATCTCGCAATGGTGTGATGTTATTTCCACACCGCGAGATAGGAAAAATAAGAGAATCCCTTCTCCAGCGTTTCGAAAAATAAAAATGTGTGACGTTGCATTCCACACACCAGATTGACTGGGAGTTCTCAAGTGCACGTTCTACAGCGGATGGCTGCCTGCAACGATTCATGGTCACGGCTGACCCGTGGGCCATGCCTGCGGCCCTCTTTCGGGGGGGATGTGATGTACCTAACAGCAGGACGCACACGACATAAAGGCAGATAGCAATCAGAATGAACGTCTGCGTAGCTCAGTTGGTACAGCGACTTGTTCCGGAATAAGCGGACTCGGGTTCGAATCCCGGCGTAGACCCAAAATGACGGAAAAATGTACTTCGTTATAGCTGTCAAAGTCAAAAATTCAAAAAATTAAAGTTCTCTTGGAAAGAAACTATTCGACATAGAGGATAAAAATATTTTTGTGCCTTGCAGATTAGGCCTAACAGTCCTTTCTCAAATACTTAAATTTTACATTAGTTCATTAATCTGCTGCTAGAGGCACTCAAGGCCAAAAAATATGGTTTTCACAAATTATTTTTACGAATTGATAGGACATAAAATTTCATTAAATGTTGCCCATTTTAATTTTCACTACAAGTTCATAAATTCGTTTCTACCTCCGAAATACTATGGCCCATCTCATCTTTTATTTTTGGTGGTATCCAGCAAAAATAAAATTCTTGAAGGCATTGGCAACCGGAAAAGTCCTCCACGTTACAAAATACGGGTAAAATTCAATTTGTGCGCAGTGCTTCGCTTAAAGGAAGGGGTGGAGGATTTTTCGTAGAGGAAATTTCTTGCGGCGGACGATTCCTTAAATCGAAGAGATTCAGCCGTCCATGGCATAGACGAATGCCATGGACCAAGAAAGCTGGACACTAAAAATTCTTCAGTCCGTGCAGAAAAGCGAGAATGTGAAGGATTTCTTGAAAACCTTTTCCTTATTATTTTCATCAGAAAATTGACAAGGTCTGCATTTTCTTTTATTATGTCCAAAAGATGTGTAAGATTTTATTTATACCTGCACTGCAGTTATCAGAAACGAAGAATGGGGATTAAGTGCAAAAGATCCAACATGATAATGGAAAAGTAAGAGCCACAGCTTTGCGAGTAAGAATATCATTAAAACTTTTATTGCTTTTTCAAAAGTTAATTTTTATGTCGATTTAAGGAATAGAAAAGGTGAAAATACTTGATAATAATCAGTATTAGACTAGCGGAGGAGAACGTAATAAGAAAATTTTGTTGCGATACAACAGAAATTGCTTTTAATACTATTAAATAAGAAAAAGATAAATAGTATAACATTTTTGAATTTCTTTGTTTTTCAGCCTAAGTACACCCTTTTTGCAAAAAAAAAAAAAAAAAAACCGAAGCATTCGAGAAAGTCCTTTGATCCTGATGAAACTCTGCATGCAAGTACCTCAGGATCGAATATGCAAATGATTAAAAAAATAATGACCAATGACTAAATAGCGGCCCGTGACAGCGTATGGGAACCGCACATCGAGGAGAGTATACCAAGAACAAAGGGCAACAAAACAGGTTGTAGAACGCGTCGACGTGCTGGACCACTGTGACAGCAGATTGCAGGTATATTGACCTCCAGACTCTGAGAATGCCTCGGTGACGGATCAGTGCAAACCACGATGAGCGAGTTTGAGAGAGGGCATATAATTGGGCAGAGAGAGAGAGCCCAGATGGCCAAGTCGCAAGGCATTTGGATCAAAGCGACGCGGCAATCGGAAGATGTTGGCGCCATTGAGTCAAACACATCACCGCAATCCCGTGGCACACGGGGAGTGGACGGCCGAGGGCAACGGCAGAACGCGAGGATCGAGCGATTGTGACAGCCGAACGAACAGAACCGAATTCGTCGCTCTCAATCATCCGTGGCCATGTTGCTTCGTCCACAGGTACGCAAGAGGCCATTCGGACCGTTACCAGACGAGCTGCAGCACGAGGATTACATTCGAGGAGGCCAATCTGCCGCCTACTACTCACCAGAGAGCATCGCCAGCATCGGTTGCAGCGGTGTTGGACCCGATCAAGGAAGGATAGTGTCCAGTGGCGTTATGTTACCTTCAGTGATGAGTCACGATTTGCACTTGGCGCCGATGACCGACGCATGCGTCTGGAGAAGAGTCGACCAGCGCACGGATCCTGCCTTTACCGTGAAACGGCATAGGGCACAGACACCCGGACTGACTGTCTAGGAAGTATTTCCTACAATAGCTGCACACCCTTCGTAGTCCTCCTCATGGCTCAACGGGACGCCGGCGCATTCTAAGGCCTGTTGTGTTACCCTTCATGTCTCACATCACCGAGAAATTTTTCAAGTGGATAATACCTTGCCACACATGGCACGCTCTCCCGGGCCTGCCTCTGTAATGTAGACACCTTTGTATTGTCAGCCCGATCACCCGATCTCTCACCGAACAAACATGACAAGACCCACCTACGCCTATCTCAGAATGTCGGCGAACTGGCCCGCAATTTGGATACCATCTGGAATGCCATACCTTAGAACAGTATCCGTAAACTGTATGTGTTTGTACCACGCTGGGTTTCTGCTTTTATCCGAGCCAGAGGTGGCGCTGCAACGTACTGACTTGTTCCACGCATGTAGCTGTTTTATCCGAAGAAATGGCCCAACTACTGTGGAATTGCAATCATTTCCTCTCCTATACATGTTACATTTCAAATACCAATTTCCATCTCGATTGGATGATTCTTTCTGGGTGCTTTGTTTTTCTTTACTTTTCTTTCTTTTTTCTTTTTTCTTTGTGTGTGTGTGTGTGTGTGTGTGTGTGTGTGTGTGTGTGAAGATTGTATTAGCTGTTTTGGTTTAAGAGCATTAGGGCAGAGGAAATACTTGATTACCTTGCCCCAAAGAGAGAAGGCAATAAACAGCAAACACCCCCGATCATCAGGACAGTTTTTATACAAGCACTCTTCATCGCAACTCAGGGGAGACAGGGAAAAGATTTCAACACAGATGTTTTTCCTTGGCTGGAAGTAGCATGAAAGTTTTATATCACAGCCAGTTAAATATTCGCCTTAAACATGGAAAAGTGTGGAAAGCCTGAATCCTTGTTTCACCTCCCACTAAAAGGAAGGCTAAATTACTTTAACAATTCCTTTCAAAACAAGTACATCGATAAGAACTCGAAAATTTGGAGTATCAACAACAGCAAGAAAAAATATACTGTATTACTAATATGAGAAAGTAAAATATCCCTTGACAATGCAAATGAAGTGATCACCAAGTCCGTGAAAACCAAAACAAAACTGGCAATCCAATTATAGGTTTCCGGGGCCCCTCAAGCTCTTGGGCCCTAGGCGCGCGCCTAGTGCGCCTAGTGGGAAATCCACCCCTGCTTATGTCCACCGCTCCTTGTTGTGCCGAGCGTACCTTTTGGGAGGTGGATAACCATCGAACCTCACATGCCGGCTGCCAAAATCCGTTCTCTCCATTTCGAAAAAGTAACAACAACTTACAACTTCTAAACTTCTGTGTCCCAACCCAACTCGAGTGAGCTAGAAATCCCCCCTTTTCAGATTCAAAAACCGTTCCCACACTCCCCCTGCAAAGGAACAAGGTGGCCCAATCAGAGCTGCCCACGGCGACTCTTTGCTCCCTCATTAGTCCCTCTGCCAAAAGCACGAGGTGATCCAGCCCTGGAGGTGATCACGCGCTTGGAACCACCGTGAAAGAATAATTTGAAAACGCGCGAAAAAGACCTCTTGCAGAGGCAACCAGGGGCGGATTGGCCCACCGAGACATTTCCCGGTGGGCCCCTTCCGTAGTATATTTTGTCTCTTTCTTTCTTACTTTCTTAAAAATGTTTTCAGTTCAGTTGTTTTAAACACCCAACTGAACCACAACACTTTTTCATAAACGAAATACACATAATGTAATTATAACAAGCGGGGGAAAAACCACTTCTATATTAAATTAGGGGAAGAAATCCCCTCACCAAAGCTTTGCCCCTCACCAGCCAACTGCTAGAATCCCAACTACAATAGATGGGCCATGTGCGTTTGCGAACTTATGGGTTCACGTTGTAGCTGAGGAACGAGAATGTATGTTACGGGAGGTCGGGGGTGTGTACAACATGTTCTATATATTGTTGCTACACCCCGGGGCGCCAGATTATCGAATAAAAATAAGCTTTAAGAATTTAGATGTCAGGATGTCAGGCAATGGCTGACGACCCGGAGGTAGACATTAGAATTACGAAAAATTACTTGTGAGCTCTAGAATTCCGAAAAATTACTAACGAGTGTCAGAATTTCTTAGTTTTCATTGGTTAAATTGCAGGATAAATTCTGAAAAGAATTTATCCTGCAAACCAAGAAATTCTGACACTCGTTAATTATTTTATTATTTAATTTATCCTGCAAACTAAGAAATTCTGACACTCGTTAATTATTCATGCAACTTCAGGACTGGCACGGGACAACAGACATTTAATCAATTTAGAATAAACCATGAAGATAATGATGAAGACGTCAATATACAGAGGATCGTAAAGGAGGGGCGTCAAGTAGACTCGCCCCTTTCGGGATAGCTCTGAGGCTGAATTTATCATTAAAGTCAATGATTATTTGTTGGCCTATACAGTCCGGCTTTATCCGGAGCCAATTATTTCACAACTGGTATGCATACATAAATCCGTACTTACATATATGCAGTTTTTCCTCGGGTATCCATGTTTGATGTATTTATATTCGAAGCGCACCTGTGGGATGACACGCCCATTTCAGAGCGCGCACTATAACCAATGGAGAGGGGAGTCGAACCCCATCTCCCACTTTCTCTCGTGCACGGCATTCACCTGCATGAAATCAGGGACGCATTTATGCGTACTAATGTCGTGGTGGAATGAAGCCGCTGATGTGTAGAAGGATCCGTTCGTCTCTCCAAAGGTGATTCTCGCATACATCACCGGTCGGCATCTCCATCATTCGGGGCTGTAATTCCGTCACATCGTGTGACCTCCGGGATGCTGGCTTTCTCTTACGTGCAATCTAGCACCAGGAAAAGAGGTATCGTCCTCCCTCCTATTTCCTCGCGGTAATATCAACCGCTCGGCCGCTCTTTGGTTAGCTGGCCGGCATCTATTCCTATCCGCTTCCCCGAGACGCGTTCCCTCACGGCTCGGAACCAGACTACTCTTTTTCACTTGTTCACATCGTCAACAAATTCCTTGTTCTCCCTTTAGGGGTCTGTTTTAACTCTCTTGTCAGCCTGAAAGCATTCTGCGTGGTGAAGTGGTAAGAAATACATGCCTCTGTATTCGGAATGTGTGGTGGGTCCACTTCCCGAAAAGTACGGAAAACACATAACTTAACTAACACTCCTTTGTCCTGCCAAGGTTCGGATTAGCAAACACCATAAGTTTTCCGATCTGTTGACACTCTAATGGCCACCCGACTTGACCGCCGCGCGCTTAGGGGGCGGCGCATCGCGTTCGCTACACCAAGCTAAGATTTCTCCCTTCCAAGAAAAAGGACTCTTATCTGTGTTCTGCTCTTTTGCAATGCGGGAAACCACTAGCTGTTAATTTCCCCCAATAATTAATGCTGTTCCCACCTATTGCAAAACCTGCTAATCGAATTCATTTCCGTACCTAAAAGTCGTAACAATATTTTCCAAGGAAGAGGGAAGGGTAGTTGATTTTACTCCCGTTGGTTGTAGGAGGCATTAGCGCTGTGCTCATAATTGCTGACTTCGGGCTCAATTTCAAGAGCCAGAGCCCGAATTTTATATTGCAAGATAGAGCCCAGGCCCGGACGAGCCCGAAAACTATGATTAATATGTTTAGTCATTAATGTCTTTCTTAACTGCGGAGTGGGGAAGGGATGTCTATTTCTATAGTTTCTTTGACCGTGCATTTCAGCCTGAAATGTTTCGAGGGGCCTGGCATCAGGAAAAATAGGGAGGAACAACAATCTACGTATGTTAACAGCATTGGGGTGAGGGCTGAACTAATCTAAAAAAATTTCACTACTTTAGTTAAAGTAGTGAAAATACTCACCCATGTTTGATAAAGTTGCATAACAATGCTAGATAATGGTCATTATGGGATGTCATCATCATCATCATTGTCAACCATTATCAATCCACTGCTGGACGAAGGTCTCCCCAAGTTTCCTCCACAACGGTCTGTCTTGTGCCAGTCTCCTCCATGTCACTCCCGCATATTTACGAATTTCATCCACCCATCTCCCATGTGGTCTTTTTCTGGGTCTTTTCCTGTCCCTTGGAATCCAATCTAAAATTTCGGCTGTCCATCTATGGTCTGTCCTTCTGGCAGTATGTCCAGCCCATTGCCATTTCAGGGATTTAACTCTGATCATGATGTCTTCCACTCTCGTCATTTTTCGGATCCATGAGTTCCTCTTCTTATCTCTCCTGGTTATACCAAGCATGCACCTCTCCATGCTACTTTGAGTTGTCTGCAGCCTTTGTATGTCTCTTTTAGTTAAGGTCCACGTCTCTGCACCATACGTAAGCACTGGAAGGATGCATTGATCAAACACTTTTCTTTTAAGACATAATGGCATATTGCTCTTGAAAATTATGCTGTTTCTTCCAAAAGCTCTCCAGGCAAGTTTTGTACGCCGATTAATTTCTTCATCAATGTGACCCTCACTTGATATCTGCTGTCCAAGATAAACATACGTATCTGTTATCTCCAGTTTTTCTCCTTCAATCGATAAATCTTCATTTTTTGTAAAAGCATTGAACATCACTTTTGTCTTCTGAAAGTTCATTTTTAATCCCACTTCTTTACTCTTGTCAGCAAGTTCCTGGATCATACTCTGCAGCTCTGATGGGGTAGTTGCAAAAATGACTACGTCATCAGCAAAACGAAGGTGGGTTAGATAATCTCCATTAATCTTTATCCCTTTGTTTTCCCAGTTCAGTGATTGAAAGACATTTTCCAATATGGCATTAAAGAGCTTCGGAGATATGGTGTCACCTTGTCTCACTCCCTTTCCAATTTTTATGTGTGTTGTATTTTCAAACAGCCGAATCTTTGCACTTGCATTTTCATAGATGTTATTAATAATATTAATGTATGCATCTTCAATACCGCAGGATTTCAGAGCCATGGTAACTGCTGATGGTTTCACCGAATCAAAGGCTTTTTCATAATCGATAAAAACCATGCACAATGGAAGTTCATATTCCCTCGCTCTACTATCCACTATATGACAACACAGAATTCAGAGTGAAAGCTAATAATATTATTTGCGGGGATGTTCATATACGATTCTTTCCCCCGCAATGTTCTACCTACGCAGCCTACGTTCCTTGTGATAACTGACAAATGCTGCAGACGAAGGCATTTACGGAGATATCATTTCAACATGAAGTTGCAAAATGTTTCGTTTACGTTATTTAGTAAGGTATCTTTACAATACATAACCGCAGCATAAAAGCACGTTTTGTAATTGAAACACATACGAATATGTGATCACTAAATGAAGAATCTGTTCGCCACAATATTTAAAAATCTTTAAATTTCTAACTGTGATTGTCCACAATAGAAAAATTACAAAAATTGTAGTACAAAAGAAAATTTTACAGTGTAAAAGTTCTGTATTTTTTTTCATTTATTTAAATTTAAAAATCATGCCTTATGCGAAAAGATTTTTGGTACAACTCCAACATAATTTTGGTAGTAGCAGTTCGTTCTCTCTCTCTCTCTCTCTCTCTCTCTCTCAAATATTTGCTGGAATTTCAGCCCAATTCGTTGAAAATTTAAGAACTGGAAGCTCAAAGGTATGAAAATCAAGATTATTTTACGATCTGTCAAACATGAAAAGGCAATATAAGCATTTTTTTTTTAAATTTTAATGTTCTTACTTCAGCGTTCTTAAGAGAAAATTTTAAACAAATATAAATATTGAATTTGTATAAAATTAGAAGCTTCTCCAGCGCAATTACATGCATAACTAACTAAACTAGTGATTTAAACCTGGTTATTCGCATTTTTCACTTTGAGTAAGTGAGTTTGCCACGATATTTAAATATCTTGAAATTTCTAACTGTGATTGTCCACAACAGAAAAATTGCAGTACAATACACTGAAGTGCCAGAAAAACTGGTACAGACGAGCTTATGCAAAATTCATAGCAACGTCCCCTATGCGCGTACTCGGTTGCGTCCTCCAGTGCGTACGTGTATAAAGCGATAGACATCCTTGCCAGCTGTCACAGCTGTTTTCGGCATGAGAATGACAAGTAATAACGATTTAAATCGCGGTGTCATAGTTGGCGCTCGTGAGATGGGCCATAGTATTTCGGAGGTAGAAACGAAGTTCGGATTTTCACGGACCACCATTGCAAGGGTGCACCGTGACTACAAGAATTCCGACAAAATCTCCAACCTACGATAACAGTGTGGCCGTAAAAAGATATTGGCGTGACCATCATCGGCTGTCAAGAATCGTTTCACGCGATAGGCGTGCAACACTCTCGCGGGTATCATCGGAATTCAATGCTGGAGCCTCAACAAGCATCAGCGTCCGGACTGTGCAACGTACCCTGCACGATATGGGCTTTGGGAGCCGAGGCCCAACTCGAGACCCCTTGATGGATGCACGACACAGAGCTATGCGTCTCGCTTGGACACGGCAACACTGCCACTGGACACTTGATGACTGGAAACAAGTAGCCTGGTCTGACGAGTCACGTTTCCAACTGTATCGGGCAGATGGAAGGATTCGTGTGTGGCGCAAACCCCATAAAGCCATGGATCCCCCTGCCAACAGGGAACTGTACCGGCTGGTGGGGGTCCGTAATGGTATAGGGTGTGTTCAGCTGGACTTCACTGGGACCCCTGGTACGTCTACAAACGTCTGTAACCAGCCAACGCTATGTGCGTATCCTTTCTGACGAGATACACCAGTTCATGTCCTGCATTCATGCGGATGGGTTGGGCCTGTTCCAAAAGGACAATGCACCTCCACACAGGTGTCAGGACGCCACATTATGGTTAGAGGAGCATTCATCTGAGTTTGGGGTGTTGCCATTCCCACCCAGGTCCCCAGATCTGAACGTGATAGAACACATTTGGGATGCCATGCAACACGCTATCGAACACAGGAATCCGCGACCTCGGAATACACCCGAATTGTGGAACGCTCTGCAGGAAGTATGGTGTGCATTGCCTACAGCATATTTTCAGAAGGTAGTGGAGTCCATGCCCCGTCGTATTTCTGCAGTCCTGCACTCCCGTGGGGGACCTACCAAGTATTAGACTGGTGTACCAGTTTTTCTGGCACTTCAGTGTACTTCTGTAGTAAAATCTTGGCATGCGCCGATCAAAAATTTTCCGCAACACCAACTTCAATTTAATGATGGCGGGTGTACCCCCCCCCCCAAGTACTATGCTTGCCACTGTATCCAGAGCAACTGTACTTTTTGTTTTGTTTCTTAATTAAAGAAAAAGTGATTTTCAGTTGTGGTACAATAGTACCGCAGAACTACACTGAACAGGCCCATTTGCAAAATTTCCCGGGCCGTTTTGCGACTGCCAATCCGCCCCTGGAGGCAACTAATGAAATTTGATCTCAAATTGAAAGAGAACTGCTTTGCCCTCAAGCTTTTTTTCGTCAAAACCATACATTTCTCAATGTGCGCCTGGTTTTCTGCACTTCTGCTTGGCAGAAAGAGCCCATAACTTTTGGGAGTTAAGCTTTCTTTTCCGCCAACAAGTTTAACATGGGATTATCAGAAACGCTGCAAAGCTAAGGAAATTCCCAACATCGGTGAAAGATAAGTAGTATGTGTTCGTGTGGGGCACCAGGGAACTTGCGTGGGCCTTCGCCCCACTGCTAAAACCATTTCCCAGAAAGCGACATTCTAAAAATTCCAGACTGTAATCCCCTTTTTGGAAGGACCTCGAAATTTCTAGGAAGGGTCAATGACATGACTGTTGGAAGGGAAGAAAGGAAACTGCATTTGACCGAGAGCATATCATACATCACATACAACAAAAGATTAAAAATATATACAATTTTCAGTATTACTTACTTAGAACATAAACCAGCCTTTCTTTTTTCTGCATTCCTTTTATCTCCACAGAGGAGAAATATCAATTATTGTGTTACATGCCAAGGGGAAAGATTTGTCTCCTTTATTGTTATATTTATTTTTGTTTTTAATGCTTACTCACCAAGTCTACTAAAGGCTTCGCCTTCCCGACCACATATATAAATGAAAAATTAAAATTACAGTACATCCTCACCACATTAACTCCTGAATCGTCCTACCCATAGCTTATACACTAAGTGGTCACTTTATTATGACCACCTGACAGTTTTAAGCAAATGAGCTATGGCTGCACGCTGTTGCCGCCTGAGGGCGAGGCTAGTATAAAAAGGAAAAGCTTAGTGCTTGCGACAGTAGTAGGAGTGATTTTTTGGTGACGAGATGGGTAAAAATTGCGATTTGACGGACTTTCAACGTGGGATGATTGTAAGAGCTCGGAGCCATGGAGCAAGTATCACCGAAACCGCCGGATTCGGAAAATGTCCCAGAGCAGCTGTTGTTAAAGTGTTTAAAGACTGGACTGTCAGCCAAACAACTGGGTCTCTACGTGCAACATGTGGTCGTCATCGACTAGTGACTGCTCGGGCAGAACGGAGAGTGTCCAGACTGGTAACAGGCAACAGTGCGGCAAATTACAGACCATCTTAATCAAGGATGCACTCAATTGATCTCTGCACGCACTGTTCGCCGTACACTGCATCGGATGGGATACGGCAGCCGAAGGCCTGTTCAAACACCTTTGCTGTTTGCAGTTAACAAGAGAAAACGTCTCCAGTTCGCACAGGAGTACAAGGATTGGACAGTCGATAATTGGAAACAAATTATGTGGTCCGATGAATCACGTTTTCAGTTGCACCATGCCGATGGCCGAGTGAGAATTTGGCGGAAACAGCACGAAAGCATGGATCCCAAATGCATTGCTACAACCCTTCAAGCTGGTGGAGGCAACGTTATGGTTTGGGGAATGTTTTCCTGGCATGCTTTAGACCCTTTAATTCGTGTTGATCAACGTCTGACTGGCACATCATATCTAAACATCGTTGCTGGCCAAGTGCATCCTGTCATGTGGATGGTTTATCCCAATGGCGATGGCTACTTTCAACAAGATAATGCGTCCTGCCATAGTGCTCGTATTGTACAGGATTGGATTCAGGAACATAACTGTGAGTTTATTTTGCTTAGGTGGCCCCCACAATCTCCAGACCTCAACCCCATTGATAGTTTGTGGGATGAAGTTGAACGAGCCATCAGACAGCTGGATCCACAGCCCTGCACTCTCACACTCCTGGAAAGCAAGGTCTCAGATCCCAGAAACCACATATCAACATCTCGTGGAATTCATGCCACGAAGAATCGACGCAGTATTAAAGGCAAAAGGTAGCCCTACGAAGTACTGAGGGGTGGTCATAATAAAGTGGCCACTCAGTGTATAGTGATTAATACGAATCATGCTACATTACGTTCATACACAAAAAAGAGAAAGAAAGAAAAAATAAATATTTACACTGCTCTCACTTCAATTCTACTGAACATGCTCCTCATTTTCCCTCCTGCTTGGCTGAGTAGTATAAAAAAAAAAACATCACTGTAACTACAATTCCACATTATGTATATATTTTTAGGACTAAATAAAGAGAGATGATAAATATGAGATAGTACCCTATAATACATGATAAAGATATAATACCCCAGAGAGATGATAAATATGAAACGAAGGAAACATCCCCTTATGCTAAACTTCTTATCACTCGAACAAGGAGAAACACATTTTCGCCCTCCAAAAAGAATAATGGAGAAAAAACAAGAACAAACAAGTTTGTAAAATCATGCAATGCATTGGTTATAATACGCTTTCCAACATACCAGAAATCATTACTCAAGTTATGAGAATAATGGCTGTGGAATAAATCTCGGTCCTGTGCCCTGATCTTTGATCCCATTTCGATGATATTCAACAGAACCGGTTCGGTATACATCCGAAATAACATGATAAAGTTTTGTCGTAATCGAAGCATTTTTACGTAAATATAACGAAGTGAATTTCTCCGTCATATTTAGTCTACGCCGGGATTCGAACCCGAGGCCGCTTATTCCGGAACAAGTCGCTCTACCAACTGAGCTACGCAGACATGTATTCTTATTCCTATCTGCCTTTATGTCGTGTGCGTCCTCCGGGCAGGTACGTCACATCTCCTGGTACGTTACATAAGTTATGATGCATAAAGGCTATGGAATAGATCTCGCTCCTGTGTCCTAACCTTTGACCCCATTTCACCCGTTTTCAATAGGGTTTGTCGACTAAAATTTCATCGAAATCGAACCTTTTTTACGTTAGTTATGACGCATAACAGCAGTGGAATGTATTCCGCTCCTATGTACTGACCTTTGACCCCATTTCGTTCACTTTAAATAGGGTTCCTTCCCAGGTGATCCCCTACCAGATACTAAATTATCATCGAAATCGAACGATTGTTACGCGAGTTATCGTGCGGACGGACATACGCACACAACGCGAGACGTAATGAGACAGATGGTGTGACCGCGCGCCAACATTCTCAAACGCGAGATTGTGACGTCATAAGATTTCTAAGCATTGGTAACATTATTGGAACAACGCCATGACACTGAAAACGTTATAATTCGGGGTGGTTATTTAACCCACTAAACGAATTCTCCTAGAGTCGAGATCAAGCTAAATCGATTTCTAGTACCAGAAAACGGTAGGTTAACGACTTTCATCCAAATTCTTAGAGCTGTTTTCAAAATAAAATGTATATACATACATACAAGAGTTGTTACTTTAAGGTGGACGTCAAGTAATTTTGCTTCCTGCACTTCCAATGGAAAAACTTCTGTACACATTTTCTTCACAATTAATGCGTTCCCAAGCATGAAAATTTGAACATCGATTAAAATAGCTTCATTTCATAACTTGGAATATTTAATATTTTCTAAACCATAACCGTAATTATGCAATCCAACATTTATTTGTCCACTGACGTCATCAAAGTACAGGTCGCGCCATCTTTTCTCTGGTTTCAACACCGCCAAAGGAAAAGTTATTGATTTTTAATATAATTATGATTATGTTTTAGAAAATATTAAATTTTCCAACTTATAATATGAAGTTATTTTAATCGATGTTCAAATTTTCATCCTTGGGAACACATTAATTGTGAAGGAAATGTGTACAAACATTTTTCCATTGGATTTACTAAAATTACTTGACGTCCACCTTAATAGTATGGGATAAGAGCAATGGAATGGATCGCAATCCTATGTCCTGACCTTTGACTACATTTCGTCCATTTTCAATAGGGTTTGTCCCTAGGTGGTGTCCTACTACATACTGAAATTTCATCGAAATCGAACCATTTTTACGCACGTTATGACGCATAAGGGCAATGGAATGCATCCCGATATTATGTCCTGACCTTTGACCCCACTTCACCCATTTTGAATAGGATTAGTCCCCAGGCGATCTCCTACCACATAGTAAAATTTCATTGAAATCGAACGATATTTACGCAAGTTATGACGCATAAGGGCAATGGAATGATCCCGCTCCTACGTCGTGACCTTTGACCCCATTTGTCCCATTTCAATAGGGTTCGTCCCCAGGTGGTCCCCTACCACATACTAAAATTTCATCGAAATCGAACCATTTTTACGCCAGTTATCGTGCGGACGGACGGACGGACAAAGCTGGAGCATATACGTTTCTTCAACCTACGGTTGGAAAGCGTAAAAAACAGATGAGAGACAGAATTTCTTTGACTTTTTCCTCGACTTTTGCTCCGGATCTAAAGATCAAACCCAGGGGAGGTGAAATCTGAGTTTCGAAAAAACTAAGCAGAAAACCACTCCAGGGAAAAATTGTCACCCCTCCCTCAACTGATCCCCATTTCTTTTTCGATTGAGTTCTCACGAAAAAGCGTGGATAATGTTGATGAAAATCTGAAAAACATTGATCAGGTGTCCACAAATTTTCATCAACATATCACTATTATTATATTACTGAACCGTATTTAAAGCTTTTATTTACTCGAAAATACAGTGAATAACAACAGCACTCTCCGTATCCATTTTCGCAAGAACAAGGTAAAGAAATCAGCATGCTCCACTAAATAATGCTTTAGGATATGATCAGATCAGATCTAAAGGATTTTAAATAACCCTTAGAAATAGGAATCTAGGAGATTTGGGCTAGAGTACCCGACAGAAAAGTGACACAGAAGCGTGGTAGAAAGGGGGAGGAAGACGCCTTTATTTATTACCTTGTGGCCAGTACCCGGGGTCCGACGGCTTAACGTGCCCATCTGACGCACGGCGGATATTTAGTGGTTCGAACGTTCGTACCTGCTTGCGATCGAACCTGAAGTTCCCCCGTGGCAATCACGAACGTTGACCATTAGGCCGCTTCGGATATGATCAGATCAGATCATATGTTGTATATATTGATATATTGTTAGGTAAACATACATGTATAATCCGGATTTTGAGTATGAAAGAGATAAATTTGTTGAATTAGGTTCATTGGATGTGGTTTGTAAATGGTGTAAGGCTCTCAAGTGGAAGGAAGAGCCTACTGGTATGTGTTGTAGCAGCGGAAAGGTCATTCTTCCATCATTCCAACCGCTTCCCGAACCTATACGTAGCCTTTTAACTGGTGATCATCCAGAATTTCTCCATTTTCTAAGCTCAATCCGAAAGTATAACAGTTGCTTTCAAATGACGTCTTTCGGAGCTAAACAAATAAGTGAAGGGAATTTCATGCCCACGTTTAAAGTGCAAGGCCAGGTTTATCACTTGATAGGAAGTTTATTACCTCCGCCAGAGCAAGAACCGAAATTTCTCCAGATGTGTTTCGTTGGTGAAGACAACAGGGAGACAGAAATCAGATGTAAAAAATTCAGTGGTGTTAGACCAGTTTTAGTCTCCGAACTTCAGAAGATGCTTCATGATCACAATAATTACGTCAAGGATTTCAAGGCCGCCATCGAAAACGCTCAGTAAAATACCGAACATTTCCAAATAGTAATTCACGCAGATAGGAAACCAACTGACGGTCGTAAGGGTGGATTTAATAAGCCAACACAGAACGAAGTAGCTCTTGTAATAGTAGGTCAGGCATTTGAAAAGAGGAATATTGTTTTGCACAGTCGAAATGACAAATTAATACGAATAAGTGAAACACACAGATCGTATGACGCTTTACAGTATCCTCTCATATTCTTCAGCGGTGAAGATGGATACGCCACCTCATTATCCAAAATCGATCCCCTCACAAAAAAACATCTGCAAAAAACTGTGTGTGCAGCCGTCTTCTACAGATACCGCATTATGCACAGACAAGATGAACTAAATCATTTGCTTTATAACTGCAGTCTTTTCAGCCAATACTTGGTTGACATGTATGCTAAAATCGACACAGAAAGGCTAAACTATATACGCCATAATCAAACCAAATTAAGAAAGGAAAATTATATTCACCTGCAAGACGCAGTTCAGAAAAATTATGCCAAAGTTTAAGATTTGGGCCAAATGGTAATTTTGCCATCATCGTTCACCGGAGGCCCACGTTACATGCGTTAACGTACTCAGAACGCTATGACATATGAGCGTTATTACGGACGTCCAGATTTGTTTATAACGTTTACATGTAACACAAAATGGACGGAAATATCTGAAGCTTTGCTTCCTGGCCAAAAACCACATGGTCGCCATGACATCATAGCGCGCGTTTTCCACCTGAAAGTTAAAAAAATTATGAACCTATTAACGAAAGAATGTATATTCCGGAATATAAGGTGTTACATGTACTCCGTAAAATGGCAGAAACGTGGACTACCTCATATACATATTTTTCTTTGGTTACGAAACAAACTTTTACCAGAAATTATTGATTCCGTGATAAATGATGAAATTCCAGATCCAAAAATAAATCCAATTCTTTACGACATAGTAAAGAGCAACATGATACACGGACCCTCTGGTAGTGTGAACAAAAGCTCACCTTGCAGCAGGCGTTTGTACCAAAAGGTATCCTCAACCTCTGATCAACAACACTCAAACTAGTGATGAAGGCTACCCTCTGTATCGACAAAGATCTCCAAACGATAGTGGTTTTACTGTGGAAATAAATGGTATATAAGACAACCGTTGGGTGATGCCCTTCAATCCTGTTTTTTCTTAAATTTTTCAAGCTCACATCAACGTGGAATATTGCAATTCGTTGAGATCAGTTAAGTACATCTGCAAACACATCAATAAGGGCAGTGATCAGGCAACATTTGCATTATAAAATAAGCTTGATGAAGTATCAATTTATCAAACTGGAAGATATTTAAGCAGTTCAGAAGCTGTTTGGTGAATTCTGTCATTTCCGATTCATGAGAGATTTCCTCCTGTTATGCACCTCTCTGTTCATTTAGAAAATGGTCAACGCGTGTGTTTTACATCTCAAAATGTACTTGAGAAAGTAAAAGATTCCCCTAAAACTAAAATAACAGGTTTTTTCGAGTTGTACAAAGCCAATGAATTCGCCAAAACACTTTTATATCATGAGATTCCATCATACTTCGTCTAGGATAGGAAACAATTTATACGAATAAAAAAAGGAATGGATGTCGAAGGTCATCACGATGTTAAGAAAGATCAATTTCTCAAAGAATATATACAATACATCCCAATAACTCAGAATGATACAATCTTTGCCTACTACTACATGAAGTTCGGGTGCCAACATCATTTTTATATCTCAGAACAGTTGATAATAATGTCTGTCCAACATTTCAAGCAGCCTGTAAAGCACTTGGTCTATTGGAAGACGATAACCACTGGGACAAACCTTTGGAGGAAGCTAACTTATCTACATCGCCTTATAAGTTAAGACAATTGTTTTCGATCATGTTAGTTTTTTGTCAGATATCAGAACCATTGTATCTTTGGGAAAACTACAAGGATAGTTTCTCTGAAGATGTTTCGAGGCAAGTCAATAACGAGTTAGGAGATATAGGTATCCTCAACAAGACAGAAATACATAACAGGTGTTTAGTACTGTTGAAGGATGAGGTCCTTAACATCGGGGGAAACCTTAACGCACTATTACTTGCCTCAGTCAACACGTTTAGAGAGAGCCAAAAAAAGCAAATACTACCTCAGAGAAATCAGCTATAATGTTCAATCTTCATTAGAGAACGTAAATACAAATGAGTTGCTTCTTACACTAGATTAAAAAAGAGTTTACCTAAAAGTACTTGAAAGCATCGATAGCAATAATTGCAAATTATTCTTTTTGGACGCATCTAGAGGTACAGGAAAAACATATTTGTTAAATCTGTTACACGCAAAAGTAAGAAGTGCAGGAAATATTGCAATAGCTGTTGCCTCTTCAGGGATTGCTGCAACTCTCCTTGAAGGAGGTAAAACTTCTCATTCAGCCTTTAAACTTCCACTAAACATGAATTATGTGGAAAATCCTACATGCAACATTTCGAAGCAAAGCGAATTCTCTGAAGTTCTAAAACATTATAAACTTATTTTTTGGGATGAGTGCACTATGTCCCACAGAAAAGGAATCGAAGCACTTGATAGATGTTTAAAAGATCTCAATGGAAATAACAGTCTTATTGGAGGTGTCACTGTGCTGCTTGCGGGAGACTTCTGTCAAATTCTACTAGTTGTTCCAAGGAGAACCCGGGCAAATGAAGTCAATTCCTGCTTGAAATCTTCATTATTATGGCCTCACATCGATAAACGTTGGTTGACAAAAAACATGCGCGTTCATTTAAATAGCGACAGCAAATGTGATGATTTTGCGGAGTTGCTTTTGAAGATTGGGGGTGGACGTATTAAAGAAACGGAATGCAATACTGATATTCCACAAAACCTGTGCAAAACCGTTACAAATGTACATAATTTAATATCAATTGTTTATCCTCATATCAAGCATTTAAAAGACAAACCAGTGACTTGGCTTCGTGAAAGAGCTCTCCTAACACCAAAAAATGACAAGACTTAAGAATTAAATGATATCCTGTTAAACAGCTTTGCAGCCGAGGAAGTGACATACAAATCAATTGATACAGTACTTAACAGCAACAAAGAGTAATTAAGTATCCTGTTGAATTCTTGAACACTCTGAATCCACCAGGAATGCCACCTCACAAGCTTCTATTAAAAATCGGAGCTCCAGTTATGTTGTTGCGGAATTTAAATCCTCCCAAACTTTGCAATGGCACAAAACTTCAAATCAATGCTCTACATCGCAATGTCATTGAGGCCACCATATTTACTGGTTGCGCACATGGGAAATCTGTATTTATTCAACGTTTACCTCTTATTCCATCTGTTTACCCATTCGAACTCAAGAGATTACAGTTTCCTTTAAAGGTCTACTTTGCTATGACGATCAATAAATCACAAGGACAGTCCTTAAAAATAGCGGGTATCGACTTAAGAGAAAACTGTTTCTCTCGTGGCCAGTTTTACGTAGCGTGCTCAAGAGTTAGTTCTCCTAGCAGCTTGGTTATACTGGCGGATGATTCCAGAACAGCCAACGTAGTGTACAAAGAAGCACTAACATAAGTCAATATATTATTTTTATTTTTCCATTCGTTCATTGCTATAAAAATGTTTAGTTACAAATGACAACAGTCCGCATCTTATAAGAATGCAGAAATTCATGCTATAAACATTATGTATTTGAATCCATTTTACCGATATGATATAATAAAGTTATAGGACAAACCGATCAAGTGTATTATTAGTATAATAATTTATGGTACAAATTATATTATGGTATGGTATGAAATCCTGTATTATAGAAATATTTTTAATATCATCACGTTCGAAGAACGGGTATTTAGCTAGTTGATAATATATTTACACTTGCTGTATATCCCCTTTACAGAATACATAAAGCATGAAAAAATGGTGCAATTTTATTACCACTTTCTTGAAAACTGTGAAAAATACTTCTTTGTAGTAGATTGGAACTTTTGCCCCACCAAGCCACTAGTAATCTATAATTCCTAAGTTTTAGGATTTCGCAATAGTATTCTTATGCATTCAAAGACAGTCAGGCCGCCCCGGTGCCGCAATGTTCTAAGCGATGGCTTCTGACCATTCGTCCGAGATGGGTACGGATTCGAATCCCTGTGAGGCATGGATGTTGTGTTTGTCTTATGGCACTGTCTCTCTCCCTTCTCCCTTTCCTGGAGCCAGTGGCCCTAAATTAGGGACTTGCGACTGCTTATAGCCTATCGAATTGCTCGCGGTGGTCGTTAAACATCCATACGATAAAAAAAAGGACATCCAAGCATTTTGATAATAATTGCTATCAGTTATAAGACTTTCTCTGAAAACTGAAATCTATTGCACACAATGGAATAAAATATAAAACGAAATATTCTATCTGCTTACTATGTCATAATTGTGAAGCCTATGTGAATATTATAAATCTATAGCACAAAACTGAATATTTCCATCTATAGCATAATCTTTTTTTACGCTTTCCAACCGTTTGAAGAAGCGTATATGCTCCAGTTTTTTCCGTCTGTCTGTCTCTCTTTCCGCACGATAACTCGCGTAAAAATGGTTCAATTTCGATGAAATTTTAGTATGTGGTGAGGGACAACCTGAGGACGAACCCTATTGAAAATGGGCGAAATGGGGTCAAAGGTCAGGAAATAGGAGCAACATTCGTTCCATCGCCCTTATGTGTCATAACTTACGTAAAAACGCATCCATTGCGACAAAACTTTATCATATTGTTCCGGTGGTACACTGAACCGGTTCTGTTGAATATCATCGAAATGAAGTCAAAGGTTAGGGCACAGGAGCGAGATTTATTCCACAGCCATTATCCTCATAACTTGACTAAAAATGCTTCTATTGCGACAAAACTTTACTACGTTGTTTCGGAGGTATACTGAACCAATTCTGTTTAATATCATAGAAATGAGGTCAAAGGTCAGGGCACAGGAACAAGATTTATTCCACAGCCATTATCCTCATAATTTGAGTAATGATTTCTGGTATATTGGAAAGCGTATCATAATCAATGCTTTGCATGATTTTTACTAACTTGTTGTATTTAAAATTTATCCAATTGAGATTGAAATTCTAACATTTTAAAACCACCTTTTCAAAAGTAGTTTGACCCCCTCCTTTAATACGGCCCTTCAGTAAATCGATTATTGAATTCCTCATTCTCTTCAGCACATGCAGTCCTGTTTTAGTTTAACTTAGCTTCAGCCCTCTCTCTTCAAATGTTCTTTTCTAGCCTTTCGTCTGCTTTAATTTTAAGTCTTGGCGCAGGATACCAAATCTTACTTACACTGTAGGGCCAAAAGATTATGACCACCTGCCTAATATGATGTTGATCCCCAAGTGCTGCTAAAACAGCACTTAATTAACCATGCGAGCCATGGACGCTACAAAATTTCTAAAGATGTCTTGTAGTATCTGGCACTAACACGTCACCAGCAGATCCTGTTTTGACTCTTGTAAGCTCCGTGGTTGAGCCCCATTGAATTTTCTGTTCCAACACAAATAACAGATGCTCGATTGGATTGATATCTGAAGAATTTGGAAGCCAGGGCAATATCTAGAAGTCTTCCTCGTGTTACGGGAACCATTCTCGAACAAATCCTGGTAACGTGGCTTGACGCATTATGCTGTGAAAGAAGGCTCTACTTAAGGGAAATGCTGTTGCCATGAAAGGATGTACCTGGTCTGCGATTATGTTTAGGTAGGTGGTAGACGTCATAGTTTCCTGCACATGAATGACTGGACATAGGGTTTCCCAGTAGAACATCGCAAAAACCATTACATTTCCTCCACCAGGTAGTTTCCATTCCACTCTACATCCTGGTACTAACACTTTCCCAGGTACACGTACCCGGTCATCCACATGGCGGAACAGGAAACGATATTCATTGGACCAGATGGCCTTCTTCCAAAGACTCAAATTCCAGTTCGATGTATTCAAAATCCAGTTTCATTGAAGGCACTTTCGACGGTGAACCGATAATAGCCTGCGCACTCGGAGCGGCGTGACGCTACGCGGCTCCATTTTCAGCTGGGTTCGATCTGCGTTTTGTGACATCACCACCATTCAAATTACCGGCTTGTTGCGCCACAGAATCTCTTCTTTTGGTTCGTACGATAAAGGGCAGATTTCGTTCACCTCTGGAATTGATGAGCCGTGGTCAGCGCACACCTTACTGACGGTTCGAGGTTTATCCATCCTCGGACCACTTCTTGAGGGTACTAACCACGGCCTACCGTTAGCGCCCCACAAGCCTTGCCGTATCGGAACTGCTCTGACCCAAGCGTTTGACCATAGCCATTTGTCCTTTGTTAAACTCGCTTAAGTCCACTGCCATTTCCATCTGAAGAACAACACTGAATAACAGCTCAGTACAAGGTGTTATGACCTTCAGGTAGGTGATCATAATCCTGTGACATCTGAAGAACAACACTGACTAACAGCTCAGTACAAGGTGTTGTGACCTTCAGGTAGGTGGTCATAATCGTGTGACATCTGAAGAACAACACTGACTAGTAGCTCAGTACAAGGTGCTGTGACCTTCAGGTAGGTGGTCATAATCCTGTGACATCTGAAAAACAACACTGACTAACAGCTCAGTACAAGGTGTTGCGACCTTCAGGTAGGTAGTGATAATCCTGTGACACTGAAACTGAAACGATGAAAGATTTCCGTCTTTAGCACGATTTAATGATTAAAAGATGAAAAATATATACAATTAAAACCATGAGCACTTTCGAGGCAGCGGCTGCCTCTTCTTCAGATGTAATAAATAAATACACATTTAGTCTATATATAATATAGATCATTGCATTGTGGGAAGCATGGTAAGTTATTAGCCAATAGTAATCTACATGCGCCAAAATGTTGCGTATACTGTTGGCCCAATGGTCTGAAGAAAACATGGAAATATATTTTAGAAATACATGGTGTAGGGTGGGGTGAACATTCAATTTTAAGTTTATATTACAATTTATAATTTACTGTTTTAATAAGGGATTTCCAAACGTTATGTAACTCATAGGGTGCATGTTCATTACAACATTGCTCACCGGAGGCTTCTATATACACACTTTCTGCAATTAAAAGATCACCAGGTTTACTAGGAGTATTAATTATTCGTACATTTCTCCAGTCGGGATCCTGTGACATCTGAAGAGCAACACTGACTAACAGCTCAGTACAAGGTGTTGTGACCTTCAGGTAGGTGGGCATAATCGTGTGACATCTGAAGAACAAAACTGACCAACAGCTCAGTACAAGGTGTTGTGACCTTCAGGTAGGTGGTCATAAAACTATGACATCTGAAGAACAACCCTAACTAACAGCTCAGTACAAGGTGTTGTGAACTTCAGGTAGGTGGTCATAATCGTGTGACATCTGAAGAACAACACTGACTATCAGCTCAGTACAAGGTGTTGTGACCTTCAGGTAGGTGGTCATAATCCTTTGACATCTGAAGAGCAACACTGACTAACAGCTCAGTACAAGGTGTTGTGACCTTCAGGTAGGTTGTCATAATCGTGTGACATCTGAAGAGCAACACTGACTAACAACTCAGTACAAGGTGTTGTGACCTTCAGGTAGGTAGTCATAATCGTGTGACATCTGAAGAACAACACTGACTAACAGCTCAGTACAAGGTGCTGTGACCTTCAGGTAGGTGGTCATAACCCTGTGACATCTGAAGAACAACACTGACTAACAGCTCAGTACAAGGTGTTGTGACCTTCAGGTAGGTGGTCATAATCGTGTGACATCTGAAGAACAACACTGACTAGTAGCTCAGTACAAGGTGCTGTGACCTTCAGGTAGGTGGTCATAATCCTGTGACATCTGAAAACAACACTGACTAACAGCTCAGTACAAGGTGTTGTGACCTTCAGGTAGGTGATCATAATCGTGTGATATCTGAAGAACAACACTGACTAACAGCTCAGTACAAGGTGTTGTGACTTTCAGGTAGGTGGTCATAATCCTTTGACATCTGAAGAGCAACACTGACTAACAGCTCAGTACAAGGTGTTGTGACCTTCAGGTAGGTTGTCATAATCGTGTGACATCTGAACAGCAACACTGACTAACAGCTCAGTACAAGGTGTTGTGACCTTCAGGTAGGTAGTCATAATCATGTGACATCTGAAGAACAACACTGATTAACAGCTCAGTACAAGGTGCTGTAACATTCAGGTAGGTGGTCATAATCCTGTGACATCTGAAGAACAACACTGACTAACAGCTCAGTACCAGGTGTTGTGACCTTCAGGTAGGTGGTCATAATCGTGTGACATCTGAAGAACAACACTGACTAACAGCTCAGTACAAGGTGTTGTGACCTTCAGGTAGGTAGTCATAATCCTGTGACATCTGAAAAGCAACACTGACTAACAGCTCAGTAGAAGGGGTTGTGACTTTCAGGTAGGTGGTCATAATCGTGTGACATCTGAAGAACAACACTGACTAATAGCTCAGTACAAGGTGTTGTGACGTTCAGGTAGGTGGTCATAATCGTGTGACATCTGAAGAACAAAACTGACTAACAGCTCAGTACAAGGTGTTGTGACCTTCAGGTAGGTGGTCATAATCCTGTGACATCTGAAGAACAACACTGACTAACAGCTCAGTACAAGGTGTTGTGACCTTCAGGTAGGTGATCATAATCGTGTGATATCTGAAGAACAACACTGACTAACAGCTCAGTACAAGGTGTTGTGACTTTCAGGTAGGTGGTCATAATCCTGTGACATCTGAAAACAACACTGACTAACAGCTCAGTACAAGGTGTTGTGACCTTCAGGTAGGTAATCATAATCGTGTGATATCTGAAGAACAACACTGACTAACAGCTCAGTACAAGGTGTTGTGACTTTCAGGTAGGTGGTCATAATCCTTTTGACATCTGAAGAGCAACACTGACTAACAGCTCAGTACAAGGTGTTGTGACCTTCAGGTAGGTTGTCATAATCGTGTGACATCTGAAGAGCAACACTGACTAACAGCTCAGTACAAGGTGCTGTGACCTTCAGGTAGGTGGTCATAATCCTGTGACATCTGAAAAACAACACTGACTAACAGCTCAGTACAAGGTGTTGCGACCTTCAGGTAGGTAGTGATAATCCTGTGACACTGAAACTGAAACGATGAAAGATTTCCGTCTTTAGCACGATTTAATGATTAAAAGATGAAAAATATATACAATTAAAACCATGAGCACTTTCGAGGCAGCGGCTGCCTCTTCTTCAGATGTAATAAATAAATACACATTTAGTCTATATATAATATAGATCATTGCATTGTGGGAAGCATG
Organism: Macrothele yani; assembly: GCA_039090855.1. Lineage (NCBI taxonomy): Eukaryota > Metazoa > Arthropoda > Arachnida > Araneae > Macrothelidae > Macrothele > Macrothele yani. Next base: position 69,886,489 of record CM076998.1, read on the forward strand.
GTAAGTTATTAGCCAATAGTAATCTACATGCGCCAAAATGTTGCGTATACTGTTGGCCCAATGGTCTGAAGAAAACATGGAAATATATTTTAGAAATAAATGGTGTAGGGTGGGGTGAACATTCAATTTTAAGTTTATATTACAATTTATAATTTACTGTTTTAATAAGGGATTTCCAAACGTTATGTAACTCATAGGGTGCATGTTCATTACAACATTGCTCACCGGAGGCTTCTATATACACACTTTCTGCAATTAAAAGATCACCAGGTTTACTAGAGTATTAATTATTCGTACATTTCTCCAGTCGGGATCCTGTGACATCTGAAGAGCAACACTGACTAACAGCTCAGTACAAGGTGTTGTGACCTTCAGGTAGGTGGGCATAATCGTGTGACATCTGAAGAACAAAACTGACCAACAGCTCAGTACAAGGTGTTGTGACCTTCAGGTAGGTGGTCATAAAACTATGACATCTGAAGAACAACCCTAACTAACAGCTCAGTACAAGGTGTTGTGAACTTCAGGTAGGTGGTCATAATCGTGTGACATCTGAAGAACAACACTGACTATCAGCTCAGTACAAGGTGTTGTGACCTTCAGGTAGGTGGTCATAATCCTTTGACATCTGAAGAGCAACACTGACTAACAGCTCAGTACAAGGTGTTGTGAGATGAAAAATATATACTTCTCCAGCAGGTTGTCATAATCGTGTGACATCTGAAGAGCAACACTGACTAACAACTCAGTACAAGGTGTTGTGACCTTCAGGTAGGTAGTCATAATCGTGTGACATCTGAAGAACAACACTGACTAACAGCTCAGTACAAGGTGCTGTGACCTTCAGGTAGGTGGTCATAACCCTGTGACATCTGAAGAACAACACTGACTAACAGCTCAGTACAAGGTGTTGTGACCTTCAGGTAGGTGGTCATAATCGTGTGACATCTGAAGAACAACACTGACTAGTAGCTCAGTACAAGGTGCTGTGACCTTCAGGTAGGTGGTCATAATCCTGTGACATCTGAAAACAACACTGACTAACAGCTCAGTACAAGGTGTTGTGACCTTCAGGTAGGTGATCATAATCGTGTGATATCTGAAGAACAACACTGACTAACAGCTCAGTACAAGGTGTTGTGACTTTCAGGTAGGTGGTCATAATCCCTTTGACATCTGAAGAGCAACACTGACTAACAGCTCAGTACAAGGTGTTGTGACCTTCAGGTAGGTTGTCATAATCGTGTGACATCTGAACAGCAACACTGACTAACAGCTCAGTACAAGGTGTTGTGACCTTCAGGTAGGTAGTCATAATCATGTGACATCTGAAGAACAACACTGATTAACAGCTCAGTACAAGGTGCTGTAACATTCAGGTAGGTGGTCATAATCCTGTGACATCTGAAGAACAACACTGACTAACAGCTCAGTACCAGGTGTTGTGACCTTCAGGTAGGTGGTCATAATCGTGTGACATCTGAAGAACAACACTGACTAACAGCTCAGTACAAGGTGTTGTGACCTTCAGGTAGGTAGTCATAATCCTGTGACATCTGAAAAGCAACACTGACTAACAGCTCAGTAGAAGGGGTTGTGACTTTCAGGTAGGTGGTCATAATCGTGTGACATCTGAAGAACAACACTGACTAATAGCTCAGTACAAGGTGTTGTGACGTTCAGGTAGGTGGTCATAATCGTGTGACATCTGAAGAACAAAACTGACTAACAGCTCAGTACAAGGTGTTGTGACATTCAGGTAGGTGGTCATAATCCTGTGACATCTGAAGAACAACACTGACTAACAGCTCAGTACAAGGTGTTGTGACCTTCAGGTAGGTGATCATAATCGTGTGATATCTGAAGAACAACACTGACTAACAGCTCAGTACAAGGTGTTGTGACTTTCAGGTAGGTGGTCATAATCCTGTGACATCTGAAAACAACACTGACTAACAGCTCAGTACAAGGTGTTGTGACCTTCAGGTAGGTAATCATAATCGTGTGATATCTGAAGAACAACACTGACTAACAGCTCAGTACAAGGTGTTGTGACTTTCAGGTAGGTGGTCATAATCCTTTGACATCTGAAGAGCAACACTGACTAACAGCTCAGTACAAGGTGTTGTGACCTTCAGGTAGGTTGTCATAATCGTGTGACATCTGAAGAGCAACACTGACTAACAGCTCAGTACAAGGTGTTGTGACCTTCAGGTAGGTGGTCATAATCATGTGACATCTGAAGAACAACACTGATTAACAGCTCAGTACAAGGTGCTGTAACCTTCAGGTAGGTGGTCATAATCCTGTGACATCTGAAGAACAACACTGACTAACAGCTCAGTACCAGGTGTTGTGACCTTCAGGTAGGTGGTCATAATCGTGTGACATCTGAAGAACAACACTGACTAACAGCTCAGTACAAGGTGTTGTGACCTTCAGGTAGGTAGTCATAATCCTGTGACATCTGAAAAGCAACACTGACTAACAGCTCAGTAGAAGGGGTTGTGACTTTCAGGTAGGTGGTCATAATCGTGTGACATCTGAAGAACAACACTGACTAATAGCTCAGTACAAGGTGTTGTGACGTTCAGGTAGGTGGTCATAATCGTGTGACATCTGAAGAACAAAACTGACTAACAGCTCAGTACAAGGTGTTGTGACCTTCAGGTAGGTGGTCATAATCCTGTGACATCTGAAGAACAACACTGACTAACAGCTCAGTACAAGGTGTTGTGACCTTCATATGTGCCGTCGTTTATCTGCAGTGGCTTCGATTTACATAAAGACGCTCTTCGGTGTGTGTAAATAACATGGTCCACTGAGCAGTTTTCCTCACTCCCTACCGTATCCATAAATACCCCTGTAGAATTTGACGTTGGATGATCTACCGATCGATGCCTCCATTTTGTCAGCCTAGTGTTTAGTGATTTCCAAAAGCTAATTTCTTTAGCAAAAAGGCATGAATCATACGCTTGTGTGGTTGAAAGCGAAATGCCAATGTACTAACACTTCACCAATGATGAGAAAAATTATTGATTTACTATTTGTTCCTGTATTTTATCCTCTGGCATCTATAGGAAAGACGTAAACGGCTTTGCAACCGTTCTAAACAATACACAACAAGTGAGTACTATGTAACGATCTGATTTTTTCAGTGTTAACTTTATAATTGGTCTTGGATAATTACTGTTGAGTTCTTTTATTCTTGTACTTAGTTCAACCGTTTCTATTCTTTTCTTTAATTAAATTTTTTGTGTAGTTCTGTTAACACTAGTTATGCTGCCTACTATTTAAAAAAATCAGTGAAAGGTTTACAAATACACTGCTGGACAATTGCTAAGGACGGATCATAAACGGCTATATAGCGCATAAAAAAGTAAGTGTGGTTGGATGCCAAGTGAAATAAAATAATGTCAGAATGCCAGGACATTACAAGAAAGACAATTTGTTGTGCTCTGAAATCCAGAAGGCTTTGGAACGTGTTCAAGGGACAAACAGGCCATTTTGTGCAGATTACGTAAACGTGAAAAAATGCAATTACCGTCCGCAGGCGTTCCGGCGTAAGATGTCAATATGGGATATTGCCACCATGGAGGGCGATGCAAGATTCCACACGTCGTGTCATGCTTTGCACAGCATTATCAAGCAGCTGTTGGGGTAATTTATCCCATTCCTCTGTCAGTGCACGGATGAGGGTGTCCTTGTTTATTGGTGGGCATTGGCGACCAGCAAGACTCCTCCCGAAAGCACCCCATACATTTTCAATGGGATTCAGATCTGGAGAACGTGCTGGCCATACGAGGCGTTGAATATCCTCGCTCTCAAGACACTCCTGGACAGCGACTGTTCGATGACATGTTGCGTTGTCGTCCATGAAAATGAATCTATCACCAACAGTACCACGGAACATGCGAACATGAGGTAGCAGAACATCATTAATGTATCGTTGGCCAGTCATAGTCCCAGTTGGAAGCACATAGAGGGACGTACGGCCATTGATCATGATGCCAGCCCATACCATGACACTACATGTCAGATATCGGTTCCTTTCCTGTATGTTTGTTGGACAATATGCAGTACCACTATCACGCCAGATAAGTTGTCGTCGACAATCAGACGATAGACTGTATCTACTCTCATCTGAGAAGAGGACAGCAGACCAGTCGTTATCAGTCCAATTGCGATGTTGATGACACCATTGCAAACGGGCGGTACGGTGCCGTCTGGACAATGGGATGCACACAACAGGAGGGCGGGCGTATAGTCCTCCTTCATGCAAACGTCTGGCGACAGATTTTCGAGAGATCCGCTTGCCAGTAGCAGCCATAAACTGATTTGCTACCTCACTAGTTGTGCTGCGCCGGTGTCTTTTTGTTGATAGCACTATGTACCGATCTTCTGCAGGTGTCGTACTGCGAACACGACCTCTCCCATGACGTTTGCTACACTCTCCATTTGTTTGAAATGATTTCCAAAGCCTTGAAACAACACTGTGGCTGACGTCGAACTCCCTGGCAACATCTGTTATTTTTCGCCCTTCTTCAATCTTGCCAATAATACAGCCACGGGTAAAATCATCTAGGTGATGTCGGGAAGACATACTGAAAATTGCAAGTTCGTCAATTGATTCTTTCCTTTTCAACTTTGCGTTTGAACAACAATGGTCAATACGCGTCAAATCCTTTATATATCTTATCAGCGCTATGACGTCACGAACAAGTTCGGCAATCCAAAATTTGCATACGCACAACACGTCGTACTGTATTCCGCACTTATGCTAATTTCCACATTTTTTTTTTTTTTTTTTTTGATTGGAGGTTTAACGACCACCGTGAGCAACTCAATGGGCTATAAGCAGTCGCCCGTCCCTAATTTAGGGTCACTGGTTCCAGGGAAGGGAGAGAGCCAGTGCCGTAAGACAAACACAACATCCATGCCTCACCGGGATTCGAACCCGGACCCCTTACGGACGAATGATCATAGGCCAACGCCTTAGACCACTGCGCCACCGGGGCGGCTCCACATTTTCCTGCCTTCCATTTTATGGTTGCTATCGTTGCTATTGTCATCCGTCCTTAGCAATTTCCCGGCAGTGTAGTTGTCACCTCAGATAGTCGTATCGTACTGAGAGAACCTATTTAATTTTATCCGCGATAAAATCATCTTCAGAAATTTAGAAATCCCTAATTTCATTAGCCTCGAGCGGTTTTTTTTTTTTCATGTGCTTAACGAAATAAAACGATATAATGCGGAACAAGTCTTTGCTGTCATAAGGTAATGAATGGACATCATTCCTAAGTTTGAGATTCTAATGCACGCAATATATTTTCATTTATTTATTTATTTATTTATTTTTACTTTTCATTCGCTTCCGCCAAAACTGAACAAAATTCCCAACAGTGCAAATTAAACGCCATTGAAATTAGTTATTATTCTACTCTGTGTTGTTCTCTTCTCATCAATGTACTGTTTCACATCTGCGGTTTTTGTGCACTCTATAGAGGAATGCGTCGCGATTTTTTTTACCACTAACAGACTTCTAGAGGAAAGGCTTGTTTGTTGGTGTGAACTAAAGCTTTATTTTGCAATTTCTTTGTTCAAAATTCCCTTTCTTTCATTATAAAGTGATATTTTGTTTTAACTGTCCTATGTGACTATTAAACATAGGACAGTTAAAACAAAATATCACTTCATAATTTCATGTTGCCGTGCCTTGCAACAATACCAGAAAGCTTCATGTAATTGCGCGTTATTTCCAAACGTTTTGAACTTGAGCCTCCTTTATTTTTCCTTTATTTATTTCAGTGGTGCACCCAGGATTTTTTATGGGCGTGGTCTAAAATACTGAAGTTACCAAAAACAAAAAACAAAAAAAAAACAAAAAAAAACGGAGAAAACTATTGGGAAGTGATAAAAATGTCTCCGCTAAAATTAAAGTGCGTTTCTAATTACTTGTAAATTGTATACAGCGGAACGTGTGTTATCGGTCATCTGCCAAAGCAAACAGTTTTGTCTGGCATGGGTGTTATCACTAATAGAAATGACATACGTATACGAGGCCTTTGTTTGGAGGCCATGGGAAGCAATCTTTGAAACGCATGAGGCGGAACTTATAAAAATATGTATTGTTCGGGAAACTGTAGGAGGATAACGAAATGTTTTTTACTCCGCATCTTTATATCATTCTGATACGAGTATTATTCATAACAATACAGTAGAATGCAACGGTAGTAATAATATTACAACAATGTCTTTACCAGATATTAACCATGTTCGCATCATTAACAATTTCTAATAACTGTCATTCAGTCTTTAGAAGCACTCACTTCCTGCTTTTTGTTTCTTTATTAGGTAAAAGGTCCTCGGGAGAAAGAATTAAAGATTAGGAGCCAGAAGACAAGTTACATCTTTACCACTTCTGATGAACGTCCTTTTGTCTTCAAATCCGTTCTTCCAGCTTCAATTTTGGTATCTGAAGATACTAAAAAATCCAGGGAAAAGGTTACTGGAACATTCCGTGTTGGCTACAAAAACCCTTCAGACTGTACAAATGTTGGAAAACTCCAGGAAAGTGTCACTGCTGGAGTCAGTTTTAGCTTCAAAACTCCTGACACAAATTCTGTTCCAGACTGCACAAATGTTGGAAAACCCCAGGAAAGTGGCTCCGATGCATTAAGTTTAGGATTCAAAACCCCTGATGCAAATTCTGTCACAGACTGTGCAAATGTTAGAAAACCCCAGGAAAATCCCTCTGGCCGAGTTAGTTTTGGCTTCAACACCTCTCAAACGAATTCTATTTCACACTCTCCAATTGTTGGGAAACCCCAGGAAACTAGTTCTAGTGGACTAAATGTTGGCTTCAAAACGCCTGGTACAAATTCTGTTTCAGACTATTCAATTGTTAAGGAACCCCAGGAAAAGGGCTCTGGTGGAATCAGTTTTGGCTTCAAACCCCCTGATACAACTTCTGTTTCAGATTGCGCAAGTGTTGGGAAATTCCAGGGCTTTAACTATGAAATTTTCGGGGTTGATAATCCCTCTACGAGTTCTGTTTCAGACCCTCCAAATGTTGGGAAACCCCAGGAAACTGTATTAGGTGGACAAAGTTTTGGCTTCAAAACATCTGATACAAACTCTGTCTCAGTGTGTGCAAATGTTGGAAAACCCCAGGAAAGTGTCTCTCGCGGACTCAGTTTTGGTTTCAAGACCTCTCATTCGAATTCTGTTTCTGACTCTCCAAATGCTGGGAAACCCCAGAAAACTTTATTTGGTGGACAAAGCTTTGACTTCAAACCACCAGATGCAAATTCTGTCTCACCCTGTGGAAATGTTGGAAAACCCCTGGAAAATACGTCTGGCCGAGTCAGTTTTGGCTTCAAGACCTCTCACACGAATTCTGTTTCAGACTCTCCAAATGTTGGGATACCCCAAGAAGTTAGTTTTAGTGGACTAAGTTTTAGCTTCAAAACGCCTGATACAAATTCCATTTCGGACTCCCCAAATGTTGGGAAGCCCCAGGAAGGCTGCTCTGGTGGAATCAGTTTCGGCTTCAAACCCCCTGATACAGCTTCTGTTTCAGATTGCGCAAGTGATGGGAAACTCCAGGGCTTTAACTATGAAATTTTGGAGGTTGATAATCCCTCTACGAGTCCTGTTTCAGACCCTCCAAATGTTGGGAAACCCCAGGAAACTGTATTAGGGGGACAAAGTTTTTCTTTCAAAATACCTTATACAAACTATGTCTCAGAGTGTGAAAATGTTGGAAACCCCCAGGAAAGTGCCTCTAGCGGACTCAGGTTTGGCTTTAAGACCTCTCATAGGAATTCTGTTTCTGACTCTCCAAATGCTGAGAAACCCCAGAAAACTTTATTTGGTGGACAAAGCTTTGACTTCAAACCACCAGATGCAAATTCTGTCTCAGCCTGTGGAAATGTTGGAAAACCCCTGGAAAATACGCCTGGCCGAGTCAGTTTTGGCTTCAAGACCTCTCACACGAATTCTGTTTCAGACTCTCCAAATGTTGGGATACCCCAGGATGTTAGTTTTAGTGGACTAAGTTTTAGCTTCAAAACGCCTGATACAAATTCCATTTCGGACTCCCCAAATGTTGGGAAACCCCAGGAAGGCGTCTCTGGTGGAATCAGTTTCGGCTTCAAATCCCCTGATACAACTTCTGTTTCAGATTGCGCAAGTGTTGGGAAACTCCAGGGCTTTAACTATGAAGTTTTGGGAGTTGATAATCCCTCTACGAGTTCTGTTTCAGACCCTCTAAATGTTGGGAAACCCCAGGAAACTGTATTAGGGGGACAAAGTTTTTGTTTCAAAACACCTGATACAAACTATGTCTCAGAGTGTGCAAATGTTGGAAAACCCCAGGAAAGTGCCTCTGTCGGACCCAGTTTTGTGAATATCTCTCATACGAATCTGTTTGAGACTCTGCAAATGATGAGAAACCCCAGAAAACTATTTTTAGTGGACAAACTTTTTCTTGGCTTCAAAACCCCTGATGCAAACTCTGTCTCAGACTGTGCAAATGTTGGAAAATCCCCGGAAAGTGCCCCTGGCGGACTGGGTTTTGGCTTGGATATCTCTCATACGAATTCTGTTTCTGACTGTCCTAATGTTGGGAAACCCCAGGAAACTAGTTCTAGTGGACTAAAGTTGCCTGATACAAATTCTGTTTCAGACTGTACAAATGTTGGGAATCTCCCGGAAAGCGGCTCTGGTGGAATCAGTTTCTGCTTCAAAACCCCTGATACAACTTCTGTTTCAGATTGCGCAAGTGTTGGAAAACTCCAGGGGACTATAAAATTTTAGGGCTTGATAATCCCTCTACGAATTCTGTTTCAGACCCTCCAAATGTTGGGAACCTACAGAAAACCATATTTGGTGGACAAAATTTTGGCTTGAAAACACCTGATACAAACTCTGACTCAGAGTGTGCAAATGTTGGGAAACCCCAAGAAAGTGCCTCTGTCGGACTCAGTTTTGGCTTGAATATCTCTCATACGAATTCTGTTTCGACTCTCCAAATGTTAGGATACCTCAGGAAACTAGTTCTAGTGGACTAAGTTTTGGCTTCAAAACGTCTGATACAAATTGTGTTTCAGACTGTGCAAATGTTGTGGAACCCCAGGAAAGTGGCTCTGGCATACTCAGTTTTGGCTTGAATATCTCTCATACGAATTCTGTTTGAGACTCCCCAAATGTTGGGATACCTCAGGAAACTAGTTCTAGTGGACTAAGTTTTGGCTTCAAAACGTCTCATACAAATTGTGTTTCAGACTGTGCAAATGTTGGGGAACCCCAGGAAAGTGGCTCTGGCATACTCAGTTTTGGCTTCAAGACCTCTCATACGAATTCTGTTTCAGACTCTCCAAATGTTGGGATACCTCAGGAAACTAGTTCTAGTGGACTAAGTTTTGGCTTCAAAACGTCTCATACAAATTCTGTTTCAGACTGTGCAGATGTTGGAAATCTCCAGGCAAGCGGCTCTGGAGGAATCAGTTTTGGCTTCAAAATGTGTGCTACAAATTCTGTTTCAAACCTTGCAAGTGATGGAATACACCAGAAAAGTGGCTCTTGTGGATAAAACCGCTGATGCAAAGTAAATTGTTTTTTCTCACAAATTACAGTGAAGAGGTGTATGTGACTTTAGTTTTGGGTACAAAACCGCAGATTTAGACTGTTTAAATATTTGAAAAACTCCAGAACGATGATTTGCGTGGAATTAGATCTCACAACAAAACCTGATCAAAAGTATTATTTTTTGTGCTACTATTGGATATTTTTAGGAAGGTGGCTGTATTGATGTAGTTTTGGTTTCAAAACTCTTGATGCAAATACTGATTTAACTGCTGCGGATCCGAAGGGGAAAAAATTAACTGGTATCAAAAATATTTGTTTTTAAAAAACCTAATTCAAATTCTGATTTTGTCCTTCAAAAGCTTCGAGAAAATGTATCAAATGACTTCATATTTGGCAGCGAAACTGAGACGAGGAGAACTATTATAAAGGGAAATTGTTCTTTTATGTATACCCTCAAGACTTTTTGGGTGTGAAGTGATACACTGTGGCTGCGACATGCAAATGGACTTTCAGATACGTGTAGAAGTTAAAACAAGAAATGTAATGATTATTTGTAAACAATACATAGCTATCAAAAAATCTGATTTTTGCATTGTGATTTACATTTGAATTCAATATGTAACAGTTCTCTTTTCATTTCACAATATTTACTCCAAATTACTGTTCTTTTTCATTGAAAAATCTGTGCATGACACTTTTCAGTTGATCCTTTTCTTTACTGGACCCACCGCTTAATCAACTTCCACAAGATGTATACTAGGTGAATAACACTCTATACTTGAATATGGTGGAGAAAGTCCAGTAGCAAGGTAGCCATTTGAACAAATTAAAAATTAGTAACAATTTCGTATCAGATTGTAAGTGCTTTCATATTTTATTAGTTCTCAGAACGAATCCACGTAATTTAGTCATGATTTAGATACGAAGTTTAGTTGCATAATTATCCCTTTTTCCGACAAAGGAAAATTATACAATTATTTCGTATTCATTGTATGGCAGAATGAAAATCTGAAAGACCAAATGTTTTTTCTGAGTACCGAAAGATCACTTCACTGAAATTCAGTTAGCCGAAAATCATTAGACCGAAAGGTACATTTCACCAAAGGGTCACTTGATCGAAATGTTCATTTAATCGAAGGGTTATTTGATCGAAATGTACGCCGCTTCGATGGCGCAGTGATGTAAGCGCTGGCTTCTGACCATTCTTCCGAAACGGGTTTGGATTCGAATCCAGGGGAGGCATGGATGTTATGTTTGTCATACGGCAGTGGCTCTCTCACTTCCCTGAAGCCAGTGGCCCTAAATTAAGGACGGGCGATTGCTTATAAACCCATCGAGTTGCTCACGGTGGTCGTTAAACTCCGAAACAGAAAAAAAAAAGTACATTTCACCGAAGGGTCATTTAATCGAAAACTGTGGATTATATTATAGGAACTGTTGAAGTGTGGTGTGATGTGGATTCGGTAAGCTAACCGCTCAAACGTTAGAGGATAGTATAAAAATTGCACTTTTGATTTCTGTGTGTTCACTACTCTGTAGGTCGACCTTTTAGCCTCTAATATTAATTACTATAAAGCCATAGGCTAGGCTTCGTAACAATTTGTAATCCTCCGTGATGATATTGATATTGTTTGCATTCCACGTCAAGTTAATGATGCAGCTCATTTACTTAGGCACAAAACATAAATCTGAAAACCATGGGCCTTGATTTGGGCCCTCTTACCAAATTTTACTCCTATTCATGCTCCTATTCATAAGGTTTGCACAATAAGTCAGGGTTATAATGCTGCATTTTTACACAGGCCTCGATCAAGTGACCCTTTGGTGAAATGATCTTTTAGTGGGAGTAACCCTTCAGTGTAGTAATCGTCGGGCAAATAAACTAGAACCGTGAATAGGTTCTCAATCTCACAATTCAATGGTACAACTCGTTTATTTAGTTTTTTCGAGGATTTATCCAAACCAAGTTCGTGCAAAGCTTTGAACAATTTGCAGACTGCTTAATTCAGAGAAAGAGTAAAAAAAATATTTTTAATCCGGTGAAATCAAAACGAGTGAGTTATGTTTAATTCATTGAATTAAAACTCTCTCTCTTAGATCCGCCGCTTTTTGTATCATTTTTTTAACGCATAAGTTTTTCATATAGGATCAAATGAAATAAAAACTTCACCGTCTTGGTACGATATTTAATAAAAGATAAAAGATGAAACTATTTACAGATTAAAATACCCCACTAGCACTTTCGGGGCAACATTCACCACATCATCAGGTAGAACAGAGGGGTAATTCTTTTTTTTGATTGGAGGTTTAACAACCACCGTGAGCAACTCAATGGGCTATAAGCAGTCGCCCATCCCTAATTTTGGGTCACTGGTTCCAGGGAAGGGAGAGAGCCAGTGCCGTAAGACAAACGCAACATCCATGCCTCACCAAGATTCGAACCCGGACCAGTTACGGAAGAATGACCATAGGCCATCGCTTAGACCACTGCGTCACCGGGGCGGCTAAAGGGGTAATTGAGCACTAACTTAGCTTTTTATAGGAGTGCAGCGATGCACTGTGGGTAAGAACCTTAAGTGTCATGTGGTTCGTGACTGTTGCCATTACATCGGAACAAAAGATACAATTCCCAAACAGTAATTTCATATATTATAGAAATTTTGTGACAAATGAAGGTTATTGTCATATTAATAAATTGTTGTTAATATTTAATTTATTACTACTGTAATTTGAAGTTCAAGTTGGTAATATGGTCTTTCCAAATTTTTGAAATGTCCGTAGGTGTGTAGTAATTAAATTCATTCCAGATGTGTAATGAAGAAAAACAGCAACTGGGTGTACTTAGAAATAGTAACGAAATTTCTATTTCGGCTGCTGATAAGACGCATCAGATGGTCTTATTAGACAGCTCAAAGTACAGGGATAAAATGCATGATGCCATATCTTCTATTCCACACAAAGTAATTGAGCGTGAACCAACAAAAGCAACATGCGCAGCGTTAACCAGATTGAAGAATGCTTATAATTTTCCTGAAGGCTTTTCTAAAGCATTTATTCCTCCACATGGTTGTCGTGTGCCCGATTTATTTGGGCGTATCAAACTGCATAAAGAGGGTCTACCCATAAGACCTTTGGTCGCGGGCTACGTTAGCCCTACCCGACCACTTGAAGAAGCTCTTGCCCTATATTTAGCTAAGTTAGCTGAGAGCTCCCCTTATTCTATCAAAAGCTCCACTAGGGCAATAGAAATTATCAGAATGATTCAGTCACATACTGGCCCTTTCATACTAGCCTCTCTAGATGTGGTTTCACTGTACCCAAACGTACCTGTGGACGCCCCTCATTGTATCATTGAGGCCAAACTCGCTGATATTAATGCTCCCACTTCCGAAATTTCTGCCATTATGAACGCACTTCGTTTAGTTAAACGGCGTTCATACTTCAAATTCCATGACAGAATCTATTTGCAAACTGAAGGCTCACCCATGGGCTCCCCACTTTCCGCAGTGTTGGCAGAAATTCTGCTGCAATTCATTGAAAACAAATTTCTCAATGAATTTCCTTTAGTTCCCAGTCTTTACCTTAGGTACGTCGACGACATCTTTGTGTTCTGGCCTCACTCAAAGGATGACTTAATTAATTCGTCGACGCACTTTCGTCAGTATTTCCTACTATCGGGCTCACGATAGAACTAGAATCTAATCTCTCTTAGCCTTTCTGGGATTTCCGTATAAATCGTGATCCAAATACTGACTCTCTGTCTTTCTGTGTTTATCGAAACCAACTGATTGTAATAGTCTTATTCCGCTTAACTCCTCACACCCAATCCTCCCAAAATTATATGATATCAATTTTCTTATTAGAAGAACCTTCACGCATTCTTCAAACGATAGCCATCTACAGCCTGAGATCAAGTTCATTTTCAAATTGGCGGATAAACATGAATACACAAGGATGATGGTTAACAAATAATGTAACAAAATACTAAATGAACGAACCATTAATCTGAAGCAAGACCCGAGGCCTAATAAACGGTATGTGGGAGCATTGGATCAACACCCCCATATCAACAATGCACTCTCTCGTATTTGCTCACAACATAATATACAGTTTGGCACCCGATCACGAAACCTTCTATCATCTGTTAAAAAAGATCGAGGAACAGCTGATATCATGAGCAAATGGGGTGTATACAATATTCCACTACTGGACCCCGCTACAGGAGAACACGTCAGCAATTATATAGGCTCGAGACGTAGGAGCTTGGGTACCCGTGTCTATGAACATAAATACGATATCCGAACCAGTAGTAACAACACGGCATGATCAAGGAATGTCGTTAATGACATACTGCAACAAGACTGGACGAGCATTAAACTACTGAACACTGCAATGTACACACACTCGCTGCATTTTGTTGAAAGCATGTACACTGGCGGAAAGTGAAAAAATAACACCAAGAAGGAGACGTCTGCTACCAACGAAATTTATACAGCATAATAACGGAATACAGAGGATAACGTGATCAAAACATTATGGCAAAATACAGCTGTAATTGTTGGTAAACTGAAAACTAACATTTCCATGTTACATGGTTAGTACGAGGTTGAACCGCCATGAACTGCGTCACACTGTGCACTTCTGGCATGGAGTCTGTCGTACAGATGTTGGATGTAAGTTTGGGGTATTGAGTTCCAAGCATCCTCAACCTAGACGCGTAAATCGGGGATGGTGGTGGCTGGCCGTGGAGACCGGATAAGTCGTTGTCCCATAAAATCCCACACGTGCTCAATGGGGGACATATTCGGTGAACGTGCAGGCCATAGAAGTTGTCTCACACCCTGAAGTGTGTGGGCGTGCGTTATCTTGCTGGAAAACACCACGATGGGCCGACCTTACAAATGGCACAACAGCGAGCTGAATGATGTTGTTGATGTAGGAGGTGCTGTTTAACGTACCCGGTACAAACACTAGTTGTGTACGGGAGTGATAGCTGATCGCTCTCCACACCAGGAGACCAGGTGTAGGCCCTGTGTGTCGCTGGCGGATGCAAGAAGGGTGGAGACGCTCCCCTATGCGTCCGCGAACACGCATACGGCCATCGGAGGCTCCCAAGCAGAATCTGCTTTCACTGCTGAACACGACAGATCGCCATTGCGTTCTCCAGTGCAGACGTGGTCGACACCACTGCAGCCGTTCCTGACGGTGGGCTGGAGTCAGAGGTACACCTGCCAGAGGCACATGTGCACGTAGTCCTGCATCTCAGTCACCTGAGGTGACTGTGCGGATTATTCGCACAGTCACCTCAGGTGCAACGGCAGCTCGGATTTGTGGCGCAGTGGATGTTCTGCTTGACAACGCCACTCTTCTTATGCATCGATCAGTCGGCTCATCAGTCCGTCTGTGACTCCCGGTTCCACGTCTTCTCGTGTGGGAATGTTCCTCGGACCATCTACGCCACCATCGTACCACCACCGAAACTTCCCGTCCAATTCGCTCCGCAATACGACGATACGACCACCTGTCATGGCGAAAATTTTAACCTCTGGTGAATTTCAGAGAGACCTGATCAATCTTTCTGTTGGTTTATCAGAGATTAATTAATGCAAAAAAAATTTCTCCTATGACATACGTTAGAAGAAAATTCCGGGTTGAAAGGCAGGGGAATTCGTGCGCAAAATTCGCTTGTCTTAATCACAACCAGGAAAACAAAATTTCATGTTGGTAAAAAAAAAAAAAAAAAAAAGAATAATATTTGATTTAACTGACTTTGGGCTTTTGAAAATAATTATTTTACCTGTTCTTTTATCGCGATAGGAAAAGGCGAGTAGGTGTGCAGCTCAGAGAATCAAAATTAATTTTAGTTTAACATCACGGAACGAGAGAAAAAGAAAATTAAAAATTAGTGATTTTCTGCAAAGCAAGAATTCGCCATTTTTCGTTCCTCGTTTCCAAACGTCGAGAAAAGTCGCCCAAAAGTGCAACATCTTTTCGTCTTTTGGGTAAGGAATTCAGCAACAGAATCTATTTTTAGACCTCAGGATCAAAAGCGGGGTCCCTACGTGTGAAGGTCAGGGTGTCACCCCTGGCTTGCGAGGGAGTGAAATTCCGTTGGGGAGTCGTTAGTTGCTAGGCTGAAGTTTCGACCAATGGGAGGGGTCAGCGGTTTCAAGCACCCCAGAGTTTTATCTGTTGAGGGAACACTTTTGTTCTGGTCGCTGCGTTAGCTGGTTGACAGCGGAAAGCAAAATTTTCTCTCCTCGCCTTTTTGGCGGAGGAGGGGGCAGCAGAAGAAAAAGAAAAAAAAACAACCGTTGACGGGCAATCCCGCCAGCCGAGCTCTAGGACCTGGTCGGCAGTGCCTGAATCTGACGTCGAGAAAAAAAATGCAAGGACTTAATGACTGGAGTAGAGATGTTCATTTGATTCATCCCTCCCATGGTGGAAGCCTGCAGTGTTGGGCTACAGGAGAATTGCCTTTGCAGTTCTGGTCGACAAGGGAACACGTCTGAGACATCGAGAGGAATGTCCAGCTAACTGTTCTTAGCCAGGGACCAGTCGAGGCGTCATCAATGGCCTCCATTATTCAGGAAGAGGCCAACACAGATCCGAGGTTTGCTGTCGTCCGTAGCAAGAAAAAAAAGAGTCATCGAATCCTGTCAAAACCATCGTCCTTAAACCCTGGCTACAGAAAGAGGAGAGACAGTGTTTTTTCGCCCCCACCCCCTTTTTGTTTTGGGGAGTAAAAAGAAGCAGAACAAAGCAAACTTTTTCTTGTTGTGAGCCAAAGTGAGCGGTGCTGCCTGCACATAGGGAAAAAGGTAAAGAAACTTTGTTTTGGCATTTCAAAGGGGGAAAGAAAGAGATATGATAGGGTTACTCTAAAATATTTTAACATGTAAGATTTTGACAGTGGTTGCAGTTATAATCTAGGGTCAGTTATAATCCATGCTTGGATCAGTAGAACTAAAGTAGACAAAAAAGGTTTTAAATGTTTTCATTCAGGTTTTTTTTTTGTATTTTAGTGTTCTGATGTGCTTAAGGAATGAAACCACCTGATTTAATGTTAGGCTGTTTAAATAAATTTCTTGTCATCTTCTGTGGATAGGTAATTGAAAAACAAAACGAAACAAAGAAGTGGAAGTGGATAATTTTCTGGGTCATGTAGGGATAGATGATATAATAAGAATATTAAGTTATTTCGGAACGAACACCTCTCCAGACCAGTATTTCTCTTAGGTGAAATTTAACTCTTTTTGTGCTCGGTGATTTTTGTATTTGTGAAGTAGAATTTGTATTTATGAACTTAGCGTAGGTGCCATGTAGTTGGGAATTTTTCTTGTAGGCTGGTAATTATTTTGGTTTAGTGTTTTGGTAAATTTAGGTGCTAAATTACTCTTTAAAATTTAATTTTTGTATTAGTGAGGACTAATTTCTAGTTTCAGCCCGTAGATTAGAAAAACAGGTTTTTATGGGGAAAAGAATATAAGAATTGGGCATACAATCAGATATGAGCATATGTATAGTGTGACTAAAAAATAACCCGAATAGCTGTTGTGTTTCTTCAAGAAGTGATGACTTTTTTTCAGGAAAAGAGTGATCTAGGAAGTATGGTGATGTATAGATTTTTCAGGAAATAAAGTAAGGTTTGGTATAGTGTGTCAAGTATGGTGTTATGGAGTTTTCTGGGAAATGAATATGTACAGTGTGTTCCTGGGAAATAAAGATAAGTGATTTTCTGGGAAATGAGTGTGTTCCTGGGAAAATAAGGATATGAAGTGTGTTCCTGGGGAAAATAGGATAAGAAGTAATTTTCTGGGAAAAAGGGTGATGTATTGAATTTTCTGGAAAATGGACGAAGAGATATTTTGGGGACAAGAGAACTCTTGTGGGATACTTTACCCTATGTAGACAATGCCGCGGGGTCTGAAAGGGTGCACGAAACAAATTGGGGGATTTGTTTTCTGCCCAAGTAAGCTTGTTCGGTCCATAGGAGGTGGTACCTATGAGGGGAGTGATATAGGTTGTCCCCAAATCAGAGTGAAGGAACAGAAAAGGGTTAGGTCGCACTTTGCTCCACTACACTGTATAAGCTGGGAATGGATTCACGACCCATTCCCGCCTTTAGACTCAAACTTTGTTGTTCCTGCAGTGAAATAGTGTTTTTCGAGGCTAGTGGAATTCGTTGAGTGAGATGATTGTTTGGCTTTAATGCCCGAGTTTAGTTCTGCATGGGTGCTGGTAGATTTGGAGGACTTATAGTGGGGAATTTTTGAATAGTTGGATTTTTATGATAACTTGTGAGTAAATTGAGTAGAGTATTTAGTGTATTGGGTTGTGTATAGTGTCGAGAATTGGTCTGAAAGGGGTCTGAAAGGGTGCACGAAACAAATTGGGGGATTTGTTTTCTGCCCAAGTAAGCTTGTTCGGTCCATAGGAGGTGGTACCTATGAGGGGAGTGATATAGGTTGTCCCCAAATCAGAGTGAAGGAACAGAAAAGGGTTAGGTCGCACTTTGCTCCACTACACTGTATAAGCTGGGAATGGATTCACGACCCATTCCCGCCTTTAGACTCAAACTTTGTTGTTCCTGCAGTGAAATAGTGTTTTTCGAGGCTAGTGGAATTCGTTGAGTGAGATGATTGTTTGGCTTTAATGCCCGAGTTTAGTTCTGCATGGGTGCTGGTAGATTTGGAGGACTTATAGTGGGGAATTTTTGAATAGTTGGATTTTTATGATAACTTGTGAGTAAATTGAGTAGAGTATTTAGTGTATTGGGTTGTGTATAGTGTCGAGAATTGGTTCAGTGTCAGGTAATGCTACATGGTTAGGATATGTAGATTTTAAGACAAATGTTGATTGAAGGCAAGTTTGTTGATTTTGAGACAAATTTTCCCGGAAATGTAGAACCGGGTATAAAATAACTTTTCATTATGTAAAATTTTGGTAGTTGATATGTTAGTTAAAAAGTTAAAAGGTGAATTCAGAAGACTGGTCTGAGAGGGTTGGTTTTAGCGATTAGAATAACATGGTGTAAGCATATGCATATAATAATTTTTTTTTTCAAGAGAGAGAGAGAGAGAGAGAGAGATTTACCTTCCACATACTTAAGTTGCACACCATGTTAAAGCAAGTGTTTGTGCTGTGCGTTGTAATTCAATCAAATTCTGGTATTTATATGTTGTTTTGGTACTGTGACTGGT
Source organism: Macrothele yani (assembly GCA_039090855.1). Classification (NCBI taxonomy): domain Eukaryota; kingdom Metazoa; phylum Arthropoda; class Arachnida; order Araneae; family Macrothelidae; genus Macrothele; species Macrothele yani. The sequence continues at coordinate 69,905,283 of CM076998.1, forward strand.
GCAATATTTGCTAAGCTGTCAGATGTTTATCGTTTTTAGGCCCAGTGGCCAGGTTGGAAATTGTGTCAAAATTTACGCTCACACTTGTTAAGTTTTACAATAAATATAGGCCAAGTGGCCTTTCAAAATCCTAAACCTTAGTGCAGTGAAGTTTTAGTTATTTTCAGTTTAAATTTTCATCACATGGTTCAAGTGCATCCCCCTCAGCAATGACTGAGGTGGGAAAGTAATCTGAGGTTATAGCCGTAAAATCAATGTTTTTGTCCTAACTAGCTAATTTGATCATCGCCACTTCCAAAAGGTTATTTACACGTGTACATTGTATACCATTAAATTTTATTGTTTACAAATTTGGTACACATGCAAACAAGAGTTACCTTTTCTTACACTTTCAGGTGTATCTACTCTTCAAACGCAAACAATACAATAGTAACTTTTGGGAGTTACCAAATTCAGTGGTGCATTTTATTTTATTTTATTTTTCTATTTTGTTTCATGGCCTTATTCAAAATTTCAGTTTTGTTTCGAAATGCATCCACCCATTTCCCAAATTTAAATTTTCTATAATTTCCATATAAATTTTAATACCAGCATAAATATAGCCTTTTGATAAATAACTTCAATCAATAAATAAAACAATTGATTTTTTTTCACCAAAACACACCCGGCCTCGCGGAGTCCAACTAGACGACCTCGCTCAAAGTCCGATAACTGCTGAAATCGTACACGTTTTCCATGTCCAGGCATTGCAGCTTCTTCAGGGTCTTCGCACGTGTCCGTACGCCGACGACTGATTACATTCACTTCGCCGTACTGCTTATATACCACCGACGATAATTTGCATAGTATGCCGTGCTATGGCGTAAGCGCTCACCGGTTGGTCCCGAAATTAACATCACGCCTACGTAAACTCGACCCAATTAACATATGTAAATTTCATAATCGTCCGCCAATTCCTTCTTGGTGTTCTTTTTTCACTTTCCGCCAGTGTATATCAAAGCCTTGGGGGACAAATGTTGCAATGACTACACACCTACGGACATTTCAAAAATTTGGAAAGATCATATTACCAACTTGAACTTTAAATTACAGTAGTAATAAATTAAATATTACCAACAATTTATTAATATGACAATAACTTTCATTTGTAACAGAATTTCTGTATTATGTGAACTTACTGTTTGGGAATTGTATCTTTTGTTCCGATGTAATGGCAACAGTCACGACCCACATGACACTCAAGATTCTTACCCATAGTGCATCGCTGCACTCCTATATAAAGCTAAGCGATTGCTGAATTGCTCCTCTAAGGCCGCGGGTGGCCGAGTGGGAAACGTTCGTGACTGCCACGGAAAGGACCTCAGGTTCGATCCCAGGCAGGTACGAACGCTCGATCCACTAAATATCCGCCGTGCGTCGGATGGGCACGTTAAGTCGTCGGACCCCGGGAACTGGCCCCCGGTAATAAATAAGGGTGTCTTCCTTCCCCTTTCTACTTCGCTTCCGTATCCCTTTCCTATCGGGCACTCTAGCCCAAATCTCCTAGCTTCCTATTTCTAAGGGTTGTTTAAGACCTGGGGTCAGACACTCCCTTCCTAAAATCCTCTACATATGATCATGAATTACTCCTCTGTTCCACCTGATGATGGGGTGAATGTTGCCCCGAAAGTGCTAGTGCGGTATTTTAATCTGTAAATAGTTTCATCTTTTATTAAATATCGCACCAAGACGGTGAAGTTTTTATTTCATTTGACACATTTGTACGAAGTTAGTCTTTCATCTGTTTTCATATACTCATATACGATACTTACGGGGGTTGTTATGATTTGGAAACTACCAGGAGAAAAACGTTATCCTGTGTGTGTGGGGGGGGGGGGGGTAATAAAATAATAAGATAGGGAATATTGAAGTATACTTTCAAATAAATACAGAAAAACTGAACATTTTAAATCCAATTTAACTATTTTTTGAGTTTCCGATTTTTTTCTTTACAAAATAATAAACACGGCCAACAAAACAGCTTTTGGATTCTTGAACTGCTGCAAATTAATTCTGTTTGGTAAACAGAAGAATTGAAGAATCGTTCGTATGTTTTAGAGGCTTACTTAACGATTATGTTGACAGCCTCAGGTTTGAGGTGAGTCTTCTTCCTTATACATGCAGATTTTAGTAGTATTAAAAGAAATCCGTCTTCTTGCACGATGATATTTATTCAGCTAAAAATCGAAATCTATATACAGTTTAAAAAAACGAGCACTTTCGGTGTCACATTGACATCTTCATCAGATGTGATTTCACCATGTGGTTACATGCTGGTCTTAAGTACGTGGAGTAGATGCATCATGGGAAAGGTAATGTCAATGTCACATGATATACCAGATAACAAGACAGTAAAAAACGCATAATTAGCCAATAAAAATTACTTAACAGAAACAATTGCTATTGTGCTGTCCTTCCCAACAAGATTGCTCCAAGGTTCAGGTAAAACATAAGGTTAATAGTCATTACAGCAACGTGTATTATAAGCCGAAATATAGAGCCTTTCTGTAAATAACAAGGAATAAACAGAGTTAGGTGTGTTTATAATCTTAGCGTTGTCCCAGTCTGGGATGGAATTTCCAGCACTTATGGTTCTTGCAAAAGAGGTGCTTTGGTGATTCATTTTTAGATCATATCTGTGTTCATTTAATCTCAAATCCAAATTTCTTCTGGTAGAACCCACATAATGATTATTTAGTTCACCAGAGATAGTGTCGAGCATAGGAATAACATACACACCCCATTTTTTCCTTTTGTCAATTTTGTCACGATCATTGCGGATAATGGTATATAGATTGCATGATCGTATTCCAAATTGTATTTTATGACGAGAACATATGTTGGTAAGAAGGTTTACAATATGTGGATTAAAATCAACAGATCCAACATAATTTTTAGGCACTTGTTCACTAATTAAAGCAGTTGATATAGAAAACCGTACTTTATTGTGCACCCCCTTAACAACATTGTCCGGGTAACCATGGTTTTTTGCGAGGGATGATATCCATTGTAGTTCTTGAGTTCTGGCAAAAGGGCTAGAAGAATGTGAATATGCTCTTCTAAATAGGAAGTGCAAAGCAGAAATTCTATGCTGAAAAATGTGAGCAGAATTGTACTGAATTAGAGTGGGTGTGGAAGTAGGTTTTCGATAAACGGCAAAAGACAGGGAATTGTCAGAAGGGTTAAGAGTAATTGGAAAATCAAGATAAGGTAAGACAAGATTATTTGCAAGTTCTATCGTGAGTTTGATGGAGGGGTATTGAGCAGACATAGCGTTGACAAACTGATGTAACCGATTTATGGTATATGGCCAAATTACCAAGATGTCATCAACGTAACGGATATAGAGACTAGGGTTTTGTGGAAATTCTTGTATGACTTTATTTTCAATATGCTGAAGAAGAATTTCTGCGAAGACTGCGGATAAAGGTGAACCCATGGCTGTCCCGTCGGTTTGTTGGTAAAAAATGTTCTGAAATTTGAAAAATGAACGCTTTTTGATGAGATGAAGAGCATTCATTATGAAAGCAATATCATTGGCAGGAATGTCAGAATCAATGAGCAAAGCCTTGTGTCAGGTTACATTGCCCCCACCCGACCTTTGGAAAAAGCTTTGGCAAGTTATCTCACCAAATTTACTGTGAATTCTTCCTACTCAATAAAGAGCACCACACAAGCTATTGATAGGTTAAAGTTAATTCAGCCACTACCAACTTCCTATTTTTTGACATCCCTAGATGTAGTTTCGCTATACACGAATGTACCTATGGAAGCTACATTTCAGTTGATTCAGGCTTTGCTCATTGATTCTGACATTCCTGCCAATGATATTGCTTTCATAATGAATGCTCTTCATCTCATTAAAAAGCGTTCATTTTTCAAATTTCAGAACATTTTTTACCAACAAACCGACGGGACAGCCATGGGTTCACCTTTATCTGCAGTTTTAGCAGAAATTCTTCTTCAGCATATTGAAAAAAAAAGTCATACAAGAATTTCCACAAAAACCTAGTCTCTATATCCGTTACGTTGATGACATCTTTGTAATTTGGCCATATACCATAAATCAGTTACATCAGTTTGTCAACGCTATGTCTGCTCAATACCCCTCCATCAAACTCACGATAGAACTTGCAAATAATCTTGTCTTACCTTATCTTGATTTTCAAATTACTCGTAACCCTTCTGACAATTCCCTGTCTTTTGCCGTTTATCGAAAACCTACTTCCACACCCACTCTAATTCAATACAATTCTGCTCACATTTTTCAGCATAAAATTTCTGCTTTGCACTTCCTATTTAGAAGAGCATATTCACATTCTTCTAGCCCTTTTGCCAGAGCTCAAGAACTACAATGGATATCATCCCTCGCAAAAAACCATGGTTACCCGGACAATGTTGTTAAGGGGTGCACAATAAAGTACGGTTTTCTATGTCAACTGCTTTAATTAGTGAACAAGTGCCTAAAAATTATGTTGGATCTGTTGATTTTAATCCACATATTGTAAACCTTCTTACAAACATATATGTTCTCGTCATAAAATACAATTTGGAATACGATCATGCAATCTATATACCATTATCCGCAACGATCGTGACAAAATTGACAAAGGGAAAAAATAGGGTGTGTATGTTATTCCTATGCTAGACACTATCTCTGGTTAACTAAATAATCATTATGTGGGTTCTACCAGAAGAAATTTGGATTTGAGATTAAATGAACATAGATATGATCTAAAAATGAATCACCAAAGCACCTCTTTTAAAAGAACCATAAGTGCTGGAAATTCCATCCCAGACTGGGACAACGCTAAGATTATAAACACACCTAATTCTATTTATTCCTTGTTATTTACAGAAAGCCTCTATATTTCGGCTTATAATACACGTTGCTGTAATGACTATTATCCTTATGTTTTACCTGAACCTTGGAGCAATCTTGTTGGGAAGGACAGCACAATAACAATTGTTTCTGTTAAGTAATTTTTATTGGCTAATTATGCGTTTTTTTACTGTCTTGTTATCTGGTATATCATGTGACATTGACATTACCTTTCCCATGATGCATCTACTCCACGTACTTAAGACCAGCATGTAACCACATGGTGAAATCACATCTGATGAAGGTGTCAATGTGACACCGAAAGTGCTCATGTTTTTTAAACTGTATATAGATTTCGTTTTTTAGCTGAATAAATATCGTCGTGCAACAAGGCGGATTTCTTTTAATACTAGTATTCATGCACGAATTATAGTGTCTACCGTCATGCAGATTTTACTGTCAAACTTAAAGATTGGAAAGACTTGTTAATTTTGCAACATAATCATGCATTTCCTTATTTTTCTTTTGAACTGGTAATTTGTTCAAATTATCTTGAACCATTTTAGCGCTTCAGAAAAGCAAGGAATATAAAACTTCAGATTTTCCAACTAAATCAGGAAAAACCCCTCTGAAGTTACGCACCGGACAGCGAAGCACAGACAAAATCAGTCCAAAGAAATTCTGCTTTTCATTGGTCAATCCAATACGCTATTTCGCATTTCTAAACGTTTCCACCAATGGCGACGCCAGCTGCTCGAAACTGCGTGGGCGATTGGGGAGGCTAAGTATGGTGAAGGGAGGAGGGGGGGGGGGGATTTTGGCTCAAAAGAACGCTGGTAATGCTAATATATTTTATAACTACAATACTTGTAATGTTAAGCTAGAAAAAAATCAGCAACGTTTATTCACAATTAAATATTTTATTTTAAAATCCATTATAGTTTCGCTCAGCAATTGGTTCGGCTTCATCAGAGCAAATGTCATTTGTCCGCATGAAGCTGTGCCAAACGCTCAACGAGACTATAGTAGATCTTGAAATAAAAAATTTAATTGTGAATAAACATTGCTGATTTATTCTAGCTAGTAATATTGTCCCTAGTACAAGTTTTCATATGCATACTGTACGTAGTTTTATTCAGTGCATGTAATATGGAAACTGTAAATATGGAAACTGTAAATACGAAAGTTCATATCCTTTAAGGGGTTACTATTTCTTCGTTCTCGCAATTTTATCTTACCTAAGTTTTTTTTTGTTTCTTTTTTCTGTCATAAAACAGTTTACGAATTTTAGTTTGTAATCTGACAAAGAATAACTATTTCTTTCTCTCTCATCTTTTTAAACTATAATTACAAAAATGGTGTCTTTCCACCATTCTTTTAGACATTCGCTTAGAGGACTTTTCTCAGAAATACAAACACTAAATTTAGCGAAATATTCGTTTTACACAGAGGGTGAGTCGAAAGTTTTGCAATATTTGGATCACTTTGTTTTAATACGTACCTTTACGGCGAAAGCTGAACTAGCATTCAAAGTATATAGCCCATCGTGCTGCACCATCTTTATCTGTCTGCCGCTTCTTCGATTCCGCGGCGATACCAATTCTTGTCCTTCGAGGGGAAGAACTCCTTCACCCCAGCTGCCACCTCCTCCGGGTTGTTGAAATGCCGCCCGCGAAGGAAATGGGCCATGGACCGGAACAAGTAATAATCCGACGGGGCAAGTTCCGGACTATATGCTGGGGCGGCATCATTTCGACTCACTCAAGTTCCTGGAGTTTTGCCCTGGTCGTTCGCGTGGTATGAGGGCGAACGTTGTCTTGCTGATAGGAGAGGGCGCTTTCTGTTCACGAATGCCGGGTACTTCTCCTCCAAAACAGCATACATCCGCTCCGCCTGTTTAAAGTAAAGGTTGGCGTTGATGGTCTGCTCGTCTGAAGAAATTCGTAATGGATTATTCCCTCGAAATTCCACCAGACGCCCACGTTTGGCAACAGCATGACAAATGTTTTGTGTTGCTTGAGCAGCGTTATGGCCGAGTTCAAACTCGTAAAGCAAATGTTCCCCTAATTAGCCGGTTTCATCTTTTAGGCGTTCCAACCACAGACAGAACGACGACATGCAATGCTGTTCACAGCAACGATTAACACTTTATATCCCTTTCGACTGACTAGTTTCAACACGTGACATACCCTCCGCAGCACGTGCGTTTACGCAAATATTGCAAAGCTTTTGACTCACTCTCTGTATAAAAAATTTTCTGGGAATTCGCGAAATTCACGTACGTTTATCCAAGTTCCCTAAAATCTTAGATGGTTGCAATGGCCATATGTTCTAACTGCTTCAGTATTTCGTGGGCTAAAGAGTGGGCTCAAAGAAATGTTGGATGGACTGATGTCCACCCCATCTCACCCATAGCGTCGCGCCTGGTTTCCACTGCAGTTGACAAATGAAAAAATATTTTCCAAAGTGAAAATGAACAGAGAGGACAAGACAAAAGGACTCCGGTTTCTCTAATTGGTCGACTTCCCCTGTTCCCCTGCCCTGACCCTGAGCTTTGGCGTCCAGAAGCTAACGCAACTGGAGATTTCGTATAACAGTATTTATCTGTCTAGCCTACTCAGTTCTTACAATCAAGGTCGAATTTACCATTGAGCATGCCTGGGCCATGGCCTAGGAGGCTGTATATTGAAGGGTGATAAAATTTGGTGCATACATGTGACAAAAGCCGTTTACTTTAGTACTGAAACAAACAGTAATTGACAATGAAATATCATTTTGCATTTCTACAAATATATACACCAGGCACAAAAAGTTAGGGATATTGCTGTTTCGAAGGGAAAACGTGGTGATATACAAATTTAGCGATTACTGGCGATGGGTTATCAACGTGGGTAGCTGCAGTATGTCTATTAGAATCGTGACAATACATCACGTAGTGTGGGAGCTCCGATAAAACTACCCTACGAGAAGTGGAAAAGGGATCGTTTCACCGCTTAGTCTAGAAGTTTGCCAAATGTATTGCAATTAGTGTGGGATTACCCTGAAATGATATCTAGACGGCGTTTAAGTATTGACAATAGAAATAGGGTTGTTAGCATGTTACAGGCTGGTGTACTGCAGATCGATGTGGCTGCTGCTTTAGAAGTTGCGCAAAATGTAGTAAGTCGGCTACACTCAATATTTCTACGGCATAGAAAAGTTGCAGATTGACTCAGAAGTGGTCGCCCGAGGATAGCCACTAGAAGGCAAGATCGCTACCTGACAGTAAGTGCTCGGAGAAGGACTAGTATCACCAGTAGCTAAATCCGAGAATCACTTCGAACTGCTTCTGGTGTCAGAGTATGTACTCAAACGGTACGAAAACGTCTTCACGAGTACGGACTGACAGCAAGGAGGCTCCTGAGATGTATATAGCATTGATATCAACTCACCGTTGTCAAATACCTTGGTCCAGAAGTACGTGTGATGGAATACAGAGTGGCACCATATATTCAATACTTTTCTCAGACGAATCCCGTTTCGCTCTTTATCCTGATACTCAACGAGGACACGCGTAGAGGAGATCCGGCACACGAATGCAACCACACTATTTGGAGTCCGTCCACGCTTACCAACAGCAGTCAGTTCTGGTCTTAAAAGAGTGTATTTTAGTGGCCGTACTTCCTGATAAGTTTGTAAAGGCAACATGAATGCCTCATTGTACGGAACGAAATCACTTTGCCCATTGTGACACTGTTTCACGCTGCGATTGAACATGCATTCCGTTTTCTCGATGACAATGCAACCAATCACCATGCCTGGAGCGTGCATCAGGAGCAGGAAAATCACGACGGGATTGCTCCGTTACAGCTGCTTCCGAGGTCTCCTGATCTTAATTCTATTGAGAACATTTGGGACACTGTACAGCGACGTCTGGACAATCACATTTCATACCCCAGTACACTGGCAAACCTCCGTAGCGTGTTGCCTGTTATATGGGACAAGCTGCACCAGACACGCATCGATAATATCATTGCAAATATGCCTCGTAGGTGTCAGGACGTTCTTCGACATAAAGGTGGTGTTACCGGGAACTGAAATGCAGAAATATGGACATTCTCTGAATTTACCATTTTGTCTATATTGCAGTGCTACATTGTTGTGTGCAGAAATTGCACAATAAATTGTTTCTGTAAACGCACTCTTTATCGTTTGTGTTACGTAGCCTCATTGATGTTATTTCAATGCGTGTTACTTCAGTCGGATACAAACATCCTTCATTTCATGTAATATCCCTCACTTTTTGTGACCAGTGAATTTGTATAACACAGCGAAATTACGCTTTCCAAGCGTAGGTTGAAGAAGAGTATATGCTCCAGCTTTGTCCGTCTGGCCGTCCGCACGATGACTCGCGTGAAAATGATTCGATTTCGATGAAATTTTAGTATGTGGTAGGAGACCACCTGGAGACAAACCCTATTGAAAATGGGACGAAATGGTGTCAAAGGTCAGGACATAGGAGCCGGATCCATTCCATTTCCCTTATGCGTCGTAACGTGCGTAAAAGTGGTTCGATTTAGGTGAAATTTTAGTATGTGGTAGGGGACCACCTGGGGACGAACGCTATTGAAAATGGGCGAAATTGAGTCGAAGGTCAGGGCACAGGAGCTAGATTTATTCCCCACCACTATTCTCATAACTTCATTAAAAATGATTCTATTTAGACAAAATTTTAGTATGTTGTTCCGGAGGTATACTGAACGGACTCTGTTTAATATAATCGGAATGGGGTTAAAGGTCAGGACACAGGAGTGAGATTCATTATCCTCATAACTTGAGTGATAACTTGAGTAATGATTTCTGGTATGTTGGAAAGCGTACCATAATCAATGCATTGCATGATTTTACTAACTTGTCTTGAATGTTCGGTTGCTACTAAAGGTGCTACCTATATAACACTTCCGCTTTATTTTAAGGAGACTGACACGCTAAGAAAACTACAAATGCAAATCCTTGAAGATTTCGTTTTATATATACCGAACAAGATGAAACTGTGCATGAAGCTGAAAAGTTCATATATCATTTTCAATGTGCAAAGTTTTTAATGAAGAGAAAAATTTAGTCCTGATGTTTTGATGATGAAGAACAAAGAATTTGGCATTGCTTTAACTTAACTGATTTGAAATTCGGGTTAGTTTTTTAAAAAAATTCATTTGAAAACAAACAAGATCCTTTATTTTCAAAAGTTAGAAATATACGTATACGGGAGTCCTAACAAAAGTTCTGTACACTGTCCGTTTTTGAGAAAAGTGTGAAGTAACGGAGAAAACTTACCTTATAGCTGTTCAGTCTGCTCCTAATGACAGCCTCCCAGCGGTGAGGTAGGTCCTGGATGCCCCGTAGTACGTCATCTTTGTTCAGCTGTCGTATTACTCGGGTCACGTCCAATAACAGTTCGTCCAGCAATTCGTAGCGAATGCCACGGAGCCGATTTTCCATCTTTCGGAAAATATCAAAGTCAGGTGGACTGAGATCAAGGTTGTATGGTGGGTGGGTTAAAGTTTCCCAGCCACATTTCAACAAAAGTCCCCGTACCGACGCTGCACCATGACACGATGCGTTGTCATGCTGCAAGATCGCTCCCGCTTCCAACAAGTTGGGGCGATTTTGACAAATTTTCGGTCTCAACTTTGTCCTCAGAAAGAGATTGTGCTTCGATCAAGAGTTCCTTCCCCACAAACTTCTTGCAAAGCAGTGTGGGTCAGTGATGGAATTTCCCCCGTAGAGTTTCTATTTTTACGTACGAGCGCTGGTCTAACGCCATAACTCGACCTGAGGAGCTGCACGCTTCCATTTCCAAACCCTCCCACGTCCACAGAGCAAATGATAGCACGTCGTTCTGACACCACTGAAAGTTTGACCTTGGCATGCTGCAATCAATGTCCTGATAGCATCATCCGCTTCCGTTTTAGATTAACGTGTGCAGAACTTTTGTTATGACTCTCGTATGAAATGGTCGAGGTAATGTTCATTGTATTCACGAAGGGACTTGCAATAGAAACATTCTATGAGTGAGTCGTTGCTGTACAAAAGTAAAAAATTAAAAAAAAAGTTATATCCTTGCTACCCAGTGAACGCCATAAATTGCGTCAGAAGAGTCCGACCTATCATCTCTGAAATAGAGAAAGGGAGGTGGAAAGGCAAAAAAATTGCAGCTGAAAGGGTTGCTGTTTCCTTTAATACCTCAAAAAAAGGATTCTAACTGGAAACAAAAAGAGACATATTCAGAATCATTCGTTCTTCATTTCCGTATAGTTTTCAAATAGAAGTGAAGCTAAAAATGTCGAAAGAATCTATACATGTACCGTATTTGACACCTTTTTCTGTGATACTTTAATTTCAGAAAGCCAACTACATAATCATTTTACACGGTCGAGTCACATTATTGTGACCATGCAGAGTAACCGCCGTGGGCAGCGCGGACAGCAGCTAGACGGGCTGGGAGTGAATCAGTAAGTGGCTGGAAGGTGTTCACAGGAATGTGGAGCCATGCTGACTGCAGTGCATCTGACAACTACTGGAGGGTGCGTGGTGAAGGATCCACAGAGCAAACAACGCGATCAAGATTCCCAATTTGGAACAACCCACAGATTCTCAATTGGGTTTAATTCTGGGGAATTAGGGGGCCAGGGAAGTACTTTGAAGTCTTCATCGTGCTCTTCCAACCACTCTCGGATACTTCTAGCAGTGTGACACGTCGCATTTTCGTTCTGGAAGATCCCATCCGCCACATGGAAGACAATCAGCTTGTATGGGTGTACGGGATCTGCAAGGATGGATTCATAACGAATTCGGTCCATAGTGCCTTCCACAGGTAGGAGTGGACCCAGAGAATGTCACGAAAACATTCCCCAGATCATAACGCTGCCCCCACCAGCGTGTGTTCTACCAGCAATGCTTGAAGAGTGTTTGTTCTCCGATGTTACTCCCTCTTTACGCCAACGTCCATCCGTTCGATGAAGCTGAAAACGTGACTCATTGGAGAAGGCAATACTTTGCCAATCAACTGAGGCCCAATTCCGATACTGCCGTGCAAATGTAAGCCTTTTCTGCAGACGCACCTTCGTCAGCATAGGTGCAGTGACCGCCCATCTGCATCGAAGCCCCATACGTAGCAGAATTCACTGAGCTGCCGTTTTACTTCCGGTAGTCCCTGGTTCATTCGGCCAGGGAGTTGCTCCATTGTAACGTGTCGATCGGCACTCACGCACCTACGAAGCCAATGTTCACCTCTCACATCAATGGCACGTGATTCTCCGCAGTTTCCACATCGCTTATTCGCAATGGTGCCATTTCTCCAATCACGATACACTTTAACCACAGCAGCACGCGAACAGTTCACAAACTGCGCTGTTTCAGAAGTACTGCCGCCCTTGGCCCGAAAGCCGATAATCATCCCATTTTGCAAATCTGATAAATCGCTCCTTTTATCCATCACAGTAACGAGTGGTATGTTTTCAGATTGCCTACAGAACACCTTATATACCCTAAGCCAGCTCACGACACGTACCTTCTTTCATTGGCTACGCGCTGGTCACATCAAAAGTGAGAGGTAGTCAAAATAATGCGACTGGACTGCGTATTATTTCCGTGTAGTTACAGATGAAGAAGATCAGTACTACAAATTTCCATGAAACATTCTCATTCAAAGAAAGTACTTGCCAAAGTTCAAAATATTGCCAAACTTCCATAAATATTGCACTACAACTATGATATACACTGAAGAGCAATTTAATTAGAGACAGCTGGCGTTATACAAATATGGCGCTGTGGGCGGCCCTGTAAACGAAAACGACATGACGTATGCAGCGATCCGACAATATAATGTGTGATGCGACGGGAATCAGTAAGAGTCGGACGCAGTATGGGTAAGACGAAGCATCTAAGCACATTTGATCGTGGGCAAATTGTCGGGGCCCGACGAATGGATCACTTCATCTCGGAAGTCGTGCAGGCACTGACATTTTCACGAGCAACTTCACCGTGAGTACATCGAATCCGGTAAAAGCAGCCCTGCAAAGGCCAACTGCCGTGGACAACAGCGTGTGGATGAGCGGAGTCATCGTCAGCTAGCTCGCATTGTAACAGCGGATAGACGGGCCACAGTGCAAGAAATCACTCGGCAATTTAACGCTGGTGCACAAAAACGTGTAAGCAGCCACACTATCCAGAACCGTCTCCTCGTTATGGGGTACAGAAGCCATCGTCCCTCGAGGGTACCGCTGTTGACCGCACATCACAGGGTTCAAAGATTACCATGGGCGCGGGAACATCGCTACTGGACCTAAGACATGTGGAAAAATGTTGCCTGGACTGATGAGTCGAGATTCACGTTGGTACATGCGGATGGCATGATACGAGTACGGCGCAAACCACATGAAGCGATGGATTCTTCTTTGCCAGCAGGGTACCCTTCAAGCTGGTAGGGGTGGCATTCTCGTCTGGGGACTGTTTACGTGGACTGAAATGGGACCCCTGGTACGTGTGACATCGTCCCTCACAGGTCAACGTTACCAGGATATCCTGGATGGCCATTTGCTCCCGTTTGTACGTCTTCAACATCCCACTGGGGACCTCATCCTGCAACAAGACAATGCAGCTCCCGAATTGTATCCGAATGGTTGGATGAACACTACCGACGTGACCTCTCTTCCCTGGCCAGCTAGGTCACCTGACCTCAATCCCATCGAGCACATCTGGGATGCCATCGAGAGAGATGTTCGAGGCTGTTCAGGGGTCGTGGATCCGTATGGCTTCCCAACGCTTCCGGTGTCTTGTCGAGTCCATGCCGAGACGAATGGCCGCCGTCATCAGGTCGAAAGGTGGTGCTACACGGTACTAGACAGGTATCTCTAATTCAATTGCTCTTCAGTGTATATGGGTTCCCCAGTTACGAAATGGTTATACAGGGTGTCAGAATAATGACTGTGCACTGAATGTACGAATTGCAGTAATGTAATAATAAAGAAATTTTGAATGGAATGACAGTGCACTGAATGTACGAAATGCAGTAATGTAATAATAAAGAAATTTTGAATGGAATGACAATAGAAGTGACTCGCCACATGGAAATGCTCTGTGTCTGGTAACCTTCATGTCTTCTAACCCCGAGGTACACGCAGCTGTCATTCCGAGCGCAGGCCATTCCTCGGAATTACAGCTGCGATCAATCGGCACGTCCGGTCGACGGCGACAGACGTGTCGATTGATCATTCGTCTCGGCACAAGGACAATGATGTTGACGGTTGAACAGAGAGTGTTTTTGGTGGAACATGTCTTTCGCCATGACGACCAGTACACGGACGAAATGCGAGAATAGCTCGCTTGGAAATTTCGTGATGCAGACATCTCCCCACCGTAATGCGGTACGTCAGCTCAAAGCGAAGTTTCGGGAAATTGGAAGTGTTCTGGATGACTCCTACCTTGGTTGATCATCCACGGCAGTCCACACAAGTCCATGAGACGGCTGTCACAACAAGCTAATGTGCCAACGAGTACATCCCACAATATTCTAAAAAGGAAGTTGCGTGTCCACCTGTACAAAGTGTGTGTCGTGCATCAGCTGAGAGAAAGAGACAAGAAGGCCCGTGTTCGGTACTGCAGGTGGTTCCAAAAGTTCCTGTCTGAAGAACGTGGAGGATATTCTGGACGTGACTTCCTTTACACATGAGGCATGGTTCCACCTGTCCGGGTACATCAACAGCCAAAACACTCGTCTGTTGGGTAGTGAAAATCCCCACGAATTTAAGGAAGTGCCTCTCCACAACCAGAAGGTTGGTGTTTGGTGTACCCTGACTCGTACGCACATTATTGAGCCCATTTTATTCAGTGAAACCATTAACTCAGATCGGTACCGCTCCCACATTATCCAACTATTCATGTCTGAACTCACGGAACGGGAAATCAACGAAGGATGGTTCCAGCAAGATAGTGCAACTCCTCACACCGGCGACGCATCAGTACAGCTTCTGGAAGAATTCCCCGGAAATCGCGTCAACTCAGTCACCGGATCTGACACAGCCTGGTGTTTTTCTGTGGTTAGTGTGGAAGGTGTACACAGTTAATCCACACACACTTCAAGAGCTAACAGGCTGCAATAACGACCCACGTCCTACAAATCACACCACATAACCACATAATCTGAGAAACGTCTGTGAGGCCTTAACCACCCCTTTGTGAGTATAATGAATGAAATTTTAGGGTACCCACGTGAAGTTTTAATTGATTTGTTCAAGCAAGGGATGTGCATTCGTTCACAACATCATAATTGCATTTCTGTAAATTTAAGTTTCATTTTTACGGCCTCCCTCTTTCCCTCTTCTGCTTTCATGGTGATATCATGATATTTATTGTATCATGATATCACATGATATCATGATACAATAAATATCATGATATCACCATGAAAGCAGAAATATAAGGCTTTACCTAGTAAAATTATCTCGTTCTATGACACCAAACTTGTTTTCGGTTCACTTCTATAGTCAGACTACGTTTTCTCAGAACGATTGCCTCCTATCCTAAACCTGACTACACAATGAAAGCTATGACCTCGTGATACCTTTATCACACAAAAAGTAACCTTTAGATTATTACTAGGAATGAGTAACGCATCGTTTCACGTGGCTGGCTGCTGATAGCAGTTCAATTTATTCTCTTAAAGATTTACGGCAAACAAGAGCTCGGTTCTCAGTTTTTACTTGGGAAGAGAAATAAATACAATCTCGGGTAATTTCGCTATGAGTTTAGAAAATGAGTTCGAGTTGTAGAGTAGTTGTTAGCCACAAAGTAATTTTCTTTCTTTCAGATTTGGAGGATGATGTAGAATTTCATGATTTGTTTGAAATCCCTGGCCGAAGTGGGGCCGAAGAGAGTATACACACATACATATGCGCCTATAGCATAGTTTTCGGGAGGGGGTCAAACAGATATTGTAACAACAAAAAACATACACAGACAATTATATGCTAATTTCCATTGTGCCTACTTGTTACATAACTCGTTTTTACCACATACGAGTCACATAAATCAAATTGAATCCCTAAATATCCACAAGGTACATAAAAGTGATGGATTAATGAAATTTGGAAGCTTACTGAGACAAGAAGCTAATTTCTTAGTTGTTATCTATTAGCCATTTGTGTCCAATGCTCCGTGAAACCTCAACGATTACCAAATAAGTCATCAAGGAGGGAAAACTCTCAAGACAAAGTGCTGATAAAAAACTTCAGGAGATCTGGTCCCGTAGTGAATGGTTGATGCAACGGATATACCATATTTTCATTTCTCCACCTTTCATGCCTTTTCACACCGAACGTGTCACTGGAGACCAAAGGTCGCAGCGGAAAGATAGGCTTATGAACCTTCAACTTACCGAATGCCTCGGGAAGTCTTGCTCCCGGAGAAAGGGGGGGGCATGTTTTTAGCAATAGCTTCAGGTAGAGTATCTTGGTTCTTTAATCTGCTAATAGCCGCTATAGTAGCCGGAATAGGATCCTTACTCAGACCTTCATGTGGAAAGTGACCAAAAGCTTTCAACATTTTTGAATGGTAGGTATTAGCATCCCCCTCCGGGAGCAAGACTTCCCGAGGCATTCAGTAAGTTGAAGGTTCATAAGCCTAACTTTTCGCTGCAACCTTTGGTCTCCAGTTACATGAGTCCGACACGACCTCTAGAGTCAGCGCTTGCTAAGTTTTTGCTACCTCTTACTCGATCTTCTGCTTACTCCATTCGTAGCTCTATTTAAGCCTTAGACATAGTTAAAGGTTGTTCACTTTCCTCATCTTTTCTCTTGGCTTCGTTGGATGTGGAGTCTCTGTTCCCGAGAGTACCCATCCCACTGGTCCTTGATATTATTCAGAACAAACTTCCACTTATTCCGTACCTCTCTTCGTCTGAGAGTTCGGCTATCATGTCAGCCTTGCGGCTTGTGACCTCCCGCTCTTATTTCAAGTTTAATGGTGTCATCTACAAACAAAAGGATGAGACCCCCTATGGGATCCCTTCTTTCACCCATCCTAGCTGAATTTATTCTACAGGAACTGGAAGAACGCGTTCTTGCTACTTACCCTTTAAGCCTCTGTTATATATGCGATATGTAGATAGCATCTTATTATTCTGGCCATTTACTGTTGTTCAGCTGCAGGACTTTATTATCTTTATGTCTCCTCAATATCCCTCAATAAATTTTACGATGGAGCTGGAGGAGCAGGGCTCCCTTCCATTCCTTGACTTTAAGTTATCTCATATTCCAAATCAAATACACTGCTGGCCACCCAAAATGCAACACCAAGAAGGAAGCATCCGATTGGCCTGAAATTCGCAGAATGCATCGCCCGCGAGAGGACATGCAAACGATTAGCATTGCAGAGCATATGCTAATCATGTGCACCTGCACGCCACCGAGAAGCACTATAAGAAGGGTGCACAGAAGGCTGGGTGTAAGTAGTGGAAGTGTGCTGTGCTGCCGGACCGGTGCGTGGGAAGCTTCCTGATGCCTCTTCGCAGAATACGGCAGTGATTCCAGCACATTTCAGAGTTCGACAGAGTACGAATAGTGGCTTATCGCGACACCGGTTTATCGTGCCAAGACATCGGCGCCCATGTGGAACGACATCCAGCCACAGTGAGGCGAGTATGGATTCGGTGGGTGCAGGAGGGACGGATGGACCGACGTGAGTGATTGCCTCAGCCGCGGCACACCACCGAACGAGATGACCGGCATGATGTGCGGCGGGCATTGACGGCTCGCACCGCCACATCACGAACGTCAGCGCAGGAATTAGGGTGTGTTGCGCAACAACCTATGTCATCACGTACCGTTCGACGTCGTCTGCAGGAGCGGCGACTTGTCGCACGGCACCCGTTGCTCCGATTATCATTGATGTTACACCACTGGCGAGTGCGGCGGCAGTGGGCCGTTGAACGCCTTCTCCGACGATTCCCGCTTCTGCCTGCAACACCACGATGGTCCGATCTGCGTGTGGCGGCACCGCGGCGAGAGACTGTATGACGCCCGCATTATGCATCACCATACCGGCCCGTCGCTTGGCGTTATGGTTTGGGGCGCAATTGGATATGACACTCGCACCCCTCTGGTACGCATCGCCGGTACACTTAACAGCCACCGCTACATCTCCGACGTTTTGGAGCCTATGGACCTCCCTTAACTGCAGAACCTGCCAGCGGCCACGTTTCAACAGGACAATGCGCGCTCGCACGTGGCACGCATCGTGCAACAATTCTTCACGGTCCACCAGGTGTCACTGCTGCCGTGGCCCGCCTGTTCACCCGATATGTCGCCCATCGAGCACGTCTGGTCGCTGATCGGCCATCAAGTGTCCCGGCAAGCACCACCCGCGGCTGCGCCTGATGAACTGTGGCAACGTGTGGAAGCAGCCTGGACCGACATATCCCAAGCCCACATCCAAAGCCTCTTTCGTTAGATGCCGCGGCGTGTAGCGGCCGTTATTGCCAGCCATGGGGGATACACGAACTATTGATGTCTGCGTGTTCCGCAAGTCGCACGGGCTTGTAAGCTTGATCGTTTCATCTTTGTATCTGTTGTTATGTGTCTAGTAAATCTGGCTTTGCTATCTCGTGTCCTTCTTGGCATGGCATTTTGGGTGGCCAGCAGTGTAGTTTACAATTTACTGTTTTCAGGAAACCTACCTTCGTACCGGTAATTATTCCTTCCGAATCTGCTCACCCTTGGACCCACAAACTTGCTGCACTGAGGTTTCTTATAAAGTGTGTTTATGCCCATTCTTCCTCGTCACGGCTCCGGTCCTTGGAATTAAAAAATGTGTTAGAAATTGCCCATATGTATGGTTATTCTACCGACTTGGTCATGAAATTAGTCTACAAATTCAGTCGGTTCAGTTTTACTACCCTGCAACGTGAGGTTGTTTCTATTCGTTATTTATGTGCTATTCAGTACTTTCCACCGATTGTCAATGTACTAAAAAATTGTTGTTCTAAATTTCATCTTGCCTTTGGAGTTCGTTCAACAAATATCTTTTCTCTCATTCGTAAAGATAGGGATGTGGTTGAACCTCTTTCTAGGTTTGGAGTATATAGGGTACCGTTTGTTTCCACAACACCTGGGATTTCTGACACTAGTTATATAGGCTCCACATTACGTACGCTTCAAATCCGCCGGTCAGAACATAAGTACGCCTTACGAGTTGGACTGGCTTCTACTGCTCTGACACGTACGGTTGCTTCTGGTTATCATGAACCTGATTAGACCCAGCCAGTTGACTACAACTTCAAATCGACATTCCCTGCTGTTTGCGGAAAGCTTACGTATCATTAACGCTTCATCAGGTTGCTGTAACGAAGACCTGCCTGTGTTCGTTCCCCGCCCCTGGCTTACACTTCTCAAGAGGCTTTGCACCACCACGAATGACTTGGCCGAAGATTAGACTGTTAATATTCCTTACTTTTCAGGGTTTTTTTATTGTATGTGGCAACATTTATGTTATCCGCGGTTCAACGTACTGTTTTTCCGATTGTATATACCGTTCTGTGTGGGACATCCAGCACTCGCGGCCTGAGGATGGAACTAAAGCAGTTCTGAAAGATCTCGACCTACTAAGTTTTGCACTATGTATTTTAATGTGTAAATAAATTAACATCTTTTGCTGTGAGACTTAAGGATTTTCATCGTGCATACGACAGTTTGTAGTCATTTCTTATGTACATCTTATTTGGCACGAATTTTCTTCATCAATCATTATTAAACAGAATTATTGGCAGATTTCCCAAGCACTGAAATGACATAGTCAGATTTCAAGGAGGGGGAAAATGCCCCCTCTTGCCCCCTCCATATGGGAGCTCTTGCTTATTTCTCATCATTTCATGGATCAACCCAGTCGGAAGGGGGGACCACACTGTGGCTACGAATTACCACCTGGATCACATCCACCCCTGACTCAACAATCAGCTTGTAGTGTTTCCGTCCACAGAGAATGTTTACACTTGAGTAGCTACGCCTGTTACAGGGTTTTGAGCCAAACAGGAAAACGGAAGAATATTAGGCGTAACCTAGAAGCTCACAATAGGATAGGTAGACAGAGGGAAATCAGTAGATATAGGCACTACTGTGCGTCTCAGGAGTGACTGAAGTCACACGACATTAAGTGGAGGGCAGAGAAAGGAGTGGGGAGGTACTGACGCCCTTATTTTTAACTCGGGAGAGGGAAACTCTCGAAATCCGACTGGGACGCACGGCGGTTGTTTGGTGGTTCGAACATTCTCACCTAACTCGGATTGGTCTGGAGACCTTTCTGTCTCAGTCAGGAACGCTGTCTTCAAAGCCATCTGTCCCCCCCCCCCCTCCTACACACACGTATACTGGGGCCTGAGGGACGCCGACCCCCAATCAACTGAAAAACAAGCTGATCCCTGATGTTTTAATTGTTCACTTCGTTACAGCTTTGCCCACATGCACAACCGTTACTACAAAGTCCTCAGTCGAACGTCATTGTTTTCATCAGTGATAGCCCAGGCCTGTTTCATACTGTTCGAATTACTTCAGACAGGAAACTCCAACTTCGTCTTTAGGTACCTAATGTCGGATCTCCGGTCGAATGGACCTCGTCACCTGATACCATAAAGACGTCCATCATCGATCTCCGTCATGCACAGTATTTCCTTGAAAACAGAAGTCTCAGCTATCACGGAAGACGAGTAAGTGTCAATTCTGCAATAACACATGAGGTACTTACAGGGAAGTTTACAGAGATAAGAACTGCTATTTTCTACAAAGCCTTCCCGGATTTCAGATTCACGCTCTCTCAACTATTACAAGAACTTGTTCCATATTTTTAGGTACATTCAACCATTCTCGTCCCAAAATGGAACACTTGAAGGAGACCTTTACTTTTACGGCGCGGTACCCTCCCATCCCCAATAATTTCTCGGCTTCCTTTTTCAAAGGAACTTCATAACACGAGTTCCAGATTTCGGAAATAAGAATTTCGGAATAGGGATAAACTCTCGCGGTATCTGTCCCACAATATGTCCATAAGCATTATGGTAAAGCACTATGCAACACAGAGTCATCCATTTCCATAGGCACAGCTTCAACATGAACAGTCTTCAAGGCCCCATGATAAGAAAAGAACTTCACCACATGAGGCGTCACAATATTTCTATAGGGTGCTAAAGCACTTTGGGTCACAAAGACATCCACAGGCACAGCCTTAATGTAAACAGTTTCCAAGGCGCAATCGTAAGGGAATAACGTCTACCCGTCAAGCGTCGCAATATCTCCAAAGAACACTAAACTGTGCATCACAGAGACATCCACAGACACAAATTTAATATAAAGTCTTCAAAGCACCGTGGAAAAGGAAATACTATCACCACGTCTAGTGTCACAATATCTCTCCATAATACTCAGTGCACTAAAGCACTGAGTATTATGGAGACATGCACAGGCCTTACATTAACTGTCTACGTTAACTGTCTTCGAGCTGCTAACGCATAATTTAAAAAGCATTTACCACATCAGGAATCAACGGAGATTTCAAAAGTTCCATTTCCTTCAGATTGTCAGCTAATTTTTCATGCTCAAAGGAAAGATCAAAATTATTCTCATTTGTACTCCGTTCTACGCATTGCATTACGACCATTCATCATTTCAACAACAGCTTTTACTACACTCGCACGAGTAGTTCTGAGAGAATTCAAAACTCGAACACATCTCCGTTGCTTGTGCGCAACAATTCTTTTGTTCATATCTTCATTTCTCCGAATGGAATCGATAAGTTTCCATCTTTGATATCCTCAAAGATGGAAACTTATCGATTCCATTCACGAAATTTCCCTTACTCCAGTCTTCCCATATATCAGAGAAATACTGCAAGACAAATCAATTGAAAATAAGCAAAACGGAATGCACATTCCCAAAACAGATAGCACAAGCTCTAGTGCTATTAATTCCTTGGTTGAAATTGTCTACCACAGTGAAATAGGAATTACTAAAGAAACCTCTCTGAATCTTGTAATTGTGGTATGTCTTCTTGCAAATAAAAGATCTCAAAGTATGCTGTGCTTTCGTAGGAAATAATATACACCCAGAAAATATTATTGAAGTTTTGCAAGTTGCATACTGCTTGTGTTGCTGGGGTCTTATCGAAAGAGTTAATTAATATCAGTTTGTCAGCTATCAGGACAAAATAAAACTTAAAGAAAAGTAGAAGAAAAATTAAAGCATTATTTTCTAATGTAAACTAATGCATTTTTGTTAAATTAAAGCGTTTTCCTAATGTAAGTCGAATTTTAACAACAACAAAAAAATGAAATTCGCGGCGGGTCAAGACCCCATGGTTCCCCCTCTGAATGCACTCCTGTTTACTGTATATTGCGGAAAAGTTTGGTGAAATATGGAAAAACAGTTAAGTTTTATATTGCCTTCTTTCTCATAGAGAGATGACCTGCAAATTCAGAGCTAGAAAAAAGTGATTGAATTAGTTATGGGATGGATTAGGTATTCACTTATGACGAATCGTAGTCATTTGTTAGAGATGTTGGCCAAGGTATGGCTTCCACATTTTAAGCCCGAGGTATCTGAGAAAGCATGAAGCCAGAGATCCACTGGTAAGTTCTTCGTCTTTGTGTAGGAATTTGTTGGTAGAAACTACAAGTAATCATATTGATACGAAAATTGGGTCTCAATTAATCACTATTAAAATGGGGGACGGACTTAATAGGCGTGGCTAAATTATGTTGATAATTAAATTAAATATTTGGCCTATTGCAAATTAATTTAAGTCGGGAGACGTGACCAAGCCAATTTCGGGGGCAGAAATTGACTTGTAAAAAGGGGGAGCCCCAGGAAGTGTTGATAAAAGTATCAAGCGTCATGGGAGAGGCCAACGGGTTAATAATAGAGGGAAAAGTCAATGGAGTTATGTACGACTTCGTAATAGATACCGAAGCTGACGTGAGCCTCCTAAGAACGGATTTATACGAGATGGTGAAGGGAGGAGCAGCCCCTATACAAACGGAGCCTCGTATTTTATTAGAGACTGTGAATGGTGAAGACATGACTGCCCGAGGTACAGTAGACCTGCCCTTTCAGATAGGTGGAAAGTTGTGTATGCAGAGAGCAATAGTTGCTGATATCGCCGATCAATGCATACTAGAGTTAGATTTTCTCCGACGGCAGGGGTACGTGTTAGATCTTCAGCAAGGGACGCTCAGAGGCGAGGTGGAAGAACTTCCCCTTCTCAGTAGAAATCGGAAACGTTGGGAGATACGGAAAGTCGAGGTCGTTTCATTGGGGGACGTGACGATCCCCGCCCGAAGCGAAGCAATGGTCTCCGGGCGACCGAAGGAGGAAAACGCGGCCGCGCCTCTCACTATATGCGAGGGGATAGAAGAAGCGCTGCTTTAAAGGAAATTGTTGGTGGCGCGAGCCCTCGTGAAAACCACCCAAGCCATCCCTGTGAGAGTTTTAAATTTGGCTGAGGCCCCTACCACAGTGCGCAGGGGAACGACGCTTTGCTCGCTGGAACCAGTCGCTTTGGTCTGCGTAGTGAGAGAAAAGGGAGAACAGATAGAAGAATTAGAAAGGGAATTGCCTCCGCATTTACAGGAGTTTGCAAAAGAAGCAATGGAGGGACTGAACGCCGAACAGGAGTGGAAATTAGGCCAGTTGCTGTTACAGTTCAGTGATTTGGTTGCCAAAGGTGACGAAGATTACTGCCGAACAGAGGTAGTATCCCATAAAATAGATACGGGTTCGAGTGCCCCGATCAGGCAGCCGCCAAGGCGGCTACCGTTAGCAAAAAGGGAGGAAGTAGATAGACTGGTAGGCGACATGGAAAGGCAGGGAGTGATAGAACCTTCTTCAAGCCCCTGGGCCTCGCCAATCGTTTTGACGAAACGGAAATCCGGTGAGGCGCGCTTTTGCGTGGACTTCAGAAAATTGAACGAAGTCACAAAAAAAGATTCCTACCCTCTGCCGAGAACTGATGATACCCTCGACCTTTTGGCCGGGTCGGAGTGGTTTTCTACCTTAGATTTGAAAAGTGGGTATTGGCAGGTTGCAATGGAGCCAGAGGGTAAAGAAAAGACCGCTTTTTCGGCTGGAAACGGCCTGTGGCAATTCAGGGTGATGCCTATCGGTTTGATTGGGGCGGTGCTGCGTGGTCTGCCGGCCGAAACGTGCTTAGTGTACCTGGACGACATTATCGTCGCGGGCACTACGTTTGATAAACACCTGGAAAATTTGAGAACTGTTTTCTCTAGCCTCCAGGAGCTCAGTTGAAGTTAAACACGAGGAATGCAGATAAATGCGGAGGGAAGTGCAATTCCTGGGTCATGTGATTTCAGCGCAGGGAGTCGCCACAGACCCGGAGAAGATAGAAGCAGTGAAAGAGTGGCCGCAGCCAAAGAATGTGCACGAGGTCAGGAGTTTCCTGGGATTGTGCTCCTATTACAGGAAGTTCATGCAGGGTTTCTCCCGGATCGCAAGGCCGCTCCACCGTTTAACGGAAGCGGGAATGAAATTCGACTGGAGCTATGATTGCCAACAGGCCTTCGTCACGCTCAAAGAAGCGTTGGTTTCAGCTCCCATTTTGGCCTTTCCCAGGCCAGAGGATCCCTTCATTTTGGATACAGACGCCAGTTCAACGGGATTGGGCGCAGGTTTATCACAGGAGCAAGAGGGACTGAGCGGTGAGCAAGATAATTTATGAAAATATGCCAGGTATGCGGGGATAGCAGAGAATATCCCAATGAAGTCAGTGAGGCGGCCCCAGAAACTTTGGGAGGGCCAATAAGAGGTTTCTCGGATGTTAGGCATAGATCAGGATTGGTCAGGAGTCCCAAGCAAATAAAAGGTGAGCGCTCGGGACGAGCTTTTTGGTAAGAAAGGGGCAGTGATACGAAAATTGGGTCTAAATTAATCACTATTAAAATGGGGGGACGGACTTAATAGGCGTGGCTAAATTATGTTGATAATTAAATAAAATATTTGGCCTATTGCAAATTAAATTGGAAAATTAACTTATTTTAATTGGGGAAGTCGTGTAATTCTCTTTGTCTGAGTTTGGAACAAAGGAATGAGTAGATCATCTCTGGGGGTCTGTGAGCAGCAAAGGGACCACCCACACTGCAATTGAGAGGCTTTCAGACTCTCATAAATACGATTTCAAGTGTGCCACTGGTGCCCGAAATTGGTAGAAAACACTGGAAATTACGATTATGAGGGGGCGAGGGTCAAAAACGGCACCATTCTGGCAAGAGCGACGGCGCTCCGTGCGAAAGGCATGACAGAAAATCTCGAGTGGCGAGTGAAGAGAGGCAGATGAGGCCCACGTGACATAGAATAGCTGAAAAGTAGGAAAAGAAAACAGTTAGTTATCTCGGTACACTGATGTAGGACGGACAGAGGGAAAGCTCGCAAGAAGGGTCGACGTAGCTGTAAACTGTACGATCCCGCTAGGTGCGAAAACCTGACGTCCGACGCTTACGTAAGATAGCTCGGTACTTTAAGCGCGGGGTAAGCCGCTTAGTACGATGGTAAAGAGAGCGCTTAAAAATAATTAGACGGCTGGGTAAGGCCCCTAATACGCTACATTGAGAGTGGCCACTAAATAGTATGAGTGAAACTCCACCTGCATCCAACTAAGGAACCACGACGGATCTCCTGCTGACTAGCAGACGCTGGACGCCAAGTAAAAACAATCTGTTCCTCTCACTGAGGTTCTCCCTGCCTACATCATCCTCCTCCTCCTCCTTCGAGGCCAGAGGTTACTGACCCGCCTGAACTCACAGGAGAGAGAGCCCGCTCCAAATCGACGTAGAAGTTTTACGACGGGGACTCAAAGCGACAACCCCGTTCTTTCTGCATCATCGAAGGAAGTGAAAAGATTCCTCCGGCGCTTAAAACACAGGTGAGAAGGATCATCAAACCAAAAATAAAGCGCAACAGTGTGCGTAAGTGATCTTCCATAAGCCAGATTATAAAATCAACAGTCAACAGTACGTGAGTACCTTTTGTTTTTGTCTATTGTTATCCTGTAACTGAGAGGAGGAACTGCGAACTTGAACTAATACCTGACTTTAAATTAAAACTTTTATATGCCCTTTTGAGGCGGAAATCTGCCCAGGTAGTTCCCTACCACATACTGAAATTTCATCGAAATCGAACCATATTTAAGCATGTTATGACGCATAAAGGCAATTAAATGGATCCCGCTCTTATGGCGTGACCTTTGACCCCACTTCACCCATTTTCAATAGGGTTCGTCCCCTGGTGGTCCCCTACCACATACTAAAATTTCATCGAAATCGAACCATTTTTACGTGAGCTATCGTGCCGACAGACAGACGAACGGAAAAAGCTGGAGCATATACGCTTCTTCAACCTACGGTTGGAAAGCGTAAAAAAGCGGTAAGAGCAGTGCATATCTCGTTTACGAAAGAAACTAAAGAACTTATCACTCGCGATCCATCCAAATTCTGGGATGCGTCCCACTCAATATACTTAATCGCAATAACACCAGGATTGAGGGTGGCCAGAACATCGCTAATGGCTTTGCAGATTTTTTCCGTTCTGTCTTCGTTACAGAGAATTCTTTTCCCCACCAACCTGATATATTCCCTGTAACTGCCGAAGGTCAGTACGAACAGCTTGACATTCTTAACATTGACCACTTCACTGAGAATGAGATCCTACACGCTATCAAGAAACTGAAAGGAAGTAGAGCTGTTGGTCCTGATGTGATTCCTTCGCACATAGTCAAAGGATGTGGTCAGACGCTTTGTAAGCCGCTGCTTTATATTTATAATCTAATAGTCATTACTGGAATTTTCCCTCCAGATCTGAAAAAAGCAAAAATTATTCCTGCTTTCAAAAAAGGCAGCCGAGACTCTATTGAGAATTATCGACCAAGGCAGCCGAGACTCTATTGAGGATTATCGACCTATCACAATTTTTCTGTCTTGGCGAAAATTGCTGAGTCTCTTATTTTTTCTAATCTATATGATCACTTCAAACATGTCCTCTGCTCTGCACAGCATGGTTTTGTGAAGAAACGCTAAACGCTTACCAACCTGTTCCACATCACAGAAGATATTATGTCATCTATTGACAGTAGATCACAAGTTGATGTTATTTACACTGACTTTGCTAAAGCTTTTGACAAAGTTCATCATGGCATTTTACTCAAGAAATTGACCTGTCTTGGCCTCAGTGATAACTTGATGTCCTTGTTTAAGTCCTATCTTTTCAACCGATCCCAGTCTGTTATTTATAACAACCATGTTTCTGATCCCTATGTTGCCACATCTGGAATACCCCAAGGCTCTAATTTAGGACCACTCCTGTTTTCTATATACATTAATGACCTTCCTTTTTGAATTCATGGCCCATGTCTCTTGTTTGCTGATGATCTCAAGCTTTATCGCAATGTACAGACTCCTGATGACTGTCTTTCTCTTCAAACTGACGTCAATAACTCCAAGTGTCATGTCGTTTCCTTTTCGCGGAAAAGAAAACCAATTCTTTTTTACTACAAAGCTGGCGACTATACTCTTACCCGGACAAACGAAGTCCAGGACTTGGGAGTCACGTTGATTCGAACTTGGACTTTAAAAGTCATATCAAAAGAATTGTACGTACAGCGAACAGAAAACTTGGATTTATCATGCGGCATTCCAAATATTACTCGAATACTCAGACGCTTAGTCGCATTTTTGAGACTACGGTCAGATCTTCACTGGAATATGCGGCGATCATTTGGAGTCCTTGCCAAGTAACTCTAGTAAATGAAATTGAGAAAGTTCAGAAAACGTTTCTTCGACACCTTTTTTTATAAATCGACCTTTGTTTATATAGCGGACATCCCGACAGCTGACCTTCTGACATTCTTCAAGATGACCTCTCTGCAATCGAAAAGGTAGGCTCTCCAACTCCAGTTCCTGTACGGCATCATCAATGGAGAGATAGATGTTACTCAATTTGTAAACCAATTAAGTTTCCGTGTCACATATTAACCGAGGACAAAATGTGAACTATTTGCAGTGCCATTTTGCAGAACTCATGCTGGAAAAAATTATCCGTTATGTAAAATGTATAGGCTTCACAACTCACTTGAAGAATGTCCGGATATTTTTAATGTAAGTAAAATTTTTTTCATAAAGCATGGTTTGCAAGATTGTAAATATCACTTATTAAATTATCACTGTAAATATAAATATAGAAATTCCTGTAACTAGATTTACCGTCTGTAGGGATGTGCTTACAATAAATAATTAAAAAAATAAACTAAAAAAGGTTAAACTCATTTTCGAGCTGTTTTAGGTATCTTTAAGGGACGCTTCTCGGACAGCAGAACATCTCCAAAAGTCAAGATCCGTTGGAGATGTTCTGCCGTCCGAGAAGCGTCCGGTTCTTTTCTTTGCCAAATTTCAGAAGCCAGATTTATGATTGACAAACCTTTTCCAGAAATACAGTTAAAAGAAACGAATTAAATTGTTTGCATCCTGTTTTTACTCGGAATACTTCTTTTTTTGCTGTCTAAAATTATCTTGCTTAGTTAGAACATTCATGATATCTGAAAAGCGCTCCTTCGAAGCTATTATTGATATCAAACGACTCGCTCGTCGTGTAGGATATAGTTTCGTTCATATAATGTCCGATTCGCCTGCGGGGGAAGATAGCACATCCCAGCGCTTAAAAATACTTCAATACTTTGGGAAACCACAAAATATTACGTTGGACAACCGCAAAATAGTTGGACACTTTCTCAATACCATTAACTTCCAAGTTTAAGTTGTGGGCAGCCCAGTGAACACACAGAGAGTTGTTTCGCTTCGTCCATTCTGGGGTGGATTTGAACCCCAGAATAAATCCTACTCATTGTTTTTGCCTTGTCATAACCTTTATCTCTGTACTTTGATAATTTAAAATCATTATTTTTCTAATTCATTGCCGAAAGTGGCAGCAATATCAGTGGCTGATTGGGCAGATAAAGAAAGTATCTTCAGCTTCCAGTTTTAATGCCGTATTTTCATCGTTCACAGTAATTTTCACATAACGATATGTTAGGCTCAACTGATCCGTAATATACTTCAGAAAAAACCCTATTTTTATTATATTTTTTGGAAATTAACCTTCGGGTTAATTCCCAAAAATATAATAAATATAATATATTCGGTTTGCAAGATAGAAATTGTTTATTTGTTTTTTTTTTTTAATTTTAATGAATAGGTAACCATGCTCTACTCATCTTAAAACAGAGCAATTAACTTTTTCGTAATATGTTTTAGAAAAGGACCTTTTTTTTTTTTTTTGGAAATTGGCCTTTAAAACGTTTGCAAGAATCACGATGCGATATAAATTGTTTGTATCCTCTGTAAAATGTCGTGGGGCATTAGCAATACCTGCGGGGTAGTCTTTGTTTAGTGAATCTGGAAAATTCAAGTTTATGTTAAAGCTGCAGGTAGAACTTAATATTTCTGCCTGAAAATGTATTTCTTTTTCATTTTTCTTGTGTTTCTACTGAAAGTACTAGAAGTACCTGCAGCTGTAGGTACTTCTACATAATAGAACAGGCTATTTATTAATTGAAGTACTCTTACTGGTGCTAAAGGAAATTTGGCAACTTTGGAATTTTACAATTTTTTTTTTAATCTCTTCTGCTTCTTTTTTTTTTTCTTCTTCATTGACATTTCTTTTCTATACTGCATTGTATTGAAAATAAAACATTGAAGAAAAGCGTATTATTAAAAATGTTTGCAAATGCAATCCTTAACCCTTCATTAAACTCTATTATTTATACCAAGAGCAAAATACTTCGGTAACATTGAAAATGCCGCTACTACCAATTGATGTGGTAACACGAGCCCACAACTCGTCGAGATCAAATATTGCACGTGTCGAATGCATGAAGGAAATTGGCAAAGTGCCAGAAATGAGTATCTTGTTCCTTATGTGCTACGAAGTTTGCTCACTATAACGTCGCCGTTTCCACAGAAGCCTTTGTTTGACGACGGAACAGAGAATTTGTTTGCTTGAAGCTCATTTGCAAACTCAGTCTTGCTAACAGATATACATAGAAGAGTTCGGAAGGGGGAGGATTCCGCAGCATACTATAGTAAATAAATCAACGATACACAGTTTACTCCTGCGATTTCGGAGAACTAGAAGAGTTGATGGTATACCTTGAAAAACGTTTGCAACAGTCACAAAATCACTTCGTCTCTGATCTCAGCAAGTGTAACTTTCTTACGGCTCAGTACAGAAAGCGACTAAACGATTGCAGCTTCATGCATACAAAGTGAAAGTTGTCCAAGAACTGAAGGCACCTGATACGCATAGGATCCTGCCGTATTCTGTTGGTTTCGTAAATTTACTCGGCACGAGGGCCTATTGACCAATGTTTCCTTCTGGGATGAAGCCGAGTTTAATTTGAACAGGTATCTTAATTCGCAAAATACGCGATATTGGTCAACTGAAAATCCTCACATCCTTCATTTAGTGCTTGGCATTCCGAAAAAAAATCGGTGTGTGATGTGCCATATCTCGACGCAGAATAGCGGGACCACTGTTTTGTTGTTGTTTTATTTTACAGTACTGTAAATGCGGATATTTATCAAGATTTGATTTTTCGGTTTGTGTCCCTATTGAAAGAAAACGAACGTTTTTCATGGCTTCAACAGGATGGCGCAACATGTCACACAGCTACTGCGACCATAAAACTTTTGCGAAGTTTCTTTATCTAAAGGATTTTGGCCTCCACGCTCTCCAGAACTCTCACCTCCTGATTTTTTTCTCTGGGGGATATTTAAAGGATCGTGTTTATGCAAACAAACTGCATGACCTGCAGTCCTTGAAAACGAATATTCAGTCTATAGCGAAAATCATGCCATCTATGCTGGAACGCGTTACGAAAAACGTGTTCCGTCGCGCGCATATTTGCCTCCAGTAACATGGAGATAATTTCCAGAACCTTTAGTTCAACATCAGTCACTCAAAAGTCGGTGGAAGATGTATCACTGTTGTAAGTAAACTTTATGTATATAGAACTCAAATAAAAATTGTTCAAATTAGAGTTCAGGAACTTCTCGATCAACCTGTGTTATTGATAAGAGATATAAAACGAGATTTGTGGTACATACTTTTCAAATGCACACGTTGTCCCTAATCTTGCGTTTAAACCGGCAGTGGTTCCTTAAACAGAAATGTAAATACCATTACAGGATCTGCTTTAGCATAACATAACTTTCATCACTTAATCTCTTCTGCTAAGAAAAACAACCAAATCAAGACAACATAAGATCTCCTTTTTAGCACGTCTTTTGGGGTAAAAAGTACATGTTTATAGAATCATTATATCCTTCCAACCCACTGTGGGACACCATATATGTGCAACTATTAATCCGATTTGAGAAATTCTTTTCGCCGTCGAAAGCCTGAACTGTGAGAACGGTGATCCATAAGTTTTGGTCGTTCTCCAATGTGTACTTCAAAAATACCGATTCAAAAATTCCTTTTACTTTCCAATACCTTTTACCACGAAGTCTCTTTTATATACCGTTTCTATTTGAAATGATGCGTAGTGTCTGTCACCGTTAGTGGGAGTATTCCTTATAAAGTGATGAGTCAAGGTTTGCACTTGGCGACCATGACCAGCGCATACTCTCGAAGAGACCATTAGACCTTTGCGACTACACTCGAAGAGACCATTAGACCTTTGCGACTACACTCGAAGAGACCATTAGACCTTTGCGACTACACTCGAAGAGACCATTAGACCTTTGCGACTACACTCGAAGAGATCATTCCGCCGCCTATGACAAGCGAGAATCACCGGCACCGGCTGCAGTAGTCAAAGAATATCTAATTTATATTCTTTGCAGTAGTGTCGGGCCCGATCAACGGGAAATAGTGTCTGGTGACCTCGTGTTGTCTTCAGTGATGAGTCACCATTTGCACTTGGAGACGGTGACCAGCGCATGTGTCTGGAGACGAACCCGCCAGCTCACGGATTCTGCCTTTACCGTGGAACAACACACGGCTTGCACACCGGAAGTGACTATTTGGGGAGCCATTTCCTACGATAGCCGAAGACCCTTGGTAGTCCTCCGTACCACCCTCACGGCTCAACGGTACGTCGACCACATTCCATGATTTGTTGTGTTGCCATTCCTGTCTCAGCATCACCGAATAATTTTTTAACAAGATGATGCCCGGCCACACACGTCACGGCGCTCCCAGGCCTGCTTCCGTAATGTCGACACTCTTCCATGACCACCCCGATCGCCTGACATCCCACCGATCGAACATAATGGGACGCCACACGCGGCGAACTGGGCTGCAATTTGGACGCCATCTGGCATGTTATACCCCAGGACAGCATCCGTGAACTGTATGCATCTACGCCACGCCAGCCTACCCGCTTGTACCCAAGCCAGAGGTGGTGCTACAACGTATTGACTTATTCCACTGGTGCAGCTGCTTTATCTTAATAAATGGCCCAATTGCTCTGAATTACAATAATTTCCTTTCCTATGCATATATATACTCGTATATACACTGAAGAGCAATTGAATTAGAGACAGCTGGCGTTATGCAAATGTGGCGCACGTGGGCGGCCCTGTAAACGGAAACGACATGACCTATGCAGCGATCAGACAATATAAGGAGTGATGCGATGGGAATCAGAAAGAATCGGACGCAGCATGGGTAAGACGAAGGATCTAAGCGCATTTTATCATGGGTAAATTGTCGGAGCCCGACGAATGGGTCACTCCATCTCAGAAGTCGTGCAGACACTAGGATTTTCAGGAGCCACTGTGTCACGGGTAAACCGTGAGTACATCAAATCCAGTAAAACCATCACTGCAAGCGCCAGCTGCCGTGGACAACAGCGTGTGGATGAGCGGGGTCATCGTCGGCTAGCTCGCATTTTCATTTCTTTTCATTTCATTTCATTTATTTCGTTATGGGGTTACATTTGACTATATTACATTTCAAAATTAATTTTATAACATGTAGTATTAACAGCGGATAGACGGGCCACAGTGCAAGAAATCATTCGGCAATTTAACGCTGGTGCACAAAAACGTGTAAGCAGCCACGCCATCCAGAACCATCTCCTCGCTATGGGATACAGAAGCCATCGTCCCACGAGGGTATCGCTGCTGACCGCACCTCACAGGGTGCAAAGATTAGCATGGGCGCGGGAACATCGCCACTGGACCCTAGACATGTGGAAAAATGTTGCCTGGACTTGGTACATGCGGATGGCAGAATACGAGTACGGCGCAAACCGCATGAAGCGATGGATCCTTTTTGCCAGCAGGGTACTCTTCAAGCTGGTGGGGGTGGCATTCTCGTCTGGGGACTGTTTACGTGGACTGAAATGGGACCCCTGGTACGTTTGACATCGTTCCTCACAGGTCAACGTTACCGGGATATCCTGGACGACCATTTGCTCCCGTTTGTGCGTCTTCAACATCCCACTGGGGACCTCATCTTGCAAGAAGACAATGCACCGTGCCATCGCTCCCGAATTGCATCCGAATGGTTGGATGAACACTCCACCGACGTGACCTCGCTTCCTTGACCAGCTAGGTCTCCTGACCTCAATCCCATCGAGCACATCTGGGATGCCATCGAGAGATATGTTCGAGGCTCTGACCCCCTCGATCAGATCTTCGTGAACTGTGGGAACTTGTTCAGTGGTCGTGGATTCGTATGGCTTCCCAACGCTTCCGGTGTCTTGTCGAGTGCATTCCGAGACGAATCGCAGCCGTCATCAGGACGAAAGGTGGTGCTACACGTTACTAGACAGGTATCTCTAATTCAATTGCTCTTCAGTGTGTATATACACTATCTACCAACAAGTAATTGGATACCTGTGATAGCAAAAGAAAACGAAGTTTATTCACCTTCAATAGTTTGTGGAACCTCCACGAGCGGCGATCACAGCTGCGACCCTCCGGGGCATACTCTCAACCAAGCGTTGTACGACGGCTAGCGGTATTTTCTTCCACTCGGCTTGGAGAAGACAGGTCAGTTCCTTCACCGATTTCGGACGGTGGGGGCACCCCTCAAGTCGACGCTCCAACTCGTCCCAGAGGTGCTCGATAGGGTTAAGGTCCGGGCTCTGTGCAGGCCAGTCCATTCGATTAACCCCATTGTCACCATACCAAGCCATGCTGGACCTCGCTACATGACAGATGGCATTGTCATCCTGAAAATAACATGGGTCCACCCCGTAAAACTGCCACAACGTAGGAAGCGCATGGTCATCCAAAATGGTGCAGTACGTCTCGGCGTTGAGTCTACCAGGAATTACGACCAAGGGTCCCGTGCCATACCAGGAGAAACACCCCCATAGCATAATTCCACCGCCGCCGAACTTCACAGTTGGCACAATACATTCCGGCAGGAGGCGTTCTCCAGGCAGACGCCAAACCCAGACCCAGCCATCCGAACGGTAGAGGGTGAACCTTGATTCGTCGCTCCAGAGAACCTGTTTCCACTGTTCAACGGTCCACTGTCGACGTTCCTTGCACCACGTTAGCCGAGCAGCGCTATTGGACTTGGTCATCAAAGGCTTGTGGGAGGCAGCACGTCCATGATAACCGAGCAGATGGGCTTCCATACGGATGGTATTCATCAAACGAACACTTCCGGATGCCTGTTGAAAATCCTCGCGGATCTGGCCCATCGATTTGGTGCGGTTCTTCCGAATTTCTCTGGCCAGCACCCGTCGGTCTCTAACTCCCAGTTTTGTGGGTCTGCCGGGTCGGGGCACATTCCGACAGTCACTTCTCATTTTCCACTTGCCAATCACGTAGGTCACCGTCGATTTTAGGTACTTCAACTCGCTGGATATGTCACGTATGGATCGGGCATTTCTGTGATACCCGACGATTACACCTTTCTCGAAATCAGAGAGCTTCGGACTGCGTGGCATCTTACATGCGACTGGTTGCGCTGTTGTTTCCCACACGATATTTAACGGCGGCGGCCGTGACGTGTATCAGGAAGGCAGATATCGTCGATTGCAGGGGTGTCCAATTACTTGTTGGTAGATAGTGTATATATATTGCACATTACAATTTTCATCTTTATCGGATGATTCCTTCTAGGTGCTTCTTTTTTTGTTTTTGTTTTTTCGTTTTTTGCAAAGAGTGTATTTTAATGTTTTTGAACTGTACACAAAAAATCATAAAATATTTCCTTGAGCTCAGTTAAATGTTGGCTACCTTAAAGCTCTAACTTAAATCGGCACCCCCCCCGCAAATAGAAGGATATTTAATCAGCTTACAAACATGTGTGACATAGACACATGTATATTCTAATTTAACTTTCCTGTTGGTACCTGTTATCTTACATAAATTTTGATTCGTTCTCTCTAAGCAGTTTCTAAACTTAAGGCTCTATTTTTCCTCTCGTCGAATGCATTTGTGGCAATCTGACGTTCGGTAAAATGGTGAATGATGTATGTCATCAGACTAATAAGAGTGATGTTTACGATTGTACAGGGTTTTACAGCGGGAATTCCAACTTTTTAAATAGGTTAATCGTTCAACTTAATAACTAAAAAGTAACGTAACTACGTGTAAATGAAAGGTTAATAATGGGTGAATGACTTACCATCACATCAAGTGCTGAAAATATCCCGCCCCCTCCTCTTCGAGACACATTTTTACATGTTTCACCATGTTTTCTGATACATGCCTCAACCTGTCTGTGTCGATATTATTTATTTCGGTCGTGATGTTTGACCGGAGATCATGAACGGCTAGTGGTCTGTTTTTGTAGACTCTCTCCCTAGATAGCTCCACAATAAGTAGTCCGCTGACATCAAGTCTGGCGACCTGAGAGGCCACAGGTCTTTAAATGCACTACCTGACAGAGAAAATGCCACACCATGATGGAATGCTTGAAAACAGACCAAATTACACACAGAGGTAGCCAAGTAGGTCCTGAACAAATGATTTAATTGTCACATACAGAATAGTCTCCAATTGCCGAATATACAGGATGTTCAATAACGAATGTAGCCGTATTTTGGGCGATACAGCGTTGAATCCGACGTGGAATTGATGCAATGAGAGTCCGAAGAGAGTCCTAGGGTATCGTGGACTATGTGGTGTTGATCCGAGTCCACAATTCATCTTCATTTTGCGGGGTTGGGAGGGTACTCAACCGACGTCCAATCGTGTCCCACAGATGCTCGACGGGTGAGAGTTCGAGGGATCCTGCTGGTCACGGAAGCATCCGCACACCATGCGTTCGGGTTGATCCGAGAGGTATGTAGCCGGTCGTTATCCTGTTGAAAAACGGTGTTTGAGATGTCCTGCAGATACGGCAGTGCCACGGTCCGCAGCACCTCGCCAACATAGCAGCGTGCCGTCAATGTGCCCGTAATACGTACCAGCGGTGAGCGGCTGTTGGAGCTGATAACATCCCACACCGTGATTCCACGTTGCCGGGCGGAATGGCGCTCTACAATGACGGAGTAATCCGCCCGTTGGCCACGTCACCTTCAGACTCTCACATGGCGATCATACGTGGTGAGGCAAAACCGCAATTCGTCGATGGCGCGCTGTTAAAAGTAGCCTTTGCAACGGATGGCTGGACAGCAAACCAGGCGCAGCCAATCGGCGCAACACTGTCTGCGTCCGCAAAATACACCGATGAGTCATTACTTTATGATTACCCCCAGCCTAGAAAAATGAGCGCCACTGGAGACCGAACGGTGGCGGAGGTGAAGTTCGCAGAGCAGTATATATACAACCCGAGGACCGGTTTTCGGTTAGTAGAGTGTTCGGAGTCAGAATGGGAAAAGCTGCCGATATATCGGAGTTTGATAAAAGACAAATTGTGATAGCACGGCGCCTCTGAACTACGATCTCAGAAACGACGCGGCTTTTGGGCTGTTCACGTGCCGCTGTAGTGAGTACGTATCAAAAGTGGTGCACAGATGGCCAAACGACGAACCGTCGTACAGAAGTTTGTCGCCCGCAGCTCATTGATGCCAGATGGGAGCGGAGACTGTCTCGCATTGTTCACAGGGACCGAAGGGCTACAGTGCGACAAAACACCCGCAGCTACAACAATGGTGATCAGGGTAATTTCTTTTAATGCCTTGGCCTCCAAATTCACCTGACATGAACCCAATCGAACATTTGTGGTTCGACTTGGGAAAGCGGGTTCGCGCTAAATCACCACCACAACCCTGAAATGTGCGGGAACTGGGGAACCTGCTGTTGACACTATGGTACCAGATATCCCAAGGTACCTATCGCCACCTCATCGAATCGATGCCTCGGCGAGTGGCCGCTGTTTGGCGAGCTAAAGGGAGTCCTACAGCTTATTAACTTGGTGGTTATAATGTAATAGCTTATCGGTGTATGTGTCATTCATCCAGTTTTTAAACCTTCCTCTTACACTGGAAAACGAGGAATTTACCTGCTGACGACAATTCGTAGTTTCTCTTGCAGATAGGTGAGTTTGCATAAAGACAAGAATATTTCAGCTGCTTTTTTTTTTGCTACCCCCCCCCCTCCCGCGCCTGCTGAACGTACGCCAGTGATCAAAATTGTGTTAACCTTAAGGAAAATCTGTATTTCAAAGGTTTGATGGCTCATAGCATCAGTCTTTTTTAGAA
The DNA here is from genome assembly GCA_039090855.1 of Macrothele yani. Lineage (NCBI taxonomy): Eukaryota > Metazoa > Arthropoda > Arachnida > Araneae > Macrothelidae > Macrothele > Macrothele yani. The sequence goes on from CM076998.1 coordinate 69,942,838, forward strand.
CAATACTATGAAATTATATGACATTAAACAGATAATTTAATGTAGAATGCAATGCAGCAAACTGTGTTGAATTAACTTTATGCTATCAAAAATTAGAGCCAAATAATGAGAAAAAGAAAATGCAAGTGCCTTACGTAACAAGAAGTGGATTTCCTTACTCAAAACTGATAAATAATGCTGATTGTTCTGAGAGTCAATTAGGTGTTATTATGAAACAGCATAAAGCCATAAAGGTGTTAGTCTGAGTCAGCTCTCATTTCCAGGTATCAGAGCTAATACATAATAGAACTGCTGTTTCCAGTTGTGTGGGTGTCATCAAGTTGGCCATTGTTTTTTTCAGGCATTTTCCTATTCCTTTATAACTTAGTAAGCTGTGTAACTTAGTGAGATGGCAAACAGAGTGAAAAAAATGACTGATCACCTAGCAAGCGATGTAACTTTGCGTGAAGAAGGCTACACATAATGAGGAAATCATAAAAAAAGTAGGACTAACTAAAAGAGGTACGTATTTCTAAACTATGCAAAAGATAGATATCAGCAGACTCAGTAAATTCAAAACCAAACTGGTAAAGTAGGAAAAGATGCACAACAACAGCATGTGGTGATTGAAGAATTAAAAGACTGTGCTTAACTGACAGAAGAAAATCATCTGAGTCAATTAAAAATGAATTGTCTCAATGTGGTTTGAAGACGAACGCTAGGACTCTTAGACGCAGACTCAACACTTTGATTTAAATTGTAGAATTCCAAGGACAAAGCTATTTAAAGAAAGAAGAAAAATATTAGAATGGGCTAAAAACTATGTTAATTGGTCCGAGGAACGATGGGACAGAGTCAGCCGGAGTGATGAGACCAGAATATCCCATACTTGGTAGTGATGGAATAAAGTATGTAAAAAGAAGAAACGAAGATCTGCTGCCTGAATGCATTACAGTTACTACGAAGTGTTAGAATCTGGGTTGGGATGGCAAAAGGTATGGGCAAAATTTGTGTGATTAATGATACTTTAAATGGAAAAAAGATACATCATTGGTATACTTCAGAAAAAAATTGAAACCTTCGGCACGTGATCTTTTCCAGGGTTAACGAATATTTTAACAGTCAGCTCCTTCTGTTGCTGCGGTGTGCAAAAGTGGTTTCGGGAAAATCATATTACACTGCTACACTGCCCTGCAAAAATTAAGGACGAGACGGTTTTTCAAATGTAACGTCGTGCAGAATTGCTCCACATCGACTCAAATCATACCATAAGATCTCCAAGATGTAATAATATGGGACACGTGAGCAAAACCGTCCAAACAAGGAATCCAAAGGATACAAAGGCACTTTATTGAAAAGGTAGCTTCGAGCACAACTGGACAGAAGACAGAAACGTCCATGTGACAGGCGGCTGCCAAGAAAAATCCAGTCTTTAGTAGGGTATATAATCACCCCTGATTGCGTTGCAGGATTTACAACGTCTGTCCATGCTGAGGATGAGGCAGTCAAGGAGCTGCTGAGGCATCGCAGCCCATTCCTCTTGAAGCGCCAATCGCAGCTGCGAAATCGTTGCTGGCGGTTGGTGACGTGCTGCCAAGCGTCTCTCGAGAAGGTCCCACACGTGTTCGATTGGATTTAGGTCTGGGGACCTTGCGGGCCAATCCATGCGTTGAATATCTTCACTCTCCAACAGCTCCGCGACAGCCACTGTACGATGAGGTGTAGCGTTGTCGTCCATGAAGAGGAACTCAGTACCCACAGCACCTTTAAACAGACGCACGTGAAGCAGGAGAACCTCGATGCAATAGCGGACACCAGTGACTGAACCTCCTTGGAAGATGTGGAGGTCAGTACGGCTACCAAGCAAAATACCGCCCTAAACGAGCACTCCGCGACCTCCAAACCGGTCCCTTTCGATGATGGAGGTGTGATTGCGTGTTCTCTGCTCTCTCCAGATGTGTATACGTCCAGAATCGCTCGTCAGACTAAATCGGCTCTCATCCGTAAAGAGAACTCGACCCCATTGCTGATGTGTCCAGTTCTTGTGCTCCTACAACCACAGAAACCGCCGTCTACGATGAGCAGGCGTTAATGGCACACACCAGTACTGGTCCTCGTGCAAATAGACCACCTTTGTGCAGGCTCCTGGCCACGGTAAAACGCAATAACGGACGTCCAGTTGTGTGTTGCATGTGCCTTGCGATTTCTCTCGCTGTCTGCCGTCTGTCTATTCTCGTCTGTAGGGCAATATACCGGTCGTCCGCCGCCGTGGTTGCTCGTGGACGACCACTGCTAAACTCTCGGACAGCTGTTCCTGTCGTTTGAAATGCTCTCCAAGCTCGTGAAACGATGCTGTGAGCGATCTCGAACTCCTCGGCCACACTAGTCACACTTCGACCTTCTTCCAACTTCCCAATGACGCGACCTCAGGTAAAGTCATCCAGATGTCGTTTACTGGATTGCCCGTTGGCCATATCACACGGTGGCAGCAACTCGACGTCGTTCAAACCGATATACACCGTGCAATAGCTTTCACGGAATTGCTGAGCGTACACCGCCCGTGTACTTTATACCCTTCCGACACTCCCCCTCCCCCCCCCCCCCCCACGTCATGCTGCATATATGCACATGCCCTACCGTACCGGACCCTAGTCTATCTCCTGAGTGGTCTTTTGGTCCGTTCTGCCAGCTCGTTCCGCTGTTATGCTAATTTCTCCTCTTCGTCCTTAATTTTCGCACACCAGTGTACCAAGGAATAACGCACAATTCATAGAAGTAACCATACAATTTTAGTTTCACATTATAACACCTGATGAACTAAGTTCTTTAATTAATGGGGAAGTGCGAATGGGATCTAATTTTACTGCTCCTTTTGAGCAACATTTAGAAAATTTACCATCTGAAGGTCTCATTCCAGCAAAGTTTTTGGCTTTTACAAAATTCACAAATTTGCTCAAGAGTGTTACATGAGTGTCTCGCTACAGTCTTTTCATCGTCTATAACGTTTAAAGCCACATGACGTGTAGCATTTGTTTGTTGTTCTCGATTCGTTAATTTCCTCGGAATCTCTCGAGCGCAGCGTTCATCCTTTTGTTCGGAGGTCATATTTTGTGCCTCTACAATATGAACATTTCTCATGCGCTGAGATTCAGCTTTAAAATGTTCCGGCGTCATATCAGTCAGTATACGATGATCACGCAAACTTCGGATTTCAGAATTTCTTTCAACTGCACTGCATTTTTGTCTCTTTTTCCTGGCATGTTCGGCATTCCGGCGGGTAACTTCTTTCTTTCGACTGCAGTGCGTTGTTCGCGCCTGGCTCGATCTTAATCGGCTTTGCGGATTTTATCTTCAATCTCTTCATCTAATGAAAGAGGTAACTTTCTTTTTTGACGTGCCATAGGCGAGGTTTAAATCAACAGTCAAGTTCGAGGACGACACTAACGTTCGTCCTTGCCTTACTGAAATAAAAGTGATCCACGTCGTCGCAAGTACGTATTAAGATTAATAAATTTAATAAATATTAACGGTCATTAAATATTTTAGGAGGGAAATGCATTGAAAAATAATGATCTTGTAAAACATCTTACAACGTAGAACTGTATGCTTCCACTTCCATTGCAATCGGAAAAAAAAAATCAAACTTCGAAAGAACGAAAAAAAGATGTAAACAAAACATTAACAGGAACGGTTATGGATAACACGGTGTGAGCACCGGAATATAAATGTTAATCTTGTTCTGTTAGGCAGTGTAATAAAGCATATCAAGGGTATGTAAAAATTCCTGACGTAAATGGTTTCCTATTTCTAAAGAGTTGCCCGTGTGACGTAACACATCTCTGACGTCATGTGAGAAGGATTTGGATGAGATGACGTTACATCAGCAGTTTATACGCCTGCACTGTGCGCGTGTAAGCGATGACGTCACCCGAACGAAAACACGAAAAGCTAATCGTGACGTGACAAACATTTGTTTCTCGGTTGTTGCTACGACAATTTAAAAGTGATCCACGTCGTTGTAACTTAGCCTTTCATATATATTTGGATAAGACTGATGCTATGAGACATCAAACATTAGAAACACAAATTTTCCAAAAGGTTTCCACAATTTTGGCCACTAGGGCACATCTCCCGGACAAATGCCGTCTTTTATCACTTCTCCTCGCCGCCTCTCAATGTCACTTAATCTCTGTTTAGAAAATTTTAAAGTTTAATTTGCGTCTCGTAACATCTTAACCATCGCATCAGAGGAAGTTGGAAAACATTTAAAACAGCGATTATGATACGCGCAAAACAAGCAATAATTGGTTCATATATCCGACGTAATATTGTATGTACTGAAATTTAACGTTTTCGGTAGTTACTTTAATTTTTATATTCGTTAACTATTTTTCTTATAGCCGACTCACTCATATTACAATATTTTACTAGCTATAGTTTTCTGTTAACAAGTATTATTTACCTTCGATTAATTGAGAAACATTTAATGATTGACTGTAGTTTTAACCAGAATAATGTAACATGCCGAAACCCCTTTATTTTGTAATCTGTCTGGTTTTAACGAAGTTCGTATAGAGTATATCGAATGTTTTTTACTCTCCCTACAACTTCGTTATATACCGGTTCGACTCTACTACTAATGATTTCAACAAATATTTACTTTGCACCAATAAGAAACAACTGATATCCCTTTTATTTTTCTACGGTTACGACCAGTTGTGTATGTGTGTACAATAATACAGAGGGTGAGTCGAACGTTTTGCAATATTTAGATCACTTTATGTCTTCATACATACCTTTACGACGAAAGCAGACTAGCGTTCGAAGTACAGGCCATCGTGTTGCACCGTCTTTAGCCATATGTTTGCCAGTTGTTCGATTCCGCTGCGGTACCAGTTCCTGTCCTTCGAGGCGAAGAACACCTTCATCCCAGCTGCCATATCCTCCTGGTTGTTGAAGTGCCACCCGCGAAGGAAGTGCACCATGGACCGGAACAAGTAATAATCCGACGGGGCAAGGTCCGGACTATATGCTGGGTGTGGCATCAATTCGATGCCCTCAAGTTCCTGGAGTTTTGCCCGAGTCATTCGCGCGGTGTGAGGCCGAGCGTTGTCCTGCTATCGGAGAGCACGCTTTCTGTTCACCAGTGTCGGGTACTTCTCCAAAACGGCATGCATCTGCTTCAGCTGCTCAGAGTAGAAGTTGGCGTTGGTGATCCGACCGTCTGGAACAAATTCGTAATGGATTATCCCCTCGAAATTCCACCAGACGCAGAGCATCATCTTGTACTTGAAGCGCCCACGTTTGGCAACAGGTTCAGGTAGCTGACCTGGGCTCAACCACTGCCGTTGTGCTTTAGGATTACGGAAATAGAACCACTTTTCATCTCACGTAACAATTCTCTTGATGAAACGTACATCGCAAGGGTTTTCTAGGAGTTTCGTGCACACTTCCACTCGAAAGTTTGCTTCAGCTGGCGTCAGTTCGTGAGGGGCAATGCGGCAGCTCCTGTAGACCTTGCCGCGGTCTTGAAGTTGACGGTGATCTGTGATATTCCCAGCTCGCCTGATAATCTCCGAGTGTTGGGTGTGAGATTTGCCTCTGTGGCCTGGCCTGGCGGGCGGCCTACCTGACCTTGGCTGATCGTCGAGGTTTCTGTCACCTGAGCGAAATTTTTTTAACCATCTGGTTGCGGTGCTGTGGTCCACGGAACCTTCCACTTTTGCGTGACAAATGTTTCGTGTTGCTTGATCAGCGTTATGTCGGAGTTCAAACTGTTAAAACAAAAGTTTCCTAATTAGCCAGTTGTGGCTGTTCATCTTTTGGACTTCCCAACCACAGACAGAAGGACGACATGCTATGCTGTTCAGATCAGATCAGACCAATATGTAGAGGATTTTAGGAAGAGAGTGTCTGACCCCAAGTCTTAAACAACCCTTAGAAATAAGAAGCTAAGAGATTTGGGCTAGAGTGCTCGATAGGAAAGTGACCGGAAGCGAGATAGAAAGTGGAAGGAATATGCCCTTATTTATTACCGTGGGGCCCGTACCCGGGGTCCGACGGCTTAACGTGCCCATCCGACGCACGGCGGATATTTAGTTCTTCGAACGTTCGTACCTGCCTGGGATCGTACCTGAGGTTTCTCCGTGGCAGTCACAAACGTTGACCACTACGGCATCCGCGGCCCGCAATGCTGTTCACAGCAACGACTACCACTATATATCCCTTTCGACTAACTGCAGTGCGCGACTTGAACTAGTTTAAACACGTGACATACCCACCGCAGCACATGCGTTTATGCAAATATTGAAAAACTTTCGACTCACCCTCTGTATGACTCGGCTCGACGTTCCCTCCCCTTCCCCCCATTCACCTGAGTCAGCAGAATGGAGTTGGATGTATGAATACTGCGTAGTATGTAACAACATTGTACAACACAATATATCTGCCACGAGACATAAAATACCAGCCGTTTTTGCTTAAAAAAGAAACAGCTGGTCAGCCTGTATTTCTTTTACTACATATTTAGACAAACACTTAATCCAGAAAAGAAGGAAGCAACAAAAAAAAAAAAGCCCACTTATTTGTGTGAAACATAAATGGTTTAAAATTTCTGCGCAAAACTAAATTACACAGTTATTTATACAAGCATAGGTTCTTATGCAAACATACCATTCAGTCCGCAGGAATTTCCGGCTGTCAATAGCAGTTTTATTTTTATTTTGTTAATCTTGTGGATAGAAAGCAAAATCAAAGAAAAAGTTACTAATTGCATCAAATAATTTTAGACCGCTTGGGAATATAACAATACTGCTTGTACGTGTTTACATACAAGCTTGTGATTGTTACTTTTATCACCGCTTTGTGTTTGCATTTTCATGAGAAAAATTGTAATTTTACTATTTAATCCCCTGACCTTTTTCTCATACTGTTTTGCATACATTGGGTTAATTTGAAATCTGAGAGATATAAGGTCCCCCGTCCCCCCCCCCTCCCCTTCAACTAAGAACAGACTTTATGTGGGCCTAAACATCCGCAGTCAAAGGTAAAACACCCGCAGTAAAGCAAACGACAAGTAGTAGTCATAGGAAAATTTTTTTTGCTTAGGCTAAGGGAAGGCTCTCATGCTAACATAAAATAACCAGAGGAAAAGAAACAGCAGCAGCAGTAGCTCCACCAGCGTTTGCAAATTAAGGTTGTTGTAGTTTTTAGCCAAAATTCGCAGGCATTGGTGCACCGGAAAAACTCGAGGCCCCCCAGAAAAAATGTTTTCGAGGTCCTTTTGCGAACATTCATCACCTTTCAGTAACTCAAAATTTTAACTTCCATAATATTACCTGGGCTTTACGGGTGTTTTAATAAATCACATTCTTTGGAACCAACGAGTATTTTTCGTAAAATCAAAATTATCCCACTTTATTGCGTGAAACACAAATGTGTACGTTGTAATTAAAATTATTGCCCTGGTTTTATACTCATACAAATTACTACAAAATACTTACGTCAAAGTTAATCATATTATGCAACATTTATTATTTTAAAGAACTAAGGCCAAGTTTTTAAATGCCTCACGATTAGATTGCACACATAAAACATGCAATTGCCGTGTGACAGTGTTTAATGAGTTTTCCGATTTATACGAAATATCACAACGTCATTAAGCAAATAACCAAGTAACGATTAAGAACCGTAGCACAAAAAACGTAAAACTACTTAAATTATTTACTCTGGAATACAAAAAACACACTTAACATAATGCCACAAGTTTTTACACACAGTGAAAAAATTCTTTTGACTCCGTTATAAAAAAAATGACACACCTCTCTGATTTTTCGCTCCCGCGAACACCTTTTAGTTCATTTTATTCTGAAAGAGCATAGTTATGTGCAAACAACTGTAATACTCAGTTGTTTACACATGATACATAACACCTTATCCTCATTGGTATAAAAATTCCATTCACTGAACTGCCATTTCTTTCACATTCTCTAGTTAACATACATGCATAGAAACTATTGCAAGGGCTGTAAAAAGGGGCCTCAAGTTCTCTTGAATAGCTGTTTTCCCGTCATCCAGTGTTTTGAACTATAGCAACGAAAATGATTTCTAAAGATTTTACGTATTTTACTGAGAAAAAAAAATGCTCTTCTCAAAGCTGCCTCAATTCTTGCTTATTTCTTTAACCAGTTTTATACGAAGTTTAGCGCGAAATTTTTTGTAAAACCTCTTTGCTCAGGCAAGAGGCCCTTTTAATCATGAGGCCACCGCGCACGGGGGGGGGGGGCCCGGGGGGATATCAGTACACCTCTGATACTAGGGGCTTCACAGCACTTTTACAAGCATTTCTCAGTGCAAACCGGTTGGGTACACTACCGAAAAAGGGGGACAAACCCCCTTTTGTTTAAATTACAATTCTAAATATGCAGTATTAAACATGGTATACCAACACGCATGTATATGTATAAAGCTGTACGCCGGCCTTGCAATAAGAGAAAATTTATGATCTATTCCCGTTTCTTTTCTTTTGCTTTATTTTTTATTTTTTTGTAGAAACAGCGTGGGGATAGATACTATGAATGTGAAGAAATACATATCTATATCTATCTATCTATCAATCTACACTGAAGAGTAATTGAGTTAGAGACAGCTGGCGTTATGCAAATATGGCGCTGTGGGCGGCCCTGTAAACGGAAACGACATGACGTATGCAGCGATCCGACAATATAAGGAGTGATGCGACGGGAATCAGTAAGAGTCGGACGCGGTATGAGTAAGACGAAGGATCTAAGCGCATTTGATCGTGGGCAAATTGACGGGACCCGACGAATGGGTCACTCCATCTCGGAAGTCGTGCAGGCACTGGGATTTTTACGAGCCACTGTGTCACGGTTGCACCGTGAGTACATCGAATCCGGTAAAACCATCCCTGCAAGGGCCAACTGCCGTGGACAACAACGTGTGAGTGAGCGGGGTCATCGTCGGCTAGCTCGCATTGTAACAGCGGATAGACGGGCCACAGTGCAAGAAATCACTCGGCAATTTAACGCTGGTGTACAAAAACGTGTAAGCAGCCACACCATCCAGAACCATCTCCTCGCTATGGGGTACAGAAGCCATCGTCCCAAGAGGGTACCGCTGCTGACCGCACATCACAGGGTGCAAAGATTAGCATGGGCGCGGGAACATCGCCACCGGACCCTAGACATTTGGGAAAATGTTGCCTGGACTGATGAGTCGAGATTCACGTTGGTACATGCGGATGGCAGGATACGAGTACGGCGCAAACCACATGAAGCGATGGATCCTTCTTGCCAGCAGGGTACTCTTCAAGCTGGTGGGGATGGCATTCTCATCTGGGGACTGTTTACGGGAATTGAAATGGGACCCCTGGTACGTGTGTGACATCGTCCCTCACAGGTCAACGTTACCTGGATATCTTGGATGACCATTTGCTCCCGTTTGTACGTCTTCAACATCCCACTGGGGACCTCATCCTGCAACAAGACAATGCACCGTGCCATCACCCCGACTTGTATCCGAATAGTTGGATGAACACTCCACCGACGTGACCTCGCTTCCTTGGCCAGCTAATTCACCTGACCTCAATCCCATCGAGCACATTTGGGATGCCATCGAGAGAGATGGTCGAGGCTCTGACCCACCTCCATCAAATCTTCGTGAACTGTGGGAGCTTGTTCAGGGGTCGTGGATCCGTATGGCTTCCCAACGCTTCCGGTGTCTTGTCAAGTCCATGCCGAGACGAATCGCCGCGGTCATCAGGGCGAAAGGTGGTGCTACACGTTACTAGACAGGTATCTCTAATTCAATTGCTCTTCAGTGTATATCTATATACATAGGAAATGGACATGGAGGCATCCCAATGGAATGACAAGTGAAAATGGTTTAATCACTTATCAAAAAATCTGTCATTGAAAACTGCAGTGTGCTGAACACACAGGTTCAACACAGGGAGTGACCATAGAGTGATTAGATGTAGGATGTACCTCAACACTAAACTCGATCGTGGTAAGCTCATAAAGCAAACAAAATATATTGACATGACCAACCTTAAAAAGCATCAAAATACACTCACCGTCAGAAAAAAAAAAAGTTGCACCCAGAATAGGGTGGCGTGAAAAAATATTTTTTTGGAAATTCAAATCAGCTGGGGTTGGGAGATTTGAAGTCACCCAACATGTGTATAACGCCAAGATTTGAAGCCTATAGCACTCCATCTTCAGGTGCCCCACGGGGGTTGAAATTTGCAAAAAATGTCGTTTTTTCATCATTTATAAGAATTTTTTTATTTGCATTATTTAAAAAAAAATATTAACTAGCCTGGGGTTAGAAGACGCAAATAATTATTCATAATTGATATATAAAAAAAATCAGAATTTTCGGCATTCATCTGCAGGTGCCCCAAGAAACTTAAATTTCAACAAAAAGTAAGATCGTAGCACAATTTTTTTTGTTACAATTGTGAACTAGGATGGAAAACCATAAATATTATAGTGTGTAAACTTATAAACAGGTGCACCGAGAGTAAGCTGAGAAAGCATAAGGTACCTTTATTGGAATGTTGGTATGTACTAATTACAAGAGGCAAAGTTAGTAGTAATAGCACAGGTAAAATATACGTTATGCGAATGTTATAATTAAACACACGAAAAATTGTATTGAACTTAAACTTGGATTAAAACCTATAATAAAAGAACATTAGTCAAAATACTAGTACAAAATACGGTGTTAGTTACACTTGGAATTCAGACTTTGGAACGTTTTCATAATGTTGCATGAATGATTCTTGCAATAATTAATCCATGTCTTTGCTCTGTCCCACAAACTGCTGCTGAAGCCTTAGTGATCATGAACGCACCTTTTAGTTCCTTGGGAGTAACAGGGAATGTGTTTGGTTCTCTCCAACCACTCATAAAATTGTGTAACCACAAGGCTGTCAGAACTGTACCTCTTTGTCAGAATATTCTGCATTACTTCATCAGGTATCTGTTGAATTAGATGCGGCTGAGATTGTTCATTTGTTACATACCAGTCTATTAGATCAATGTATTGTTTTTCGTGAAAATTCACCTTAGGTGCGTAGAATTGTCTCAACATATCTTCCTGTGCCTAGCTGCAATGATCCTTTTAATGCCAACTCACGTGTGGCTTCCCTTTCATCAGTCAACATGGAAAGGAGTATGTTTTCAGGATGCAGGAAAAAAGCATTCCTTTGGATTATCTCATCAACAGTACTCCTAAGATTTTTTGGTAGATAACGTGATCGTTCTATCATTTTCCAGATGTGTCAAGCTCCATTGGTGCAAGAAGGATTCATCTTAATGGTGAACCATGTTAGGACATAAACTTTCATGATGAAGGTAGAAATGGAAACAAGATCCGCTGAAGGATCTTCTGTGGTGATGTACAGTAAATACAAGGAAGTATGCTCGGTGCTGTTGTTATCTAACGAGAATGTGCTACTGCGCCAGATTTTTCAAAGGCAAGGTCTTCTGAGCAACTGCCAGATGAAACTGCTTGATGTATGCGATATACAGTAAGTATTTTTGATCTGTGCTAAGATCATCTTGGTTAACAGTAGTGAAGTTTTCAAGTACTATGGGGTTAAATGAAGTCACACTTAGTTCTTCATAATTCATAATAGCTTCACTTATAGTTCCAGAATAGGATTTTGGGCCACTAGTACCACCATCGAGCTTCTCCATTAGATGTCTAAGTGGTAGCTCATTTGTATGTAATACACAGATCAGTCACTGGAGCGTTCTTTGAAGATCTAACTCAATTAATCTAATAACTCCTCCTTTCAAACCAACATTGACATTGGTACTGTGGCATCAAATTGAAAATAAAACATTTATTTTTAATTTCACCTTTCTCAAAGAAATTCATGATGCCTGTTTTGATTGTTACTGCTTCTCCTATGGTAAAGCGATGTGGCCTATATATTTGGAATCAGGTTTTTCCACAAGAGTAATGTATTCTTGTATAGCAACCCTTGGGTGTAGCTTAGTACCATTCTGAACTTGTGTCTGTGTTTTGTCTTTTCTAACATCGAAAAACGAACTGTTATTTTTCATTAGGCTTAGCCGCCTGTAATTCTTTCCTTAACTTTTTACGTTCTCTTCGAATTTTATTTCTATCAACCATGGAAGAGGTATCAGTTGCAGTCACTATGCCAACGTCTTGAAGAATTGCAAATGTAATGGCAGCAGCACTCTTGTCAGATAGTCCGTATCTGTCGCATTCTCGTGCAACCATAGACAAACTTGAACGCATCTGGATGTTTTCTGTTGAAGAGGATGCTTCACTTGCAGCCACTGCAGTGAAATTTGCATCAACGGATACATCGTCCAAATTTTAGCCGCTGTCGTCACTGTCTGTTAATTCTTGACTGCCCTGAGATTTGACAGCAATTCTGCTTGCAGCTGGTAACTCTACTTGCCTACATTTTCACCTCATACCACAAATACAAGATATAAGGGGAAATCCTTGAAATGCCGCAAGCTACGTATATATTGGTGGAATTTTAAGCTTCTTGGGGCACCTGAAGATGAATGCCGAAAATTCTGAATTTTTTCATATATCAATTATGCATTGCGTTTTCCAACCCCAGGCTATTTAATATTTTTTTTAATAAAGCAAATAAAAAATTCTTATAAATAATGCAAAAACGATATTTTTTTGCAAATTTTAACCCCCGTGGGGCACCTGAAGATGCAGTACTAGAGGCTTCAAATTTTGGCGTCATACACATGTTGGGTGCCTTCAAATTTCCCAACCCCAGCTGATATGAATTTCAAAAAGAAATTAATTTGCCACAGAACGGATTCAAAAGACGTGCTTATTACACCCGAAAATTCGGTGTCATCTTTCTTGTTTATTTTTTCTTTCACTGTTATGAAATTACTGTCGTAGCAAAAACACAGTCTAGCAGGGACAGCAGAAGAGAAGCTGAGTTTGCTTAAATTGTTAGAACTTTTCCCAGATGTATCTTGGATCATGCGTTTACTACATATCTGAACAATCTTTGAGATACTGAGCTACACGGAACAGTACAGACTAAACTTGCAGACAGTGGCAGATTTCCGACTAGGCGCGCGCCTAGGGCCTACGAACTTCAAGGGCCCCGAAAACGTATAATTGGATTGCCAGTAGTGTTTTGGTTTTCAAAGACCGAAACAAATAAATCCTTAAAGCGACCACTTTATTTGTATTGCCAATTGCTATTTTACTTTCTCATATTAGTAACATATATTTTTTTCCTGCTGTTGTTGATATTCCAAAATTTCGAGTTATTACCGATGTTCTGGTTTTGAAAGGAACAGGTAAAATAATTTAGCCTTCCGTTTCGTGGAAGGTGAATTCACGCTTCCTACATTTTCCATTGTGCAAGGCCAATACTTAACTTGCCTGTTGTTACATATTTTACTTTCGCGCTGCTTCCAGCCAAAGGAAAACATCTGTATTGAAACCTCCTTCGCCACTGAGTTGCGATGAGGAGTGCTTCTAGAAACTGTCTTGATGATTGGGGGGGGGGGGGTGCTGTTTATTACCTTTTTCCTTAGGGGTAGGGTAATCAATTTCTTCCTCAGCCCTACTCCCCTAAAACAGCCTAAACAAAAGAGCTAATATTTAGGTTGAAAAAATAAAGAAATTTGAGAATGTCACTCTACTTATCTTTTTATTATTTAATAGTGTTAAAAGAAATTTCTATTGTATTGCAACAACAATTTCTTATTACTTTCTCCTCCCCTAAATTAATATTTATTTTTATGTCCTAGCATTCCCAAAAATATTTTTTGAAAAATCTACGAAAACCCCATTTTTTGCGCCTCTAGCAGGAAATTAACGAAATAATTATAAAATTTAAATATTTGAAAAGGAGCAATTAAGCCTAATCTGAGAGGCACAAAAATAATTTTTCCTCTTAGTTGAATAGTTTCTTCATAACAGAACTTTAATTTTTTTTTCGAATTTTGGACTCTGACCGCCCTTAGCTGTAAATTCATGAAAGGATATAGGATATTTAAAGTGACAAGCTTTATATACTTTGATTTCCTACTAGCCGCAAAAATAATTTTTGAAATATCACCAAAAACAAAAAGTTCGGTGTGCACAGACAGACATGGTGATCACATTGGCTCTGTTTCTTACAAAACGTTCTAACAATAGAAAGACAGAATGGTATTTTAAAAAGCGTAAAAACTTTTTTCTTGACTTTACCTTTTTCTGTTAATCTGATGGATCAAATTTACTGAGGCGATCAGAAGGCGGGGGGGGGGGTTAAATCTTTTAGCGCCTAAGGCCCCACAAGATCTAAAGTCGCCTCTGCTTACAGAGCCACTGAATAAATATTACATACACTGAGAAAAACATTCAACTGTTTCCTTTTATTTCATTCATGCTGGGGGTAGCATTTTTTCTTCAGAACATTTTTTGTTTTGGCACAAAATAAAACCGTATAAAAATCATAGGCGCAGGTACAGAGGGGGAGAAATCCCTCCCTCTGTATCTGCGCCTGCGTGTGTGCATAAATTGTTAGGAAGCAGTTCGTAAACACAGCAAGAAGCGAATCTGAGAAACCCCTGAGAAGTAAAACAGGAAGAAAAGAGATCGCAGCATAAATACCACCTCCTATCACCCGCTCTTCGTTGCTTTCAGAGCAGGTGACCTTCAATCAAGTCAGCCAATACACTTTCGTCACTGATGACGTCGCTGAAAGTGTAACCGAGGTAAAAGAAAAAAAAAAAGTTATCCGACTACACTTGGAAACGACAACATAGTATGTGTGAGCTCTGAACAGTACCCAGATAACAGAGCAAAAGGCAGAGCTTCGGGGAGCTTACTACGCGTCGGGGTTGAAGGCTATTTGGTGACGCCTACGTGCCACGAGAGAGAGGAAGCTGTTCTTTCGCTTCGGTTCGTTGTTGGGGCTGGCCGTTGATGTATGACTGTCGCATTTTGTTACCGACATGCCTTAGATTCTTTCCCCTTTGAACAGCAATGCTCCTCAGAAGTAAACAAAATTCTTGTGATAGTGATTGCCATGTTAAAAGACGAAAACTTGTCACTTTCAAGTGTATCGCCGTTAATTATTCGTTAGCTCCTTACCATTTGATGACGTGGATTGGATTTTAACAGAGGAGTTAAAATCACTTCATTATGTCTTCCGAAAATCAGTTCGTTTTGCAAAGCAGTTCTTTACCTCAAAACAGTTTCCAGTTTTTCTTAGACCTAAAGAATAAGGGCGAATTATGTGACGTTGTGCTTAAGATAAGAGATGTGACAATTTCAGCTCACAGCATCGTAGTTTTAGCGGCCATTCCGTATCTCGAAAAAACTCTCAGCGACGCACCGGTACAAAATGGGCGAAAGGAAATTGATATTTCGGAAGATGATGGCATAGAACCCATCGCGCTGCAGTCTTTGATAGATTTTGCCTACCACTCCGAAATAACAGGAAACACTGAAAGTGTGATGAGTCTTCTTCGTGCAGCTTTTCGCTTCCAGGTAAACGAAGTGCGTGATGAGTGCTGCGAATTTCTGAAGAACAACTTAAATTCACAGAACGTAATAAGTGTACGCAGTTTGGCGAATCAGTTGGAATGTATGGATCTAGCAAACTGTGCGGATTGCTTCATCGCACAGAATTTTCTCTCAATATCAGCAAGTGACAGTTTTTTAGATTGTTCTTTTGATTTCGTGAAGGACCTTGTTGAAAGGGATGACCTACAAGTTGAAAGCGAGGAAGTAGTGTTCGATTCTGTGATAAGGTGGATCAATAGATCACCCGAGGAAAGGACGAGCTACTTATATGACTTATTCACTAAAGTGCGCCTTCCACTTTTGAGCTTAGAATATTTGTTAGAACATGTAACATTCGACCCACTGATCAGTAACTGTGAGAAGTGCAGACATTTAGTTAATTATGCTACAAGTTATCTCGCATTAAAAAAAGACCAGTATCTCCATCCGTCATTTATAACGACAGCACGAGGCTATGTGAAGACTGAAAGTAATACCAATAACGAACGATGTGAGAATGACAATAGTAACGTTACTTGTGAAGGAGATGAAGAAACAGTGCAACCGGAAAGAGATAGCCTAGGCGACGAAGAAAATACTGCTGGCGGAATCTTTGCTATTCATGCGCAAATGACATTCACTTTGCAGCGCTTCGACAACAAGACGAATCAATGGGAGATAAAGAAAACAGAATCTCTTACTATTGACACTGCTAGTGTGGCGAATATGGAAAATAAGATGTGCATCGTGGACGGCGATAACGTATATTATTATACACCAGAAGACAACGAATTTAATTTTTCCCAGATGTGCACTAAAGGAAGAGCATTCACAGCCATAGGCAACGAGCTTTACGTCTTTGGAGGGACAGACGGGCGAAGAATTTTCGACGCCGCAGATTGTTTTGATTCTGAAGAGGAAGATTGGCGTGAACTAGAATGTATGGAAGAGAAACGAGGGTATGCAAGCTCTGTTCTTTTAGAAGAACTAATTTATGTTACTGGCGGAAACGACCTAGAGAAGGTACACGATTCCGTCGAGAGGTATAACCCTCAGACTAATAAATGGAAGACTGTAGAGCCAATGCTAACGAAAAGAAGCGGTCATGGTTCTGCCGTTTTAAATTATAGAATTTACGTGTGCGGTGGAGTATCTTCACTTGATGATGATGCAGAATGCGATTGCTCTGCAGAAGTGTACGATCCGTTTGATAAACAATGGACATACATAGCTCCGCTAAACAAAGCTCGATGGGCCCTTCATTTGGTTCCCCATATGGGTAAGCTCCATGTTCTGGGTGGCAGGAATAGCAGTTTTGATTATGAACATGATACGGAAGTTTATGATCCAGAGCCTGATGAGTGGCTAGCGGGAACACGTATGGCAACTGAACTCGAGATGACGGGCGTTGCAGCATTAACGGCGATTTCATCTTGTGAAAATTATTAAAAGTTCCTGTGTTTTGAAATTGGCGCAGTTTGTAGCAGCAAATGCACTAGAATATTGATTAAATCAATTAAGTAATGTTTAAATAATGTCCAAAACAGTGTACAGCTTTGTTTTTTAGTTTTTATCCTGTGCTTAGAAAATATTCATTACAGTACACATTTGTTTGCATGTGTGTATACTCAGCATACTTGGAAAATGGAATCGCATCCAATGCAGAGGAAGACAATTGATAACGCAAGGATAAATCAGTGCGGGCTATGAAATCTCTGTAGGTAAGTTTTCTCCTATTCCCTCAATGCCAGAAACCAATTTGTAATTGTAAAATGAATTGTATCTCTGATTACGGATTCAGGGTTTTATCCAAAAATTGGGGGAATGGGGTGGATGAAAGTAAATTCTTCGAAGGCTGATCATTTTTATAGTTAAATAGTTACATTTTAAACCTAGGAATAAAAATAGGGAGAACTTCAATAATGGAGAAGTCTGTTGAATTTTTTTATGGCTAAGTTAAATGTTTAACACTGGAATTTCTTTTTTTTTTTTTTCAAAACTACTCTTTATTTTGTTTTTCTGCTGCTTTTATTTTTTATCTGATGTCTAAGTGCTTCCCTAAACAAGAAGGCTAAAGCCAAGAAGCATCAACAAGAGTTGCTTAAATCTGGATATTGATATTTTTACGAAGACTGTGCATGCTGAAATGATTCAAAAGTGTATCTGTAAAATTTGTAGCAGACTAAAATTAAGAGATGTATACATACAGGGGTGTAGAAAAGCTTCAGGCCGCTAAGCCGCGCTAAGGTACTTTTCGTAGTTAGGTGGTTGCAGATGATGGGTAAACAATTTTTTTAGATGATCATACATTCTGAAAAATAGCGAATACTGTGTTTTATATGCAATCATAACCGAAATATTCGTATTGTAAGGATGATGATATACCGTCGGATCACACCTCACGAGTCATAAGGGTAAAGAGGATGTTCTTTGTTTTGTTTCTGTTTCAACTACAATAAGAGCTATATGCCATTGGCTGCCCCTGATTTTGGGCGGGGGAGGCGCACCACCATGCTTCATGCGGATTCAGACCACTAACTAAAAACCTACACCTCTGACCACTAGGCTACCGGGACGGCGTAAAGAAAAGATATAGTCCATTGTCTAGACAGTAGTCCTCAAAATTATTTCATTGCTCGCAGAAAAAATTGCAGAGAGAAGATATGCAGTCATTAAGGCTATGCTATAAAAGAGTTTCACGCGTGCAAGGAATATTTTGACTGAGCTATACCCTTTCTCTTATTCCTTAAGAAAAACACAACAGATATCTCCTTCATTTACCTCAGAATCTTAGGAGAAAAGCTTATTAGTCACACTTGATAGATGTGACTATATTAGTTGCATTTATTCAGTGTGACTGTATCAGTTACATCTATTCAGTGTGACTCAATAATCACATTGAACGTTTGAATGACAGAGGGTTACTTAAATTTCACAAATTAAGCGATTTCAATAAAAATAATTGATGTTTTTTTGTTTTTTTTTAAATATGCTGAACAGTAGAAATAGCAAATGAGAATTCACAATGCTTTTAAAAACTCTCGAGTCTTCTTTCCTAGGCATTTCTAACTAACCAGTTCACCGCTAAGGTACTTTTTAATTAGAACTACATCACTGTATACATATACAGTATGTTCTGTGGTGACAGTGACTGACTTTAAACGTATGCATTAACGAAGAAAAACTAAAAGACAAATTGATACATTAGACACTTATGTACATAGACTTTAAATTAAAAAAGGGAGAGGGGGGGGGTATTGCTTTAGTAGAAGCTACTTCAACGTAAACCTGAGGAAATCATGTAAATGCTATCTGTTATTGACAACTCTGCTATATAATAATGAAAGGGACTACTAGTTAAAAATTAACAAGTACACATAGGCATAGCGTGACCAAAAATTTTGGGGACACAAATAAGTGTAAACTATTGGGGGGGGAGGAGAGGGTTTTTTTCGGAAATAGTTTCTCCAAAAATGCTCCTGTTCAATTGCTATTAGTCACCATAACATAGGTTTTTTACATCCCTAATGTAGCCAAAACTACAAGGTGTGCGAGAATTCCGTTGATTCATCCTAATGAGGATGAAAAAATGTATGCCTTACAAAGCACCTCATGCACTTATCTGATGATGAAAACCATCATCAGATGACTCCATGCATGGAATGACTGCTTTTAGCAGTCATAACAATGCTCGCTATATTGCGTAGCATTGTTCCCTTGGCTGTATGTCACACTTTATAACATTTAAAAGGAGAATGACCAGTTATTACTTTTTCGACTTTTTACGTTTGGGGGGAACGTGCCCCCGCTACACTTATGCAAGTACATATGTACATATATGTTATATCTGTGTTTGTGTATTATGCATTGGCGCACCCACGGAGGGGGCTTTGGGGGCTTAAGCCCCCTTAAGAGCGACGTACGCCACAAATTAAACATTCAAAATATTACATAGTGTCTTCTATTACACATGGTATCTTCTTCCCAAAGCTCTAAAGAGATTAAGTGCGACGTAATGTCACAAATCAACCATTCAAAAATATTATTTTACATGTTCAAAACATTACATTGTGTCTTCTTCCTAAAGCCCCAAAGAGATTAAGAGCGACGTACGCCACAAATTAAACATTCAAAAATATTATTTTACATGTTCAAAACATCACATAGTGTCTTCTGTTACATGGTGTCTTCTTCCCAAAGCCCCA
Source organism: Macrothele yani (assembly GCA_039090855.1). NCBI lineage: Eukaryota > Metazoa > Arthropoda > Arachnida > Araneae > Macrothelidae > Macrothele > Macrothele yani. The sequence continues at coordinate 69,962,565 of CM076998.1, forward strand.
AAGAGATTCAGAGCGACGTACGTCACAACCGTATATAAACTATAGGTGTACACTGTAAACTATATACAGTGTTGAGATTTTTTATGGAGGATGGCGTCTCTGAAGAAATTTGTAAATGTAATGGAGGAGGGGTGCAAATAAATTCCTGCCCCAATTATTCGCAATAGTCACACTCTCAACGAGCGTTGAAGTTGTAATTTTCCCATGTCACTTAGTTGTAGAGGTTGTTAGGAGTATTGGGTTGTTATATGTTTGACTTCTGGTTCTTTTCCTTCCTTAAACGTAGTACTCATTCAGTAATTGCTTTTAATTTGACTTGGGCTATTTGTTTCTCGTCTTGATGTTCAAGTCTTTATTTCAAAACTCTGTTACAAAGGAAAAACAGTTGATTATATAAGTATAAGTAATAGTGAAATTAATCATGGGTGACTGATGCATTTCACCGATGGCGTTGGTTTTGTGCCCTCCCTGGAACCTGAGACCCTGAATTAGAAATGGGTGCCACGTTACAGTCTTAGATACTCACAGTGGTCGTTAAATTCTGAAGCAGGAAAAAAAAACATGTTCTCCAATGCATTATTGCAAGTTTTGTCACAATTAACTTGTATAACAAAGTAGCGATTAATACATGGGAGCATCTGCCTCTTCTCTCCCCCAAGCGTCATGGGCGCCCATAGCTTAGTTTTCAAGAAGGGGCAGTAGTAGAAACTGTAAACATAAATAACGTAAACTTCCATTGTGCCACCTGTATCCTCCAACCATTTTTTCCACACACACCTTCATAAATTTAATTGAAAACCAGACGACCCAAAAACAGCATAAAAAAACTGATCAATGAAGTTCGACGGCATGTTGGGACAATAAAATTAGATGACTTTGTTGTTCTTCTGACCTTTATACCTTTTTTGGCCATTTGTGTCCTATGCAACACAAAATTCCAGTGATCATTCAATTAATTATCAAGAAGGAAAACAACACCAACCAAGACAAAGTTCTGGAAAAACTTTGCGGAACTCTACCCAGCAGCAAGTGGCTGTTGTAGGAGATTTTTTTTTTCATTTCTTCGTCTTTCATACTGCCCTGCCCTACACTGTACTCATATATGCCATGCTCCAACACGCACTGACATATTTCAGTATTAATACTTTCTACTGCAAATTTCCCGTGTTTTTACTAAACGTGCACGCACACCTCTAGAAGTTCAACATAAAAATTAGAAATCAGAATTAGTCATTGACTCGGGCGCTATCCAGGAGACGCGAGTTCGACTCCCGCTCCAGGATGACGAAATTTTCAAGTTTTCGGATATTTTCTTACTTATCCATGTCATGCTTACACCAAAAAACGGATTCACATCTTCAAAATTTGTATCAGAATTAGTGTTATGGCGAAATGAAATGACAGTCAGATTTTCAGGGAGGGCAAGTGCCCCCTCTAGCCCCTCCCCAATGGTCCAACCACCATCTATGGAAATATAATAAGTTCTCACTATCTCAACTAAAAGCTGAAAAGGAGGATTCAAAAATGCAATTACGTATTTTGAAATCATAATTCACAAAAACAAATTGAATTACAATTCAGTTACAGTAGCAGACTTGTTGTCGCGAGGTATGTACATATTCACAATTCAGTAAGGATGATAACAGATTATGCAAACGTGATAATACATATTCATCATATATGATAATTTCCAGTATTTTTGTTTATGGTAACTAACTACTTATTTTTGCTGACATGAGGCACAAATTGAATTCAGCAAGAATGAAAACAGATTTTAATGAAATTCGTCATGCACACGAAGTTATGCAACCGTGATATGTATTCATTATACATGATAACTTCCAGTATTTTTATTCGTGGTAACTAACATTGAAGAATCCAATTGTAACTGAATTGGCTTCCACACTGGAGGTGCGTCGAACTTCGTGCCCTCATACGGGGACACCGCTCCTGAAATTTTGTATGAAAATAGATAAATCTAATCTTGAAAAAGTCAAGATGAATCCCAAAACTAAAAATTCTGGCATTCATAATTCCCTATCCCATGAATTTCTGTTATCCTCAGCATCAACATAACTGCTTATCCGAAGATTATTTTCAGATGCTGACCACGTATCACACATTTTTTTTTTTTGTGAGTCATTGTTGCTATTAGAAAATACGTACTTCACAAACAAAACTGCAAAATGGAGAACTCAGGAAAAATTAATGTGAAAATTTCTTAGGTGTGGGTAATTTCCATTTATAATAATTTCCTTTTAAAGAAAGATAAATTGTCAATAGAGTTTGGTCCTGTCATACACATCTGTATAATCATTCTTTTTTGAGAGTTGAAATATTTTTCGATTTTTTTAACACATTGCTGTATGATTATTTTTTATATGCATTAATGTAAATATAATATTAATGTATTAGTACTTGTTATGATTTATATGGCGATACCGCATATGTAAATTAATTTATTGCGATAGCGATAGCGTGCGTTGATGAAAAGAAATTGCAAAATACCTGGAGGCAGTATTGGAGAATGCCATAAAAATTATAAATATTATTGAATACCATTTTTGGTTTAAAGTGAATGAAATGATAATATGAATCATATGCATCTGAATTTGAAATTCTAATTACACTCCAACCAGTGAATGAATACGTCAATGAAGCCGTTAATTAATGGCCAGTTTAAATCATGTGATACACGTTACCAACCACCAGCATTATAGTTCATATTTTCATTTTAATATTTAACCAGGTCCACTTTAATAGTAGGCTAAATTGCCATAGTGCGATTTCATGTTCAAGGTTTCGCACTAAAACGCTTTTTTCGTTATTTATAATTCCCTTCCAGGTATTTTTAATTTTATTTAGTAACCACAATTTTTAAACACAAATTCTTCTTAGTCGCTTTACGGCAAACATTTTGTTTTGTGAGTTGCACTTTGGAAGTCAATTCCTACATTCTTGCACAATTAATATCCTCTGCTTTACAACAAAGATTGACCCCAGTTTATCTTTGATTCAAATGCAAAAAGGCAAGCATTCCTGCCTTTTTTACGCTTTCCAACAGTAGGTTAAAGAAGCGTATATGCTCCAGCTTTTTCTGTCCGTCTGTCTATCGGCACGATAACTCATGTAAAAACGGTTCGATTTCGATAAAATTTTAGTATGTGGTAGGGGACCACCAGGGGACGAACCCTATGAAAAATGGGTGAAGTGGGGTCGAAGGTCACGCCATTAGAGCGGGATCCATTTCATTGCCTTTATGCATCATAACATGCGTAAATATGGTTCGATTTCGATGAAATTTCAGTATGTGGTAGGGAACTACCTGGGCACGAACCCTATTGAAAATTGGCAAATTGGGGTCAAAGGTCAGGCAGGGCATAAGAACGGGATTTATTCCATTGCCCTTATGCGTCATAACTTGCGTAAAAAAGGTTCGATTTCGATGAAATTTTTGGTATGTGGTAAGGAACCACCTAGGAACGAAACCTATTGAAAATGGGTGGAATGGGGTCAAAGGTCAGGACATAAAAGCGGGATCCATTTCATTCCCTTTATGCGTTAATATGGTTCGATTTCGATGAAATTTTAGTATGTGGTAGGGAACCACCTGGGCACGAACCCTATTGAAAATGGGCGAAATAGGGTCAAAGGTCAGGCAGGTAAGAGCGGGATTTGTTCCATTGCCCTTATGCGTCATAACTTGCGTAAAAATGGTTCGATTTCGATGAAATTTTAGTATGTGGTAGGGAGCCACTGATGACGAACCCTATTGAAAATGGGAGAAATGGGGTCAAAGGTCAGGACACTGGAGTGGGATCTATTCCATTGCCCTTGTGCATCATAACTTACCAAAAAATGTTTCGATTGCGACAAAACGTTATCATGTTGTTCCGGAGGTATAGTGAACCGGTTCTGTTGAATATCAACGAAATGGGGTCAAAGGTCATTGCACAAAAGCAAGATTTATTCCACAGCCATTATTCTCATAACTTGCGTAAAACTGCTTCTATTGCGACAAAACTTTAGTATGTTATTCTTGAGGTGTACTGAACCGGTTCTGTTGAATATCATCGAAATGGGATCAAAGGTCAGGACACAGGAGCGAGATTTATTCCACAGCCATTATCCTCATAACTTGAGTAATAATTTCTGGTATGTTGGAAAGCGTATCATAATCAATGCATTGCATGATTTTATTAACTTGTTTGTTATTCATTGCCTTTATACTCGTACATGAGACTCTTTCCGCGGAATCGGAGAATTCCGCATATTTGTCTTCATTTTGGTCATTTCCGAGATCAATGCAAAATGCAAAACTGAAGAGAATTTGGGGCGGCGGGGGGCGGTGTTATATTCCGTCGGAACGATACTTCGCTTTTCAAAAACAGAGTGTAAATTTTCCCCGTAATCGTAATTTTTTTAGCACGATGTTGCATTCTGTATAGTATTATTGTTAAATAACATTTCATTGCATAAATGTTTGCATTTCAGCTTAAAACTGTAGGCAACAATTTGCGAAAACGGAAGTTACGACTGCGTGAAAATTTTCGTGTAATCTTCAGGCATGAGATTCTTCCGCGGATTTGAGAATTCCGCCTTTTCCGTTGTCATTCTAGTCAGGCACGAGACCGATACACAACTGTCCGAAATTTTGGGGGGATTGATGGGAGTTGGAGGGTACGTCGGAGGACAGAATTCTTAAAAATAAAAAGATAGACGAAGTGAAGATTTCTTCCGTAATCGTGATTCTTTTGTAGCCATGTTCATTCTGCCCAGTATTGTTGACAAATATAATTTTATTCCATAACTATTTGCATTTCGGCTTGGAAGGGGGGGATTTCCGAAAACGGAAGTGACGAAGTTGCAAAATTTATAAGAATTGATTCATAGGGTTCAAAATTGTATTTATGTTCTCAGTTACAGCATTTATTTAAATTAGTGAAAGCTTTGATAGCATGCATTCATGGTGCTCAGGCAGCACTGGTAGATGAAATTATTGTCATGAGAGGACATAAAAAAAGAAAGAAAATTGACAATGACTAAATAGCAAGAAAGACATCTGCAGAAAGAAAAATTAAGTATTGGATGCTGTGCAGCAGCAGTCAACAAAAGACAAACAGAAGGTAGTACGTGTTATATTCACACTTTCTTGCTGCGGGTTTAGATTTTTCACCCAGTTATGAAGTTAACCTTTTTTTTTTTTCTTCTCGTGTATGTATACAGTTACACTACGCCACTTAAGTTTGGAGCCCAGCCGATGGAAACGAAGAGATTTCGCAAGAGGACCGTTTGGCCAGATTTTAAGTACGATGGTAACATTAACCTCCGATCTCTTTCAGGCAGTTTTTAAATTCCTCAACTTGTTAACTTTCGGATCGCGTATAAAACAAGTGTTACTAGGAAAGAGAGAAAGTTTTGCGGTTTTTCGAAAAATTCATGTATAATGCTTTAAGAGGAGTGATACAGGCGGTGGTGTACCGGAAAAACTCGCCACCCCCTTGCAAAAAAATACATATTTTCGAAGCCCTTTTGCAAAAATCTACTAGCTTTCAATTATTGAATTTTTAAATTCAATATGGTTCACTAGGTTTTATGGGCGTTTCAATAATTCACATTTTTTGGGAACTAGAGGTATTTTTTCGTAAAACCAAAAATATTACACTTTAGTAAGAAAGGAAATAAAATCCGTTTATTAACGTAAAAGTATGATTATTAAAGCGTAAGCTTTCAACACCAACGGGTGCCTTCTTCAGATTTATGCGTGGATAGGCAAGACAAGAGAATTAAACAACAGAAAATTTTAAAAAACCAAACATGAACAGAATATCAGAACATGCTACACTGGTGTGCAAAAATTAAGGACGATGAGGAGAAAGTAGCATAACAGCGGAACGAGCAGGCAGAACGGACCGAAACCCCACTCAGGAGATAGACCAGGATCCGGTACAGTAGGCCATGCGCATATATGCAGCATGACGTGGGGGGGTGTCAAAAGGGTACAAAGCACACGGGCGGTGTACGCTCAGCAATTCGCCCCGGGTACTGCCCCCCCCCGGTAATAAATAAGGGCGTTTCCCCCCTCTTTCTACTTCGTTTCCGTGTCACTTTCCTATCGGGCGCTCTAGCCCAAATCTCCTAGTTTCCTATTTCTAAAGGTTGTTTTAGACCTGGGGTCATACACTCCCTTCCTAAAATCCTCTACATATGATCATGCTCAACAGTTCGGTGAAAGCTATTGCACGGTGTACATCGGTTTGAACGACGTCTAGTTGCTGCCACCGTGTGATATGGCCAACAGGCAATCCAGTAGACGACATCTGGATGACTTTACCCGATGTCGCGTCATTGGGAAGTTGGAAGAAGGTCGAAGTGTGACTAGTGTGGCCGAGGAGTTCGGGATCGCTCACAGCATCGTTTCACGAGCTTGGAGAGCATTTCAAACGACAGGAACAACTGTCCGAGAGTTTAGCAGTGGTCGTCCACGAGCAACCACGGTGGCGGACGACCGGTATATTGTCCTAAAGGCGAGAAGACATAGACGGCAGACAGCGGGAGAAATCGCAAGGCACATGCAACTGGCCCGTCCGTCATCACGTTTTACCGTGGCCAGGAGGCTGCCCAAAGGTGGTCTATTTGCACGACGACCAGTACGATGTGTGCCATTAACGCCTGCTCATCGGAGACGGCGATTTCTGTGGTGCCAGGAACACAAGAACTGGACACAGCAATGGGGTCGAGTTCTCGTTACGGATGAGGGCCGATTTAGTCTGATTAGCGATTCTGGAGAGAGCAGGGAACACGCAATCACACCTCCAACATCATCGAAAGGTACCGGTTTGGAGGTGGCGGAGTTCTCGTTTGGGGCAGTATCATGCTTGGTAGCGGTACTGTTACACGGCACTAGCAGTGTTCCTGCCGAGTCGGCCGGTAACGGTGCTTGAGACCTGAAGTACAATTTAGTTGGCCACGGCACCAGGTGAGAATCTCAGGTGCACTGCTGCACTCAAAGATTCACACCAGAACATAAAAAATGAAAAGTTGAAGAATGACCCGAAGCATAAGGCTTGGGTGAATCCACCTTGTGAACAAAATAACAACAACAAATAAAAAATAAAATAATCTAAAAAAAAAAATGATACTTTGGGATCAGAGTTGTGATGAGGTTCACCCGCAATCACCAATTCGTGACTGAGTGTAGTGGTCCGGATCTTACTCCGGTACATTCAATCCCCAACCAGCCAGTACAACACTCACTTTCGCAAATAACACATGATTCTCAAATACACAACACAACATTTAATAACGTTCTGCGAGATTTAAACAGATCCGGCGCTCTCTAGGCGCATAGACAATTGCCCCTCATATGTGGGCAGCATACGGTGTCACACTTTACTGTCGGATAACGCAGCCGACTGAGTCTCCACCGGACTATCTGAACAAGAGATACTACTCGTTTACACACTAAATAGAGCTGCAGGTGATATTCATATACAATTGCTTAGAGAATGAAAAAAAAAATTATATGCAAACGATCACATTAAAAATACTCGCGACACAAAATACACAAGCACGTTAATTTGCGGTATAAGATTATAGGTGCGAAATACTGCCAAAGTTAATTAACTAAATCTAATAAACATGCACATGCAGATCCCTTCTCCGCTAGCTTTGGCCCTGAACCAAAGTTAAAAGAAACTGTCCCGCCCAGCGGAATTTGTGGCCACACCTTCTCCCTTATTCATGTAAAAAAAGTAATCAGGAAATGGGCCCTGTAAGAAATTGAAATCTGTATGTGCAGGTATTTCCTCTGAGGTTCAGTCACTCAGCATTACTGCATCTATGTCCATGCAGCTTTGGGTGTCGGGATGGCACAAGTTCGCAGATGTGCGAAGAAAGAAAAAGGAAATATTCATCTACTTACAGTTACGTGACTTTGCTGTGCAAATCCGTTGTGCATCACATAATATCACACGACAAAAAAAAACACACACACACAGACACTTGCACCATGTGGCAGCACCGATGATTCAACACTTCACTTTGACGCTTGATGTAAATGAAGCACACAATTAAAAATGGTAATATCACGCCGCACTTTGTTGCAATGATTAGAGTGCACACTGATCTATTCTCGTGACGATTTGAAGGTGGCCGTTAAGCAAAATAGGCCCTCTCACATCTGATGTTGCGGTTTCCAAGATTGATTTTCTGTGTTCCTGGGAAATGATTTTTGTTGTCGTGAAGAAATAATTGTGAACGTCGACTGCTGGGAGAGTGGGACACATTCAATTCCGCTGCTGCTATAGTTGATTCCGTCCGTCGCTACCTTCCGTCCTTTTTGACCGTTCATTCCCAATTCAGTCAGTTCCTTTCCGTTAGCAAACCATCTACCCTGCCTGAGTACGCAGTTCAAATATGCCACTCGCAGGTTTTGTTTCCATTTTTTTTATCGAGTTGCGACCGCTAGCCCTGAGATTAATTTTCTCGGCCGAGCGAAATCAGACGTGCTTTTACCTTAAGCGTATATCGGCAACTGCTGACCGAAAACAACGCTCGAATCCACCCCTATTCTTTTCAGCGATTCTAAACTCTTAATTGCCCATTGTCCCTCGCATACGTCAGTCAAAGTATCTTTCTCGCTGACAGAGTTATGTGTCTGCTGAGGGTCTCTTGGCCCACCCACTGAAGTAAACATACGGACCACAGCGTTAAGCTACAAGCGGAAAGAAGAAAAGAAAGAAAAGTGAAAAACCACTTCGAACATTGCTGCTTCCATCCGCATTCGAAAGCACATTTCTCTCGTTCGTTTTGCAGCCCCTCTAAGACACTTGAGATAGGAATTTTTATGTTTCACTTCAGGGCTATGTGTGAGGTCTAGCAATTCAAAATGGCAAAAATATTGCGTTTCTTGCCTTCAAAAGCATTGGAGCGACTTCCCAATTATCCCGCAATTTTGTTAATTAATTTAGAGAACAGCCGAAAGAAAAAAACAACGTAAATGAGAAATAAATAAAAAAACTGAACTGTAAAAGAACATGTGAGCCTGCCGAACTGTGAATCCTAGCTGCCTCATACAATACGCGGCATGGCGGACAAATTTTAAAGTTTTCTTCAGGTTTTAGGAGGGGCGGGGGGTCCACTGTAACATTCCATCCCCCCATGAAAGAAAAAAAAGGGATGACTGGATGAAGTTTATTCATCCAATCATTCTATTTTTTTTTTTAACTGTAAACACTCAACCCTTTCCCACCGTCGCAAGGCACCTAATTCCGGACTTAAGCGCCCTGAGAGCGGAAGGAAAGTTTAAGGATTTCATCACACGTTCATTGCTACCCGTCGAGATAGGCGGAAAGAAAATTTAAATATGAGGCATAGCTTCGAGAATCCACGAGTTCCACAGATCTCTCACGTTCGATGCTCCTACGCCCGCTTTTATCTGCGCTCGATGCCAAATTCTTGCGTTCCACTGTCTTCGAGTTCCTTCTCAACATCGTAGATAATCGTGGTGTCACAGTCTTCCTGGGGATCCACTATAATCTCGACTGCTCCCCGTTTGTTAGTGTGTGGTATGGTGTTACTCGCCCTTAACACCCGCCCGTAATCATCCCTTGGTCTCAGCGACGCCCGCGAAATGATTGGAGGACTTTTGACCTGGCTTCCCTGCACTCGTAAGGGATCCACAATCATGCGGGTTCGCGCTGCAAAGGGTTCGGTTTCTGAGGGAGGCGGAATTGCTGCGGAGGGCGTTGGGTCGCCCACCTGTAGCATCCACATTGGGCTCTCCCATTCATCATCTTCATACAATTCTGCATCTTCGGACTCCCATGTGGTTCGTGCGAGGTGCTGTGACTCAGGTTCATCTCCCGCATCCCGAACTGTTTCCTGGAAATGCCACGTGTCGAATACCCTTCTCTGTGGGGCTTTAAAGATCCTATCAACATGGGTTAGGCGAGGACGCCTCATATCGTTCACCGGCACAATTTTGAAGTTAACTGGTGAAGTCTTTTCCACCACTCTAAAGGGTCCTATGGACGGTTTCATCAGCTTGCGCGATCTTGCCTTGGACGCCGAAGGGTCGTGTTGATAAACAAGATCACCCACCTTGATTTGCTTATCTACTGCCGTCCGTGCCCGATAGTCCCTTGAGTTCTGAGCTGCCTCTTCAAGGTTATCGCGAACAATTCTGAATGCTTCCTGCATTCGCATAACCAAACTCTCTGCATCATTCGGGTGCTCAGAGTAGCTCCAAGGGATTTCCTCGCTCAGCAAATGCCCAGGCATATTCAAGTCCCTTCCAAACATGAGGAAATTGGGAGTTTCCCTAGTAGCGCTGTGAGTGGCCGCTCTATACGCCATAGCTACAAAATCTGTAAACTTATCCCAATCTTTCCCAGTCGGAGAACAGTAAAGCGCTAAGGAGTGCATCACTGTACGGATACTTCGTTCCGCTTGTCCGTCAGTCTCCGGATGCCTCGGGCTCGTATTCAGTTTCTTAATGCCTAATCTTCTGTAGAGTTCGGACATTAATTCTGACAAAAAGTTCGTTCCTCTGTCAGTCAACAAAGTATGAGGTACACCATGTCTCGCTATAACGTGCGTCGAGAATTTTTCAGCTACTTCTTTGGCTGTTTGAGATTTTAAGGGGATTAGCTCAATATACTTGGTAAAAGAGTCGGTGACTACCAATAGGTACTTGTTCCCGTTCTCTGTCGTGGGAAGAGGTCCTGCGATGTCCATGGAAATTTTGGACCACGGAACTGGCACTATTTCCGGGGTAATTAAACCCGCCTTTTGGTTTCTCTTGTAGCCCCGGCGTTTTAAACACTCCTCACAACTAGCAGTGTAATTTTTTACATCAGCAAACATATTGAGCCAAAAATATTTGAGTCTAATTCGCCCCAATGTCTTTTCAAACCCTAAGTGCCCTGCGCTTATACCATCATGCTCAGCTCTCATTACCTCAGACTTTACAGAGTCAGGCACCACCAACTGTTCAGTAACAAGTCTGCGTGGACTGTTTTTGGCTGGTAAGGAAAAATGATATAGCAGGTCGTCACGCATGAAGTAGGTATCTGTGATTTTATCAACAGCAGAGTAGTCACGCCCCTCGATGCAATCGATTACTTCGACCAAATTCGGGTCTGCCCGTTGTGCAGCCTTTATGGCCTCAGCATCAAATGTAGGGCCTGGAGCCGCATCACTTGCTACCACTGCTGCAAAAACGTTTGTATTCTTCTTCCCTGGGCGATACATTACATCAAAATCATATTCGGATAGACTGAGATTCCACCTAACAAGCCTAGAGTTGGGAGTCTTTAGCGTCATCAGCCACTTTAAGGGTCTGTGATCAGTTATAACTGTAAACTGCCTACCCACTAAATATTCCCGCCAATGCGTGATGGATGCAACTATTGCCAAAGCCTCTTGCTCAGTTGCGCTGTAATTTTGTTCTGCGGGATTAAGTTTTCTGCTGAAGAATGCAATAGGATGTCTGACGCCCTCTTCGTCCTCCTGCTCGAGTATACCCGCAATAGCCAATTTGGATGCATCTGTGGTCACGAAGAATCTTTTCGAGAAATCTGGGTAAGCCAACAGCGGCTCACTTATGAGCGCCCTCCTCAATTGCTGGAAAGACTCCTCACACTGCTCCTCCCAGATAAATTTTACATTTCTCCTGGTGAGATTTGTCAAAGGTTGGGCAATGGATGCAAAATTTTTGATATGGCGCCTGTAGTAGCCCGCCATTCCCAAAAAGGCTCGGACGTGCTTAACAGTGCGTGGGGCTGGAAAATCCCGTACGGCCTCCACGTTTTCAGGGTTTGGCCTTACTCCTTGACCATCCAGAAGGTGCCCAAGATATGTAACCTCCTTGGTCGCAAACTCACATTTACTTGGCTTAATTTTAAGCTTGTGCCTTCTTAAACGTTGGAAAATTAACTCCAATTTCTCCAAGTGTTCATTTAAGGTCTTAGATGCACACAAAATATCGTCCACGTACACTAGAATGCCATCATCACGCTTGTCCAAAAACAATGAGTCTAGAGCTCTTTCAAAAGTTGCAGGACTGTTGCACAATCCAAACGGGAGACGGTTCCACTCGAAATGGCCAAATTCGCAGGAAAAAGCAGTTTTGTGCTTGTCTTGTTCCCTGATTTTGATTTGATGATACCCTGCCAAAAGGTCTATTTTCGAAAAAATTCGGCATCCATGCAAAAGAGATAGGGTCTGTTGTATTCTGGGGACTGGGTAACTGTCTTTTCTGGTTATCTGATTCAATTTTCTAAAGTCACAACAGAAACGATATGAATTGTCCCGTTTTCGAATGAAGACAATTGGGGAGCTATATGGACTATCCGACTTAGAAATAATTCCAGCATCCAGTAATTCATTCACTTGATCTTTTAATTCATTTCTAAGAGCATGCGGAACATTGTATGGGCGAAGCTTAAAGGGTTTGTCATCTGTTAGATGAATTTCATGTTCAGCGAGGTCAGTGCCCTGCAAATCTATGGGATCCCGTGCAAAAACATCGGAATATGTCATCAGCAATTCCAAAACCTTCTCACGTTCAAAATAATTCAAATGCTCCAATTTAAAATCACCGGCAGACACAGGCAAAGTACCGCGCTGCGTTACACCTATTTCCCGTGAATTCTGAGTGATTTCCACAGGTTCTACTTGAAATAGCTTAGTATGTTTGTTTAACCAAATAGGGGAACTACTAGTGTTTGCTACTTTTACATCATATAAACCACTTGATGCGACATTATTAACAGACCGTGCCAAAAGTAATCCATCTTTGCGTGCACGTGGATGCGGTTCAAACAAGACAGTCTGTACTCTCATACGAGGCGGTGTTCCCAACTTCACTTGAAGGAACATTTCTGCGTTGGGAGGGACACAAGTTTTCTGCGCCAGGGAGGCAACAGTCACCCCTCCTCAAGCATATCGTCCGCGTCCCTCTCTTTCTGCGGAGAGCACTGCGTGGGTGGGGGTCGGGAAACAACAGCTGATTCGAATGGGCAGAGAAGGTTTAGTGATGTGTTCGCATCGCATCAATTCCTAACAATGCTGAGTAATTTTCACTCAGCGGGTATTTTGACACATGGGCTTTGACAAAGATATTTCTTCCTTTGATTCGCAGGTTAACGTTGTAACATCCTAAGGTTGGAATGATTTCCCCTGTGATGCTTTTTATCCTTAAATCTGAATTGATGGGAGTCAATTTCCTGCGACCTTTCAATCTTAAATAAGCATCTTTCGCCAAAAGAGTTACCGAGGATCCCGTGTCGACTAATAACTTAATTTTGTCACCTTCGAGATCTGCGTTAATAATCGGCAAATTGTCCCCACTTTGAATAGAAACATAACGCACCCGAGAGGATTTAAACTCTGACTGGGCCGAGATACCTCTTACAAATCGACCCTTATTTAGTTTAAAGACTTATTCTTGGAATCTGGTTTCTGTGTACCAAATTTTCCTGATACCTCGTAATGAGAATCTCTTCCACTTCCTCTGCTATATACCTGTTTGGGTATTGTCTCCGTCCTATTTGACCCATCCAAATTAGGGCACAACCGGATCACGTGGCCTTCTAATCCACACCCAAAGCACAAAATTCTACTTTTGCTGCGCCGTGTTTGTTGCGATCCACAATTCTCCTCGAGTGAATCATTTCGATTACCGAAACCCCGGCGATCATCTGGCCTTGTTTCCTTCCATCTAGCTCGTTCCGCCCCGAAGAGCTGGGGGTTAGATCGCTGAAATGTCTCTCTATTTCTCTCATTCCCTTCCGATTTCCTGTCTTCTCTTCCCTGAGAATTCCCGACTAACTGCCCTACCGTATTCTCCGTGGCTTCCAAACGCGACAACATCTGTTGCAAAGTGCGGGCCAGCATTACCGACTCCTCGTCCCCTCTGCCTCCTTCCACCGTATTCACCAAAGTTTTTCTACCCATGAGTGCTAAATTCTCCTCCTCTTGAATTGCGATAAGAACTGCAGCATCCAAAGTTTCCGGGTATTTTGTTAGTACCCAACGCCTAATCGATTCAGATAACCCTGAAATAAATTGGCACATCGCTTCTTGATCCCTGTGCTTCCTTGTCTCTTCGGACATATCCGACTTATGACCATGATATTTCGTAGCTGCGCTCTTAAGACGTGTTGCGTACTGCCGAACGTCTTGTCCTGGCAATTGCACACAATTCATAAACTGCTTCATTCGCGTTACCAATGGCTCTTCGGCTTGGAAGCGATCAATGACAAACCGTTTAAAATTTACATATTCGGTTTCTGCCCTCAGCTCCTCGCTATCAGATAGAAATTCAGCTGCTCTCTCCCGAAATTTAGATTTTGCAATCGCGAGTTTAGTTTGCTCACACCATCTACCCACCATCGCTACACTTTCGACATCCTGAAAAAAGTGTTTAGCACGATACAGCGGATCAGTGCCTGTAAATAGCCTCAACATGTTTATGCATCCCGCTATTTGCTCACCGTAAACCATAGGTGCGGCTAAAGCTGTTTGTCTCAGCTGTGATGTACCCGCTGTACTTGTAACAGGTGTACTCTCTTCCGGAACAATTGCAGCCTCAGTGCTCACATGTTCTCCGTCAGAGTGACCATCAGAATCATCTGAATCCACGTGACTCGCAGATGACGATTTCTTCGTGTTAGCCATTTTGTTTTTCTTACCCACTAAAATTATGGCAGTTCTTAGAAAACAGCTTAAGGCTTACTTAATGCTAAATTATACAAAATTCGCACCGAACAAAATTAAATAAAAATAGTAATGGCAGTCAATTCGCACTTATTTTACGAACATGAGTGTTGTTCCGCTAGCTGCAAAATATAGGTATCGATCCTGGGACAACGGCACCATTAATGTTACACGGCACTAGCAGTGTTCCTGCCGAGTCGGCCGGTAACGGTGCTTGAGACCTGAAGTACAATTTAGTTGGCCACGGCACCAGGTGAGAATCTCAGGTGCACTGCTGCACTCAAAGATTCACACCAGAACATAAAAAATGAAAAGTTGAAGAATGACCCGAAGCATAAGGCTTGGGTGAATCCACCTTGTGAACAAAATAACAACAACAAATAAAAAATAAAATAATCTAAAAAAAAATGATACTTTGGGATCAGAGTTGTGATGAGGTTCACCCGCAATCACCAATTCGTGACTGAGTGTAGTGGTCCGGATCTTACTCCGGTACATTCAATCCCCAACCAGCCAGTACAACACTCACTTTCGCAAATAACACATGATTCTCAAATACACAACACAACATTTAATAACGTTCTGCGAGATTTAAACAGATCCGGCGCTCTCTAGGCGCATAGACAATTGCCCCTCATATGTGGGCAGCATACGGTGTCACACTTTACTGTCGGATAACGCAGCCGACTGAGTCTCCACCGGACTATCTGAACAAGAGATACTACTCGTTTACACACTAAATAGAGCTGCAGGTGATATTCATATACAATTGCTTAGAGAATGAAAAAAATTATATGCAAACGATCACATTAAAAATACTCGCGACACAAAATACACAAGCACGTTAATTTGCGGTATAAGATTATAGGTGCGAAATACTGCCAAAGTTAATTAACTAAATCTAATAAGCATGCACATGCAGATCCCTTCTCCGCTAGCTTTGGCCCTGAACCAAAGTTAAAAGAAACTGTCCCGCCCAGCGGAATTTGTGGCCACACCTTCTCCCTTATTCATGTAAAAAAAGTAATCAGGAAATGGGCCCTGTAAGAAATTGAAATCTGTATGTGCAGGTATTTCCTCTGAGGTTCAGTCACTCAGCATTACTGCATCTATGTCCATGCAGCTTTGGGTGTCGGGATGGCACAAGTTCGCAGATGTGCGAAGAAAGAAAAAGGAAATATTCATCTACTTACAGTTACGTGACTTTGCTGTGCAAATCCGTTGTGCATCACATAATATCACACGACAAAAAAAAACACACACACACAGACACTTGCACCATGTGGCAGCACCGATGATTCAACACTTCACTTTGACGCTTGATGTAAATGAAGCACACAATTAAAAATGGTAATATCACGCCGCACTTTGTTGCAATGATTAGAGTGCACACTGATCTATTCTCGTGACGATTTGAAGGTGGCCGTTAAGCAAAATAGGCCCTCTCACATCTGATGTTGCGGTTTCCAAGATTGATTTTCTGTGTTCCTGGGAAATGATTTTTGTTGTCGTGAAGAAATAATTGTGAACGTCGACTGCTGGGAGAGTGGGACACATTCAATTCCGCTGCTGCTATAGTTGATTCCGTCCGTCGCTACCTTCCGTCCTTTTTGACCGTTCATTCCCAATTCAGTCAGTTCCTTTCCGTTAGCAAACCATCTACCCTGCCTGAGTACGCAGTTCAAATATGCCACTCGCAGGTTTTGTTTCCATTTTTTTTATCGAGTTGCGACCGCTAGCCCTGAGATTAATTTTCTCGGCCGAGCGAAATCAGACGTGCTTTTACCTTAAGCGTATATCGGCAACTGCTGACCGAAAACAACGCTCGAATCCACCCCCTATTCTTTTCAGCGATTCTAAACTCTTAATTGCCCATTGTCCCTCGCATACGTCAGTCAAAGTATCTTTCTCGCTGACAGAGTTATGTGTCTGCTGAGGGTCTCTTGGCCCACCCACTGAAGTAAACATACGGACCACAGCGTTAAGCTACAAGCGGAAAGAAGAAAAGAAAGAAAAGTGAAAAACCACTTCGAACATTGCTGCTTCCATCCGCATTCGAAAGCACATTTCTCTCGTTCGTTTTGCAGCCCCTCTAAGACACTTGAGATAGGAATTTTTATGTTTCACTTCAGGGCTATGTGTGAGGTCTAGCAATTCAAAATGGCAAAAATATTGCGTTTCTTGCCTTCAAAAGCATTGGAGCGACTTCCCAATTATCCCGCAATTTTGTTAATTAATTTAGAGAACAGCCGAAAGAAAAAAACAACGTAAATGAGAAATAAATAAAAAAAACTGAACTGTAAAAGAACATGTGAGCCTGCCGAACTGTGATTCCTAGCTGCCTCATACAATACGCGACATGGCGGACAAATTTTAAAGTTTTCTTCAGGTTTTAGGAGGGGGGGGTCCACTGTAACAGTACTAACCTCCACGTCTTCCAAGGAGGTTCAGTCACTGGTGTCCGCTATTGTACCGAGTTTCTCCTGCCTCACGTGCGTCTGTTTAGAGGTGCTGTGGGTCCTGAGTTCCTCTTCATGGACGACAACGCTACACCTCATCGTACAGTGGCTGTCGCAGAGCTGTTGGAGAGTGAATATATTCAACGCATGGATTGGCCCGCAAGGTCCCCATACCTAAATCTAATCGAACACGTGTGGGACCTTCTCGGGAGACGCTTGGCAGCACGTCTCCAGCAGCCAGCAACGATTCCGCAGCTGCGATTGGCGCTACAAGAGGAATGTGCCGCGATGCCTCAACAGCTCCTTGACAATTTGGTCCTCAGCATGGACAGACGTAAATCCTGCAACGCAGCCAGGGGTGATCATATCCCCTACTAAAGACTGGATTTTTCTTGGCAGCCTCCTGTCAGATGGACGTTTCTGTCTTCTGTCCAATTGTGCTCGAAGCTACCTTTTCAATAAAGTGCCTTTGTATCCTTTGGATTCCTTGTTTGGACAGTTTAGCTCACTTGTCCCATATTCTTACATCTTGGGGATCTTATATTATGATTTGAGTCGATGTGGAGCCCTTCTGCATGACGTTACATTCGAAAAACCGTATCGTCCTTAATTTTTGCACGCCAGTGTACGAGTCCGGATTCCAAAAAGCCGGTAGAGACGTTAAACAGTCAGAGAGGTGCGTTTGAAAAGTTTCTGCAGCAGTGTACGTACTTCCGGAAGCACTAACATTCCTAAATCACCGGAAGTTAAGCCTAACCTGGATGAATCATTCACTTCCAGTCTTACAAAAGCGAGTGAACTATTAAACTTAAGCAATATTGATCGATCTGGTGACTACGAGTCTAAAAGACGCTCACAAAATATCAGTAGAGTTCAAAAAATTTTAAATTCTGTCTTTCATTGTTGGTTAATTTTCAAACATCTTGATGTTTCGTTAAACTGTACAGATAACTGAAAAAAAACCCGCCCCGTGGCGCAGTGGTCTAAGTGA
Organism: Macrothele yani; assembly: GCA_039090855.1. Lineage (NCBI taxonomy): Eukaryota > Metazoa > Arthropoda > Arachnida > Araneae > Macrothelidae > Macrothele > Macrothele yani. The sequence continues at coordinate 69,980,739 of CM076998.1, forward strand.
TGGCCTCTGATCATTCGTCCGAAAGGGGTCCGGGTTCGAATCCCTGTGAGGCATGGATGCTGTGTTTATCTTACGGCACTGGCTTTCTCCCTTCCTTGGAACCAGTGACCCTAAATTAGGGACGGGGGACTGCTTATAGCCCATTGAATTGCTCACGGTGGTTGTTAAACTTCCAATAAAAAATATAACTAATAAACTACAGTATGTTTTAAGTGTAGAGTATGTTTTATGTTTAGTGTAAGGGGGAGGTTAAAGCAAGGGGTCCCATGGCTGCTAAGGGCGGCTGTGAACAAACTGGACGCAAGCGATTTAAGAGCCATGAAGTTGCTCAGCACAAATAAGTATGGCGTTGCTATATTTCCCCTTACTCGAGTAATTATTTTATACAAGAATATACACTATCTACCAACAAATAATTGGACACCCCTGCAATCGACGATATCTGCGGTCCTGATACACGTCACAGCCGCCTGGTTGAGAGTATGCCCCGGAGGGTCGCAGCTGTAATCGCCACTCGTGGAGGTTCCACCAACTATTGAAGGTAAATAAAGTTCGTTTTTCTTTGCTATCAAGGTGTCCAATTACTTGTTGGTAGATAGTGTATATACTTTGTATACATTAAGACATTTTTCTGATTTATCAAGGCGGACAAAAATTGCATTTTTGATTTCTTGATGTTCACTACCACGTAAGCTAACCATAAAAACGTTAGGGGGCATTAAAATTCGCACTTTTGACTTCACCTGAAAAGATTACTACCGGGTCACTTTACCGTGCTCACGGCGCGTTGGCGTAATGAGAAAGCTTGTAGTACTATTTATTACGTTTCTAGCCAGTGGCCCAGTCATTAATAGAGACTGGATTATACGCACTAAAAAACGGCAGGATATGCATGCAAGTATGCACTTAAAATGGAAAAAATGCCCTTACAATTTTAGTTATTTATGGTCTGTGGACACAGAAACGACTTTTCGAATATGAATTTTGTGAACCACACACAAATTAATATATACAGTGAAACCTGCATTAACGGACACCTCCTAACAACGGTAACGTCCAAACAACGGCAAAGTTTGGTTGGTACAAAGAAACTGTGGTAAGATCAACATTAGAGATGGCCTCCCAACAACGGAACCTCTAAAGAGTGGTCAACGAACACCCCAATCAGTCACGAAGGAGATATAATCGGCACCTTCTTCTTTAGAATTTTACCTAGCTCCTTCAGTACTTCTGCGGGTTAGTTAGACGGGAAGAAAGATGTTACTAAAGAAACTGTGCCGCGGGTAGGTTGGGTTGCACAAAAAGTTTAGTTACGAGTTGCATACAAAAACTTTTTTAAAGTTCGGTTCGACGTGTGACAATTACAAGAGGAAAGCTCTAGTTTCTGTGTTTGTCTCATCCCACATCCAGTCCAGCGAGGGTGGGTGCTGGCGTTTCGAATATTGCCCGTTTGCAACGGTGTCTTTTGGTTTGGTCCATGTGGGTCCTGTTCCTGCTTTCCCGACAGTGGCCGAACTGTACAGTTGCACTTCACTGTCTCTAAAATTGTTCTGTTTTATTTCCCATAGAGTACTGGACTCTAATCTCTGAATACCTTTTTCTTATGGCAGTCTAAGACCAGGAGTCAGACACTACCCTCTTAAAACACCCTATACTACGATTAATTGTTAAAGTTTAACCGGGGATCATTCAATTCTAGTGAACAATGATGGATATAACCAGAAAAACTCTTGCATTCAAACTGCTATTTTTGGTTCAAATATTCAGCCGAAAACAATCCTAATATTTACTATTTTAAATCTTGGATATTTTCATTCTTTGACTATGCTCAGGTTTCAGTGGATTAACACGCAATCAGCATTTTGATATTCACATCGCTACAATCGCTGACCATCTCTGCCTCTAATTCCGTATTGACTTCCTGGATTTGTTCTGCCTAAAGAGAACTGGAAAACAGTATTATTTGTAATATGGGCGTAATCTCCAAACATCAGCCACCTAAACTGTTACTTTTTGCTGATTCGAGCGGGAACCGTTGTTCGGAAGTTTCACCAGGGGCATACTGATAGCCCCCGCAACCTCAGCATTGCGGGGAGTAAAGGGTCTTCACGGCCAAGAGGGCGGGCCGCCTCAGACATCATAAGAAACTACTTAAAGAAATAGCCAGACGTTTTTTACTGCAGCTTTGAAAGAAGCGCGTAGCCTCACTTCCCCTAATCCATTTCCCCTAATTCCCGTTTGCCCTAATCACGTTTACCCCAATGGCGTTTCCCCGAAATCGCTTTTACCCGAATTCCCATTTCCCCTAATTTCGTTTCCCCCTAAATCTCACTTCCCCTAATTCACGTTTGCCCTAAACACGTTTACCCCAATGGCGTTTCCCCGAAATCGCTTTTACCCGAATTCCCATTCCCCCTAATTTCGTTTGCCCTAATCTCGTTTCCCCTAATTCCTGTTTGCCCTAAACGCGTTTACCCCAATGGCGTTTCCCCGAAATCGCTTTTACCCGAATTCTCATTTCCCCTAATTTCCTTTCCCCTAATCTCGGTTCCCCTAAATCTCGCTTCCCCTAATTCGCATTTGCCCTAAACACGTTTACCCCAATGGCGTTTTCCCGAAATCGCTTTTACCCGAATTCCCATTTCCCCTAATTTCCTTTCCCCTAATCTCGGTTCCCCTAAATCTCGTTTCCCCTAATTCGCATTTGCCCTAAACACGTTTACCCCAATGGCGTTTCCCCGAAATCGCTTTTACCCGAATTCCCAATTCCCCTAATTTCGTTTCCCCTAATCTCGTTTCCCCTAAATCTCACTTCCCCTAATTCACGTTTGCCCTAAACACGTTTACTCCAATGGCGTTTCTCCGAAATCGCTTTTACCCGAATTCCCATTTCTCCTAATTTCGTTTGCCCTAATCTCGTTTCCCCTATTTCACGTTTGCCCGCATCAAGTTTTTCCTAATTCGCGTTTTCCTTATTTCGCGTTTGCCCTAATTCATGTTTGGTTTTTATTAACCGAAATAAAACGGTGGGTCTTGATATCTCAAGAGAATTATTCTTTCCTTTCTTGTTGGTGATGTCGATAACCATGTCAACAAAAGTGTAAAGAAGTGCACATGGTGAGGACCATTATACGATTAGTCCTTAACGCAGCCATTGTATCTGTCACGACCCCCCCGTCCGCTACCCTTCCTCACAGATAAAGTACTACATCGCATTAAACTTTTATTAAAGCAAGAGATACTATTGAAAAGCATTCGCTAGAATTGTGAACGCAGAAGGCCCACTTTTTAAGAGTTCTTAGCGTACTAGACCCCTCCCTTCTCCCTACCGCACGAGACTCTAAGCATGAGCCGTGGAAATGCCTTTTGCTAATTGAGTTCCCCCTTAACAGTAGACGTCAGTTTGTCCTGTTTGAATGTTTTCTCAGTTAGCACCATCACTGATTGGGTGTAGGAGAACTGGCCATCGGTGAACTGGCCACAAAAATTTTAACAGGCCGTATAAAAATTGCGTTTTCGACCGCTTCGTGGCCACGTTCTTGGAAGTTGGTTATCTGAATCACATAAAGTTTCCGTAATTTCGTCCTTTCTTAATTGCGATTATTAATGTAATTCTTTAAAAAAAATGTTTATGATCTACAACTGAACAAAAGATTTCAGGATTTACAAACTGCAAGTCTGCAATTAATTATCTGAGGGCATGTGCTGCCTCACGAAACCTTTCGGGGGAGGGGGTGGGTAACACCAAAAGTATAAAATATAAAGAATTTCTGGTCTGATCGGGAGATTTTCAGCATTTACATGTGCTGCTTCAAGAAAACTGTCGGGGGGGGGGTCACACGTTTACAATGTTAAGTTAAACGAAATTTGTTTCGGATTTTATGGATTTTTACACTGCCTGAAAATAAACATCTTTCCTTTTCTTTCTGTTGAACTTGAAATCCAAAAAGGATAAAGAAAATTTTTGTAATTTAAAAAAAAAATTACAATGCCCCTTTTTTCGTTCCTGAGAATTGATAGCGGCAATAAGGTGCACAAAATCCTCTTTTCAAATTTTTACTGTCTGTAGCAGTGGCTTACGCCGATAGATCGTTTTTTTTTTTTTTTGAGTGGAGGTTTAACGACCACCGTGAGCAACTCAAATGGGCTATAAGCAGTCGCCCGTCCCTAATTTAGGGTCACTGGTTCCAGGGAAGGGAGAGAGCCAGTGCCGTAAGACAAACACAACATCCATGCCTGACCGGGATTCGAACCCGGACCCCTTACGGACGAATGATCAGAGGCCAACGCCTTAGACCACTGCGCCACCGGGGCGGCAGATCGTTTTCCAAACTTAGAAATATGAAAAGTTACTTCTGATTAAATGTGAAACAGCAACGACTTTTTTTTTCGTTAGTAATTAAAACAAAATTGCTACAGACTTAGACAATTTGGACATTGTTAAAAAGTTTGTAACAAAAGAAAAACAAAAGCTACAAAAGTTAATTTTACCTGAAACTACGTTTGTTTGTGTGCTTTCTTAAAGCTTTAGTTTTTAATTTATAGGAAAAATAATTTCATTTATAATTTCCTTTAATACGAAAACCAATTATTTCGAATTCTACTTTCAGTTTTATACAATTTATTTGAATATGTACCAATAGAAGATATTTTTTGGTTAGAATAGTTCAAGAGACGCCCGTCATGTTCAATGTTATATATATACAAACTGAATTTCAGGATATTCATCACTGCTGCGTTGCGCGTCATGATCTTCAGAATGTGTGCTAAAAAATTTTGTTTTAAAATTCGGTTTTAAATTTTGTCCTTAACTCTGCTTTTGGGTATATATATATATATACTTAAGAGCAAAACTGAAAACTAAGGAAAAACTTTAGAATTTAAAACGAAGGTTGCAAAATAACCTGAAAATCAAAACGCGCAACGCAGCACTTTTGAAAATTCAGAATTCACATTCTATAAAGAAGATACCTAAGCAAAAAAATACATATATAATTTTGACTCACACCTAGTACAACATAGAAAAGGTTATGTATCTACCTGTGTGAGTAAAAGGAGAAAAGATAAAAAAATAAAATAAAACAACGGAATGTAGAAGGTGTCGAGAATACTGAGCCTTGGCTTTATCAAGGACCAGCAAAAACTCTGCATTTTCTCACTTCCACAAAGACCTAGTTGGAAATGGGTTACTGCAAGGCCATAGATGCAAGTAACATTCCCACCTAAAATAGTTTAAAAAATATATATAAGTCATGTCCTCCGTAGAGTTGCATGACCTAGCACAAGTTAACAATTTCGCTTGCATCCATTAACCTTCCTGGGCCTTGCAGAAACCCATTTCCAACTAGGTCTTTGTGGAAGTGAGAAAATGCAGAGTTTTTGCTGGTCCTTGATAAAGCCAAGGCTCAGTATTCTCGACACCTTCTACATTCCGTTGTTTTATTTTATTTTTTATCTTTTCTCCTTTTACTCACACAGGTAGATACATAACCTTTTCTATGTTGTACTAGGTGTGAGTCAAAATTATATATGTATTTTTTTGCTTAGGTATCTTCTTTATAGAATATATATATATATACCCTGGGTCATACGCAGCTATATATGCTGCAGAGTATGACCCAGGAACTTGCTGACAAGAGTAAAGAAGTGAGATTAAAAATGAACTTTCAGAAGACAAAAGTGATGTACAATGCTTTTACAAAATATGAAAATTTATCGATTGATGGGGAAAAGCTGGAGATAACCAATACCTACATTTATCTTGGACAGCAGATATCAAGTGAGGGTCACATTGATGAAGAAATTAATCGGCGTACAAAACTTGCCTGGAGATCTTTTGGAAGAAGTAGTATAATTTTCAAGAGCAATATGCCATTATGTCTTAAAAGAAAAGTGTTTGATCAATGCATCCTTCCAGTGCTTACGTATGGTGCAGAGACGTGGACCTTAACTAAAAGAGATATACAAAGGCTGCAGACAACTCAAATAGCATGGAGAGGTGCATGCTTGGTGTAACCAGGAGAGATAAGAAGAGGAACTCGTGGATCAGAAAAATGACAAGAGTGGAAGACATCATGATCAGAGTAAAATCCCTGAAACGGCAATCGGCTGGACATGTTGCCAGAAGAACGGACCATCGATGGACAGCCGAAATTTTAGATTGGATTCCAAGGGACAGGAAAAGACCCAGAAGAAGACCACATTGGAGATGAGTGGATGAAACTCGAAAGCATGCGGGAGTGAGATGGGTGGATGAAATTCAAAAGCATGCGGGGGAGTGAGATGGTGGAGACTGGGTCAAAACAGACCGTAGTGGAAGAAACTTGGTGAGATCTTTATTCATCTGGCAGTAGATTGAAAATGGTTGATGATGATGATTAAATATACATATATTTTCCTGAATTTGACGATAAAAAATTACATACAACGATTTATTTCCTGAATTTCACGATAAATCCGATTTTTTCCCCTGAATTTTGGCGATAAAGGAAACGTTTTATTTCACTCAACGAAAATCAGGACAAACATGAATTGGGGAAAACGCGAATCAAGGCAAAGGAGAATTAGAACAAACTTGATACAGTAAACGTTTTTAGGGGAAACTTTGATACGGACAAACGTGTTTAGGGCAAACGTAAATTAGGGGAAATGAGATTTAGGAAACGAAATTAGGGGAAATGGGAATTCGGGTAAAAGCGATTTCGGGGAAACGCCATTGGGGTAAACGTGTTTAGGGCAAATGCGAATTAGGGGAAACGAGATTTAGGGGAACCGAGATTAGGGGAAACGAAATTAGGGGAAATGGGAATTCGGGTAAAAGCGATTGCGGGGAAACGCCATTGGGGTAAACGTGTTTAGGGCAAATGCGAATTAGGGGAAACGAGATTTAGGGGAACCGAGATTAGGGAAACGAAATTAGGGGAAATGGGAATTCGGGTAAAAGCGATTGCGGGGAAACGCCATTGGGGTAAACGTGTTTGGGTCAAATGCGAATTAGGGGAAACGAGATTTAGGGGAACCGAGATTAGGGGAAATGAGAATTCGGGTAAAAGCGATTTCGGGGAAACGCCATTGGGGTAAACGTGTTTAGGGCAAATGCGAATTAGGGAAACGAGATTTAGGGGAACCGAGATTAGGGGAAACGAAATTAGGGGAAATGGGAATTCGGGTAAAAGCGATTGCGGGGAAACGCCATTGGGGTAAACGTGTTTAGGGCAAATGCGAATTAGGGGAAACGAGATTTAGGGGAACCGAGATTAGGGGAAACGAGATTTAGGGGAACCGAGATTAGGGGAAACGAAATTAGGGGAAATGGGAATTCGGGTAAAAGCGATTGCGGGGAAACGCCATTGGGGTAAACGTGTTTAGGGCAAATGCGAATTAGGGGAAACGAGATTTAGGGGAACCGAGATTAGGGGAAACGAAATTAGGGGAAATGGGAATTCGGGTAAAAGCGATTGCGGGGAAACGCCATTGGGGTAAACGTGTTTAGGTCAAATGCGAATTAGGGGAAACGAGATTTAGGGGAACCGAGATTAGGGGAAATGAGAATTCGGGTAAAAAGCGATTTCGGGGAAACGCCATTGGGGTAAACGTGTTTAGGGCAAATGCGAATTAGGGGAAACGAGATTTAGGGGAACCGAGATTAGGGGAAACGAAATTAGGGGAAATGGGAATTCGGGTAAAAGCGATTGCGGGGAAACGCCATTGGGGTAAACGTGTTTAGGGCAAATGCGAATTAGGGGAAACGAGATTTAGGGGAACCGAGATTAGGGGAAACAGAAATTAGGGGAAATGGGAATTCGGGTAAAAGCGATTGCGGAAACGCCATTGGGGTAAACGTGTTTAGGGCAAATGCGAATTAGGGGAAACGAGATTTAGGGGAACCGAGATTAGGGGAAACGAAATTAGGGGAAATGGGAATTCGGGTAAAAGCGATTGCGGGGAAACGCCATTGGGGTAAACGTGTTTAGGTCAAATGCGAATTAGGGGAAACGAGATTTAGGGGAACCGAGATTAGGGGAAATGAGAATTCGGGTAAAAGCGATTTCGGGGAAACGCCATTGGGGTAAACGTGTTTAGGTCAAATGCGAATTAGGGGAAACGAGATTAGGGCAAACGAAATTAGGGGAAATGGGAATTCGGGTAAAAGCGATTTTGGGGAAACGCCATTGGGGGAAACGAGATTAGGGGAAACGAAATTAGGGGAAATGGGAATTCGGGTAAAAGCGATTTTGGGGAAACGAGATTTAGGGGAAACGAAATTAGGGGAAACGGGAATTAGGGAAACGGGTGTTCACCGAAAGAAGTATTAAAAAGAAAGGTAGTTTTTAGTTGTTGTTTTTCGCACTATAAATTTATAAAAACTGGATTATGAGAATGCAGTTATTCCAGAGCAATAGTTACTTTTCCAGGTAAATTAACAAGAGAATGTAAAATAAATATCAGTTCAAGTGGTGCGAACATTTCAATGAATGAAATGTTGAGAACATTTGATGAATGAGATGTCAACATTTTTTGTTTTGATCGAACTTTTAACGAACACCGTGAACAACTCAGTTGACCGTCCCTAATTTAGGGCCCCTGGCTCCAGGGAACGGTGAGAGCCATTTGTGTTACACGTAATTAAGTGCAATAATTTTTGTTTTACGAAAAACACCTGTAGGTTCCAAAGAATTTCAATTATTAAAACGTTCATGAAGACTAGTGAATAATATAGAATTTAAAATTTTAAATAACTGAAAGCAAATACGTAGATTTTTGCAAAAGAGCCTCGAAAAGAACTGGGAGGGGTGGGGGGTGGAGCGAGTTTTTCAGTACGCCACTGGGTTTTACTGTATTATTCTTAAACATAACAACTAATCATAAGTTATAACTGATATACTGTATAATGAATGAACAAAAAGCTCCTTAAATGATATATTTTCATATACCATTATTTTTTTCTTGCAATAGACCACAGTATATTTTTTGTAAGTGTTCAACTGTTAGGTTTTGTCATTTGTGTCATCTAAAACCATTTTTATGGCAGAAAATGTTCTCTTCTCGCCTACATACAGGCGTTATTGGGCAGTGTTTATAGTGCTTCCCTTTCGTTGGTGGAACTTGTGACTGCAATTCGTAACCATCAGTGTTAATTGACAAAATCATTAACTTTTATTAATCCCTTAAACCCGGAGTTTTTATTTAAAACAGCTTTTAGTTTTCCTTTAATTTTTTCTCCAATTTCACCGGGCTTTATTTCTTCAATTGCATCACGAAATGCTGCAATATTGCAGCTTTGTGATGCTCGCTGGTAGGCAGGAAAAATGTGCCTCGATCATTCATGGATTTTTTTGTAGCGAGTTGTCAGAAAGCATTTCTTGAGAAGTAAAAATGGCACAGGCATCAGCACTGTCTAACGAGTTTACGTTACTTACTGATTCAAGATTTTTATTTATCCATGTTCTCCGCTTAGGCAAACGGGCTGTGGTGGAAGCGAAAGATGGAGATACATTTTTTGTAAATTTTGATTCTCATCGGAGCTTTAAGAATACCGTTTTCACGCACAAGATAAACATTTTTAGCGCGTCTTTTGTAAAAAAGATCGTGCTTATGTTATCGGTTTGCCCGTCCGTCCGTACCCACGGTATCTCTGCAACTATTAGTTCGATTTGAAAAATTCTTTTTGCATTCGAAAGCTTGAAATATGCGAATGATGATCCTTCATTTCGTTTTTTACGATGTACAATTTCCCTGCTAGAGGGCGTAAATGCAGATGATGTCGAATTCAAAAATACGTTTTATTCCACATATTTGCTTCTAAACATCCGATTGAAAAAAATTTTATCTTTCGATTCCATTTATGTCGAAGAGTATTTTGGATATAGTTTTTTTTAAATTAAGCATAGATTTCCCGCTAGGGGGCGTAAAAGTAAATTGCATTATTTCCGATAACTCTTCTTCTAAAACTCCGATTTGGCAATTTTTCTTTCAGCGGATATATCTCCTGATGCACAATCTTTTGCATATAATTTCGAATTTTTGGTAAAGGATACTTTGGCCACCAGGGGGCGTAAGTGTTGATTTTCGCTTCTGATGTATTCGCCATAAAATCTGAGCTTCTAAAATATCGATTGAAAAAATTCTTTCGTGGACTGATGCCACTCACATCGATAAACCTTTTCGGAATATTTTCTTCCTAAAATATTCCACAGTTTCTCCGCCAAGGGGCGTAGATGTATATCTTATTTTTGTCAATATCTCGACTTCTAGGAGTCCGATTTGAAAAATTCCTTCTTTGTTGGATAGTGTTTTCCGTGTGACATGTTTTCACATAATTTCAAAATTTTCAAGTAATTCGTAGACTTTCCGCTAGGGGGCGTAAAGGTAAATTGCGTTTTCCCCTATATCTCTGCTTCTAAATCTCTGATCTGAAAAATTCTTTCTGCACCGGATACAGCTCTTGATGGGAAATCGTTTGCACATAATTTCTAATTTTATTAAAGAAATGGTTTGGTCACCAGGGTCCGTAAACCTTAATTTCCGTTTCTGATGTATGTGCAGCAAAATATGAGCTTCTAAATTCTCGATTGAAAATAACATCTTTTGTAGGCCGATACACTCATGTCGACAAACCTTTTAGAAACATTTTCTTCGTAAAATGGTGCACGGTTTCTACGCCAGGGCGTAGATGTATATCTTATTTTTGTCAATATCTCGACTTCTAAGAGTCCGATTTAAAAAATTCCTTCTTTGTTGGATAGTGTTTCTAGTGTGACATGTTTTTCCAATAAATTCAAAATTTTCAAGTAATTCATAAACTTTCCGCTATGGGGCGTAAAGGTAAATTGCGTTTTCTCCTATATCTCTGCTTCTAAATCTCCGATCTGAAAAATTCTTTCTGCACTGGATACAGTTCCTTATGGGAAATCGTTTGCACGTAATTTCAAATTTTTGTAAAAAAATGTTTGGCCACCATGTGACGTAAGTCTTAACTTCCGCTTCTGATGTATTTGCAGCAAAATATGAGCTTCTAAAATCTCGATTGAAAAAAAGTCTTTTGTGGACCGATACTACTCATGCCGACAAACATTTTAGGGACATTTTCTTCTTGAAATAATGCATGGTTTCTAAGCCAGGGGGCGTAGATGTATATCTTATTTTTGTCAATATCTCTACTTCTAAGAGTCCGATTTGAAAAATTCCTTCTTTGTTGGATAGTGTTTCCGATGCGAAATGTTTTTCCTATAAATTCAAAATTTTCAAATAAATCATAGACTTTCCGCTAGAGCGCACAATGGTAAATTGCGTTTTCTGCTCCTAAAACTCCGATTTGAAAAATTCCTTCTTTGTTGGATAGTGTTTCCGATGCGAAATGTTTTTCCTATAAATTCAAAATTTTCAAGTAAATCATAGACTTTCCGCTAGAGCGCACAATGGTAAATTGCGTTTTCTGCTCCTGAAACTCCGATTTAAAAAATTCTTCCTGTATCGCATACAAGACTTGACGGAAAATATTTTTCACGTAATTTCTAATGTTTGGTAAAGAATGGTTTGGCCACCAGGGGTCATAAGTGTTAATTTCTACTTCTGATGTATTTGTAGCAAAAGCTGGGCTCCTGTAAACTCGACTAATTTTTTTTTTTTTTTTTTTTTTTTTTGGGGGGGGCCGATAGTGCTCATATGGAAAAACCTTTTGAGAATACTTTCTTCCTAAAATAATGCATGGTTTTCCCACTAGGGAACGTAAAGTCACATCTTATTTTTGTCGATATCTCTGTTTCTAAGAGTTCGTAAGCTCACGATTCCGTTTACAGCAGTATCTGAGGGATTAAAGACCCGATTGAAAAACTTCTTTCTTCCGTCAGATACTATTGTTTTCCATACCGGTTCCATTGACTTTGAATAGCTTTGATAAATTTAATTTGCGTCAGAATGGATTCAAAAGACGTGCTTATTACACCCGAAAATTCTGTGTCATCTTTCTTGTTTTAACTGGAGTGAAAGTTTCCCGACTTTGTTCTGCAGCTCAATGTAACCCAGCATGTGCTAAGCAAATTACGGGTAAAATATTACTTTTAAAGCAGCCGTCGCTGTTACCATGTAAGAAGCATAATCACTGATAAAACCTATAACATTTTCGTAAGATGAATCTCTTTCTGGTCCGGCGTTATTTTAAAACTTCCCCACATGATTTAATCTTAAGTATTTTAATCGCTGATTCTTATCACCAAAACTGCGTTTTCCGAACTCTCACAAATATGAAGTAATCCAGAGATCTGTTATATTGATTTAACAGCTAATATTTGATTTGTCGAGATCAGTTGTTTTGAAAACCAGTTCACCGGACAAAATGCCGCATGGTGTTTTGGTGCGCATATTCGTATGAATTACCCTTACCTTTTGGGAACTGGAAACAAACATCAAAGCGCGCCGACCCTTGCATTGGAGACTCGCAGAGTGGATTTCTTGATGCCATTTGTGGTGGAAAGTAGTTTATTATTGTTTTCATTCCCTTTGTTTCAGTGGTTGCCGACCCTTTGATCTACCGCCGAGCTTAGAAGTTCCTTGGGTTTGGACTATTTTGCTTCCGTAGAAAAGACTAAATACTACAGATTCTTTTTTTTTTTTTTAAACGAAAAAAAAAAAAAAAACGTTACAAGTAAGCGCATGCGGAAAAAGGAAATAGGTTATAAGCAATTTTTGCTTGAAATACGCATTTTATGTGTAATTTGCTCGTTTTATTTACGCTTTCCAACCGTAGGTTAAAGAAGCGTATATGCTCCAGCTTTTTCCGTTCGTCTGTCCGGTTGTCTGTCGGCACGATAACTCATGTAAAAATAGTTCGATTTCGATGAAATTTCACTATGTGGTAGGGGACCACCAGGGGACGAACCCTATTGAAAATGGGTGAAGTGGGGTCAAAGGTCACGCCATAAGAGTGGGATCCATTCAATTGCCTTATGCGTCATTGTAACGTACCAGGAGATGTGACGTACCTGCCAGAAGGACGCACACGACATAAAGGCAGATAGGAATCAGAATAAAACGTCCGCGTAGCTCAATTGGTAGAGCAACTTATTCCGGAATGAGGGGACCCGGGTTCGAATCCTGGCGTGGACAGAAATGACGGAGAAATTTACTTCGTTATAATGGCGCCCGAACTATCCGGATGACCCGACCGTTCAAAATCTCGCATTAGTGTGATGTTATTTCCACACCGCGAGATAGGAAAAATTAGAGAATCCCTTCTCCAGCACTTCGGGAAAAAAAAATAATAAGGGGAAGATGATGTAACGTACCAGGAGATGTGACGTACCTGCCAGAAGGACGCACACGACATAAAGGCAGATAGGAATCAGAATAAAACGTCCGCGTAGCTCAATTGGTAGAGCAACTTATTCCGGAATGAGGGGACCCGGGTTCGAATCCTGGCGTGGACAGAAATGACGGAGAAATTTACTTCGTTATAATGGCGCCCGAACTATCCGGATGACCCGACCGTTCAAAATCTCGCATTAGTGTGATGTTATTTCCACACCGCGAGATAGGAAAAATTAGAGAATCCCTTCTCCAGCACTTCGGGAAAAAAAAATAATAAGGGGAAGATGATGTAACGTACCAGGAGATGTGACGTACCTGCCAGAAGGACGCACACGACATAAAGGCAGATAGGAATCAGAATAAAACGTCCGCGTAGCTCAATTGGTAGAGTGACTTATTCCGGAATGAGGGGATCCGGGTTCGAATCCTGGCGCGGACAAAAATGACGGAGAAATTTACTTCGTTATATCATAACTTACGTAAATATGGTTCGATTGCAATGAAATTTTAGTATGTAGTAGGGGACCACCTGGGGACGAATCCTATTGAAAATGGGTGAAGTGCAGTCAAAGGTCAGGACATAGGAGCGGGATGCATTCCATTGCCCTTATGCGTCATAAGGTGCGTAAAAATTGTTCGATTTCGATGAAATTTTAGTATGTGGTAGGGGACCACCTGGAGAGGAACCCTATTGAAAATAGGACAAATGGATTCAAAGGTCAGGACATAGGATTGGGATCCATTCCATCGCCCTTATCCCACACTATTAAGGTGGACGTCAAGTAATTTTGCTTCCTATATTTCCAATGGAAAACCTTTTGTACATATTTCCTTCACAATTAGTGTGTTCCCAAGGATGGAAATTTGAACATCGATTAAAATAACTTCATACTATAACTTGGAATACTTAACATTTTCTAAAACATAACCATAATTATATTAAAAAACAATAACGTTTCCTTTGGTGGTGTTGAAACCAGAAAAAAGATGGCGCGACCTGTACTTTGATGACGTCCGTGGACAAATAAATGTTGGATTGCATAATTACGGTTATGGTTTAGAAAATATTAAGTATTCCAAGTTATGAAATGAAGCTACTCGTATTTTAATCGATGTTCAAATTTTCATTCTTGGGAACGCATTAATTGTGAAGAAAATGTGTACAGAAGTTTTTCGATTAGAAGTATAGGAAGCAAAATTACTTGACGTCCACCTTAAATTAGCAATTCTTGTATGTATGTATGTACATTTTATTTTGAAAACGGCTCTAAGAATTTTGATGAAAGTCGTGAACCTACCGTTTCCTGGTTCAAGAAATCGATTTAGCTTGATCTCGACTTTAGGAGAATTCGTTTAGTGGGTTAAATAGCCACCACGAATTATAACGTTCTTAGTGTCATGGCGTCGTTTCATTAATGTTTCCAATGCTTAGAAATCTTATGACGTCACAATCTCGCGTTTGAGAATGTTGGCGCGCAATCACGCCATCTGTCTCATTACGTCACGCGTTGGCGTTGTGTGTGGATAATATTAAAGCTTTATGACGTCACACTCTTGCCAGCAGATGGTCGCGATTCCCATCGGCTTCATTACGTCACGCGTTGTGTGCTTATGACCGTTCGTACGATAACTCGCGTAACAATCGTTCGATTTCAATGAAATTTTAGTATCTGGTAGGGTATCACCTGGGAAGGAACCTCATTTAAAGTGAACGAAATGGGGTGAAAAGTCAGTACATAGGAGCGGGATCCATTCCACTGCTGTTGCGTCAAAACTAACGTAAAAAAGGTTCGATTTCGATGAAATTTTAGTATGTGGTAGGAGACCACCTGGCCACAAACTCTATTGAAAATGGGCGAAATGGGGTCAAAGGTCATTACATAGGAGCGGAATCACTTCCATCGCCATTATGCGTCATAACTTACGTAAAAATGCTTCGATTTGGATGAAATGTTAGTATGTTGTAGGGGCCTGCCTGGGGACGAATTCTGTTGAAAATGGGCGACATGGGGTCAAAGATTAGGACACAGGAGCAGGATCTATTCCATAGCCCTTATGCATCATAACTTACGTAAAATGCTTTGATTGCGACAAAACTTTATCATGTTATTTCGGAGGTATACCGAACCGGTTCTGTTGAATATCATCGATATGGGATCAAGGGTCAGGGCACAGGACCGAGATTTATTCCACCGCCATTATTCTCATAACTTGAGTGATAACTTGAGTAATGATTTCTGATATGTTGGAAAGCGTATTATAATCAATGCATTGCATGATTTTACTAACTTGTGTATTTATATGCATTAAGGTCAAAAATGGTTAAAATATGGATATATCCGGACTGAAGTCATTAATAACATGGCCCTCGGGTTGGGCCATTTTAGCTAATTTTAATCCACGGCACTATGTCAGTGAGATTTATACAGAAAAAACAAAATCATTATGACACACTTTTTGCTCTGGTACAAAGCAAGTTATGTGACCCTTGGCCTGGACCTCCTTAACAATTTTTTATGACCCGCTCACGTATTCATAACGTGTACTTAACAAGTTAATAATGTTGCGCTTTTTCTCAGACAAGAAACATTAAGTATAGGCCCTAGACCTGGGCCTTTTTAGCAAATTTTAATCTTTCATGCTCATGTTTACATAAGTCAAATTTAAAATTAAAATGTTGCGCTTTTACTCAGGCACCAAACATTTACAAGACTTACACACCCAGGGTCTATGATTAATGTGTCTGCTTGTGCGAGAGTGCAACATTTTTTTTTTAGTTAACCTCGAAAATCATTCACACAAACACAGCACACGCACAATGTACACAGACATATCAGAATAATACGACCACCCCCTGAATCACAGTGTACCCACCCATGCTCGTCACAGTGCACGTGACAAGGTCGACCAGAAGGAGATATAAGCGGGCGGCCAGAACAGATGAGCCATAGTGCGTTACGGGATCACATTGGGCAGAGGTAGTGATTTGACGGACGTTAAAAAATGAATGATCATCGGCCACCGCGCCAAGCGTGGAAGCATCTCAGAAACAGCAGACATCGTGGGCTGTTCGCGAGGTGCTGTGTCCAAGAATGGACCATTGGCACACCTAGTACCTCCCGACGTCATACATAACTGTGAGCCCCAAAGCCCATCGACCGCAGAGGACAACGTCGACAGATAAAAGGATATCGACGCGCAACAGTGCAGCAAATGAACGCTGGGGCACCCAGGTAAGTGACCCAGATAACAGTACAGCGGACCCTGTTACACATGGGTCTCCGGAGTCGACGCTGCTTCAAGGCGCCCATGTTAACCCAGGTCCATCGGCAACGACGCCTGCAGTACGCAGGGGACTACCGTCAGTGGACGAGTGGAAAAGGGTTGTATTCTCCGAAGAATCAAGGTTTCTATTCCACAGAAGTGACGGACGGTGGCAGATGCAGTGTCAGATACACGAGAACCAGCACACGAACACGCTTGCCGGTCAAGTACAGGCCTGCGGTGACGGTGTGCATGTATGGGAAATGTTTTCCTGGTATGGCCTGGGACCGATGGTACCACTAGATGTGTCACTGAACGCCAATGGCTACACCTGTCTATCCTCGCTGACCACACGCATCCCTCATGTTGGACTTTTAAACTGGGTGGTGATGGTGTCTAACAGGACAATGCACGTCGCTAAGGGGGTGCGTGACTGATTCCAGGAACACGACAGCGAAGTTTCCGTTCTCCTTTGGTGAACTCAATCCCATAGAGCACTTGTGGGACTATTTGGATCGACAGAGGTCTGCGTGCCGACCCAGAACCACGTCATCTCCGTGCTCCGCTGCAGTCCGAATGGGTACGTGTATCTCGGGCAACCTTCCAGGGCCTCATTACGTCGATGCCACGCCGTCTCGCCGCTCTCATCCAAGGGTAGTTATTTTCATTATTAGGTAGGTAGTCATATTATTATGATACGACAGTGTATGCTTCAACGGGAACTTCACAGTAAACATAGTAAGTGCCTACACAGATTGGAAGTTGTTCATAGTCATCTTCAAATCCCAAAACAAGAAGAATGAAAAAACAAAGAAACCCCATAAAATCCAGAACATCATTCGTATAAAATGGTAACAGTGCATAAAAGTGACTTTATATATTTTAGAAAAGTTTCCTAGTGAAATGTGCCTTTTCTTATTCCTTATAGTAATTTCTTTGTACGTTGATCAATGAAACACGGATTTTTGCTTTTTATTCTGGCAAAATTTAAATTCAAAATCGTTATTTATCTTGTCCATGCTGAAAATTGCTCTATTTTCATCAGTGGCGTAGCCAGAAATTTCTTACGGGGAGGGGTCCATATATTTAGTTCATTGGTGAAAGCTTTATTACATATACACCGAACCATTGTATTATGACCACCACTAGCCTAGAGAAATGAGCGCGCCTGGAGACCGAACGATGGCGCAGGTGATGTTAACAGAGCAGTATATACACAACCCGAGGACCGGCTTTCGGTTAGTGGAGTGTTCGGAGCCAGAGTGGGAAAAGTTGCCGATTAATCGGAGTTCGATAAAGGACAAATTATGATGGCACGACGCCTCAGAACTACGATCTCGGAAACGGCGCGGCTTGTGGGTTGTTCACGTGCTGTAGTGAGTACGTATCAAAAGTGGTGCACAAATGGCCGAACGATGAACCGTCGTACAACCGTGTGTCGTCCACCGTCGCACAACCGTGTGTCGTCCACCGTCGTACAACCGTGTGTCGTCCACCGTCGTACAACCGTGTGTCGTCCACCGTCGTACAACCGTGTGTCGTCCACCGTCGCACAACCGTGTGTCGTCCACCGTCGCACAACCGTGTGTCGTCCACCGTCGTACAACCGTGTGTCGTCCACCGTCGCACAACCGTGTGTCGTCCACCGTCGCACAACCGTGTGTCGTCCACCGTCGCACAACCGTGTGTCGTCCACCGTCGTACAACCGTGTGTCGTCCACCGTCGCACAACCGTACAACCGTGTGTCGTCCACCGTCGCACAACCGTGTGTCGTCCACCGTCGCACAACCGTGTGTCGTCCACCGTCGCACAACCGTGTGTCGTCCACCGTCGTACAACCGTGTGTCGTCCACCGTCGCACAACCGTGTGTCGTCCACCGTCGTACAACCGTGTGTCGTCCACCGTCGTACAACCGTGTGTCGTCCACCGTCGCACAACCGTGTGTCGTCCACCGTCGTACAACCGTGTGTCGTCCACCGTCGCACAACCGTGTGTCGTCCACCGTCGCACAACCGTGTGTCGTCCACCGTCGCACAACCGTGTGTCGTCCACCGTCGTACAACCGTGTGTCGTCCACCGTCGCACAACCGTGTGTCGTCCACCGTCGTACAACCGTGTGTCGTCCACCGTCGCACAACCGTGTGTCGTCCACCGTCGTACAACCGTGTGTCGTCCACCGTCGTACAACCGTGTGTCGTCCACCGTCGCACAACCGTGTGTCGTCCACCGTCGTACAACCGTGTGTCGTCCACCGTCGCACAACCGTGTGTCGTCCACCGTCGTACAACCGTGTGTCGTCCACCGTCGTACAACCGTGTGTCGTCCACCGTCGTACAACCGTGTGTCGTCCACCGTCGCACAACCGTGTGTCGTCCACCGTCGTACAACCGTGTGTCGTCCACCGTCGTACAACCGTGTGTCGTCCACCGTCGCACAACCGTGTGTCGTCCACCGTCGCACAACCGTGTGTCGTCCACCGTCGCACAACCGTGTGTCGTCCACCGTCGCACAACCGTGTGTCGTCCACCGTCGCACAACCGTGTGTCGTCCACCGTCGTACAACCGTGTGTCGTCCACCGTCGCACAACCGTGTGTCGTCCACCGTCGCACAACCGTGTGTCGTCCACCGTCGTACAACCGTGTGTCGTCCACCGTCGTACAACCGTGTGTCGTCCGCAGCTCACGGATGCCAGAGGAGAGCGGAGACTATCGCGCATTGTTCACAGCGACCGCAGGGCCACAGTGCGACAAATCACCCGCAGCTACAACAGTGGTGAGGGCAATGTGTCACAGCACACTGTTCATCGCAGTCTTCTGAGCACGAGCCTGCGTAGCCGAAGACCCAGCCGGGTCCCCATGCTCACCGCACGTCATCGCCCACAACGCGTGAAATGGGCCCAAGATAATCGAGATTAGACCCTGGATGATTGAAAGAAAGTGGCCTTGTCTGACGAATCAAGATTCCTGGTGCATCACGTAGACGTCCGAGAGCCGATACGCCGATTACTAACGGAAGCTATGACACCTGGATGCACTGTTGGGCGGAAACAGGCCGCCGCCGGCGGCGGTGTTATGCTGTGGGCCATGCTTTCTTGAGACACTTTAGACCTCATTGTCCGAATATCACAATCCGTGACAGTTGTCAGGTATCTGAACATCGTTGCGGACCAAGTTCACCCATGCATGGTAATTGTGTTCCCTGCTGGTGATGGCCATTACCAACAGAATAATGCGCCATGCCACACAGCCAGAATTGTCAAGGAGTGGTTCGAGGAACATGCTGGTGACTTTCTGTCAATGCCCTGGCCTCCAAATTCACCTGACATGAACCCAATCGAACATTTGTGGTTCGACTTGGAAAAGCGGGTTCGCGCTAAATCACTACCACCCCGAAATGTACGGCTGCCCTTGAGAGTTTGTTTTCAGTGGCTCGAAGATGTGGTTGTCGCAGGGTGACAGATCGGAGCTATAGGGGGGGAGTCGAGTACCACCCAGCGGAAGCTCCGCAGCAAATCTTGGCACACTGTCGCCACATGCGGGCGTACGTTGTCGAGCAGCAGAATCGTTTTGAGGTTGCGTAACGTATTGCAGTATGTGGTTGCCTTGACCGCACTGCCTGCGTCCAGCCAATCCAACAGCAATCGGCCATTCTCATTGAAGAAAATTTTTTACCGCTCTTAAGGAGGACTGAGCTTTCGGGGGGCGTGGCGAGTTGGCATGCCGCCATTCCATGCTCATCTGTTTTGTGGACGGACCGAAGTGGGGACACCAAGTTTCATCTGCGGCCACAATCTTGGAAAGAAACTGTCCCCCTTCTGCGTGGTAACGATGCAGATGCTCCAGGCAAACACCCATTCGCCGAATCTTCTGCTCCTCCTGGAGATGCTTCAGGACCCATTGTACGAAAACCTTGCTATATCCCAATCGGCGATGGAGAATGGTGTTAACGATTCCTTTACTCACGGGCAATATTGCCGCAAACTCGCGTGTGATGATTCGGCGATTCTCCTCCACGAGGTTGTCCACTGCAGCAATCGGTTCCATGGTGATGGCCACATGTGCTTGCCCAGGTCTCGGCATGTCCTCCGTGCTCATGCGCCCTTTACGAAATTCAGTACACCAGCGGAACACTGTACACCGTGACTGACACTCATTCCTATACACAACCTTTATGCGACGATAAATTTCAGCTCCACTAACGCCTTCTGCCGTCAAGAATCGCATACCTGCCCGCTAGGCCTGTTTGGGCGAATCCATGTCACGACCCTGCGTAGTCAACTTGCCTCCGCAGATTCAAACAGCACACTGACTCGTGCCGCCGATAACAGCGTGCTTCCTGACATGACACGCCATCTACCGCCGCAAATGCATGGCTCTGTGTAATTATAAAAATTATAGTATAACAGGGGTCGCGCTATCTCTTTTGAAGTTTTCGCCAATTTATTTGCCAAATTCAATTTTTTATCACCAAGGTGTTATAACAGTACGAAAAGGTAATCGCCAAAGCTCTTTTTCCATCGCCAAAACTATCCATTTTCGCAAATTGCGAAGATAGCGATCAACAGCGTGACCCATGGTATTATGTAATTATACAACGACGCTATTACACGAGTCTCATTTTCATTTGGGCGACCCTTATATAATACTCAAGAAGGCACTTCTTTTAAGGCACAGCACTTTAATAGTAAACTAACTGAACACCACACCATTAAAAAACAAACTAACTTGTCAGCCTAACTGCATAGAACAAAATATAAACATAAACCTATCTACATGATACGTCTGTCTCGTCCATCGTACCAAAGCTCTTCGCCACACTGACGCTGTTTTGAAACAGTACATGCTTTCAAAGCACGCGACAATCTCGTGCGCTGCATGGCACATTATCACACAGGATATCACAGACAATTACGTATCAACTACAAAATTTCCTTCTCTCCTTAAAAAAAAACAACAAAAAAACAATACATGTAAATAATTCAAACAGTCTCTGCGATAGTAGCCTTTGATTACAAAACTAAACGTTCTGGAGATTTACTAACCCAACTCTAATCGCGAATGTCGGAGTTGATGATAACGCACGTTCCGTGGATTGTCCTTGATCCAAAAACACTTCTTTACTTTGTCGGTCAGGCTCCTGTTCTAGCGGAACAGATGCGGTAGGATACTCTGGAAGTGTCTCAGGTTCCTTCTGTAGGGTCTTCTCTGGAGCCATAAATATTCTGTACGGTGTCGCTGCACCTCTCACTTGGTCCATGTGATGGAACCAACTTCCAGCTGGCGTACTTACCTCCACCGTGAAATTTCCCACAGGTCCAATCACGGAGCCCAGAACCCAGACAGGTCCGTGTCCGAAATTCCTGACCCAGACTGTATCACCTGCTTTAAAAGCCGCAGGACTATAGGTTGGCGACAATTCGGTGTGACTCTCCCCCGGGCGAACTAAATCAAGTCGACTCCTCAGAGGACATCCTAACATAGCCACAACTGGTGAAATGCTAGTACTGGCCAGAGGTGCACGGCAGTAATTGAACATAAAACACTTCAGGCGTTCCTTCAAGGTACCTCTCGAAATCTTTAGTGCTGTTTTCACTGTTCGCACAACTCTCTCGGCCAGACCATTTGATGTTTGATGAAATGTTGCAGTTCTTATATGTTCATTTGATTTCTGATGAAATGGTGCAGTTCTCATAAGTTTATTTGATTTCTGATGAAATGGTGCAGTTCTCATAAGTTTATTTGATTTCTGATGAAATGGTGCAGTTCTCTCTTGGCCAGACCATTTGATAAAATGGTGCATTATATGCCATTATGCATCATGAAAGAACGGAATTCACCGCTAGTAAATGAAGTGATATTATCACTTACTATACTTTTAGGTAGGCCATAACGTGAAAACAGCGTTCTAAGAACCGCAATAGTAGCTGAAGATGATGTTGATGGAACGGGCTCACCTTCCAGCCATTTGGACACGGCATCCATTATAGCCAGTAAGGTTTGACCTTCAAGCGGCCCTGCATGGTCAATATGTAATCTTTCCCAAGGAGATTTAGGAATAGGCCAGGGCACCTGCTTCCCAGAAGGAAGGGAAGCATTTGTTTGGCAGGCATTGCAGTTCTGGACTTGGGTTTCTATGTCTATATACCAGGCCATCATACTGATGAATGTGCCATCTCTTTGATTACAGTGACGGCTTGATGTCCGTGATGGAACTCTTTAAGCATGATCTTCCGGTACTGCTCAGGTATATAAACACTCTAGATCCTCGAAGAATGACGTCATCCACCTTTGATAGTTCATTTCTGCAGTAAGTTCCAGAAATTCTCCAGTTCAGTAGACACATTCTTGATCCATCCACGCAAGATGTACTGCTTCACCCGACATAACAACTGATTATTTAATATAGCTGTCTTAATCTGGTGTTGTACGTCTGTCTCGTCCTAAGCTCTCTGCCAAGCTGATGCTGTTTTGAAACCTTTCAAAGCACGCGACAATCTCGTGCGCTGCATGACGCATTCTTTATCACACGCGACATTAGACAATTGCGTATCAACTACAACAGAATCGATGCCTCGCCGAGTGGCCGCTGTTTTGGGGGCTAAAGGGGGTCCTACAGCTTATTATGTAGGTGGTCATAATGTAATGGCTCATCGATGTGTATCGTATTCAATCCACCCTCAAAGGGGGGGGCAAACTCGATGATCCCGCCCCCTTGCCTATGCCTCTGATTTCCATGACATGTGCAGTTGTTTTCATGGCAGAGAGAGAATCGGCATTATCGCGTTTCAAACTTTAATTTTCCTGAAGATGCATGGTTTTTCATTACTTCTTGCTATTTGAAAAAACAATCACGACGAGCCTTTGTTCAAAATCGGAACAACTGTCCGTCCAGTCTTTCGTTTTCTTGGCAGAACGCGTAGTAGCGTTTTTGAACTTTGATTTCGCTTTAAGAAAAAAAAGCGATTGCTCTATCTCTTAATGTAGCATGTAATGTCTAAATGATGCGAAAGCACGCATTTTAAGGGAAATTGAATGTGAAAAATTGGTACTACATGGCTGACTCTCCCGTGAAACAATTTTATGAATCACGGAAATAATGCAGATTCCGCTACGGACAGATTAAGAACCGGTTTTGAAATTTAATTCCACAAGGCTGTCTTTGAATGAGTGTTAGGGTTCATCTTCTGAGATAGATGGCGCAAAAAATCACTCTTTGGGCGTGGCTTTTACGTCTTGAGTGACTGTCCCAGAAGTCGGCGTCAGCGAATCACTGCAGACCTCACCATATTCAGAATGGAAGCGGTCTCTCGTTGGCTCCACAATGAAAAGACAAAATACGCGCTGTTACATTTTAACCAATGACGTTATTTGGGAGTAGAGCTCCGTAAGTACGTGGAATTTCTATAGCTCAAATTCAGGGGTTCTCTGCTAATGTACACATTTTCTCTTCAAAAATGAACGTACAGTAGGATTTAAGATGATCTATAGAAGACAAGATTCCAATCTTACTTTTGCTCCTATTCATTGATTTCTATTTGGGTCAGATAATTAGAAAAATCAGGCACAAATGAGAGATTTCGTTACTTCCAGGCAGAAATACTACTATGCTAACTCATCGCACCATCTAGCGCCAAATTGGAATGGTTTCTGGTCAGATGAATTGAATTAAAAAAATCTAACAAATTTTTCGGAATAATAACTGTGGCATATATTAGCTATGGGTCGTCTTTATTTGTGCTCAAAATTTCAAACACTGCAAAGTAATAGTCGTCGAGAAAATGCGTACAAAAGGATTTATATTGCAGATATAGTGTAAAAGATGGACCCTAAGCATTCATTCAAAGACAGCCTTAAGAAAAACGGGACTTTCTTTCTACTGATTGGTTTTAAAAAGTACTATGAGAAACAGGGAAACATGCAGTACATTACGAAAAATTCTTAAAATATACGGTCGCCTTTTCACTTTTACTGACGATCTGAAAAACGAAGAGCATGATTAGAAAAATATACAAACATAAGAATAAAAAATATACAAAAAAAACAAGGGGGGGGGCAAGAAAGAACGAGAAAATCAGAAAAATTGCTGCTAATGTACCCAGGGGAGAGGGATGCATTTATACCCCCCCCCCCATCCCAAATCCTATGTCTTGATGTTTAATAGCATATGCGTCAACCAATTTTCCGTGTTCCTAAATTTTAAATAACTATAAAAGAATCAATAATCTTACTTTAGATTTCCTCCATATACTTAGATACAATGTAGTCGAAGATGAGTGAAATATTACTAAGCTGTGTGTAAACGTTCTCCTTGCTTAACGGGAGCCTTGTTCCATTGTGGGTAATCTTGTACCTTTTCGGCTGCATTTTATTGCGTTGGCCACCAACGGTGCTGAAAGAGAATTAAGTTTTATAAGGGTCAGGAGTATTTTGAAAGGCAAGTCATTAGATCTTCTCTTCATAAAGAAATGATCAGTCTCTGGTTTATGACGGAGCCCGTGAGAGGTGTCATCTTTGTGCTTACAAGGCGACGCAGGAAGAAAGTGTATATCGGGGCAGTGGCCGATTTGGACAATGAGAGAGATAGAGTTGATTTTCGTAGCGGAGAGAAGGGGACACGAGAACGAACGAAGGGACTCGACAGGTCCGTTAAAGCCGATTATGCCACTATCCTGAATCCGAATAAAGTAGAATAAAGCATCTAACTTATCAAAACCTTATAATGTTTATACCATGATTGTTAACAGTAGCAATGTTATCAATTGATTAAAAATCGTTCTTACTGAATCGAAAATGATGTACCCCGAAAAA
Organism: Macrothele yani; assembly: GCA_039090855.1. Lineage (NCBI taxonomy): Eukaryota > Metazoa > Arthropoda > Arachnida > Araneae > Macrothelidae > Macrothele > Macrothele yani. The sequence continues at coordinate 70,006,118 of CM076998.1, forward strand.
TAATTTCAAGTACCTCTGTTGGTACTTAATGTGGTTATCTAGTATAAGTAGAAGCTCTCCACGTCCGTCCGTGGCCCTTACTGAGGCGAACTACACGTTTTCACTTGTAGTTCGCCTCAGTAAGGGCCACGTCTCTTGAGGAAATCAGACATTTTCCGTTGCATGACATAAACTAGTTGGTAGCGACCGTTTCGTCCATTTATCACTGTGAGGTCTTTTTTGTTAACAGTTGTGCAGCTGAGATCTGTACGCCTTTTGGAGAAACCTGCATTCATTTCCGACCTCATGCGGTGTTTGATCACATACACTGTAGGTGTCCTTTCAAGAAATGTTACACCCAGAGGATGTAAAATTTTTTATGCAAATCTGTACAATTTGTGGCGTGGAATACTGGGCTTCGGGAACTATGTGCCATTCTCTAAACCTGTCAATCATCGATGAGATAGCATGGGGTTCTTCGTTTGTGCAGTTATGTCTGTTGGAAAGGAAGCCGTAAAAACAGATTTTACAATTATGACCTCCCTACGACCATATGCAATTGAACCTCGGTTATGCACTACGGTTTGTGAAAATTGCAACACCATGAATGACTGCTGGTATCAGCTTAAAACTTACAGGATATGTATAACAGACTGGGATACGCAAATGATTAAAAGGTCAGTGAAATGCGCATGAGGTCTCGGAGCAACGCCATCTGAACTGTCCGGTCTTGAGTATAAAGAGCTGGCTCAAACGAGATGTTGCAATCAGAATATTAAAATCATACTTGAGAAATAGAAAATTTCAAGTTCACTATAATGGCACTAAATCAAAATTCTATAAAATTCAAGCTGGTGTACCTCAAGGCTCTGTTCTTGGACCGTTACGCTATAATATATATACATCTGATTTTCCCAAAGATAAAACTAACGAAATAACAGACAATAAAATTTTCACTGCACTCTACGCAGATGATACGGCACTATTCAGTACTTCCAAAAACGTATCATTTGCAATAAATAAACTTCAGGAATTTTTATCTGCAATTGAAAAATACTTTGAAATATGGAACATAAAAATTAATCCAAGTAAATCACAAGCAATCCTATTCACAAGACGGTTTATGAACCGTATACCTGAATAAATTTTATTTTAGGAGGAAATAAATTAACTTGGAACAATCAAATCAAATACCTTTGACTAATCATGGATAAGCAATTAAATTGGGTATCTCATATTCATAAAATGATAATGAAGGCCAATAAAGTTAGAGAAGCATTAAGACCTCTACTCAGGAAAAACTGCAAACTAACTTTAAAAAACAAGATACGAATGTGGAACGCCTATCTGCTCCCATTAATCACGTATGAAGCTCCTATATGGGACAATTGCTCACAAGAACAGCTTAACAAATTACAAATACTTCAAAATAGTGTAATGCAACAAATTCTTACACCAAAGCCAAAGACCAATATGTTCAAATTTATCAACAAACATAATATTCGAAGTGTTGGAGAATTGATACTAGATATTAGTAAAACATTTTATGAAAAAATTAAAACACACCCAAATGAAGAAGTGAGTGAGGCTGTAAATTACTGTACTAAGCAATTTCAAAAATACAGTCGACCTATGCATATGGTGAAACGACTGCATAAAACGATAGCGAATAGATGCTCACAATTGGGTATTACTATACAATTAAATAATAAGACTAAAAAAATCTAATAAAAAAGAAATACTAAGAAGAGGAGCACTTCAATCCAACAAACAAATTTAAGTTATAAGCCCACTATCTCAAATGATAATTGCAGCCATCCATCTACAAACTGTGTTATCACTGAACCCATACATAACACAAACATAATCGTAAACTAAATTACGAAATGGCATACTGATTTACGCAGTGAAATAAATAAACAAATTGAAAAAACAAACAAGTTTCAAGGGGAGATAAATAAAAATACAGTTAAATCGGCATTCTTGAAGGAAAGAATCAAAAACAGTATCAAACGGAAAATTGATGAGATCATAGGAGTTAAGATAATAATGTAACTGAAATAACTAAACAACATATTAAATACATAATCAAAGAAGTGCAATTATCGATAACAACTACAGAAATCTCTGAACACTTCCTTAAAGCTAATCTGCAAATCTCATATACTGAAACATTATACTGGTACAACAGCGACAGACCAAGAACAATTATAACGTTTTACTCCTATGAAAAAGAAATTCCAAAACATATTATCATCAATAATAAAAAACTTGAAATTGAAATATTCTCTGATATCAAGTAATAGAAAATAAAAGGTGCGGAATGAATAAACTAAATGAATGAATTAATGAATAAATTAAAAAAAACAAATACTATGAAAATGAATAAGGCAATATAAATGAAGTAAATAAATCAAAAATAATAAATTAAAATGTATATCCCTCTCTGTGTTTCTATAATATCCGTAAACAGATCAAATAGGATAAATTAAGTCATTGCAAATGAATACTTCAACTGACACATTATTCAAGCAGCTGTTGCAAGACGACATACAACATACAACATTTTTACGCTGGATCAACTACGATAAATTTTGAACTTTCACAAAGTGGCAAGTTACATAAATCCATACATACTTCCTCCGATGAAAATAAAATTTCAAATCATCTTCCACCAATCAATTCAATTCATCAACCCGACCAGAATCATTGAATCATTTAATCACTTAATCTGAGTAAAGCAGAGTGGTTGCTTTTCCTGAAATGACTTGCTTAGCTTGTTTCATTACTTAGCATTCATATTTAGCGATGCATACACTCTCATTCTTTTCTTCACCTCCTTTTCATTCTGATCTTTCCTGTGGGGCTCCTGCTCCTTCCTATTTTCTAAGACGGCTGGACCTACGGCGTCACTTCTTTTCCCGACTGAAAGAGCTGCCTGCAGCCTTCATGCAGTCAACTAATTCTATGCTTGGGGCAAGATGCGTTAACCGTTTGCTAGGTTCTGAACGATTGGGGTTGCCCCAATGTTTGAACTTTCGGTTCCTATTCTTGTGTATCAATTCCGATTTTGCAATCAGTGAAGAGCCCACATTGAGTCGAAAGTGTGTTTCTTGTGTCTCACCATGCCCCGTCGCCGAAGACGGTCACATTATGAAGACTTGACGGACTTTAAGCGAGGAAGGATTGTTGGGATGAGAGAAGCTGGATTTTCCTACAGCGAAATTGCCACTCGTATGGGACGAAATTGCCACTCCTATGGGGCGAAATTGCCACTCGTACGGAATAAAACGCCAGTACAGTCATGCGAACGTAGAGTCAGTGGATAGATGAGAATCGAACACAGAAATCCGGTAAATTGACCGTAAAATCGCACGACTACACGGGATGACCTCTACCTCATGACAGTGACCGATCGCACAGAGACATCCACATCGTTAGTCTAGCACTGTCACAAACCAGGCTTTGTCCGCCAGCACAGTTCGACTTCGTCTGCTTAATAGGAGGACTGGCCGCTAACAGTCCATTGCTGCGCATTCCTTTGACCCTCAACCACAGACGCCTCGGGCTTCAATGGGGTTTCGAACAAAGACATTGCCAAGCTGATTGGCAACAGACCGAGTTTTCTGACGAGTCACGATTCAACTTGTTGCGCCATGATGGTTGCATACATGTTTCAAGACGTCGCCGGGAACGGCACCTTGCAGCGTCATACCGGCCCAACGCCGAGTGTTATGGTTTGGGGCGACATTGGGTTCAATACGCGATTTTGTCTGATACGAACTGAGGGAACTCTCAACAACCAGCAATACATCGGGATTGTGATACTCTTCCTATAGAGTTGTCCTGGCGCTATATTCCAACACGACAACACACTGCCCCGAATATCCAAGACCTCTTCCATGCACGGCAGATACCAATTTTTGCCTGGCGTGCACGTTCGCCCGATATGTCCCCGATTGAACATATCTGGGACGTGATAGCTAACCGACTGACCCATCAAGCGCCTCTACCAGTCACCACAAATGAACTCTGGTCTCGCATAGAAGCAGCAGGGCAGGCTATTTCCCAGGATGATATCAGAAAGCTTTTCCATTTATATTATAAACAACGTTAAAAAACTACTTCGTGTTTAGGCCATTATTGTTGCTCGCGGTGGTTTCACACGATGCTGAGTTTTGAAGCGAAAAAAGTTTTACAAATGTATCAGTTATCTCATCTTGTATAGCTCTACAAATGTTAATAACTTATCTCTTGTAACATGGGGTATCTGTGATATAAATTTAATTTGAACAGCGTGATTCTTAGTAGGTGTTGCAATTTTCACCAACAGTAGTTAGTGTACGTTTTTCTAGGGGGATGACAATAAAAAACGTATAAAAGAAATTTCAGCATGTTAGATACTATTGTAAAAATTGTGCTTTGAAAGAATACAAGATATTCCTTAGTAATGATTTATTTGAAGTCAGTTGGCGGCGAAAGAGAACAACATTACAAATTATAATATACACTGACGGAAAAAAATCCCAACACCACGAAAAAATAGTTGTAGAGGAATGAAATGGCGGCAATACATTTGTATAGGTAACATATTTAATCGATTAAGGTTTCAAGATCACAGCTTATTGTAAGCGCGAGAAGAGCCATTTTAAATGTGAAATGCTGGTACATTAATAACCGGTGTAACCGCCAGAATGTTGAATGCAAGCACGCAAACGTTCATGCATTGTGTCGTACAGGTGCTGGATGTCAGTTTGTGGGATGGAGTTCCATGCCTGTTGCACTTGGTCGGTCAATACAGTGACGGTTAATGCTGGTTGGGGGTGACGCTGTACTTGTCGTCCAATGATGTCCCATGCGTGCTCGATTGGTGAAAGATCTGGTGATCTAGCAGGCCACGGCAACATGTCGACACTCTGTAGAGCATGTTGGGTTACAACAGCGGTATGCGGGCGAGCGTTATCCTGTTGGAAAACACCCCCTGGAATGCTGTTCATGAATGGCAGCACAACAGGTTGAATCACCAGACCGACGTACAACTGTGCCGTCAGGGTGCGTGGGATAACCACGAGAATGCTCCTGCTGTCATAGGAAATTACTCCCCAGACCATAACTCCAGGTGTAGGTCCAGTGTGTCTCGGCCGCAGACAGGTTGGTTGCAGGCGCTCACCTGGCATCCTTCTAACAAACACACGGCCATCACTGGCACCCAGGCAGAACCAGCATTCATCAGAAAACAAAACAGATCTCCACTCCGTCCTCCAATGAGCTCTACCTTGACATCACTGACGTCGCAAACGGCAGTGGTTTGGAGTAAGTGGAATGCACGCTACAGGGCGTCTGGCTCGGAGCTGTCCTTCAAGTGACCGATTTGTAACAGTTCGTTGTGTCACTGTGGTGGCAACTGCAGCTCGAATTGCTGCCGCAGACGCGGTACGATGCGCCACGGCCATACGCCGTACACGGCGTTCTTCCCTCTCAGTAGTGCCACGTGGCCAGCCGGAACCCGGTCTTCTTGAGGCAGTACCTTCCCTTGACCCTTGACCACCGCTGCCAACAATCATGCACAGTGGCTACATTCCTGCTAAGTCGTTCTGCAATATTGCGGAAAGAAAATCCACCTTCTCGTAGCCCTATTACACGACCTCGTTCAAACTCCGTGAGCTGTTGATAATATCTTCTTCGTCTTCTTAAAGGCATTCTTGACTAATGTTACAGTGGACACCCCCCCATCCTAAAACCTGAAAACCTGAAGAAAACTTTAAAATTTGTCCGCCATGTCGCGTATTGTATGAGGCAGCTAGGAATCACAGTTCGGCAGGCTCACATGTTCTTTTACAGTTCAGTTTTTTTATTTATTTCTCATTTACGTTGTTTTTTTCTTTCGGATGTTCTCTAAATTAATTAACAAAATTGCGGGATAATTGGGAAGTCGCTCCAATGCTTTTGAAGGCAAGAAACGCAATATTTTTGCCATTTTGAATTGCTAGACCTCACACATAGCCCCGAAGTGAAACATAAAAATTCCTATCTCAAGTGTCTTAGAGGGGCTGCAAAACGAACGAGGGAAATGTGCTTTCGAATGCGGATGGAAGCAGCAATGTTCGAAGTGGTTTTTCACTTTTCTTTCTTTTCTTCTTTCCGCTTGTAGCTTAACGCTGTGGTCCGTATGTTTACTTCAGTGGGTGGGCCAAGAGACCCTCAGCAGACACATAACTCTGTCAGCGAGAAAGATACTTTGACTGACGTATGCGAGGGACAATGGGCAATTAAGAGTTTAGAATCGCTGAAAAGAATAGGGGTGGATTCGAGCGTTGTTTTCGGTCAGCAGTTGCTGATATACGCTTAAGGTAAAAGCACGTCTGATTTCGCTCGGCCGAGAAAATTAATCTCAGGGCTGGCGGTAACGCAACTCGATAAAAAATGGAAACAAAACCTGCGAGTGGCATATTTGAACTGCGTACTCAGGCAGGGTAGATGGTTTGCTAACGGAAAGGACTTGACTGAATAGGGAATGAACGGTCAAAAAGGACGGAAGGTAGCGACGGACGGAATCCACTATAGCAGCAGCGGAAGTGAGGGCGTGCCACTCTCCAAGCAGTTGACGTTCACAATTATTTCTTCACGACAACAAAAATCATTTCCCAGGAACACAGAAAATCAATCTTGGAAACCGCAACAGCAGATGTGAGAGGGCCTATTTTGTTTAACGGCCACCTTCAAATCGTCACGAGAATAGATCAGTGTGCACTCTAATCATTGCAACAAAGTGCGGCGTGATATTACCATTTTTAAGTGTGTGCTTCATTTACATCAAGCGTCAAAGTGAAGTGTTGAATCATCGGTGCTGCCACATGGTGCAAGTGTCTGTGTGCGTGTTTTTTTTTTTTGTCGTGTGATATTATGTGATGCACAACGGATTTGCACAGCAAAGTCACGTAACTGTAAGTAGATGAATATTTCCTTTTTCTTTCTTCGCACATCTGCGAACTTGTGCCATCGCGACAACCAAAGCTGCATGGACATAGATGCAGTAATGCTGAGTGACTGAACCTCAGAGGAAATACCTGCGCATACAGATTTCAATTTCTTACAGGGCCCATTTCCTGATTACTTTTTTTTTACATGAATAAGGGAGAAGGTGTGGCCACAAATTCCGCTGGGCGGGACAGTTTCTTTTAACTTTGGTTCAGGACCAACGTCAGCGGGTGAGGGTTCTGCATGTGCATGCTTATTAGATTTAGTTAATTAACTTTGGCAGTATTTCGCACCTATAATCTTATACCGCAAATTAACGTGCTTGTGTATTTTGTGTCGCGAATATTTTTAATGTGATCATTTGCATATAATTTTTTTTCATTCTCTAAGCAATTGTATATGAATATCACCTGCAGCTCTATTTAGTGTGTAAACGAGTAGTATCTCTTGTTCAGATAGTCCGGTGGAGACTCAGTCGGCTGCGTTATCCGACAGTAAAGTGTGACACCGTATGCTGCCCACATATGAGGGGCAATTGTCTATGCGCCTAGAGAGCGCCGGATCTGTTTAAATCTCGCAGAACGTTATTAAATGTTGTGTTGTGTATTTGAGAATCATGTGTTATTTGCGAAAGTGAGTGTTGTACTGGCTGGTTGGGGATTGAATGTACCGGAGTAAGATCCGGACCACTGCACTCAGTCACGAATTGGTGATTGCGGGTGAACCTCATCACAACTCTGATCCCAAAGTATCGTTTTTTAGTTTATTTTTTTTTTATTTGTTGTTGTTATTTTGTTCACACGGTGGATTCACCCAAGCCTTATGCTTCGGGTCATTCTTCAACTTTTCATTTTTTATGTTCTGGTGTGAATCTTTGAGTGCAGCAGTGCACCTGAGATTCTCACCTGGTGCCGCGGCCAACTAAATTGTACTTCAGGTCTCAAGCACCGTTACCGGCCGACTCGGCAGGAACACTGTTAGCGCCGTGTAACATTAATGGTGCCGTGACCAGGATCGATACCTATATTTTGCAGCTAGCGGAACAACACTCATGTTCGTAAAATAAGTGCGAATTGACTGCCATTACTATTTTTATTTAGTTTTGTTCGGTGCGAATTTTGTATAATTTAGCATTAAGTAAGCCTTAAGCTGTTTTCTAAGAACTGCCATAATTTTAGTGGGTAAGAAAAACAAAATGGCTAACACGAAGAAATCGTCATCTGCGAGTCACGTGGATTCAGATGATTCTGATGGTCACTCTGACGGAGAACATGTGAGCACTGAGGCTGCAATTGTTCCGGAAGAGAGTACACCTGTTACAAGTACAGCGGGTACATCACAGCTGAGACAAACAGCTTTAGCCGCACCTATGGTTTACGGTGAGCAAATAGCGGGATGCATAAACATGTTGAGGCTATTTACAGGCACTGATCCGCTGTATCGTGCTAAACACTTTTTTCAGGATGTCGAAAGTGTAGCGATGGTGGGTAGATGGTGTGAGCAAACTAAACTCGCGATTGCAAAATCCAAATTTCGGGAGAGAGCTGCTGAATTTCTATCTGATAGCGATGAGCTGAGGGCTGAAACCGAATATGTAAATTTTAAACGGCTTGTCATTGATCGCTTCCAAGCCGAAGAGCCATTGGTAACGCGAATGAAGCAGTTTATGAATTGTGTGCAATTGCCAGGACAAGACGTTCGGCAGTACGCAACACGTCTTAAGAGCGCAGCTACGAAATATCATGGTCATAAGTCGGATATGTCCGAAGAGACAAGGAAGCACAGGGATCAAGAAGCGATGTGCCAATTTATTTCAGGGTTATCTGAATCGATTAGGCGTTGGGTACTAACAAAATGCCCGGAAACTTTGGATGCTGCAGTTCTCATCGCAATTCAAGAGGAGGAGAATTTAGCACTCATGGGTAGAAAAACTTTGGTGAATACGGTGGAAGGAGGCAGAGGGGACGAGGAGTCGGTAATGCTGGCCCGCACTTTGCAACAGATGTTGTCGCGTTTGGAAGCCACGGAGAATACGGTAGGGCAGTTAGTCGGGAATTCTCAGGGAAGAGAAGACAGGAAATCGGAAGGGAATGAGAGAAATAGAGAGACATTTCAGCGATCTAACCCCCAGCTCTTCGGGGCCGAACGAGCTAGATGGAAGGAAACAAGGCCAGATGATCGCCGGGGTTTCGGTAATCGAAATGATTCACTCGAGGAGAATTGTGGATCGCAACAAACACGGCGCAGCAAAAGTAGAATTGTGTGCTTTGGGTGTGGATTAGAAGGCCACGTGATCCGGTTGTGCCCTAATTTGGATGGGTCAAATAGGACGGAGACAATACCCAAACAGGCATATAGCAGAGGAAGTGGAAGAGATTCTCATTACGAAGTATCACGAAAATTTGGTACACAGAAACCAGATTCCAAGAATAAGTCTTTAAACTAAATAAGGGTCGATTTGTAAGAGGTATCTCGGCCCAGTCAGAGTTTAAATCCTCTCAGGTGCGTTACGTTTCTATTCAAAGTGGGGACAATTTGCCGATTATTAACGCAGATCTCGAAGGTGACAAAATTAAGTTATTAGTCGACACGGGATCATCGGTAACTCTTTTGGCGAAAGATGCTTATTTAAGATTGAAAGGTCGCAGGAAATTGACTCCCATCAATTCAGATTTAAGGATAAAAAGCATCACAGGGGAAATCATTCCAACCTTAGGATGTTACAACGTAAACCTGCGAATCAAAGGAAGAAATATTTTAGTCAAGGCCCATGTGTCAAAATACCCGCTGAGTGAAAATTACTCAGCATTGTTAGGAATTGATGCGATGCGAACACATCACTTAACCTTCTCTGCCCATTCGAATCAGCTGTTGTTTCCCGACCCCCCACCCACGCAGTGCTCTCCGCAGAAAGAGAGGGACGCGGACGATATGCTTGAGGAGGGGGTGACTGTTGCCTCCCTGGCGCAGAAAACTTGTGTCCCTCCCAACGCAGAAATGTTCCTTCAAGTGAAGTTGGGAACACCGCCTCGTATGAGAGTACAGACTGTCTTGTTTGAACCGCATCCACGTGCACGCAAAGATGGATTACTTTTGGCACGGTCTGTTAATAATGTCGCATCAAGTGGTTTATATGATGTAAAAGTAGCAAACACTAGCAGTTCCCCTATTTGGTTAAACAAACATACTAAGCTATTTCAAGTAGAACCTGTGGAAATCACTCAGAATTCACGGGAAATAGGTGTAACGCAGCGCGGTACTTTGCCTGTGTCTGCCGGTGATTTTAAATTGGAGCATTTGAATTATTTTGAACGTGAGAAGGTTTTGGAATTGCTGATGACATATTCCGATGTTTTTGCACGGGATCCCATAGATTTGCAGGGCACTGACCTCGCTGAACATGAAATTCATCTAACAGATGACAAACCCTTTAAGCTTCGCCCATACAATGTTCCGCATGCTCTTAGACCTGAATTAAAAGATCAAGTGAATGAATTACTGGATGCTGGAATTATTTCTAAGTCGGATAGTCCATATAGCTCCCCAATTGTCCTCATTCGAAAACGGGACAATTCATATCGTTTCTGTTGTGACTTTCGAAAATTGAATCAGATAACCAGAAAAGACAGTTACCCAGTCTCCAGAATACAACAGACCCTATCTCTTTTGCATGGATGCCGAATTTTTTCGAAAATAGACCTTTTGGCAGGGTATCATCAAATCAAAATCAGGGAACAAGACAAGCACAAAACTGCTTTTTCCTGCGAATTTGGCCATTTCGAGTGGAACCGTCTCCCGTTTGGATTGTGCAACAGTCCTGCAACTTTTGAAAGAGCTCTAGACTCATTGTTTTTGGACAAGCGTGATGATGGCATTCTAGTGTACGTGGACGATATTTTGTGTGCATCTAAGACCTTAAATGAACACTTGGAGAAATTGGAGTTAATTTTCCAACGTTTAAGAAGGCACAAGCTTAAAATTAAGCCAAGTAAATGTGAGTTTGCGACCAAGGAGGTTACATATCTTGGGCACCTTCTGGATGGTCAAGGAGTAAGGCCAAACCCTGAAAACGTGGAGGCCGTACGGGATTTTCCAGCCCCACGCACTGTTAAGCACGTCCGAGCCTTTTTGGGAATGGCGGACTACTACAGGCGCCATATCAAAAATTTTGCATCCATTGCCCAACCTTTGACAAATCTCACCAGGAGAAATGTAAAATTTATCTGGGATGAGCAGTGTGAGGAGTCCTTCCAGCAATTGAGGAGGGCGCTCATAAGTGAGCCGCTGTTGGCTTACCCAGATTTCTCGAAAAGATTCTTCGTGACCACAGATGCATCCAAATTGGCTATTGCGGGTATACTCGAGCAGGAGGACGAAGAGGGCGTCAGACATCCTATTGCATTCTTCAGCAGAAAACTTAACCCCGCAGAACAAAATTACAGTGTAACTGAGCAAGAGGCTTTGGCAATCGTTGCATCCATCACGCATTGGCGGGAATATTTAGTGGGTAGGCAGTTTACAGTTATAACTGATCACAGACCCTTAAAGTGGCTGATGACGCTAAAGACTCCCAACTCTAGGCTTGTTAGGTGGAATCTCAGTCTATCCGAATATGATTTTGATGTAATGTATCGCCCAGGGAAGAAGAATACAAACGCGGATGTGTTGTCGAGGCATATTGCAGCAGTGGTAGCAAGTGATGCGGCTCCAGGCCCTACATTTGATGCTGAGGCCATAAAGGCTGCACAACGGGCAGACCCGAATTTGGTCGAAGTAATCGATTGCATCGAGGGGCGTGACTACTCTGCTGTTGATAAAATCACAGATACCTACTTCATGCGTGACGACCTGCTATATCATTTTTCCTTGCCAGCCAAAAACAGTCCACGCAGACTTGTTACTGAACAGTTGGTGGTGCCTGACTCTCTAAAGTCTGAGGTAATGAGAGCTGAGCACGATGGTATAAGCGCAGGACACTTAGGGTTTGAGAAGACATTGGGGCGAATTAGACTCAAATATTTTTGGCTCAATATGTTTGCTGATGTAAAAAATTACACTGCTAGTTGTGAGGAGTGTTTAAAACGCCGGGGCTACAAGAGAAACCAAAAGGCGGGTTTAATTACCCCGGAAATAGTGCCAGTTCCGTGGTCCAAAATTTCCATGGACATCGCAGGACCTCTTCCCACGACAGAGAACGGGAACAAGTACCTATTGGTAGTCACCGACTCTTTTACCAAGTATATTGAGCTAATCCCCTTAAAATCTCAAACAGCCAAAGAAGTAGCTGAAAAATTCTCGACGCACGTTATAGCGAGACATGGTGTACCTCATACTTTGTTGACTGACAGAGGAACGAACTTTTTGTCAGAATTAATGTCCGAACTCTACAGAAGATTAGGCATTAAGAAACTGAATACGAGCCCGAGGCATCCGGAGACTGACGGACAAGCGGAACGAAGTATCCGTACAGTGATGCACTCCTTAGCGCTTTACCGTTCTCCGACTGGGAAAGATTGGGATAAGTTTACAGATTTTGTAGCTATGGCGTACAGAGCGGCCACTCACAGCGCTACTAGGGAAACTCCCAATTTCCTCATGTTTGGAAGGGACTTTAATATGCCTGGGCATTTGCTGAGCGAGGAAATCCCTTGGAGCTACTCTGAGCACCCGAATGATGCAGAGAGCTTGGTTATGCGAATGCAGGAAGCATTCAGAATTGTTCTCGATAACCTTGAAGAGGCAGCCCAGAACTCAAGGGACTATCGGGCACGGACGGCAGTAGATAAGCAAATCAAGGTGGGTGATCTTGTTTATCAACACGACCCTTCGGCGTCCAAGGCAAGATCGCGCAAGCTGATGAAACCGTCCATAGGACCCTTTAGAGTGGTGGAAAAGACTTCACCAGTTAACTTCAAAATTGTGCCGGTGAACGATATGAGGCGTCCTCGCCTAACCCATGTTGATAGGATCTTTAAAGCCCCACAGAGAAGGGTATTCGACACGTGGCATTTCCAGGAAACAGTTCGGGATGCAGGAGATGAACCCGAGTCACAGCACCTCGCACGAACCACATGGGAGTCCGAAGATGCAGAATTGTATGAAGATGATGAATGGGAGAGCCCAATGTGGATGCTACAGTCGGGCGACCCAACGCCCTCCGCAGCAATTCCGCCTCCCTCAGAAACCGAACCCTTTGCAGTGCGAACCCGCATGATTGTGGATCCCTTACGAGTGCAGGGAAGCCAGGTCAAAAGTCCTCCAATCATTTCGCGGGCGTCGCTGAGACCAAGGGATGATTACGGGCGGGTGTTAAGGGCGAGTAACACCATGCCACACACTGACAGACGGGGAGCAGTCGAGATTATAGTGGATCCCCAGGAAGACTGTGACACCACGATTATCTACGATGTTGAGAAGGAACTCGAAGACAGTGGAACGCAAGAATTTGGCATCGAGCGCAGATAAAAGCTGGCGTAGGAGCATCGAACGTGAGAGATCTGTGGAACTCGTGGATTCTCGAAGCTATGCCTCATATTTAAATTTTCTTTCCGCCTATCTCGACGGGTAGCAATGAACGTGTGATGAAATCCTTAAACTTTCCTTCCGCTCTCAGGGCACTTAAGTCCGGAATTAGGTGCCTTGCGACGGTGGGAAAGGGTTGAGTGTATACAGTTAAAAAAATAGAATGATTGGATGAATAAACTTCATCCAGTCATCCCTTTTTTTTTCTTTCATGGGGATGGAATGTTACAGTGGACACCCCCCCCCATCCTAAAACCTGAAAACCTGAAGAAAACTTTAAAATTTGTCCGCCATGTCGCGTATTGTATGAGGCAGCTAGGAATCACAGTTCAGCAGGCTCACATGTTCTTTTACAGTTCAGTTTTTTTATTTATTTCTCATTTACGTTGTTTTTTTCTTTCGGATGTTCTCTAAATTAATTAACAAAATTGCGGGATAATTGGGAAGTCGCTCCAATGCTTTTGAAGGCAAGAAACGCAATATTTTTGCCATTTTGAATTGCTAGACCTCACACATAGCCCCGAAGTGAAACATAAAAATTCCTATCTCAAGTGTCTTAGAGGGGCTGCAAAACGAACGAGGGAAATGTGCTTTCGAATGCGGATGGAAGCAGCAATGTTCGAAGTGGTTTTTCACTTTTCTTTCTTTTCTTCTTTCCGCTTGTAGCTTAACGCTGTGGTCCGTATGTTTACTTCAGTGGGTGGTCCAAGAGACCCTCAGCAGACACATAACTCTGTCAGCGAGAAAGATACTTTGACTGACGTATGCGAGGGACAATGGGCAATTAAGAGTTTAGAATCGCTGAAAAGAATAGGGGTGGATTCGAGCATTGTTTTCGGTCAGCAGTTGCTGATATACGCTTAAGGTAAAAGCACGTCTGATTTCGCTCGGCCGAGAAAATTAATCTCAGGGCTGGCGGTCGCAACTCGATAAAAAATGGAAACAAAACCTGCGAGTGGCATATTTGAACTGCGTACTCAGGCAGGGTAGATGGTTTGCTAACGGAAAGGACTTGACTGAATAGGGAATGAACGGTCAAAAAGGACGGAAGGTAGCGACGGACGGAATCCACTATAGCAGCAGCGGAAGTGAGGGCGTGCCACTCTCCAAGCAGTTGACGTTCACAATTATTTCTTCACGACAACAAAAATCATTTCCCAGGAACACAGAAAATCAATCTTGGAAACCGCAACAGCAGATGTGAGAGGGCCTATTTTGTTTAAAGGCCACCTTCAAATCGTCACGAGAATAGATCAGTGTGCACTCTAATCATTGCAACAAAGTGCGGCGTGATATTACCATTTTTAAGTGTGTGCTTCATTTACATCAAGCTTCAAAGTGAAGTGTTGAATCATCGGTGCTGCCACATGGTGCAAGTGTCTGTGTGCGTGTTTTTTTTTTTTTTGTCGTGTGATATTATGTGATGCACAACGGATTTGCACAGCAAAGTCACGTAACTGTAAGTAGATGAATATTTCCTTTTTCTTTCTTCGCACATCTGCGAACTTGTGCCATCCCGACAACCAAAGCTGCATGGACATAGATGCAGTAATGCTGAGTGACTGAACCTCAGAGGAAATACCTGCACATACAGATTTCAATTTCTTACAGGGCCCATTTCCTGATTACTTTTTTTTACATGAATAAGGGAGAAGGTGTGGCCACAAATTCCGCTGGGCGGGACAGTTTCTTTTAACTTTGGTTCAGGACCAACGTCAGCGGGGCAGGGTTCTGCATGTGCATGCTTATTAGATTTAGTTAATTAACTTTGGCAGTATTTCGCACCTATAATCTTATACCGCAAATTAACGTGCTTGTGTATTTTGTGTCGCGAATATTTTTAATGTGATCATTTGCATATAATTTTTTTTCATTCTCTAAGCAATTGTATATGAATATCACCTGCAGCTCTATTTAGTGTGTAAACGAGTAGTATCTCTTGTTCAGATAGTCCGGTGGAGACTCAGTCGGCTGCGTTATCCGACAATAAAGTGTGACACCGTATGCTGCCCACATATGAGGGGCAATTGTCTATGCGCCTAGAGAGCGCCGGATCTGTTTAAATCTCGCAGAACGTTATTAAATGTTGTGTTGTGTATTTGAGAATCATGTGTTATTTGCGAAAGTGAGTGTTGTACTGGCTGGTTGGGGATTGAATGTACCGGAGTAAGATCCGGACCACTACACTCAGTCACGAATTGGTGATTGCGGGTGAACCTCATCACAACTCTGATCCCAAAGTATCGTTTTTTTAGTTTATTTTATTTTTTATTTGTTGTTGTTATTTTGTTCACACGGTGGATTCACCCAAGCCTTATGCTTCGGGTCATTCTTCAACTTTTCATTTTTTATGTTCTGGTGTGAATCTTTGAGTGCAGCAGTGCACCTGAGATTCTCACCTGGTGCCGCGGCCAACTAAATTGTACTTCAGGTCTCAAGCACCGTTACCGGCCGACTCGGCAGGAACACTGTTAGCGCCGTGTAACACTAACATCAACACCCTACGTCGAATCTCAACGATAACTAACGCTCACGAACGTTACAGCGCGTATTTACAGCAAACCTGCTTTGCTTGTTCCGAGGGGCGCTACTAGCGCCACACGTATGCGCCGAGCGCCAAATTTGCATAGACGTCATCTTACAGATGTACTCTCACCGCCTACCAACTGTCGCTTATCTAACACAACCCCTTCTTGGTGTGGGGATTTTTTTTCCGTCAGTGTATTTTATAGCATTGCAAAAAATGTAAAGTCTGAAAATCAAAGTTCTCTTTTCACAGTTCTATCTGCCTATAAAAATCCTGATTCCTGATTAAGTGAATTCCTCACAACTGAGAATCTGAGGCCTGTGCTTCATGTGCAACGCATGAATTAACAGATTTTTTCTTCTGCGGATCATGGATGCCCCCATTTTAAACCGGAATGATGAATATTAATCATACATTTAAGATTCTATTCTGCTACGCTACGAAATGGCGGGGCCACAAAATTTCGTCCCAGAGATTTATCAGTTCTTAAGTCGTGAAATGCGAAGCCAATTTTTTATCCAAACCGAAAGTAAACAACATACCCTTCTCTGGTGGAATCAAGGATAAATCCTGGCGGCACCAAGAAGGAACACAGCAACTCTAATTCGATTCTTTCAAAGTCGTAACCTACCACGCATAAGGAATTAAAGAAACAAGTACTTTTGATAATCTGAAATTCAAAATTTATCGTATAATCGAAAATAAAAGCATATAAATGAATTGCGGATAACCGATTTGAAAAAGCGATAGAAACTACTTAAAATTATTGGTAGTAACGCAGAAATTTGTATAAAAGCGAGAAACACATAACTGAGGTTTCACTCTATGTGTAGCGACTCATATAAGTGAAAAATGCAGTATTTAAACAAAGAAAAGTTTTATTAAACGAAAATATGCATAACGAAACTGGTACATGATTTCCTTGACTTCAGATAAAATAACATTAACTGGCAATGTAAATTATCGTATTGATCATATGCTGATTTCACTGGAGGTAATGAAATTGCTATATATTGATAGTACTGTAAAATTGATATTCCGAACTACAATATGCAAAACCTATTCGTTTAGCAAATACTGCTCCAAAGTTTATTCGTTTAGCAAATACATCTCCAAAGTTTAGTCAAATAGACTGTAAACTAAGAATCATTAGGTGGTGGACTGATTACACATAGAGTTCGGTATTAACCGGAAGGTCTTGGGTACGCTGTCAACTCATTCTCATCAATGTAACTAGTACAAGAAGCTAGCCGTTACCAAAATATGAACCTGGGAAAATAAGTCACCACAGAAACTATTCCATGTGAACCTAACAGTGTATTATCGTGGTAGATACGAAACAGTTACTTCCGCTACGAGAAGTAATCCCTCGCGTTTAGAGTGAAAAACAACAGAATTATTGCTTAGAACCCATTTTTTGTTTGCTTGGCTTAGCAGTTTATAAAGCAAAATTGCTGTTTAAGACAAATCTTCAAAATGGCAGAGCGTTTCAGAAATTGGTTTGATATGAGAAGTTACTCAATCAAGAACAGCGCACTTTCGGTAGCTGAGTGTCCAGCTAGGAAACGTACATAACTTGAAGAGGGGTGACGGGGTGGAAGTATTAGAAAACTTCTCCCAACATTCGCAACACAGAGGCAATAGATCGACCACTGAAGAAATGCGAGAGAGGGAGAAAAGGAGAAAAGATGCAATGAGCTTCGGTTAGGTCATAAAGCCATAAATAGGGGGAGGGGCGGTCAAAGGAGAAAAGAAAGAAAGATGCAATGAGCTTCGATTAGGTCTCGAAGCTATAAATGGTGGTGGTGGTGGGGTAGGGAATCAATGCCAGAGTAATGCTTGACAGCAGGTGTATGGCCGCCCAGGTAGCGCAGTGGTCTAAGCGATGGCTTCTGATCATTTGTCCGAAAGCAGTCCGGGTTCGAATCCCGGTGAGGTATGGATGTTGTGTTTGTCTTACGGCACTGGCTCTCTCCCTTCCCTGGAACTAGTGACCCTAAATTAGGGACGGGTGACTGCTTATAGCCCATTGAGTTGCTCACGGTGATCGTTAAACCTCCAATAAAAAAAAAATCAACAAGTGTAGGAATAGAGGCTGACACAGACTGGTACCTTCTGGCGTTCCACGAAAACGCTCCGAGCTGGCTGCCCTACCTTCCGAAGTAGTACACTCCTAGATTGACTTGTAGCATGTGTGTTTGAATCTAACAGCACATTTTCTAAATAAAACAACTTACGTATCTAACTTTTAGTTCGCTACCTAAGTGAGCTTTGCTTTTACAAAAGCATACGGCTGCATACTGGTCGTAGTACGTTCCTGAACGCCCCTAGCAGTGCACAAAATAATTAATTACCAACCCAATATTTCAGCAATAGGAAAAATAACGGTTTTTCTACTTCAAAACCAGTACATTAGTTGTATACGAAATTCTAAAAATTTAGTAAACTATGCCTTTGTAAATGTAAACCGTAATAATCATGTACGTACAATACTAATTATGAGTACAGTAAACCACTGTTTACCTATTTTCCATCTCTTCAAATAGCACACAAAAACATCTCTTCAGAATAAAAATACAAGCACACCCCGTTTTGATGTGAGAAAGTTTTTCGTTCAGCATCATAAATTATTGGAAGGTATCTGTGTTCACCGAAAATTCACTGAAACAAGTGCACATCAATATTGATTTCTGCAGCAGATTGCACGATCCTATCAATCAGCCAAGTTGATTGTTAAAATTTTTACATGAAACAACTTAAGGGAGCATTTTGATTGCTCATGCTTTAGATGCATTCGCAGTTTTCATTGAATGCATTTCATTTGACTCGCCCTTATATATACACTATCTACCAACAAGTAATTGGACACCCCTGCAATCGACGATGTCTGCGGTCCTGATACACGTCACTGCCGCCGCCGTTAAATATCGTGTGGAAAACAACAACACAACCAGTCGCATGCAAGATGCCACGCAGTTCGGAGATCTCTGATTTTGAGAAAGGTGTAATCGTCTGGTATCACAGAAATGGCCGATTCATACGTGACATATCCAGCGAGTTGAAGTACCCAAAATCGACAGTGGCCTACGTGATTGGCAAGTGGAAGATGAGAGGTGACTGTCGGAATGTGCCCCGACCCGGCAGACCCACAAAACTGGAAGTTAGAGACCGACGGGTGCTGGCCAGAGAAATTCGGAAGAACCGCACCAAATCGATAGGCCACATCCGCAAGGAATTTCAACAGTCATCCGGGAGTGTTCGTTTGATGAATACCATCCGTAAGGAAGCCCATCTGCTCGGTTATCATGGACGTGCTGCCGCCCACAAGCCTTTGATCACCAAGTCCAATAGCGCTTCTCGGCTAACGTGGTGCAAAGAACGTCGATAGTGGACCGTTGAACAGTGAAAACAGGTTCTCTGGAGCGACGAATCAAGGTTCACCCTCTACCGTTCGGATGGCAGGGTCTGGATTTGGTGTCTGCCTGGAGAACGTCTCCTGCCGGAATGTATTGTGCCAACTGTGAAGTTCGGCGGCGGTGGAATTATGCTATGGGGGTGTTCCTCCTGGTATGGCACGGGACCCTTGGTCGCAATTCCTGGTAGACTCAACGCCGAGACCTACTGCACCATTTTGGATGACCATGCGCTTCCTACGTTGTAGCAGTTTTACGGGGTGGACCCATGTTACTTTCAGGATGACAATGCCACCTGTCATGTTGCGAGGTCCACCATGGCTTGGTATGGTGACAATGGGGTTAATCGAATGGACTGGCCTGCGCAGAGCCCGGACCTTTACCCTATCGAGCATCTCTGGGACGAGTTGGAGCGTCGACTTGAGGGATGCCCCCACCGTCCAAAATCGGTTAAGGAACTGACCTGTCTTCTCCAAGCCGAGTGGAACAAAATACCGCTAGCCGTCGTACAACGCCTGGTTGAGTGTATGCCCCGGAGGGTCGCAGCTGTAATCGCCGCTCGTGGAGGCTCCACCAACTATTGAAGGTGAATAAACTCCGTTTTCCTTTGCTAGCACAGGTGTCCAATTACTTGTTGGTAGAAAGTGTATATATATATATATATATATATTTTTTTTTATTTGATTGAAGGTTTAATAATCACCGTGAGCAACTCAATGGGCTATAAGCAGTCGCCCGCCCTAATTTAGGGTCACTGGCTCCGCCTTATATTTGCTGTTACTCGAGAGATAGCAGAGATTTACAGTATGAGTGGCAAGTACCGAATGTGACTGACATGAGTTTTTTAATATTTGAAGTTAACTATATTACTTCTGGTTTCACAAAAGAAAAAAGAAGTAATATATTATAGTTAACTTCAAGTGTTGAAAAACTCACATCAGTCACATTCGGTACTTGGCACTCATACTGTAAATCACTGTTACCTCTCGAGTAGCTGCAAATATTAGGGCGAGTCAAATTAAAGTGACCCAGCCTTTTCCGCTCCCGAATGGTTGTGCTCAATGACCATGGCAGCTCCGGTGGCGCAGTGGTCTAAATGCTAGCTTCTGATCATTCGCCAGAAATGGTTCCGGATTCGAATCCCGGTGAGGCATGGATGTTGTGTTTGTCTTACAGCACTGGCTCTCTTTCCCTGCCCTGGAACCAGTGGCCCTAAATTAGGGACGGGCGACTGCTTATAGCTCAATGAGTTGTTCACGGTGGTCGTTAAACTCCTATATGAAAAAAAAAAATTAACATGACACATATTTGTCGGACGTAGACATCTCTCAGATAATAATCGAGGCGCGGTTGTGAGGAGAGGTACTGTGGAATCTGAGTTGCTTTGGTTTGAACATAGGTCTGCACCGCAATGGACGCTCCCGCAGAAGAACAGTGAAGTGCGGTTAGATTTTTAACAGCTGAAGGTGTTTCACAACACGATATTTATCGCGCATGTCGGCAGTTTATAGTGAGCATTGCATTTTATTGGCCACAATGAAGCGATGTAGCAGACGCTTCAAGGAAGGACTTGAAAGCTGCAGCGCAACGGTCTGAGCGATAGCCTCTGATCATTAGTCCGATAGTGGTCCGGGTTCGAATCCCGTGAGTCATAGATGTTGTGTTTGTCTTACGGCACTGGCTCTCTCCCTTCCCTGGAACCAGTGACCCTAAATTAGGGACGGGCGGCTGCTTATAGCCCATGGAGTTGCTCACAGGTGGTCGTTAAATCTCCAACCAAACAAAAAGAAAAATAAAGAAAAAAGCCCCAGCGACGACCCGAGACCGGGACAAAACCATCCTACCATCACGCCGAACACATGAGCAGGCAAGATCAGCAGCGGAGTGTTGATGAGTTGGCCGCAAGTGTGAACATCAATCACGACTCGTTGCACACCATTATTCATGAGCACCTGAGTTATCGGCTCCTTCACGCTCATTGGATTACGAAGTTTCTCAGCGGGAACCAGAAAAGCAGAGACAAAAAACCACGGCGCTTGTTCTTGCATTGGCAATCAAGAACAAGCGCCGTGGTTTTTTGTCGAGGGGTTTCATCTTGTTCCGCGACAATGCGCGACTCCGTACGGTTAATGCTACCATGGAAACGCTGCGGAAATTCAAGTGGAAAACTCTTGCACACCCTCCCTACAGTCCGGACCTTTCGCTTGTGACTTTTACATTTTCAGCGAGGTGAAGAAGCTAAAAGTTGTAGATTTACGTCGGACGCTGAAGCGCAGGAGAGAGTTTCGCTAGTTCTAATGCAGCAACTAAGGAACTTCTGTGAGCATGGAATCACCAGGCTCGTTAGTCAGTGATGCCTCAATACTGGTGGTGACTTTTTTGACATAAAGATAATGCTTTTCCGACATAATCGCCTTAGCTCACTTTCATTTGACTCGCTTTTGTACAGTAGAGCGTCGAAAATCCGAAATGATGGGGACCATTCATAGTTCGGATTTTCGATGTGTTAGGATTATCGAACATGTACATGTGAAAAAAATACAAATACGCTAACATTTCTACATTATATTATCCAAATATATGTACCAAAAATTAGCAAATGTATACAAAAAAATTACATAAGACAAAGATTTTTTTTTTGTTGTTAGACAATACGAAACAAGAGTGCCATTTTTACTACTGCTGTGAAATTTTTAAACATAAAGTACAAAATTTAAAAACTTACCAATCATAACACATTTTAAGAGCATATTTACACTGGATTAAAAAATAAAGGCTGAAAAAAGGTTCATGCGGTTTTGTTTTTTTTTAGAAAAATTAATCATTAATTTTTTGTTCCACTATTCTCGAACTTCGCTTTTTTTTTTTCTGCCTCTAAATCTCTCATTCTTTTCAATAAGAGAAGTTGAGTTGAACAGTACTCACTTTATTGTTCAAACCAAGTCATGGCAGTCCACAATGCAGGGAATGCTTCAGCATGAGTAGGATCTGTGCTTTATACCTGAAAAACTTTCCTCCCGGCTTACAGTGAACAATGGGACTAAGGGATGAAACAAGGGAGGGGGGGGTGCTGCCGTGGTAATGGGTCGTAAAATCTTAGCCCCGTAGTCAGGGCCCGATTTAAGTCAGCTGAGGCCCTGTGCACATCCTACGTCTGGGGCCCCTCGATTAAAATTTTCAGCCAACAGTTGAAAAGAATATTTGCTGATAAATATTTTTTTTTGCAAGCAGTTTTTCAAGTAGTAAAACATTAAAATACATCCCACATGCTAGTCAACTTTATAGCCAATGTGGCTTGTAATGGACGAGCATTCACACCACTTGTACTTCCCCGCATCCGCAGAGCTTACAGCTGTAACATTAATTACTCTGGAATTCTTTTTTTGTTTTATAGTTTCATTTACAAAACAAATAACTATCCTCCCAGAGATATAATTTAAAACCTCTAGTTTACCATAAATTTAATGGAAATGATCAACCGGTGGTAGCTTAAGCTGTAAAAAGTAATCCCTCACAAAATGTTACAGCTGATAAGTGACAACACACATTGTAGGATAAATTATTGCAACAATCCATGTAAATTATTACAACAGTCTTTAAATAAAGTAGTGTCATTTGAACTTTTTCTGTATTTTCATTTATATGAAAATAAACCCTACATAATTATGAATATTGATTCACAAATCTTGTTCTCACAAAACTAATATTAATAAAACTATTTTTAGTAAATTCTACATGTTTTGCTGAAATGCTTCTCATGTATAATATACCATATTGCTCCGAACATAGGCTTCACCCGTAACATGAGATCACAAGGAAAAACAAACCATACCTACATGTTATTAGAGGAGCGTGATTATAAGCCACACCCCATTTTTAAACAAACCATTTAAAATGTATGAATAAAAATATTTAAAAAATACATGATAATTTTTAACTGTTGAGTTGGCAGCAGGACATTAAAAAATAGCTTTTTTTCTACCTTTTGTGGCTGCAAAATCATCAATTATATCGGCAAAATTTAAGTCTACTGTTACATCATTTTTAATGGACAGTATATGAAGAGCATCAATTCACTCTTCTTCTGAACTTTAATGCTTTGTTCTTTTCAGAACCGTAAACGAGCGTTCGTTTGAACAGTTGGAAATTGGTATTGATAAAAAAATCCTGATCCATGTGTCAACAATGGGAAAAATATGAACTAAATTCAAGTCCCTTAACTTCCCAAGGCAAGTGAGGGGATCTGTGCTCTCAGTGAACGAATTGTATAACGAAGTAAATTTCTCCGTCATTTTTGTTCACGCCGGGGTTCGAACCCGGGTCCCCTCATTCCGGAATAAGTCGCTCTGAGCTACGCGGACGTTCGTTACCGCTGCTATCTGCCTTTATGTGGTGTGCGTCCTGCTGGGCAGGCACGTCACAATTGTTTCGTCAGGATTCGAAACTGAAGGAACTCTTCAACAAATGATCATATGTAGAGGATTTTAAGAAGGGAGTGTCTTATCCCAGGTCTTAAACAACCCTTAGAAATAGGAAGCTAGGAGATTTGGGCTAGAGTGCCCGATAGGGCCCGGGGTCCGACGGCTTAACGTGCCCATCCGACGCACGGCGAATATTTAGTGGATCGAACCTGTGCTCTTCTCCATGGCAGTCACGAACGTTGCCCACTAGGCAACCCGCGGCCCACTCTTCAGCAAAGTCTTCTTCAAGTTAATTTGAATACTGCTTTTGCAACAATTCAGCTACTTCCATCACATCACTTAGGTCATTCTTGTAGACAAATCCAAATCTAGAGTCCAATTCCTCATATGACTTCTTTCTGGTTTGCAACTGTGAAACAAGATTGCCACATATTACCTAAAAACTTTGAGTGATGAAGGAATCTCGATTATTAAAAACAACGTCTGGAGTTGATAAATCACCTAGAAGTCGGTTCTTGAGTATTTTCTTCCTTCTTGGGGATTCATAATCCATTTCTCTCCCTAACAACTGGTTGGATTCTTTCTCGAACAGTTAAAAAAAATTTCTCACGAAATTCAGGATGAAGTCGGTAATTGACTCATATAATGGTAAAACTGACGATAAATTGCCCACGAAAGATTGAAAGGGAAGTGCTCACTTTGTTGATTCGTTGCAATATTGTCCTAGATAATCGTTAACAAAGCAGTCTCTTTCCTCAATAATTTGGCATTTGGTTTTTGGAGGTAGTTTGGAGGCCCCCCAAATTCTCAGGCCCTGTGCACGTGCAGAAACCAGGCCCTGCCCGTAGGGAACAAGTGACTGGGAAAGTTTTTGTCTTTTGTCTCGGAGTATCAGTAGTCACCTCCCCCTTCGACAGGTCGCTCTCAAAATGCTTGCACCCTCAAAATTTAGCGATTCCACCCATTATCATCAAGTGTCAAGTTAAAATGAACGGACTATGCTTAAACTTTCCACACAAAAAATAAATAAATAAATAAATAAAAAAAAAAAAAAAAAAAAGAGAGAAGAGGGTAGCTTGTTCGGATTTTTGACGTTTCAGATTTTGACGTTCGGATTTCCAACGCTCTACTGTATGTTGTTTGTAGTACAGTGTGAGAGGACTTCGGCATCACAGCTTGCTAGGAAGGTACCTGGCGCAAGTATTCATGTAATAAAATAAATCAGTTAAAAAATAACTTTAGTAATTTTAGTTTATAAGACAGTGTTATTCAGAGAAGATGAAGAAATGGGTAGATATGTGTGAAGGAGTTAAACACCGCACTATTAACTGAACGTATCAAATTTCAAAATGAAAGAGAAATACAGGAATATTCAAAATGATCCATCTGATTTCAAATGAGCATAGCTATCAACCATGTACTGTATAACATTGACATACAACAAATGAAAGGTAAAATCTCCGAGTTTTAGTTGGTCACCGCTAGAGGGCTCCACTGTCGCTGTAGCTTCGCGACAATCTGTGAGAAAATGGTGACCGTACAACAGAAGGCTTTTTTGTGTTGCAGATTTCGAGGTGTGAACGGTAGTCACAGCGAAGCGTGAGTTTCGTAAACGTTCTAAAAATGATCCACCGGGTGCTCAGAGTACCCGCCTGTGGTATCGCCAGTTCGAGGAATTTGAGGTCATTGCCCAAGCAAAGCCTCAAATTCCCTTAATTCCTCTAATTTTTTTTCGAAAACACAGTGATTGGTAATACTTATTTCGATATCCTGAAGAACTGTCTGTTTCCACAATTGAACGAAGATTCCTGCGACTACATTTTCCAGCGAGATGGGATGCCGCCTTATTGGCACTGCGCTATTTTCCGTTTCCTCAAAGAGGTACTCCTTCGCCGTTAGATTGGCAGCAGTGGACTCCGTGACTTTGTGGTCTACAGATGGCCGCCTAGGTCACCACATCTTACGCCATGCGACTTTTTCTTTTGAGGGTACATTAAGGATACTGTCTCCGCGTGCCACGGTTGCCTAAACCTCTTGATGAGCTCAAAATACGCATTGTTATTGCGGTGGAGTCAGTGACAACGGACATGCTGGAGAGAGTATGGGTGGAAATAGACCTTCATCTCTACGTTGCTCATGTAACTAAGAAAAGTCAAATAGCGTACAGAGAGACAAAACTCGGACAGTTTTTTTTTTTTTGGTTGATGTATCATTACTCACTCTGTATTGGTGAACTTCGAAATACACTGCCGCACGATTGCTAAGGACGGATGACAATAGCAACGATAGCAACCATAAAATGGAAGGCAGGAAAATGTGGAAATTAGCATAAGTGCGGGATACAGTAAGACGTGTTGTGCGTATGCAAATTTTGGATTGCGCCGAACTTGTTCGTGACGTCATAGCGCTGATAAGAGATATAAAGAATTTGACGCGTATTGACCGTTGTTGTTCAAACGCAAAGTTGAAAGGGAAGGAATCAATTGACGAACTTGCAATTTTCAGTATGTCTTCACGACATCACCTAGATGATTTTACGCGTGGCCGTATTATTGGCAAGATTGAAGAAGGGCGAAAAATAACAGATTTGCCAGGGAGTTCGACGTCAGCCACAGTGTTGTTTCAAGGCTATGGAAATCATTTCAAAAAAATGGAGAGTGTAGCAAACGTCACGGGGGAGGTCGTGTTCGCAGTACGACACCTGCAGAAGATCGGTACATAGTGCTATCAACAAAAAGACGCCGGCGCAGCACAGCTAGTGAGGTAGCAAATCAGTTTATGGCTGCTACTGACAAGCGGATCTCCCGAAAAACTGTCGCCAGACGTTTGCATGAAGGAGGACTATACGCCCGCCGTCCTGTTGTGTGCATCCCATTGTCCAGACGTCACCGTACCGCCCGTTTGCAATGGTGCCATCAACATCGCAATTGGACTGATAACGACTGGTCTGCTGTCCTCTTCTCAGATGAGGGTAGATACAGTCTATCGTCTGATTGTCGACGACAACTGATCTGGCGTGATAGTGGTACTGCAGATTGTCCAGCAAACATACAGGAAAGGGACCGATATCCGACATGTAGTGTCATGGTATGGGCTGGCATCATGATCAACGGCCGTACGTCCCTCTATGTGCTTCCAACTGGGACTATGACTGGCCAACGATACATTAATGATGTTCTGCTACCTCATGTTCGCATGTTTCGTGGTGCTGTCGGTGATAGATTCATTTTCATGGACGACAACGCAACATGTCATCGAACAGTCGCTGTCCAGGAGTGTCTTGAGAGCGAGGATATTCAACGCCTCGTATGGCCAGCACGTTCTCCAGATCTGAATCCCATTGAAAATGTGTGGGATGCTTTGGGAAGGAGTCTTGCTGGACGCAAATGCCCTCCAATAAACAAGGACACCCTCATCCGTGCACTGAAAGAGGAATGGGATAAATTACCCCAACAGCTGCTTGATAATGTTGTGCAAAGCATGACACGACGTGTGGAATCTTGCATCGCCCTCCATGGTGGCCATATCCCGTATTGACATCTTACGCCGGAACGCCTGCCGACGGTAATTGCATTTTTTTTCACGTTTACGTATTCTGCACAAAATGGCCTGTTTGTCCCTTGAACACGTTCCAAAGCCTTCTGGATTTCAGAGCACAATAAATTGTCTTTCTTGTAATGTCCTGGCATTCTGACATTATTTTATTTCACTTGGCATCCAACCACACTTACTTTTTTATGCGCTATATAGACGTTTATGATCCGTTCTTAGCAATTATCCAGCAGTCGGATGAATCATTTTGAATAACCCTGCATATAAGTTTATCATGTCACCAACCAGTGTTTCCCTACAGGGAACACTTACATTAAGTGCACTCTTCATTTGAATGAGCTTATCATGAGTCAGTTAAATTCTCCCTGTGTTACAACTAATGCTACTTGTAACAACACTCTCTTCTCAACAAGTTTCAAATTACTTGAATGCTGTTCGTTCCTGCACCCATCTTGCATACACGGAATCCTATAACCTGACTGGATTAACGTCACCATAAGAAAACTTCATTTTGATAATTGATTCGAAAGACAGCTTACAAAGAATGTTCTCACAACTCAAAATCGAATATTAAAGGATTGCATAATAGCGTGGGCGAAATTCCACAAACTCAGTTAAATCATGAAAAACAGATTTACCGTTCAAGACGCAAAAGGCTGAATTTACCATGAAATAAATTCGCAAATGAATTACCGAAATTACGACTAGTGCCATTTAAGTTTGGATTTACAACCGTCCAAATAAATGAGTACTTGATCAGGATTTTCACGAAAGTCCACTCATGCGAGAAGAGGACACTGTCATGTTCTGACAATGTTTCGGCTATCACCACAAAAATGAAACGAAATTCAGAAATAATTTACCCTACCTTGACATCTGAATATTAGTCACACACCGTTAATTCGAAAATTTGAAGGCAGCATCACCGCTCTTCAGAAAAATGGGCATTACACAAAGAAACCCCTTCAAGATATTTAGAATATCGAAAACTGTACATTACCATAAATTCAAGAAACATCAGACATAACTCGTACAAAATGAGTTACACCTCATCGAAAGAAATAGACGCTAGCTACGAGCTAGTTGCCCGAGATGGACGCAGTCGAGTCATGGGTGGTGCGTGCATTTGACAGGCACTAATAGCCCCTTGAGTTGTTCACGTGGTCGTCAAATCTTGGAGATATTAATAAATACATTTTTACTGACGCAAAACAGTTCTTATTGTAGACAGATTAATACGGTACGAAACCGCCTCGCTGGGGAATACATTGAGCCAAGGGTTTCCCTATGAAATCTTACACTTCTCGAACGACCTTCTGCTGTTTCCTACCAAGCGTCTTGCACCTGGTCTGGTATAGCACGTTGTAGCAGTTGCAGACTGCGGGCGGGTCTGTCGATGGCGTCCAATAACAGTCACACGTGCTCAATTGAGCAAAGATTCAGAGAACTGGCTGGCAGTACACAACACGAAGACATTCAAAAGGAACATCTACGATATACATGAGGGCGTTATGATGCTGAAGAGGGCGTGAGGCACCGCAGTAAAAAAAACTTCAGTGGAAGGTTTAAGAGTCTCGGCGACATTGTGTCGAGCTGTCAGATTACCGTTGACGAACACCAAAGATGAGAGGTGATCGTAACTGATCATTCTCCTCACCATAACACCAACATGGCGTACAGTACGGCGTTCTACAATGTCTCTAAGTTCACTGTGTTCACAACGTCGTCGCCACACATACACTCATCGTCAAAAAAATAGTTGCACCCAGAAGGAAGCAACCGACAGGAATGAAACTTGGTGGGTAAGTTTGACATCGTGAGACATGCAAATGATTCAAGTATCACGCTCGGCCACGCATGTGACGCAAGCAAGGAGAGGTCGTAGCGCTGTGCCTGACCGGCTATATAAGGCTGTCCAGTTGCGCGCTTGCCATTGTGACTCTTACTGTTGCATCCTTTGCAAGTGAAGTATGCCTCGGAGAAAAGTTCGAAAGCAATTCTAGCAGTTGGAGGAGTTCGAGAGAGGACGCATCGTCGGGCTCCGGGAAGCGGGATGGTATTATCGCCGTACTGAGCGCCATACCGGTCGTGCGGATAACACCATAGCACGCTGTTGGCAGCAGTGGATAGAACAAGGCACGCAGCAGCAACAGAAAGGGTATGGGCGAACTAGACGAGCCACGGAGAGAGAGGGCCGACGGGTTGTCTGACATGCGCGGAGTGACCCTACAGCTACGATTGCGGATATTAAGTGAGCGGTGGTACCCTCCATGCACTGTCCAATTAGTGCCAGCACCATTGGCAGACGGCTGCACGACGTAGGAATAAACGCACGCAGACCGTTACGACAACTGCCCTTAACACCATTGCATCGTCGCCAAAGACTGCAATGGTGTCGTGCCAGACTGTCATAGTGCCACGCAGAATGGCAGCGGGTGGTCTTCAGTGGAGACGACCACCGAATCCATGTGGGGGCACCGTGGTCAGAGCCAAGATGAACGGTTTGTTGTCGGGCGTCACACGTCCAGAAGGCCTGGTGTCATGGTGTGGGGTTCAATTGCCAACGATGCCAGATCACCTTTGGTGTTTATTACAGGCAGTGTGACAGCCCAACGTTACGTTAATGAGGTCCTACGACTAGTGGCCCTACGTTTTCTGAACGCTTACTGCGGTGCGATTTTTTCAACAGGACAATGCTCGTCCACATATCGCTGCTGTCTCGAGAGCTTGCCTTCAAGTCACTGACACTCTGCCATAACCAGCCGCATCGCCAGACCTATCGCCAATTGAAAATGTGTGGGATGCTATTTGACGCGCCATCCACACTCCACCTCTACCGCACAATCTGCAGGAACTGCGTGATAAGATTCAAGCTGCATGGGATGGTTTGTCGCAAGACAACATTAGGAACCTGAACAACTCCATGCCCAGACGTCTGGCATGCTGTGTGAGCAAACATGGCGTCCTGACGCTATGCTGAAAGACACTACTTATTGGCGTGTAGCTCAATAAATATTGTCCATATCAGTCTCAATGTTTAATCACTTATTATTCCTGGTAACCTTTACCTTCCTCCCGAATAGCATTGCAATCCGACAAGTCCTTCTAGGAGCAACTATTTTTTGTTTTTTTTACGATGAAAATATATACGCCAGTCATGGAACTGCGATTCGCCGTGGAGGACCACTTGATATCATCTTATACTCCAGAAGGTCTTGGTGCGAAATCATTTCAGATGCTATTAAAGATGGGCAAAGGTGAGTGGTAATTGGCGCAATTTCTAGAATGTATGGGCTTCAAGTTGTCGCATGTTCGGCGAATGATGGGATGACAGCCATCACAAGTTACAGCTGGGCTTTAGCGGTGGTATGAAACTGCAGAATGAAAAGACGATCTTTCCTCTTGTAATCGTCCGTGTTGTACTCCACTGTCAATGCGACGAATATTTCGACTTTCGTCCAGCCCCTGTTGCCCACATCGATAAACTGTGCTATTTGTTGTCACGGCCCACATGTTACCTATACGACGAAGCGACCACCCGCATATCGGCAGCCTATAATTCACCCTCCCTCTGTCGAAGTCCATGAGTATCTGATATCTATATCTAACACGACTCTTGGAGTTCTCCATAATCTCCTTGTGCCCTGAAGTCAGTTCTGAGACGGAAGCATCACACACGCGTTGCTTTGAACTCTACGGTGTCTATATCTATGTTTATACCGTATTACCTGAAGCTTCAGCTTGGTTGATTACAAATTTAATCATCTAAATACAGTGGAACCTTGGCCATACGTTTCTTACTTATTCCCTTTTCACTTTTATACGTAATCCTGCGTTAGCCCCGTTATTTTACTGTAGGTTCTATTGTTTTATAAGTCGGTTATACGTAATTCATTTATACGCTTTTTATGATTATACGTTAACATTTAAATTTCATATTATCAAAAATCTAAGCTTCTTTGATTCTGTTATATCGTAACACGGTATGTTACAACTTTGGTAGAATCGAGACATCGTTGCTGTGTTCCTTCATAGTGCAGCCAAAGTTGAACTTTGATTCCATCGCGGAACAATACACAGTGTGCCAGTTAAGTAATGAAACAAAAATTATTTTATCAAAACAACAAACTATATTTTGAATTGTCGCTTACACAGATTCAAAATGATCTCCCTTCTACTCCGGCGAGATCTTTCGTACAGGTGTTCGAAGTCACAGTATGGAAGTGTGTCCTGAACAGGAACCTTTTTCAGTCTGCTGGTCGCACCTCGTTGGATGTCCTTAATGTCGCTGA
Organism: Macrothele yani; assembly: GCA_039090855.1. NCBI lineage: Eukaryota > Metazoa > Arthropoda > Arachnida > Araneae > Macrothelidae > Macrothele > Macrothele yani. Next base: position 70,037,802 of record CM076998.1, read on the forward strand.
AGCTCTCACCTTTCAAGGCACGCTTCACCTTTGGGAAGAGGAGAAGTCTGTGGGAGCCAAATCTGGCGAGTAGGGTGGATATTCGATCACACATATCGATTACGAAACCGAACACTGTTTCACGGGCAGCGCCGGGTTGTCGTGAACATAAACCAGTTGTGTGGCCGCGTTGTCGTTAACATAAACCAGTTGTGTGGCTGCGTTGTCGTGAACATAAACCAGTTGTGTCTGCGCAACAGTTCTTTCCTGACACGTCGCATGCGGGCGTACAGACGTTGCATTACTCCTAAATTACACTGACCATTCACTGTGGATAAGCGGTGGATAATTCCACCTGAGTCGAAGAAAAACAATGACTACTGTCTTGACACGTGATTTTTACAACCGGACTTTCTTCTGCCGGGGAAAAGACGTTCCACGTCATTCCCCGCTCTGGCGTTTTATTTCAGGAACAAACTGAAAACACCAACTTTCATCACTGGTGACAATTCTTTGCAACAAATCACGATCTTGATCAACTGCCTGGATGAAATTTTGACATGTAACCCGGTGCTCTATCTGTTTCTGTGGCCACGTGTGCGGCACAAACCTCGAACAAATCTTCCTCTTATGCAGAACTTTTTCTAGGATTACCCAGGCCGTTTCCTTACTGACACTAAGCTGTTGAGCGAGTAGCCTAGTGGTTATTCGCCTCTCATGGGCAACAATTTCGCTAGCCTTCACCACATTTTCATTTATCCATGCAGAAACTGGAAATCTTGTGCGTGGTTGATCGTGAAGGGACTCCATGCCTTCTTTAAACGTTGAAAACCAGAGGAACACCTGTGCACGGCTCAGACATTCACGTATTGTTCACGGCGACCGCAGGGTCACAGTGCTACAAATCACCCGCAGTTACAACAGTGGTGATCAAGGCAGTGTGTCACAGCACACAGTTCATCGCAGGCTCCTGCGCATGGGCCTGCGTAGCCGAAGACTCAGCCAGGTCTCCATGCTCACTGCACGTCATCGCCAACAACGCATGAAATGGCCCAAGATCATCGAGATTAGACCGTGGATGATTGGAAGAAAGAGGCCTGGTCTGACGAATCAAGATTCCTGGTGCATCACTTAGACGGTCCAGCGCAGATACGCCGATTACCAATGGAGGCTATGTCACCTGGATGCACTGTTGGGCGGAAATAAGCTGGCGGCGGTGGCGGTCTTATGCTGTGGGTGATGTTTTCTTGGGACACTTTGGACTCCATTATCCTAATAACACAATCCCTGACTGCTGTCAGGTGTCTGAACATCGTTGCGGACCAAGTTCACCCATTCATGGCAACTGTGTTCCCTGCTGGTGATGGCCAGCAGGGAACACATTTCCTCACTCCCGCGATATTAATTTCTTCACTCCCGCGACTTTTGGGGTGACGTTGATTTTTAGTGCAGAAGGTCGAGTTTTAGAGAAAAGAAGATCAAGTTGAAACGCTGAGGCATTAGATGCAATTCTCTCTCACTTTTTTCATGGTGAACTTGATCTGGAAATTGCACACACAAATGATAATAATGTGAGTATTATACTATTAAGCGCAAAGCTTTGTTAATGTTACAAAATGCAGAATAATCTGGTCTGGAATGCTTTTACGTTCTTTTTTTTTTTTAATTTTGAAAATTTCTCTACATGATTTTTTGTATATTCTACTACATCACTCTTAACTACCTTTACCAATTAGCATATATGTAAATTATATTGCAAAGACTTGCAACTGTCTGTAATACATCGACGTTCAACACGCCGTTGTATTATGAAATTTTGCAAATATTGCAAGCGCAGTATGGGAATGAAACACTGTCAAAAGCAAGTGTTGACGATTGATTGGTGCAACAGGTTTTCTGAGGGCCGAAAAGAAATAAGAAATGAACCGCATGGATATGTGTCGACTACTTCTATGACCGAAGTGACAACGATCTTGGCAACGGGTTATTTTGTGAAACAGGAGGGAAAGGGTACGTGGCACAGCTGCTTGATAGTGTAGAAAAACATCATCTATGAGCACCTGCTGTTCAGAAAAAAATGTTTTCACGTTGGGTACCAAAGGTATTGACATTTGGTCAGAAGCCGTTTCGTGTCACCATCTCTACCGAATTCGGAACAAATTATTATTTCTTTTAAATCGCATTATGAAGGAAAAGAAAAAAAAAAAAAAGATTCGCAAAAAGCGGTTTGTTTCACGACGTATTTCGAGCTTAAAACTATCAGTTTAACGGATGGGAAGTAATCAATCCAAAATGGTATTAGTATATATACATTTATTCGTAAACAACGTAAGAAAACCTTCCTTCAAGTAGAAATGCTTGTACTTAACAAGTTATAGCCGCTGCTAGAAACTAATATTTGTATTTGAGATATGCGCATACATTGGGTTGGTGCGAATGAAATGTCCAGCTAAGGACCAGCAAACGTGAACGACGAGAACGGAAAAGTAGGACAACATACCTAGGCAAAATAATCCCCCTCGGCATCGACATATAGTTGCCATTTGTCCGGCAAAGCCATGATCCCGGAACGAGAAAAGTCTTGTAGCTGGGACCCGAAGAAGTCATCAACTGCAAGTTGAACATCGTTGTCTATCGTGAACTGTTTCCCGGACAGGAAGTGATCCAGGGGACGAAACAGACGATAGTCTGTCGGAGACCAGTCCGGGCAATAGGCACGATGAGGCCGTGCTTCATAGCCCAAGGCACTTAGTGTCAGCATCGTTCGTTGTACGACATGAGGGCGAGCGTTGTCCTGGAGCAGAAGAACACCATGTTCTGTTGACCAAAGCCGGTTGTTTCCGGTACATCTGGCGTAATTCAGCACAATAACGTTCTGCAGTGATGGTTTGGCCTCTTGCCAAGAAACTAGGATGAATTATCCCGGCTGTGGACCACCAGACAAGGAGCATCATCTTCTTGGTGTGTAGGGGTGGCTTAGGATGCCGTCCAGCAGGCTATGCCTTGCTTAACCATTGCGCAGATCGTTTGCGATTAAACTACCCTACAAAATTTAACTTTTCGACCGGGTTTACATTACTGGTATGCAATCATTGCTTCAAGTGATTTAAATTATTTTGCTATGCTGATTTCAAAAATAACATTTATTTTTCTCTGTCACGTAAGTGGTATGTTGTACATACCACTTACGTGACAGAGAAAATAAATTTCGGACACATTACAAAATTATGTCCAAAAAAAAAAAAACAAAAAACTATGAGCATTGTCTGTTTTTCTATGTCACGTATTACTAACACGGTTTATGTATTTTTGTTTTGTAGAATTGTTATTCCCAGAATCCAATAGATGGCGCTAGGTGTGGTCTGATGAGGAATGTATGAGAAATGCGCAATCAGTAGTCATGACATCCGTACAGCAGAAGGCGATGTGTGTGTTATGACTTGCGGAATTAAAGTATGTCATTGAAGTTAAAAGACGGTACTGTTTAGAGTATGGTTGTAATCCTCCGTCAACGAATTCAATTAAGCGGTGGATGAAACAGTTTAAAGAAAATGACAATGTGGAACATCGTGGAGGAGCCGGTAGGCCTAACGTCAGCGGAGAGACGGTTGACCAAGTTAATGAGTTTTCGATGAAGCCCCAGGATATCCGTTCGTAAATCAAGCAGAGAACTGTGCATTCCGAAATCGACAGTTCACGATATCTTGCACAAGAAATTAAAATTTCATGCTTATAAAATTCAAATAGTGCAAAAGATGCATGTAAATGATCACACTCTGCGATACGATTTCGCTGTGGATATGCTGAATCGAGTGGAAAAGGACGGAAACTTTCTCAGTACTGTAATGTTTAGTGATGAATCCACATTTCATGTATCAAATATTGTGAATCGTCACAACTGTAGGATATGATGCAGTGAACAGCCTCATGATGCTGCTATTGAACTGGAACGTGATTCTCCAAAATTTAATTTGTGGTGCGCCCTATCAAAAAGAGAAGTGATTGGCCCTTTCTTCTTCTGCGAAAAAAACATAAATGGTTTCATTTACTTGGATATGCTAGAAAATGTCGCTGTAGCCCAGATCAAAAGATATGACAACGTCGTTTTCCAACAAGACGGCGCGCCTCCGCATTGGTCAACGTGTGTACGTAAGTGCCTAAATGGGCATTTCCCTAACAGATGGATTGGGCGTGGTGGTCCCATTCCGTGGCCTCCTCGTTCTCCAGGTCTAACTCCATCGGATTATTTCATGTGGGGTTACGTGAAGGATCGTGTCTATCAAACGCCTTGTACTGATTTGCAGGAACTGAAGCAGCATATCACAGCTGCTATTAATTCCATAACTCCTCAGATGCTTGTCAATACATGGCATGAAATCGAGTATCGCTTGGACGTACTACGAGCAACCAAGGGATCTCACATCGAAATTTATTAACTTGTGTAGCTACATTGTAAGTTAGTATAGTCAGTTTCTTTCTATCTGTTTAATGTTTTGTTTTACATAATTTTGTAATGTTTCCAATAATCCTCGGACACCGTCTATATATCATTTTAAAGCACATTTCATGCAGAAGCTAACTCAGTGTACAGAATGGAAATATCTTTAACATAACTCAAGTTATGACCAGAAATGTGCTGCGGAGGAAGAACACGTCGTTATGTGAAATGTCATCATCTTTGATATAAGCCGACGAAGCTTGCTTGTACGTCCGCGTACAGGCGATATAAACGGAAGGTGATGTGCGTGGGGTTATTGCTAGAGCCGCGGATGGCTTAGTGGTTAGTGTTTCAGACTATCGATGCTGGGTCCCCAGGTTCTAGCCTGGGCTGATCTTTCAGAGATGGTGTGATTTACTAACAATCGCTGAATATCCGCCGTGCATCGGACGAGCACATAAAGTGACGGCCCCCAGGCTGGACCCACTGGTTAAATGGGTATCCTTTCCTATGCCCTCCCCTGAAATTCTCTCACCCATCTATGTGCAATATCGTACTTGTACGGTGGCGCCATCTACTGTACTCTAATCTCACTACAAACTGTTCTGTCAAAAGTCGCTAGACTTGCTCTCATTCCTTCCGTTTCTGTGTCCTGCCTAAAAGGCGATCTCGCTGTAGGTGGCTGGGACCTAAACTCTACTCCCTGTGGACGGAAGTCCTACATGAAAATGACGAATTCTGAATCGTGATCAGCAGACTGTGTGGGGTTATTGCTCAACGGGGAACCGTATACTCATAAAACTCTTTTTTCCGTACAGTTTTCTATTTTTAACTTTCCTATCAAGGCACTCTGCTCCCGCTTCTGTAAATAATTTCTTTTTCTCCTACCGAAAGGCGCAGCCAGCTGAATTATTAGGACTCTAAACCTTAGGTAGGGCTTGGCCAGTTCAGTTCGTGGGGTTATTCCAGACGTTTTCGCAGTGCGCGTGGGTAGTTCGTTTGCATTGGTGAGTGTGTAGTCGTTACTCCTGTAGACTGCAGTTCAAATTTGAAGTTTAGAGTGCATTTCGTTTATTCTGTACAAACTGTGTTGCAGTTATAGGACGATTAGGTGATATTTCACCACTAAAAGCTTCGCGAAATGGGGACTTTAAGTGAATTCGGCAAAAGCGATGCAGAAACTGCTCGGATGACAGGGGTACACAAGAGTACAGTTGGACGGCAGCTGGCGAAGATCCGTGATATGGGTGGAATCAAGAATTGCAGCCTGGGTAAATGTGAAAACATTTGCCCAGGCTGGAAGTAACAGCGCGCTGAAACGGTTATGTCTGCGAAACAGGTTCGTCTCGTCAACTGTTCTTGCCAAATAATTGCGGGAGAGCTGTGGTACTAATGTTTGTCCTCGAACAGTGAGGAACAGGTTACGTTCTATGGGTCTGACGTCTCATAGGGTGGTAAAGAAGCCATTGCTAACCAATGTACAATACAAGAAACGTTTAGAATGGGCAAAGGAACATAAGGAGTGGAACAGTGATAGGTGGCGTCAAGTGTTATTTAGTGATGAGGCAAAATTGAACATCGTCGGTAACGACGCGGGGTGCCGAGTGTTTCGACCAAATAACGAGGCGTTGCATCCCTTTTGCACTCTTAGGACGAGAAAGTATCCATGCAGTGTTGGGATTTGGGGATGTGTTGCTGTTGCGGGAGTGTGCAGAATCCATGTGAGCCCACTGTTAATGAACAGGTGTACAAAAGTATCCTCCAGGACAAGATGGTGCCTTCAGGACGTGATTTGTTCCAGGCTCAGCCATATATCTTCCAGGACGATTCGGCCTCATGTCACTGTGCAAAAATCATTAAAGCTTATTTAACGTTTTTAGGCAATATTGTGCCTCTTCCTTGGCCTAGTAATTCGCCAGACTTGAACCCGATTGAAAATTCGTGGAGCATTCTGAAAGGAAAAGTGCAGGAACGTCACCCCACAAATAACGTGGAACTGATTAACGCAATTACTGACGTTTGGCACAACTGTATTTCATCCGACATATTGCGTAAGTTGGTTGTCTCCATGCCCAACAGGCGTGCAGCCGTTGTTAAATCAAAAGTTTACCCAACGAAATATTAGGTACGTAATTATTGTATTTGATTACGTTACTTTGCCATGATTTCTGTTTCGCAAGGCATTTCTGTTCAAAACTTGAATTCTGCTAAAGATATTCCCATTCTGTAAACTGAGTTGGCTTTTGCATGAAATGTGCTTTGAAGTGATACATACACTGCTGGCCACGCAAAATGCAACACCAAGAAGGAAGCATCCGATTGGTCTGAAATTCGCAGCATACGTCGCCCGCGAGAGGACATGCAAACGATTAGCATTGCAGGGCATATGCAAATCATGTGCGCCCGGCACGCCACCGAGAAGCACTATAAGAAGGGTGCACAGAAGGCGGGCTGCAAGTAGTGGAAGTGTGTTGTGCTGCCGGACCTGTGCGTGGGAAGCTTTCTGATGCCTCGTCGCACAATAGGGCAGTTATTCCAGCACGTTTCGGAGTTCGAGAGAGGACGAATAGTGGCTTATCATGACAGCGGTTTATCGTACCGAGACATCGGCGTCCGTGTGGGACGATATCCAGTCACAGTAAGGCGAGTATGGATTCGGTGGGTGCAGGAGGGACGGACGGACCGACGTGAGTGATTGCCGCAGCCGCGGCACACCACCGAACTAGAGGACCGGCATGTTGTGCGGCGGGTATTGACGGCTCGCACGGCCACATCACGAACGTTAGCGCAGGAATAAGGGTGTGTTGCGAAACAACCAGTGTCAGTACGTACCGTTCGACGTCGTCTGCAGGAGCAGGGACCTGTCGCACTGCGCCCATTGCTCCGATTACCATTGACGTTACACCACCGGCGAGTGCGGCGGCAGTGGGCCGTTGAACGCCCCACCTGGACTACGGAATGGCACGACATTGTCTTCTCCGATGAATTCCACTTCTGCCTTCAACACTACGTTGGTCGGATCCGCGTGTGGCGGCACCGCGGCTAGAGACTGTATGTCTCCTGCATTATGCATCGCCATACCGGTCCGTCGCTTGGCGTTATGGTTTGGGGTGCAATTGGATATGACACCCGCACCCCTCTGGTACGCATCGCCGGTACACTGAACTGCCACGGCTACATCTCCGACGTTTTGGAGCCTGTAGTCCTCCCTTACCTGCAGGACCTGCCAGCGGCCACGTTTCAACAGGATAATACGCGCCCGCACGTGGCACGCATCGTGCAACAATTCTTCACGGCCCACCAGTTGTCACTGCTGCCGTGGCCCGCCTGTTCTCCCGATAAGTCGCCCATCGAACACGTCTGGTCGCTGATCGGCAACCGAGTGGCCTGGCAAGCACCACATGCGGCCATGCCTGATGAACTGTGGCAACGTGTGGAAGCAGCCTGGACCGGCATACCCCAAGCCCACATCCAAAGCCTCTTTCGTTCAATGCGGCGGCGTGTAGCGGCCATTATTGCCAACCATGGGGGCCACACGAACTATTGGTGTATGCGTGTTCCGCAAGTCACACGGGCCTGTAAGCTCAATCGTTTCATCTTTGTATCTGTTGTTTTCTGTCCAGTAAATCTGGCTTTGCTATCTCGTGTCCTTCTTGGTGTTGCATTTTGGGTGGCCAACAGTGTATATATTGTGAGTATTATCTGCATATTTACTTTTGTAGCAACACTGAAAACCCAAAAACGACAGAAATTTCCAGAGCTGCTATTAATTTTTCCATAACTGTATATACAATGTATAGTGGTATTTATTGGGTGGTATTTATTTTTGAAGTTTTGAAATGTTGTTGTCTGACCTTCCTATTTTGTTCTACCATATATAAAAAAATATTTTTTGTAAAGTTCCAGGCAGATCTGACTATATTTAGAGGTCGTTCAAGTCAGTTGAAATATTCACTTACCGTATTATCCCCGTCACCTGACCTCCATTCACCTTCTCTTGTCTTATTTGACTTAAGTGTCAATCAAATACTCCACATAAATAAGGTAATGTCTATTTTTAGTTTTATTTAATATAGTTGGAAAATTCTGTACAGTTCCAGAAACAAGCTTGCCTGTATAAACATTGAAGACAATTCGTGAGAGTTGTAGGGCTGTTGTTAAGGAAACTGCTGTGATTTGAGAAAATGCCTATATTCTCATTCGCCATGAACAGGATTGAATCAAGAAATTGGAGAAACTTCATGAAAAGTGGCTGAAGCTGAAAAAAAATTGCAAAAGGAAAACAAAACGTGTCTACAAATCCAAAAAGTCCCTTAATGAAAAGGACGGGGTCGGCGAACCTATTAAACGCATCAAACTGAGTAGCAAGATCTCTCGTGATATGAAGATTTTGTGACAAAAAACACTAGGAATTTATGAAATTGCCTTAATATCCCAAGATATTATTTTGGTTTTGATCCCGAAAGAGCCAGCCCGGTGGCGCGGTGGTCTAAGCCATGGCTTCTGATCATTCGTTCGAGAAGGGTCTGGGTTCGAATCCTGGTGAGGCATAGGTGCTGTGTTTTTCTTACGGCAGTCGCTCTCTCCCTTCCCTGAAAGCAGTTGTCCTAAATTAGGGACTGGCGACTGCTTATAACCCATTGAGTTGCTCACGGTAATCGTTAAACCTCCAATCAAAGGAAAGAAAGAAACAGACAATGAAGACAAAAACAATTTTTATTACAATTTGTAGAACAACATAGATGTCATTATCCCGACTGCAGCAGAAAAAAACTTATTCTCAGATGAGTCAAGTTACAAGGAACTCTGATTTACTGATTTTCTCAGTGTTAACAATGAATATTATACTTCAAATGGAAATAATGTTCTGTAGTCTTTGATAGGCATAATTAATTTAGATAAGGATTTGTGTTCGGAATTTTTCAGAGTAATTAATAAATCAGTATTTCTGCACTAATTGATGTATAATTTCATGATGTACAATATATGAAACTACAAGTAAAACATGAAAGAAATACGGGATTACGCCATATAATACAAATTTTGAAGATGACAATCCGATTTTTGGTGTAAATGTGACAAGGATAGTAAGTCAGATAATATCCGAAAACTTGAAAATTTTCATCGTCCTGGAGCGGGACTCGAACCCGCGTCTCCCAGAAAACGCGCGGGTATGCTAAACATGAATGCCGGTTGCTTCGACTAGCGAATCCTGTGATGGTTAAATTCAAATTGATCGGAAACTTGAAACTTGGTCGTTCTGGGTGGTGTAGTGGTTAGCATACCCGGGCGTTTTCTGGGAGACGCGGGTTCGAGTGCCGCTCCAGGAAGATGAAAATTTTCAAGTTTTCGGATATTATCTGACTTACCATCCTTGTCACATTTACGCCAAAAATCGGATTGTCATCTTCAAAATTTGTACAAGTAAAACTTTGAGCTACCACTAAATGTTAATTAAAATGGTAGAAACTTTACACACATTATTTTTTTTACATCGAGAACACTCTTGGTAGGGGGGGGGGTCAGAGCATATAAATTGTTGAAAAAAAATTCATCATAGTATTTTAAGGACCACTCTAATATATATATATATATAAGATAAAAGATAGTTAATGAAAAAATAATATAAAAAACAAAATTAATGTGTTCTTACAAAATCATTTTCCTTTTCCGTCAAACAAACGTTTACGGCTTTTCTTATGTGGTGAAATTTCAGAAGCAGAATCTCTCTTTAAACCCTAGCAATAATCCGCCATCATATTTACATTCCATCGTCCTTGATATCGTTTTTCCATACATTTTATATCTTGGTGAAATCTCTCACCTTGCTCTTCACTCACATCACCAAGATTTTCGGGTAAATAGTCAAGGTGAGAATGCAGAAAATGAATTTTCAACCTCATGGTGCAACCCAGGTTCTTAAATTTTTCTAGCATAGTTGCTACGATGGCTATGTAATTAGGATCCTTGTAATCGCCTAGAAAATTTTGAATGGCATTTCTGAAACTAACCCATGATTCTTTTTCTGTTGTAGTCATTTTTTCTTCAAAAGTTTTATCTTTAGTTAACCGTCTTATATCTGGGCCAACAAACACTCCTTTGATTTTTGCTTCTGATAAATGTGGAAAACCATTAATCAAATATTGAAAACATTCACCATTCTTGTCCAAAGCCTTGACAAATTGTTTCATCACTCCTAACTTAATATGCAAGGGTGGTGAAATAAATTTTTCCGGATCAACTAGATTAAGGTGGAGAACGTTCTTTGATCCTGGAATCAAGTTTTCTCTTTTAGGCCATTTTTTTGTGATCCAATGCTGCTTATGAGTTCTACTGTTCCATTCGCAGATGAAACATGGCATTTTTTGTGTAGCCACTTGGCTGCCCTAATATCATGCTCAGAATTTTAAAATTTCCACAAATTTGTCAGTTGTATTCCTGAATCTTATTTTATTAAGGAGAACGTCAAGATTTTCCTAAGATTCCTTCATATGTACTGAACGAGCAACTGGTATTGAGGGGAAATGTTGCCATTATGCAAAAGAACTCCTTTTAAGCTTCTCTTACTAGAATCAATGAACAATCTCCACTGTGATGGGTCCTGAACAGTGGAAGACAAATGCATTATAAGTTCAGGAATGTCTCTGCAAAATACAAGCGATTCTTCTTGGGCGAAATATTCAACAAATTCCTTTTCTCGGTTTCTATACCATGAAAATACGTATTGTTCCTGGAGCAAGTAGATTTTTGTTTTTGAGTCTTGATCCTAAAAGTTATGCAGTTTCCTTCGGCAGATTTAAATTCCGTACCAAGTCATTTAATTCACTTTGTGTAAACTTCTGTGGTTCACTACTAGTTTCAGGATTGCTGTCCAAGTCCTCAGTTTCACTGCAATTTAACTCAACTTCTGAAGCAGATAAAAAATCCAATGATGTAGGAGGTGATGGAACAGGTAAATTATGACCATGAGGTACAGGTCATCCTACTTATAATGTTCTGCACAAGGAGTCATTGGGTAGAAAATATTATTTATGTTTTTGCAATTTTAGCCCTTTACTGGGGGTGGTTAAGCAAAAATAACATTCCTCATGACTCACTGGCTCCCGCCATACCATTGGAATAACAAGTGGAAGAGAGTTTTTCTTACCTTCAGTCCATTTTCTCAGTTGCTCAACACACATGTGACAAGTTTGATGTGGCGCCCATTTCTTGTCCTGCTCTCCAAACTTTATAGCGAAATAAACCTGATACGCCTTTTTTGCCAAAATCCGTTATTTTGCGTTGCCTTTTTTTCACCACAAAACTACCACATGTATAAGAAAATGAATCAAGACTATTAACACAACCTCTTGACGCCATAACGCAGTAATAACGAACAACACAACAGTTAAAATGAGCGAAATACACTTCGGTTTTATCGCAAAAACACACAATGTTTCATTCATTGATATAGAGGGTATATATTGTATCACTTTCCAATTAAAATTTATCCATCTATTGTATCATTTTCCAACTGCCGCGATTTGTCTTAGCTAGTAAATTTAAATTTTTAGAATGAAAAAATAACAGATTACTTCATAATTGTTTTTTATTTTTGTCATGTATAAACAAAAATATCATGGAAAATTGTGAAAAATCTGTGCGTGGCAGAGAAAAACGGATGTGATATTCGTGATCAGCATACCTGAATTACTATAAAACACTTGAAATTTAGCAAACCTCAGAATCATGTTGGGTTATGCTATCATAAAGGACCCACTTCTCGTCGCAGGTGACGATTCGATGCAGTAGAGGTTCCTGTTTGACTTCCAAACGCCTTCTTGATGGCAGTTGTCACCTCATGCGGCAGCCACATGTCCAACTTTTTGACCTTACCCAGCGCAGCCAGACGCCGAACAACAGTCGTGTGGTGGACACCTACCTCTTCCGCTATCTCACGACACTTTTTCAGGAGGTCTGCTTCATCCACACGTAACAGAACCTCGTCAGAAACAGCAACAGGTCGATGACTAAGTGCTTCGTTTTGCAGATCCATATCTCCTCTTCGAAACTTCACAAACCATCTTCGAATGGTTCGTTGGTTGGCTGTATTCTTCCCAAACGCTTTGTTAACGTTTCGAGCGGCGCTTCCTGCAGAATGGCCCAGTTCAAATTCATACAGGAAGATGACTCTAAATTCCGGCGTCTGCATGTTTCCTTTGCAAGCCCCGTTACGTCCAAACAAACCACGCCTAAACCTTGTTCTTCACACATATGCTAGCTATGAATAGCGTGCGTGTGAAGAACAAGGTTCAGTGGAATGGAACCACCCACAGGTGTTGCGGGTATTACGTAACGCTGTGACGTAATACCCACAACAACTGTGGGTCGTTCCGTTCCGCTGTGGTGCAGGCCTGTCTCCACTGCTCGTTCGCGCCAAACATTTCATTCCCACCAACCAAATTCTTTAGTCTTTTTTCCTCAAAAAAGCTAAAAAAAAAAAAAAAGACCTGTACAAATCTGGGCATCCTACTTATAATGTTCTGCAAATAATTATTTCTGTAATTTTTTAAACAAAATCGTGCAAAAGTCCGCCCCTTCCCTTTTAATAAATCTCGGATCCAGTACTGCTCCAAGTTGTCCATTTGAGTTATTTATTCAGTTTTTTGAAGTGATTCCTCTACAACTTCTAAAGGAGCAGCTCATTTTCACCAGAACTCTTTTCTCTAGTGTTGCTTTTATTAGCTCTAAAACGCTTTTAATGTTCGCAGACACTGGCATGTCATTTAATATTAGTGCAAAATAATACACTCGTTCCAGTTTTACTGAAGGTATTCATTAGTTCCGCGGTCCATTGTCAGTGCCAAATTTCTCCTTATAAAATTAAATTTTCTTTTGAAGTCCGTTCTGGGTGAAAACTGCGATCCCTAATCTAAAACAATTTAATTTACTTTGTCTGAACGTCTGAAAGTTTGTCACACTGTTGTGGCGCAGCGGAAAGTCGTCGCCATAGCTACAACCAAGAAAGAAATATTTGTGACGTCGCGCTTAGCTTTTTGTGCGGGTGACGTCATCCCTTACAGGCGCACAGTGCACGCGTATACCACTTTGTTTTGTTGTCATAGCAACAAAGACAGATATTTTCACAGCTGCTGGTGTGAAGTCATCTCATCCAAATCATTCTGAAGTTAGAAATGCGTTACGTCAAATGAACAACTCTTTAGAAACAGGAAAACGTTACGTCAGAAATTCTGGTTCCACTTTGTTGTTCTTTTTTGTTTTGTTTTTTATTGGAGCTTTAACGACCACCGTGAGCAACTCAATGGGCTATAAGGAGTCGCCCGTCCCTAATTTAGGGCCACTGGTTCCAGGAAAGGGAGAGAGCCAGTGCCGTAAGACAAACACAACATCCATGTCTCACCGGGATTTGAACCCGGACCTCTTTCGGACGAATGATCAGAAGCCATCGCTTAGACCACTGCGCTACCGGGGCGGCACTTTGTCGTTCATAAACGACATACAGAAGTTTTCATTTAGAATCCTATCGTCTGAAATTCAATTTTAAGATTCCCCTTGCCAAACTAAAATAATTATTTTAGATTGTCAAACCAGTTTCTTTTCTTATTAAGTCTGAAAATTGAGAGTTCCAATACAGTAGGTAATAGTGAGTTATTATTTCATGCGCATACTGAAAAATTATAATTTGGGAACTTTCTTGTTCCTTAAACCACGAAATTCTAAGAATATAACAATGGCACACACAACAGCAACTAGGGCCTCTGTGAATCTTGGAGAGGTGCAAGCTAGTTCTGTGTGACATTGGCGAAAAGACCCCAAGTCACTGGGTTTTCTTCCAGAATCCTTAGGTTGAGTGACCAACTGGAACCCTCAGCTGTGGGCTAATCCTCCACACTGATGTACTTACCTGATTAAAAAGACAAAAAGAAATCAAGAATCGGACTCAAGTGTGGGATATGGTGGACCTACCACACATGAGAAGGACGGTCCACAACGGAATCGACCTGGACTTTCTAAACGGTGTATGAGAAAGAGATCTCAGCTGAGTGAATGTAAAATTGGTGTATGGAATACTAGAGGTATAAATGGCAAAATGAATGAGGTGATTGAGGAGATGAATAAGTATAGACTAGATGTTCTGTGTGTAAGTGAAACCAAAAAGATGGAAATTGGGGTAGAAGAAATGAATGGCACGGTAAGCGTGTGGTCTGGAGTATTGGATAATATGAGAGGACAGGCTTGGTGTAGGTGTGATTTTAAGTGAAAAGATGAAGAACAACTTGATTCACTATAGTTGCGTAAGTGAGAGAATTCTCTGGATTCGTTTCAAAGTGAAACTTCAGAGGATTGTAATTGTTGTAGTGTATGCTCCTTGTGACTCGGAACCTTCTGATAAGAAAGAATATTTCTGGAATGAGCTAAAAGCAGTTTTGAGCCAGTTTGTAGCTAAAGAAAAAGTTATAATAGCAAATGATTTCAATGCTAGAGTAGGTGTGCAGAATGCAATTTCTGACAATGTTCTGGGTAAGTTTAATGATCCTTGTGTGAATGATAATGGTGAAAGATTAATTGAACTCTGCATTGAGAATGGTTTGTGTGTATATAATACATTTTTCAACCACAAGTATATCCACACATATACTTGGGAAAATCGTACTCTTGGTCAAAAGAGTGTGATAGATTTTGTTGTTTACGATCAGCGTTTGAAACACTTAGTTGTTGACACCCGTGTGATGAGAGGTGCGGATGTTGGTTCTGATCATTACTTGGTAGTGTCACGAGTGAAACTTAATGTTGGTTGGAAGAAAAGGAATGGGAAGAGATCCAGGATAGAAAGAATAAAGGTTGATAGGCTCCTTGAAGATCATCAGCGGTATTCTGACTTACTCAGAGAACGACTGAAGGATCTGAAGTCTGGTGAGAGGGATGTAGAAAAGAAGTGGGAATGTTTTAAGAACTGTGTTGTCACTGCTGCTAAAGAGGTCTGTGGCACCACAATAGTGGGTAACAATAGAGGTGATGCTTGGTGGAATAGTGAGATTGAAGAGGCAGTAAAGAGAAAGAAGGAAGCCTAGTTGGGGATGTTGCAAGGTAGAGTCTCTGTGGATGAATATCGCTGTAAGAAGCGTGAAGCTGCTAAGCTGGTTCGCCACAGTAAGGCAAAAGACAGGAAGGAGAAAGTGGAAAGGCATGAACTGGCTTTTTGGAAAGATAGGAAGTCCTTCTGGAAGTACATGAGACTCAGGAAAAATAGAAGAAACAAAGTTGTAAGTTGTGTGAAGAATGAGATTAGGGAAATGATATGGGAGCCCAATGAGTTAAGTGACAGATGGGGTGAATACTTCTGTGAGTTATTAGATCAGGAAAGCAAAGATGATTCTGAGACAGACGCAGATGATGTCGCAATGAGGGATGAAAGCACAGGAGGGATCTCAAGAGAAGAAGTGTGTAAAGCTCTAAAATCTCTTCAGAATGGTAAGGCTCCGGGAGTTGATGGCAGAACTGCAGAGATGTTGAAATATGGTGGTGACTCTATAATTGACTGGTTAACTGAAATTTTCCAGTTGTGCTGGGAGTTAGGAGTGGTCCCTCGGGATTGGAAGGATGCAATCATTGTTCCATTGTATAAGGGAAAAGGTGATCAGAATGAATGCCAGAACTATCGTGGTATTAGCCTACTGAGTGTGCCAGGGAAAGTGTTTGGTAAGGTTATTATTGAAAAAAGTACGGGGTCTTAGATCATTGAAAGTGTGGGATGTTCAGAGTGGTTTTATGCCTGGTAAAGGCTGCACTAACCAGATTTTTGCATTACGCACGATGATTGAAAATTATCTGGCTGTTGGGAAGGAAGTTTTTACTGCCTTCATAGATTTAGAGAAAGCTTACGACCGAGTGAATAGGACACTTTTGTGGAAGGTATTGAATGAATATGGTGTTACTGGGAATCTACTTAATAGTGTAAAAGCCATGTATGCTGGTAGTAGAGCTTGTGTACGAGTGAATGGTGTTTTATCAAAATAGTTTTCCATTGGTGCAGGAGTTAGACAAGGTTGTGTAATGTCACCATGGCTGTTTAATATATTTACGGATGCATGCATGCGTGATGCCAAAATTATAACGAAGTAAATTTCTCCGTCATTTTTATCCGCGCCAGGATTCGAACCCGGGTCCCCTCATTCCGGAATAAGTTGCTCTACCAATTGAGCTACGCGGACGCTTTATTCTGATTCCTATCTGCCTTTATGTCGTGTGCGTCCTTCTGGCAGGTACGTCACATCTCCTGGTACGTTACATCATCTCCCCCTTATTTTTTTATTTTTTATTTTTATTTTTTTTTCGAAGTGCTGGAGAAGGGATTCTCTTATTTTTCCTATCTCGCGGTGTGGAAATAACATCACACCATTGCGAGATTTTGAACGGTCGGGTCATCCGGATAGTTCGGGCGCCATTATAACGAAGTAAATTTCTCCGTCATTTTTATCCGCGCCAGGATTCGAACCCGGGTCCCCTCATTCCGGAATAAGTTGCTCTACCAATTGAGCTACGCGGACGCTTTATTCTGATTCCTATCTGCCTTTATGTCGTGTGCGTCCTTCTCGCAGGTACGTCACATCTCCTGGTACGTTACAAAATAGATAGTGGTGGTTTATGTCTTGGTGATATCCGTGTGTGCAGATTGCTGTATGCTGATGACACTGTCCTGTTGGCAGAGAGCAAAAGTGAGTTGCAGAGTATGTTGACTCGGATGCACGAAGTTTGCATAAAATTCAAACTGAGTATAAATAAGGGAAAACCCAAAGTTATGGTGTTTGAGAGAGGAATGGGTAGCACTGAATGTAATGTAAGTATAAATAGCACTGTGATTGACCAGGTGAGTAAGTTTGTGTATTTAGGAAGCATGTTTGACAGAGAGAACAAGTTGGATGGTGAAATCAGTAGGCGAGTGAATTCTTCTTTGAAAGTCATAGCTGCTCTGGGAGGTTTTCACAGGAATGATGGGTTCTCTAGAGAGTCCCGCATGGCTGTGTATGAAACAGTAATTGTTCCTACTCTGATGTATGGCAGTGAAACCTGGGTACTGCAGAAGAAACATAGGAGTCGTTTGTGTGCTGGAGAAATGCGTTACTTACGTGGGGTTTGTGGCAAGACACGATCTGATTGTGTGAGAAATGAAGATGTATTGCAGTTGTGTGATGTGAAGCAAAATGTTGTTAGCAAGGTGGAGACCAATATGCTTCGGTGGTTTGGCCATGTTGAAAGAATGGGTGATGAAATGCTTACTAAGAAAATCTTTTCAGCCCAAGTGGCAGGAAGGAAAGGCAGAGGAAGGCCAAGGAAGACATGGGTGGATCAGATTCAGGAGTGTCTGCATGAGAAAAAGATTATGAGTATGAAGTATAAAAGATCTTGTGTACGGTGTGTAATGGATATCAGTGAAGCACGAGTTGTATGTCAAGATCGCTGTAAATGGAGAATTTTGATATGACAACAATAAATAAAAATATCTAGAAGTTTGTATCTCTTTTTGGAGCTAACCTCTGAATCTCAGAGAACAGCTTAGTGATATGTATGTATGTCTAATAACGGAATACAGAGGATAACGTGATCAAAACATTATGGCAAAATACAGCTGTATTTGCTGGAAAACTGAAAAGTAACATTTCCATGTAACATGGTTAGTACGAGGTTGAACCGCCATGAACTGCGTCACACTGTGCAATTCTGGCATGGAGTCTGTCGTACAGATGTTGGATGTAAGTTTGGGGTATTGAGTTCCAAGCATCCTCAACCTGGACGCGTAAATCGGCAATGGTCGTGGTTGGCCGTGGAGACCGGATAAGTCGTTGTCCCATAAAATCCCACACGTGCTCAATGGGGGACAAATCCGGTGAACGTGCAGGCCATGGAAGTTGTCTCACACCCTGAAGTGCATGTTGCGTTGCACGTGCCGTGTGTGGGCGTGCGTTATCTTGCTGGAAAACACCACAATGGACCGACCTTACAAATGGCACAACAACGGGCTGAATGATGTTTTTGATGTAGGAGGTGCTGTTTAACGTACCCGGTACAAACACTAGTTGTGTACGGGAGTGATAGCTGATCGCTCTCCACACCAGGAGACCAGGTGTAGGCCCTGTGTGTCGCTGGCGGATGCAAGAAGGGTGGAGACGCTCCCCTGTGCGTCTACGAACACGCATACGGCCATCGGAGGCTCCCAAGCAGAATCTGCTTTCATCGCTGAACACGACAGATCGCCATTGCGTTCTCCAGTGCAGACGTTGGCGACACCACTGCAGCCGTTCCTGACAGTGGGCTGGAGTCAGAGGTACACATGCCAGAGGCACACGTGCACGTAGTCCTGCATCCAGTAAACGGTTCCGGATTGTTCGCACAGTCACATCAGGTGCAACGGCAGCTCGGATTTGCGTCGCAGTGGATGTTCTGCTTGACAACGCCGCTCTTCTTATGCGTCGATCGTTCCGCTCATCAGTTCGTCTGTGACTCCCGGTTCCACGTCTTCTCGTGTGGGAATGTTCCTCGGACCATCGACGCCACCATCGAACCACCACCGATACTTCCCGTCCAATTGGCTCCGCAATACGACGATACGACCACCCGGCATCGCGGAGTTCGACTAGACGACCTCGCTCAAAGTCCGATAACTGCTGAAATCGTACACGTCTTCCATGTCCAGGCATTGCAGCTTCTTCAGGGTCTTCGCACGTGTCCGTACGCCGACGACTGATTACATTCACTTCCCCGTACTCCTTAAATACCACCGACGATAATTTGCATATTATACCGTGCTGTGGCGTAAGGGCTAACCGGTTGGTCCCGAAATTAACATCACACCTACGTAAACTCGACCCCGCCGCCCCGGTGGCGCAGTGGTCTACGCAATGGCCTCTTATCATTCGTCCGAACGGGATCCGGATTCAAATCCCGGTGAGGCAAGGATGTTGTGTTTGTCTTACGGCACTGGCTCTCTCTCCTTCCCTGGAACCAGTGACCCTAAATTAGGGACGGGCGACTGCTTATAGCCCATTGAGTTGCTCACGGTGGTCGTTAAACCTCCAATCAAAAAAAAAAAAAAGAAAAAAAAAACTCGACCCCATTAACATTTGTAAATTTCATGATCGTCCGCCAATTCCTTCTTGGTGTTCTTTCTTCACTTTCCGCCAGTGTATTTATATATTTACAAAAAAAAAATGAAAAAGAAAGAAAAAAGAAAAGAAAAAGTAATGTTTGTGCTTCTGCGCATGAACTACCATAACATTTTAACATTTGCAACTGCACAATTCTAAGTTTCCGAAAATGCGTTTACTTTTTTGACACTTTTTTATCATCTGGCAACAGCAGGAACAGGTGAACGTATAGTTTGGAAGATGAATCCATTTATTGGTGTAAATATGATATTGATATTGAGTCAGATAACATCCGAAAACTTAAAAATTTCGTCGTCCTAGAGCGGGAATTGAACCGCGTCTCCCGGAGCGGGAATCGAACTAGCGCTCGAGTATGCTAACCACTATACCATCGTTCTGGGTATTTAGCATACCCGAGCGCTATCAGAGAGACGCGGATTTGATCCCCGCACCAGGACGACGAAATTTTCAAGTTTTCGGATATTATCTGACTTAACATCAATATCAAATTTACACCAATAAACGGATTCACATCTTCCAAATTTGTATTGTACATGTCATCCCGTATTTCATTCATTGAACGTATAGTTGCTTGCCATCTGCGTGATTTTTTTTTTTACAATAAGTGAAACAGTACGCTTTAGAGCCACTATGCATTTTTTGAGGGGTTTGGAAGGGCAGGCACCATTGACAAAGCTTGTTTCCTAATGATTCATACAAAAAAGAAAAAAAAAAAACTGCCGAGAAATGTTGCGACTGGCTGCTGTTATTTGTTTACGAAATTTCATCAGCTTCCTGTAGAAACATCTCATGTGCGACGAACGAACACTGGGAAAATGCGAGGGCTTGGCTGTTTTAATTGTTGAATCCCTGCCTCAACCAATGTAGTTCTTTTTTATTGTCGTAATGTAAATCCTCATTGTTGAAATGCTCATGAAACATACTTTCACATTTGGCCCTCACAAACGAAAAGAATACAAATTTTGAAGATGACAATCCGTTTTTTGGTGTAAATATGACAGGATGGAAAGTCAGATAATATCCGAAAACTTGAAAATTTCGTCGCCCTGGAGCGGGTATCGATCGAAGCCGCGTCTCCCAGATGGCGCATTTGTATATTCATTTACACCAAAAATCGGATTATCTTCAAAATTTGTATTGTATGGTGTAATCATGAATACCTGGTTTAAAAACATACTCAGCCGCCCCGGTGGCGCAGTGGTCTAAGCGATGGCCTCTGATCATTCGTCCGAACGGGGTCTGGGTTCGAATCCCGGTGAGGAATAGATGCTGTGTTTGTCTTACGGCACTGGCTCTCTCCCTTCCCTGGAACCAGTGACCCTAAATCAGGGACGGGCGACTGCTTATAGCCCATTGAGTTGCTCACGGTGGTCGTTAAACCTCCAATCAAAAAAAAAAAAAAAATACTCATCGAATTTATTCTCCCTCGTCATTATTGACGCGTTTCGCCTATAGTTAGTTCTCTATGTATTTTCCGTCAAAAACAATAATGTATGGATTGTAGTGGGAACCGCTGCTTTTAGAGAAGAGATAGCGTTATCCATGAAGCAGGATCTTCCACTGCCAGATAAGATACTGAGTGATAAAGAAACAATCGTCAAGGAAAATGTAAGTGCGCCATTTTCCCTTCATTTCCTTTTCTTTTCTGACAAGAATGTATCTATCATTCACGACAACAGAGACAAAAATATTAAAAATACGTTACTGTGACGTTGATGTAAATGCAAACCTGTGAATCTAAATTCCTGGCGATCCCATGATCGCAAACTAGTTTTGAGGTATTAAACAATACTAAAGCTATTATTTGGCAAAATGAGGCAGTGGCGTTTTCTCTGGTGTGCAAGTTGTGTGTCAATGCCCAAAGAAAATTAATCCGCACTAATTTCTTGTGTAATTAACCTATCACAGTAGAATATTTTTGTTTTTGTTTTATGAAATGTTCGTCGCGCAACGCGCTCTTCGTTTCTAATGGCGTGTAGTAGGCTGTGGGGTCCGGACCGAAGAAACAGCCAGATTAAGGCCAAACTATTGTAACGATCTCCCCACAGTATCTCCGCTGCTTTACGAGACTCAGTTCGCGCATTTGCGCCTCATGTCTTCTACCCGGCTCACGTAAGTGCGAAAGCCAGCGAAGGCGTTTATGCAGTTCTCAACGCTTACTTATTTTTTTTTTTTTTTTTTTGGAGGTGTTACAGTGAGCAACTCAATGTGTATAAGCAGTCGCCCGTCCTTTCTTAGGGTCACTGGTTAAAATGAGAGCCATTGCCATAAGACAAACACAACATCCATGCCTCACCGGGATTCGAAACCTTACGGACGATCAGAGGCCAGCGCCTTAAGACTGCGCCTAATTTTGTTTTCACGTATTTTTCCATTTTTTTTGAGTATCATATTTGCATATATGTTATTGTATTGTTGCTTGCGCAGTGACCAGTTGGGGTTCAGTTGTTTTAAGATTTAAGATGTCATCAGTTATGCGTAATAAAAAAGTTCTATTAAACAGTAGTTTTTCATCGCCTTGATACGCGGAAAAGATAACAAGTAATTGACATGGCCGACCATGTCCTAATCTCACAATATCAACACGTGTAAAAGGGAAAAATGGCGCTGGAAGAGGTTTTGAGAAGCATTTTCTGTAAAGAGCTCTACGAAATTTCAGACTGGCTTTGCGGATGTGATGTGGATAACACACATTTTACTGTTCAGCATGCTTGTTCTCAAATAAGCCAAAACATGTTTGGAATCATTGAAGGGTACTAGGACTTGAATCATTGCTGAATACTGCAGTGAAGAAACATAGTGAGTCTGAAATTCATCTTTCTAGTTTTTTTAAGTTTCAACTAGATTTATTGCGTCCCCTACTAGGGGAATTGACATTCTTTTCGATTTGTCCCAAAGAAGGGTTGAAATCGAGCTGCACAATGAAAAACGTTTAAAAGGCAACAGGGACAATAGTTGAAGAGGTTGATTAGATGGCCGTGTGCCTATATTGAGAACTGAAACAGGGAACTACCAAACTAATTTGAGGAAAATGGAGAATCTATGTAAGCCAATAGGGGAAATTATATGTAGTTGCTTAATTGCAAGAAATAAATTGCCGAGTTTGATTCCCCATTGAGGTAAGAACATTTAGCGACTTCACAGTTTTCTCGCGGAACTTCGGCAAGCACTTCAAAATTATTTAATAAATTCCGTTGCTAATGTCCAAGAGAGATAAAATTTACTACGATTTATTCAGAACACCAATGTTTTTGGCCATCAATGTTAGTGAAAACATTCATGACGATCACCTTAGCAGAGCTTCGTCAACTGGGTTTCCCAGCTTTATGCAGTCTCACAGAAAGAACATCGAGTGAACGATTTCTGGCAGATTTCTTGAGGTAAGCGCTGATAAAACTGACAGAAGAGTCTGTTTTAATCATGTGAATGACAATCAAGAAGGACAGATATACCAGTGTGGGGATAAACGCGAAATTGCCCAGACGTACGATGGAGCACTTTGGTGATGAGTCGCCATCTCAATGGACTTCCAAGGCTAAAGTACCCCACCCCCTTCACAGCATTGCTATCCCCTGGTTGAACTTGGTATTGCAACAGTCTCTAGAGTGCAAACAAGAATGCTGTGACAGAGATTACCTACTTTTTTCTCTCATTCTCCTAAAAGATTACACCAACTTTCTGTATTTTGTCCAGAAATGCTACCATCATTAGCTCCTACCCGATCTGGAATTTTACCTCAAGACTTGTTCATACAGTCACAAAACAGTATTGAAGCATCTGATAATGTCCTTTTGAACATGTGCCAGTTGAAAGTGGGGACTTCGAGCTTTTTGACTGCAATGACAGCAAGAGGATTTGTTGGCTTTTTAAAGAACTTCAAAAACATATTTTAAGTTAGTAAAGGTTCTATCTAATTTGCATTAGCCTTTTCAGATGTATTATTCAGTATACTGCAGTCCACGAATTTGACATTTTGTTACTGTGTACTAAAATAACTGAGTTTCAACAGCGTTAGGTACATGAAGAATGAATGGAGAATTTTTTTTTTTTGAATTTCACATTCAGGGGGTTTCTTAACGACGTCGAGCAACAATTTAAAAAAGCACCATTGCAGGAAATCTTTGATGTTGCTTTTTTAATTTGAGCAACTTGCCAGAATGACCTTCATATTCGTATGGTATTCTTCTAATGAAGGTTCAGATAAAACACGCTAATTCAAATTGTTGATTGGTTCCCCTATTGGAAATAAACCATTTTTAATGCATGGATTTACGGAAATATACAAGATTGTGCTATATGCTGTTATCGGTATGTCCGTCCGTCGAGCGGTCCATCCGTCTGTAGAGGATCCCACACATTCTGCCGCGCCACACAAACCCAGCATCGCATGGATAATCTAAGCCTTATCTCCATTGAAAAAGAATTACTTTCTACGAAATATGCGACAAGAGGATAAATTTCTTTTTCTTTTATGAAGAAGTGATTAAGAAATTCCTGCCGGTAGAATGAAGAATGCAGATGATGTCGAATTCCGTAAAAATCACTTTGTTTTGCTGAATTTTTATTATGTAATCTTTCTACTTTATCCGATACATATTTAAGTAGGTTAATGTACTCTAATTAGGTGCCTTCCTATTGCGTACGTAATGAACACTGTCTTTCTTAGATATAGTTACTTTTTCTAAAGTTACCCGTAAATTGCTCGGAGCGTAACATTGAAATATTTTCCTGGAAGAAAAGACATGGGCGGGGGTCGTGAGAATTACTCCGACTTTGAACACATTATTCCATCTGTGCCATACGCCTTTAGTTCCTGATGTCAGGAAAATCTTTTGCCACTGATAATGAGGCATTAGCCGTAGAAACAGTTGCTGTTCGTATTTGCGGGTGTGTAAGTGTTAATTCTTTCTCTGCGTTAGGTACATTTGCCAGAATGAATGGGTGCTTTGCGTTTTGAATATCGATTCAGGACTTTCTTCGTCGAGCCATAACTGAAAGAAAGCACTCATAGGTAGATGTTGCTTTTTTTTGGCAATATTGCCATTCTTTCAAAATATTGCACAGTTTCCTCCTGCACTTGAAGTTTCCTAGATGTACACGCTTTTCGTTATCGTTGTGTTGGTTTCCGCTTGTGCTTCTACGTTTTTAGCACGTCCGATTTGTAAAAAAAGATTCCTTCTTCTGTTGGATCGTGTATGTCCGTCCGTGACATGTACCCACGATATCTCTGCAACTAATTAGTCCGATTTGAAAAATTCTTTCTGCATTCGGGGCAAGCTTGGTAAATATGCAAATGATGATCCTTTATTTCGTTTTTGTTTTTTCCGATTTGAAAAATTCAATTTCGCCGGATAGAGCTCCTGGTGGGAAATCGTGATGTCGACATTCAAAAATACGTTTTAATTTTTATCTAACGATTGCCATTTAGGGTGTCGAAGACTTAATTTTAGATATAGCTTACTGTTGCAATTACGCACATGAGCTTTTCTCGATTAAAAAGTAAATTACGTCGTTTGTTGACCGATAACTACTCATGTCTACAAACTCCGATTTGATATCATGGAAAATTTTCTTGCAATTAGTAAAACATGCATGAGCATTTCTGAAACCCAGGTTCAATGCTGGCAGCGAAACCTGTATACGTTAAACATTCCACTCGTGTGCTATTTATGTTACTACTTCTAAGTTTGCCGCTGAATTTCCTAAAAGATGATTCCGTAACTTCGGTGGCATAGATATGTTTGCTAGGTGTTTTTTGAGTGGCGGATTTCGAGTTACCGTGGCCCTGCGCAAGCAAATCAGTTTTGCCCCCTCACTTTGCCCACCATGCTTGAAAAAGGTAACCTTTCCTTTTCTTCCATATACTACCTTCTCTCCATGTATAAGCTCTGATTTGATACTAATGCTTCCTGCCGGACAATTGATAAGGACGGATGACAATATTTTTCAACGATAGCAACCATAAAATGGAAGGCAGGAAAAATGTGGAAATTAGCCACCAGTGCGGGATACAGTAAGACGTGTTGTGCGTTCTGCAAGTATTTGGATTGCGCCGAAAATCTTGTTCGTGACGTCATAGCGCTGATAAGAGATCGACTAAAGAATTTGGACGCGTATTGACCGTTGTATGTTCAAACGCAAAGTTGAAAGGGAAGAATCAATTGACGAACTTGCAATTCCTAAAGTAATGCATGGTTTTCCCGCCATCACGTAGATGATACACATCCGTATTATTTTTGAAGAAGGGCGAAAATAACAGATTGTTGCCAGGGAGTTCGACGTCAGCCACAGTGTTGTTTCAAGGCTTTGGAGAATCATGTAACCAAACCGGAGAGTGTAGCAAACTTGTAACGGGGGAGGTCGTGTTCGCAGTACGACACCTGCAGAAGATCCGGTACATAGTGCTATCAACAAAAATGCACACGACTGTTGCTATGAGTCCGAAATCAGTTTATGGTCTGCTACTGGCA
The DNA here is from genome assembly GCA_039090855.1 of Macrothele yani. Taxonomy (NCBI): domain Eukaryota; kingdom Metazoa; phylum Arthropoda; class Arachnida; order Araneae; family Macrothelidae; genus Macrothele; species Macrothele yani. Next base: position 70,063,853 of record CM076998.1, read on the forward strand.
AGCGGATCTCCCAAAAAAACTGTTGCCAGACGTTTGCCATGAAGGAGGACTATACGCCCGCCGTCCTGTTGTGTGCATCCCATTGTCCAGACGTCACCGTACCGCCCGTTTGCAATGGTGCATGATCGAACAATTGGACTGATAACGACTGGTCTGCTGTCCTCTTCTCAGATGAGAGTAGATACAGTCTATCGTCTGATTGTCGACGACAACTGATCTGGCAGTGATAGTGGTACTGCATATTGTACCAGCAAACATACAGGAAAGGAACCGATATCAGACATGTAGTGTCCACAAGGTTATGGCTGGCACCCTGATAACAATGGCCGTCTGTTTCCCTCTATGTGCTTCCAACTGGGACTCACGACTGGCCAACGATTTACATTAATCTGATGTTCTGCTACCTGACTGTTCGCATGTTCCGTGGTGCTTTCGGTCAGATCTAGATTCATTTTCATGGACGACAACGGTTCCATTGACATGTCATCGAACAGTCTCTGTACAGGAGTGTCTTGAGGGCGAGGATTTGCGTCAACGCCTCGTATTCAAAAGCACGTTCTCCAGATCTGAATCCCATTGAAAATGTGTATGCTTTGGGGAGGAGTCTTGCTGGTCACAGAACCAATGCCGCTCCAATAAATCAAGGACATCCTCATCCGTGCACTGACAGTAAGAATGGGATAAATTACCCCAACAGCTGGCAGCGATAACCTGTTACGTTAAAGCATGACACGCTCGTGTGCTATTTGCATCGTTACTCCATGGTTTGGCCGATGAATTTCCTAAAAGCATTGACATCTTACGCCGGAACGCCTGCGGACGGCATAATTGCATTTTTTTCACGTTTACGTTTTGAGTGGCCTGGATTTGTCCCTTGAACACGTTCCAAAGCCTTCTGGATTTCAGAGCATCAATAAATTATCTTTCTTGTAATGTCCCTCCGCATTCTGACATTATTTTACCATTCACTTGGCAAAATACAACCACACTTACTTTTTTAGGCGCTATATACTACGTTTATCGCATCCGTCCTTAATCAATTGTCCAGCAGTGAATGAGAAAATACTGTAATCACAGGGAAATTCGAGTTTCCTATAGAAACGCATTTTTAGACTCCTCCGAACATATGACTATATCCACGATGGTGTCTGGGTATGTGGTTTGTTGACGCAGTGACTCAAAATCTATAATATGTATCAAGACGAAATTTAATACTGAGGTTTTCTTATTATCCTGATGTGAAAGAAAGGGGTAAGTTACAAGTGGGAAACGCTTTGTCTAGGTAAACGAGTCAACGTTTTACGTATAAGGGTGGTCACTTAAGCACATAGCACTGACATTTACACAGTCGGATCAGAATAATATGACCACCCCCGGAATCACAGTGTACCCGCCCAGGCATGTCATAGAGTGCACGTGACAAGGTCGACCATACGGAGATATAAGCGGCCGGTCAGGACATAGTCGTTATATCTAAAGACCTTGACAGTCGTTACGTGAGCACAGTGGGAAGAGGTAGTGTTTGACGGGCGTTCAAAAAGGAAATAATTATCGGCTGTTGCGCTAATGGTGGGAGCATCTTAGAAACAGCAGACTTCGTGGGCTGTTGGCGACTTGCTGTGGTAAGGGTGTACCAAGAATGGACCGCTGGCACACCGAATGCCTCCCAAAGTCATAACTGTGGAGACCAAAAGGCCACAGACCCCAGAGGTGAACGTCGCCTTCGTCGACTGGTAAAGGGCAATCGACGCGCAATAGTGCAGCAACTGACCAAGCAAATGAACGTTGGAGCATCCAGGTACGTGTCCCCGATAACAGTAGAGCAAACCATGATACGCACGGGTTTCCGGAGTCGGCGCTGCGTGAAGGCGCTGATGTTAACCACTGTCCATCGGCAACGACGCCTGCAGTTTGCATGGGACTACAGTCACTGCACAGTGGAAGAGTGGGAAAAGGTTGCCTTCTCCGAAGAATCGAGGTTTCTACTCCACAGATGTGACGGGCGGTGGCGGATACGGCGTCAGACACACGAAAAGCAACACCAGGACACGCTTGTCAGTCATGTACAGGCCGGCGGTGGTAGTGTGCGTGTCTGGGGGATATTTTCCTGGTATGACATGGGACCACTGGTACCACTGAATGGGTCCCTGAACGCCAATGGCTACCTGTCCATCCTCACTGATGACATGCATGACTTCACGTTGGACGTTTACCCTGGTGGTGATGGTGTCTACCAACAGAACAATGCTCCCTGATGTCACGTCGCTAAGGGGGTGCGTGACTGGTTTCAGGAATACGAGAACGATGTGTCCGTCTTCCCTTGGCCAGCGAAATCGCCCGACCTCAATCCCATAGAGCACTTGTGGGACTAATTGGATCGACAGGTTCGACGTACCGACCCACAACCATGCCATCACAGAGACCTCCGTGCTCTGCTGCAGTCCGAATGTGTACGTGTACCTCGGACATCCTTCCAGGGCCTTATTCCGTCCATGCCACGCCGTCTCGCCGCTGTCATCTGTGCCAAGGGTGGTTATTCCCGTTATTAGTAGGTGGTCATATTATTCTGATACGACTGTGTATGTTACATGCGGTGTGATATCTGTTGTCGCATATGAACCGAAATTGCACCCCACTCGCAGTTTTCGCTAAAGATCCCGAACATGGATGAAATCGATTAGCGTGTCTTACACACTTAAAATAGTATAACTAGGCTTTTCCAATGGCATTTTAACATTTAACTCGTATGGTAACAGTGTTGTGATTGCCTCATAAATGGACAGAATGGTGACGAAAATTTAAAGACAAGATGGGTTATCGTATCAGATACCGAATTAAAGAGCACAATGTTTATTTCATTCAAAATAAATCAGCCAGAAATAACACTCAGATCTCTGAGCTCAGTTGTAACGTAGTACTTACTATGAAATATTACTGTCAAGAATAAAATTTTTTGTCAACCAGAATTTAAGTTCGAAAAAAAATACTTGGTGATGATTTTCGTGGAGTTCGGGCCGAAACATGCTCCCGGAACCGAGAACAGCAAACTTGTACCTCACTTTATCATTCTTTTTTCTTTATTTATTTGAGATGCAAAACCTTCACAGAAAGATGCACTCAAAATGTCATATCTTTTCAAACCCATTTCAGAAATTAAATCCTACCCTGATGGTTTATCAGCAAAAAACCACGTTCTTACCGCCTGTGAGCAGAAACACTGAATCAGGAGGAACACGATATATTTACATACAGTATATGTTCGTACGTTCTTCCATGCAGTGGATAGTATAGCGAAAACGATTGGAGAAACCACCTTTCTCCCCTACAGCTGATTTTTTTCCCCATGGAAGCAGTCAAGGTTGTAAATATCAGTAGTTAACTTTGGATTTGTTCATTTTGTTTTTTAAATTTCGTATATTTTTTTTTTTTTTTTTTTTGTATAAGAATTGAACTTATGAAAAATTCTGTTGACCTACTTTCAGCGAAAAAGACCAGAAAAAAACTGGTATGCTGCTTTAGAATACTTTTTTCAGGAGTTGAATTATATTTAGAGGAACATAGTTATTATTTCGTGGAAAAATAATGTTTCCCTTTAATAATATTCAATACAACAAGAACGTTTTGCAACTCAACAGATTTAGATTATTTAATGTCGTGGCTGGAAATAAATATCACTGGGTGGCGCCGAAAAAATATAGTGGGAAAACATCATCAGTTCAGCAACAGGTATGACATTTTCTTATTTACAGTAAATTTAGAAATTAAATAATACGTATAATAAATTTTTGTTTTATTTCTCAGAATTCAACTGCACAAGAAAAAAATCAATTTTATTAATGTTAATATGCCCTTGAGAAAGCTATCTTGGAGGGGCGATAGGGATGGCACGGTAAATAATGGAGGGGGCTTGCGCCTCCATTCCATGTCACCTGAAATATGTAGTTGGAAAAGGGAAAAGTTTTTTAATATCCTTTTTAGATAATTGTGGGTATTCTTCTTTGATATTACACCAAAACTCGACAACTGGTAGTTCTTTAAAGGTTAGTTGCAATGTGGAATCTGTAACCATATCAATGAACTTTTCGTACCCTAATTAATAACAAGGAACTGTACACCAATTACACTTAAAATAGTATAACTATACTAGTAATCCGAATTTCTTGGCGTAGATTATAAATCAAAGTTTCCAAGCTTCCGCGCATCAACCAGATGGCTTTTTCAAGAAAGATAGACAGCAAACTACAAACTGAATAATAGAACGCTTCAACAATTTGAACGCGATCAATGCTTAAGGTAAACACTGACAATCCCCCACTTTCCAATGAGGAAGGTGTTTATGCCATCATTCTACAATATCCAGACGTCTTCACGGGATACTACATTGGGATCACCAAACGTTCATTTAGAATTAGAATCAACGAGCATAAAAGCGACATACAGAACGGTAAAGTAACAACAGCCCTATTCAGAGAAGTCCAGTTCAAGTCTGCTACACCAATGTGGGATGACGTAAAGAAATTAGCTTCTTACTCCACCCCAAAATCTACTGCTATTAGCAAAACTTTGTAGATCATCACCAACAGCGAATCATGCAATGACGTCTCCCTGGAGTTGCCACAAGTTTGGAGCCAACTCTTCAAATAATGAATGCCTTTTGTTTTCCTTCCATGATTCCGCGTGCTAAACGAACAGAAAACTTGAAAATTACTGTGTGCCTCGAGTCTTTGAATGAATAATTACTTAGCATCTGTTCGTTTATTGTCAAGTCAAGTCACCGCGTTCAAATTGTTGAAGCATTGTATTATTCAGTTTGCAGTCTATCTTCCTTGAAAAAACCATCTGGTTGATGTACGAAAGCTTGGAAACTTTGATTTATAATCTACGCCAAGAAAATTGGATTACTAGTATAGTTATACTATTTTCGTACCTGGTTACTTTCAAATCCATTGGTCCATCTTTCAGTAGTAAGGACACAATAGAAGTACGAAGAACAAACTGAGTTAATCTCTGAAAACGCACACACTTATACCCTAAACCTTAGAAAAATCTAGAAAACCTGAGGACACGCAATACACATTCCATTAGCTATTGGAGCGAAGATATCATCACACGTCATGTGTCTCTGGAAAACTCCACTGTACACTCGTGACAAAATGCGAGTGAAAAAAGCAATTAACATCTTTGTGTTATGATGAAAATAATGTTGATAACCACCACACTTTGAGAACCGCTGCTGTAATACACACTTATGGAATTATTAACAAAGCACTCAGACATCTCTGAATTGCGTGTATTTTTAACAGTCACATCAGAAAACTTGAAATTTACATCGTCCTGGAACGGGAATCGAACCCGTATCTGTCGAACGGAAATCGGGAGATACGGGTTTGATCCCGTTTCAGCACGATGTAATTTTCAAGTTTTTTGACGTGACTGTTACGTGAGAAACAGTAAAAAATACACGTAATTCATAGATGTCTGATTGCTGAGTTAATAATTCAGATTAATTTCCACTTAGCATGTGAAGAATATTTCTTCCACGCTATCTACAGTTATGGAAGTTTGAAGTTTGCAGACCCGGTGGCGCAGTGGTCTAAGCGCTGGCTTATGACCTTTCGTCCGGATTCGAATCCCGCTGAGGCATGGATGTCGTTGTTTGTCTTACGGTACTAGCTCTCTCCCTTCCCTGGAGCCAGTGACCCTAAATTAGGGACGGGTGACTGCTTATAGCTCATTGAGTTGTCCACGGTGGTCGTTAAACCTTCAATCTAAAAAAAAAAAAAAAAGTTTCAGGTTTTTGCATATCTCCTATGATGCATTGACTGAAATAGCAATAAAGATACACAAGAATAGGCTGAAAGTTCCACAATAGCACTAATTTTATGCAAGAGTAGGAAAACTTTAAAGAAAATTTCCACAAACATCTCTGAGTATCTCTGTGAAGCTCCAATAATGCCAGTAAGTCAATGAGATGTCCAAATGCAAGTAATTGAATGCATGAGAAAGCGTAAATCAGTGAAATGTCAGTTAATCAGTATGTGAATAAGTCAATAAATATTCAGAAATGCCAGTAAGTCAGCGAATGATGACTTAAGTGGATTGGACGCAAACCTGTTACTTGCGAAACAAATGCAAATTATACTTTGTAGAATTATAAACTAATACTTCGAATTGGAATTACATATGTGTAGTTTAAGTTTCCTTTAAGCGGATTTTTTTTTATAAATTAAACTTAGTAATTCGAATACAAGGCCCAAACTTTATTTTGAAAGACTATGTTCAGACGTGAAGATTTCTTTGCGATTCAGTTATTTTTTAAAGGCTTTGCAACATGGGTGAGCCATTTTTTGAATAGAAACATTTGCACCCTCTCCTTAGATATGCAAACTCGCCATCTGCGTGGCCTCCATATTCACAAGAATACGTCTGATAAAAAGGAATTTTTTGTTAGTTTGTTCTGTAACCGGGGATTCATATTTATCAGAAGCGAGATTCTGTAACCATTTTTAGAGATAGTGAATTGTAGTCATTTTCTTTCATTTCCCGCCATTTGGATGGGAATTGCAGCAACAGGCAAAGTATATCCTTTTCCACGCGTCGCAGCAGAGGGAGCAGCTAAGCAATTAAGAACATAAGAGTTTTGAGAGTGAAGGCGTGGCCGCGCTTTCTTGGAATAAGTCGGACGAGGGGACAGTTTTTTGAGGGGGTTTCTCTCTCCGGGCATGAGAGGGACTCGGTGGAGAAAAGTCGATATTTTTAGGAGGCTCTGAAAACTTTGGGGGTTTTGTCGGAACAGATGAAGGAGGAGGTTTGAATGGCCGGGAAGAGATAAGAGGAATAGCGGCGAGTAGGACACCGAGGGACAACTAAAAGAATGAAAGCACGAAAATGACGAACAAAAGCTTGGTGACATTCCCCGCAATATCTGAATAAAAGTCTTCCTCACCGCACGAAACGGTTTTAACTATAGTTGCTTTTTGATGCATTGTGTTTTATTTATCTCCTCCAATCAGAAGAATTGCGGGTTAAACCTCCGATGCAGAACTTACTGCAGAGCAAAATCAAACGAACCTTCCACACAGGGCGCTGTAATAGAACTCAGCACCAAGCCCTGCAACAGCTCAATTAATACTTTGTGATTCAGTCAATTCCAAATAAGAAATGGAAATAATAGATGCTACGTAATTCAGCCGATCCATGATGTTAACTAAACGACCTGTATTTAATTGAAGAGCATGATAATGTTTTTTACCAAAGCACGTGCATTTTTAGTATACGGCTTAGAAATGAAACGAAATTGACGGTATTAAAACAATTACTCGTGCTCTACGAAAGGCTGTGAAAAGAAAATAACATAAAAAAAACTTTTTTATGCCCGAAGCAACTTAGTAACAGGGCTATCGAGAACAGAAGGCTGCCCCGACGGCGCAACTTCTGACTATTCATCCCAGTTGGTTCCCGGTTCGAATCTCGTGAGGCATGGATGTTGTGTTCGTTTTATTGCACTGGCTTTCTCCTTTCCCTGGAACCAGTGATCCTAAATTATAGCCAAACGAATTGCTCAAACAAACAAATAAACAAAAAGCGAAGCGCACGTAGCTTCTTGAAATAGAAACCTATGACGTAATTTCTTTTCGGGGGGGGGGGGGGGTAACGGCTATCGTGAACAACTGGATGGGCTATAAGCAGTCACCCGTCCCTAATTTAAGGCCGTTGGTTCCAAGGAAGGGAGAGAGCCAGTGCCGTAAGACAAACGCAATATCCATGCCTCACCGGGATTCCAACCCGGACCCATCTCGGGCGAATTGTCAGAAGCCAGTGCTTAGACCACTGCGCCATCGGGGCGGCTGACGTAATCTTTTCAAGGAGATAGTCACGTGCTTCTGTATTCCTGTTTGTTATGGTGTGCAATAAAGCGGGAGGGGGGAAGGGCGAAGAAAGCACACATTTACCCAATCTTAGTTTATTCTGTTTGTGCTTATCACGCACTTAGGACTTGCACTAATAATAATTAGCAATTAAGTGAACTTTACAACAACACCGATGTTAACAAATCTTAGCATAATTACATTGAGCAAGCACGTGAAGTTGGTTCTGAGAATATCTCGTCATCTCTCATCATAAACTGAGCTTCGTGGTCTTCTCTCTCTCGTTTACCTTTTTTGACCTGCTGCCTGTGTTGCCACATAAAGATAAACCTTTTCGAAAACACATATATGACGTTAAGTTCAGAAAGCGTAGCTGACAGATAAACAAAATTTACATAAAACATAGAAACAAAAGGGAAAAGTTAAAATAAGGATATAACCGTTCACGTTTGCCTTTTTTGCTGTCTCCTATCCCTTGGTTTTATTTCTTCTGAATCCAGCTAGCGAATTAATGTTAAGTACAGCAGATGATTTTGTCTTCGAGGGCGCAAAATCATCTCATGGTTGATGCAGTGGCTTCTGATCATTCGTCCGAGATGGGCTCGGGTTCGAGTCCCAGAAAAGTGTATGGGTGGTGTATGTGTGTCCTATGACGTAGTTTTGTACCTACCCTGCAGCCAGTGGCTCTAAATCGGGGATGAACGACCATTCAGAGGTTCATACCCATTCTGCTTTTTCTCATTGAGCTTTATTTCCCCTCTCGTTTATATTGGGGTCATTAGTGAGTGTAAAACTAGGAGAAGAAATTTTAGTCGCAGCAGCAATTTCCAATCGGCTTTATATAGCGCCCATAAAACTGGGGAAACTTTACCCACTAGAAAAGAGAAGTTGTACATACTTTTAAGGAGAATTCACCTGGTTTCATAGCAGTTAGCGGCGTGAATATCTGTGCAAGAATTGATCAAGCACATGCACATGAAGTATTAATCAGAAATCAGCCATTTTCAACACTTTCCTTCGATATGCACCATTTTTTCCCATCCAGTTTTTAAGTAAAAGATCGCCTCCTCAGAGTCCCTAAGAACAAACAAAAATTTCGACGGAATTCAAGGCTTTTTCATGCGTAAGTTTCGAAGAACATAACTGAAACTAAATGAAAATTTCCGAAAAAAAATAACAAATTTCCGAGAAAAGCGCGTAATCAAAAAACATATTTTTAGGCACCCCGAGAATTGCTTTTTCTTAGCTTTCAAAATAGTTAGACATATACAAAGTGCATTCAAAAAGTTGTTTCCGATTGCCGGCAACATGGCGCTACAGCCGTTAGTGCAGAAATATTTCCAATAAGTGATTTTATATTCGAATCTATAAATCAACGTTTTCCTTCAATAAACTGATTGGGTGACATTCTATGCTGGAATATACAAATAATATTTGAATAACCATCATCATTGTCAACCATTTACAATCCACTGCCGGATGAAGGTCTCCCAAGTTTCTTCCACAAAAATCTGCCTTGCGCCTTTCTCCTCCATGTCACTCCCCAATTCTTTCGAATTTCATCTACACATCTCCCATGTGGTCTTCTTCTGTTTTTTTTCTTGTCCGTTAGAATCCGGTCTAGAATTTCGGTTGTCCATCGGCGATCCGTTCTTCCGGCAACATGTAAAACCCATTGCCTTTCAGGGATTTTACCCTGATTATGATGTTTTCCACTCTTGTCATTTTCCTTATCCACGATTTCCTCTTCTTATCTTTCCTGGTTACACCAAGTATGCATCTCTCCATCCTTCTTTCAGTCGTCTGCAGTCTCTGTATATCTTTTTTAGTTAAGGCCCACGTCTCTGCTCCGTACATAAGCACTGGAATGATGCATTGATTAAAAATTTTTCTTTTAAGATATAATGGCAAATTGCTCTTAAAAAATTGTACTGTTTCTTTCAAAAGCTCTCCAACCAAGTTTTATACGCCGATTCATTTCCTCATCAATGTGACCCTTGCCTGATATGCCGTCTAAGGTAAATGTAGGTATAGGTTACCTCAAGCTTTCCCCATCAATCGCAAAACCTTGGTTTTTCGGAAAAAGCATTGCACATTAGTTTTGTCTTCTGAAAGCTAAATTTTCATCCCATTTCCTTACTCTTGTCAGCAAGTTCCTGAATCATATTCTGCAGCTCTGAAGGTGTAGTAGCAAAAATTATTACGCCGTCAGCAAAACGAAGGTGAATTAAATAATGTATATTAATCTTTACACCCTTGTTTTCCCAGTTCAGTGATTGAAAGACACTTTCCGATGTGGCATTGAAGAGTTTGGGAGGTATGGTGTCACCTTGTCTCACTCCTTTTCCAATTTTTATTGGTGCTGTATACCTAAATAGCCGAACCTTTGCACTTGCAGTTTCATATATGTTATTAATAATGCTAGCATTATTAATAACATATACTGCATATATTTATTCAAATAAAATATATATATACAGGCAGATGGTGTTAAAATTTACCTTGGGCAGCTGATATCAAGCAAAGATCCCATTTATACAAAACTTAATCGACGTATGAAACGTAGGAGAGCTTTTGGGAGAAACAGTACAATTTTTAAGAACAATATGGCTTAGTGATATTTCCACAGGGAAAAGTTTTCGAACCTGATATTAGGACACAAGACACTACATTCGTTTTTTTTTCTACTTCTTCTTAGGTACAATTTCATAAAAGAATATTCTACGCGTAATCAACTTTCGAAGAGAGATTTTCAAAGAATTAAAATGGAATTCTGTGTTAAGAGATATTACTTTTCTTATGCTTTTGATTTCCGATATGAAGAAATGAATCAATTTGAAATTATAATGTAAAACATATCTATATGTTTATCTGTAATTCAGGATAGGTTAGTCATTCAAATTTGTATGTTTTAGAGGTTTTTTTTCTTGTTCCAATGAAACATGAACTTAAGGCGAATAAACCCCACAGTGATATTAATTTTTCTATAACATCCATTAAAGTGTATCACGAATTCCTTGTTAATTTGAATTTGGTTCACTGCAGAAATTTTGTGGGTCTTTAACAAAGCAGATTTAGCTCATAGGTTTCTCAATATACCATAAGGAGACACTTGTGAAAACGGAAAAGCATAACATTGTCAATACTATGCAATTTGTGTTTATAGCAAATTACTATTTCTTTCAAATTAAAGTTGCTACACTATTTTAATAAAATAAACGAATCTGCACAGTTATAAAGCACTCTCGTGAAAAACTAGCATAGCTGTGTTCCTTAGTTTACGTCATTTATTGTACACGTATGACATTTTACGCACATCCGTAGTTCGATTCAGTGTTGTATTCTGAGAGTTTTATCCGGGGGAGCAATTACAAATTTTCGGGGGCTGAAACTTGACTGATTATATACATGCAATCACAAATTTGTTATTTACATATACATTAATATATATATATAAATTTAAATAGAGTATACAATTTTTTCTTATGCTCGTATATCGCAAATGCAAATTTCAAGTAATCTACACACATAAGTGATTAAAAATGTAAAAATGTTATACTTTGCTTTAAGTCAGTAATCACCACGGATAGGGTGGTGTAAATTATTGAAGATGCTAGTAACATGGTAAAAATGTCCTCTCCTTTACTACAAACCTGTTTCTGATTATTAAGGAACCATTACAGTGTTACCTGAAAACGTATGGTGTAAACCATTCCCCTCCCACTTAGTTTCAACTCCTTTAGATTATTTAGATTAGCATGGTAGTAAAAAGAATCAGAAACTAACTAACCGTTTGGATGCCAGTTTGATGTGCCACGATTTTTTTCTTCTTTTGTCACAGAGTGTAAACCACCCACCGCCGGAAAGCAACAACAACGAAAAAAAAACTTTTCATGGGAATAATTTCTAATGATTTCTTATTGTTGAAAATTAGGTATCAACTATTTTGTTGTATTGGAAGCACGAACGTCACGTTAGCTACACTGAGGCTTAACCGTATACATGGAAAGTTGGCATCTAGAAGACTGAAATGAAGCTGAATGCCAGCTTCCAAAATATGGTGTAATGCAGTGCAAACATCGCTACTCTGGGGAATTAGGTTTTTATTGCGGAAGTAGTTCGAGTTGTCAATGCTTGAAAACTTGCCCCTTCAGCAAGAACTGTTTAATGTTTTGTTGAAGGATGATAGAAATTTCAGATTGAAGTCCATGTGGGTGTTTTTATATTATTATATTTTCCCTCATTCAGTTTTTTTAATTAATTTCTCTTAATATTCAGCTATAGACGAAAATAATTAGACTAAATATAAGAGGGAGATCGCCCAAAAACCGACGGGGGAGGGTGAGGGGTGTTCATGGAATTTCGGGGGCTAAGCATCCCCGAGAAGATGCCTGATTACATTAGTGGTTCGATTCACAAGCATTGTACATTGTGGTTACCTTTTATTTATATCTCTAGAATCATCAGCAATCATCTCCACTTGACATATTGGAAAACCATTATTTTAAGAGATTTTGTAATTAAACTTGTCAGCATGTATGTAATAATTAATTATATGGACATAGTATGAACCTACCTTTTATAGACGTAACTTCTTTCTTTCGTACACGAGGTCATAGGTTCAACTATGAAAATCTAAATTTTTACTAGAACACCAATATCAATCAAAGGCATTTGAATTATTCCTGTTTCTCAGTTTTGCAATTGTTCTTTCCGTCCTGCACTTATACACGAACAATTTTATACATAAAACAGAAAATTTTTTGCAGAACAAAATCTATTGTACTATCTTGGTTGTAGACTATGACACTCTCTTGTGTTTTTCAGGAATAGGCATTGCAGACCCGCCTGAAATAAAGAAATTTAAATCAGTCGCAGTTTCACCAGATCTCCATACGTGTGTTCGAGTGTCAAAAATTTCCACTGAGTGCAGTTCATTATCCTTTTCATCTTCTCCTCCGAGAACATAGATTTCGTCTGGATATGGCAGTAAAATATGCTTGCACCTGGCTTTGTTCATGGATTTAATATATTCCCACTGATTGGTAACAGGGTCGTAAACTTCTACAGTTGAAACACATCTGTTACCGTGCAAAGAAGTCTTCCCTCCACATACATAAATTAACCCATTAAGTACTGCAGCACCCAAACAGTATCTTCCAGTGAGCATGGGTTCAATAGTTTCCCATTGTCCGGTGTTAGAATTATATCTTTCAGCTGAATTGAGAGCACTGTATTTGTTTCTACCGCCTATAACATAAATGAAATGTCCCACACTTACCACAGCTGGAGCTTTACGATTTGCGGTCATAGAATTTCCCTTTGTCCAGTCTTCTGACACACAATCAAAAACATCGACTGTGTTGAGAACAGATGAACCGTCTGATCCCCCGCAGATGTAAATTTGGTTATCATGAGCCACAATTCCAAACCAGTACCGTGCGGATGTCACACTCTCAGATGTGTGATAGGAATCTGTACTTGGATTGTATGCCGTCATTCGACCCGCAATGAAGAAGTACATTTCGTCACCTGACCTAACAAGCGGAGCAGGGTAGAATTCAAAGGTATGCTTGCACGTGCTCCACGTATTTTTCGGTGACTCGAAATATTGCATCGTGTAAGCAGAAATTACTTGTAATTTGTAAATGCGGTTATTTTTCGTAAAACACCTTGGTTTGTCTGAGAAACTGCATAATTCTTTTCTATGCTCTGGGTACAAATGGTAATCTTTTACTTCGTCTAACCAGCTGCAGCTTTCTTTCAAGCTATTCTTCACGAGTTGCGCATCATTGATTTGTCTTCTGAAGTAACTCTTGTCAATAAGAGGCATACGAACACACCTCATCAATTTTTCAGTGTGTTCCTCGCGTTCTGCCGTTTTTTGAATCCACTGAATTACAGCTTCGAACACTGTTTCTTCGTATTTTACCTGCAGATTATCGCTGCTGATCAACACTTTCAGGTCTTCGAAAGGCAGGCAAATAAAGCTTTTGGTTTTCGATATTTTCTCGAAATGTTCTTTCACGTAGTGATCTGCAATTAATATAAGTTCTGGAAACTCCACAATTTTACCGAAATCTCTTATGTCTAAGGCGTTTTCGGGGCTCAAGTTATTAGTCAGAAAATCACAACAAGCATTTTTGACTTCGTCAACATTCAGGCTGCAAGCTCCAAATAGAATCGTTTTCACATTTTCACTGGTGATTTTGATTTTGGAAGTGTACGCGTATTCGATAAGTGACTCAAAGGCACTCTCGTCAATGCCAGTAAGTGGCAATTGCTGTTCACCTCCTTCCTCTGCTTTCCGTAAGAGCTCTTCTCTCAGACGAGGAATGGCTGCTGAAACTATCACTTTGTGAGCCGGTAACGACAGTTTGCCCAATTTAAAAGTAACGTCACAAAATTCGCGTTTTTTCTCATGTCCACAAACAAACGGAAACTGTGATTTGGCAGATGACGGCTGAAAAATATCGACTCCTGGTCGAACTCCATCGCAGATCCTTTTGAAGAAATGTTGAATTTATCGTCCAGTTGTGCGTTCGCGTCCTGGCTTCGAGGAACTCAGAAAAGTTCCGGCTGCCGCTGAGCAAGCAACGCAAAGAGCAAAAAGCTGATAAAAGGATTTTGATAGGACGCTACAAAAAAGAGAAAAAAGACGCCTGATTGGTCTGTTGCATTAGCAGGAAACGCTGCGGCATTCAACCAGAGGCAGCTCATTTCCAGGAATATAAGGACGTGCGGGCAAATTGCATAAGCGCCAGGCAAGGCAAAGAATATGAAAATTCCGATACGGCTAAAATTACTGCAGTTGTATAATTACAAACACGCAGGAACATAAAAATCAGAGTTCCTTCATTGGGAAATATTCTTCTTCTAGTTATGCAGGTAACAAAAGAATCAGTATATTAGCAATTGATTGCGACAGCTCCCGCATAAAATCTGTACTGTCAATCGAATTCACCAACGCTCATATACCTCTCACAGTGACTTGTTACAAAAAAGTCAAAAGCGCCATGCAAAGAGTAGGCGTATGGTAAAGAACATACTGACAATTCTTACATTGAATTATAAGGGCCCTTTTTATTTATTACAATATAATGTAAGCTCGTTCTCCACCAAAACTTAAATCATAATTACAACTAAGCAATATAAAACATTTCAAATTACGATTTGACACATTTGTATTACTTCATTATTCTTTACTCAGCCGTAGCCATTACAATTATTGTTCCTGTTAACGCGGCATACTCTCTCTCTAACTCTAATATTTTTCACCTGTCTCCCTGTCTTTCTTTCTTATCTGGGTCTCTTCCCTGCAGTCCTGTCATCACGGGTTGGACCTACGGCTTCACGGTGAATTATTGGGCCCGGTACGCTTCGGAAAGAAGAAATTTTCAGTCTGCTAAACTCGTTAGGGATCATTAATAGTGCATAAGCTACATCAGAGCCTTTATTTCGATGATGATTATCTGTACTCACTTGTTTTGTACGTAAACTGACTGTCTGACAGCTTCGATTAAGTCTTCCATATTTCGAAAACTGTTTGCTGCAAACATATTAGCTCAATTTAACTTAGCACCCACGTTTTTTACATTTGCTTGTGTCACAAGATTTTGCGCTCTTTTTACGGCTCTTTTTAAGCACGTCTTTTGTAAAAAAAGATCGTGCTTATGTTATCGGTTTGTCCGTCCGTCCGTCTGTACCTAAGATATCTCTGCAACTATTAGTCCGATTTGAAAAATTCTTTTTGCATTGGGAAGCTTGAAATATGAGAATGATGATCTTTCATTTCGTTTTTTTTTTTTTTTACGATGTACAATTTCGCCGCTAGAGGGCGTAAATGCAGATGATGTCGAATTCAAAAATACGTTTTATTCCACATATTTGCTTCTAAACATCAGATTGAAAAAATTCTTTTATCTTTCGATTCCAGTTATGTCGCAGAGTATTTTAGATATAGTTACTTTTTCAAATTACGCATATATTTTCCGCTAGGGGGCGTAAAAGTAAATTACATTTTCCCCGATAACTCTTCTTCTATAGCTCCGATTTGAAATTTGTTTTCTTCAGCAAATACGCTTCCTGATAGAAAATCTTCTGCATATTATTTCGAATTTTTGGTAAATAATACTTTGGCCACCAGGGGGCGGGCGTAAGTGTTAATTTTTGCTTCTGATGTTTTTGCCATAAAATCTGAGCTTCTAAAATATCGATTGAAAAAATTATTTCGTGGACTGATGCCAGTCACATCGATGAACCTTTTCGGAACATTTTCTTCTTAAAATATTCCACAGTTTCTCCGCCAGGGGGCGTAGACGTATAACTTATTTTTGTCAATATCTCTACTTCTAGGAGTTCGATTTGAAAAATTCCTTCTTTGTTGGATACTGTTTTCAGTGTGACATGTTTTTCATATAATTTCAAAATTTTCAAGTAATTCATAGACTTTCTGCTAAGGGGCTTAGAGGTAAATTGCGTTTCTCCCTATATCTCTGCTTCTCATTATCCGATTTGAAAAATTCTTTCTCCACAGGATACAGCTCCTGATAAGAAATCGTTTGCACATAATTTCTAAATTTTCAAAAAAAAAATTGTTTGGCCACCGGGGGGCGTAAACCTTAATTTCCGCTTCTGGTGTATTTATTTGCAGCAAAATATGAGCTTCTAAATTCTCGATTGAAAAAAAAAACGTCGTTTGTAGACGGATACTACTCATGTCAACAAACCTTTTAGAAACACTGGCGTAGATGTATATCTTATTTTTGTCAATATCTCTACTTCTAGGAGTTCGATTTGAAAAATTCCTTCTTTCCGCTAGGGGGCGTAAAGGTAAATTGCTTTCCCCCTATATCTCTGTTTCTAAATCTCCGATTTGAAAAAAAGTTTCTGCACTGGATACAGCTCCTGATGGGAAATCCTTTGCTCCTTTGCTGATAATTTCTAATTTTTGTAAAAAATGGTTTGGCCACCAGGTGGCGTAAGTTTTAATTTCCGCTTCTCATGTATTTTCAGCAAAACATGAGCTTCTAAAATCTAGATTGAAAAAAAAAGTCCTTTGTTGACCGATAGTAGTCATGTCGACAAACCTTTTAGGAACATTTTCTTCTTGAAATAATGCATGGTTTCTACGCCAGGGTCGTACATGTATATTTTATTTTTGTCAATATTTCTACTTCTAAGAGTCCGATTTGAAAAATTCCTTCCCGCCCCTGTGGCGCAGTGGTCTAAGCGATGGCCTCTGATCATCCGTAAGGGGTCCGGGTTCGAATCCCGGTGAGGCATAGATGTTGTGTTTGTCTTACGGCACTGGCTCTCTCCCTTCCCTGGAACCAGTGACCCTAAATTAGGGACGGGCGACTGCTTATAGCCCATTGAGTTGCTCACGGTGGTCGTTAAACCTCCAATCCAAAAAAAAAAAAAAAAAATCCTACTTTGTTGGATAGTGTTTTCGATGCGAAATGTTTTTCCTATAAATTCAAAATTTTCAAGTAAATCATAGACTTTCCGCTAGGGGGCACAAAGGTAAATTGCGTTTTCTGCGTTTTTTCTGCTCCTAAAACTCCGATTTTAAAAATTCTTCCTGTATCGCATACAAGACCTGATGGAAAATATTTTTCACATAATTTCTAATGGTTGGTAAAGAATGATTTGGCCACCAGGGGGAAAAGTGTTAATATCTGCTTCTGATGTATTTGTAGCAAAATATATGGTCCTGAAAACTCAACTATTTTTTTTTTTTTTTTTGTTGGACCGATACGGATCATATGGATAAACCTTTTGAGAATACTTTCTTCCTAAAAGAATGCATGGTTTTCCCACTAGGGGACGTTAAGTCACATCTTATTTTTGTCGATATCTCTGTTTCTAAGAGTCCGATTTAAAAAAATTCTTTCTGTGTTGGAGAGCGTTTCCGGTGCGAAATGTTTCCCATATAAATTCATGTTTTTCTTAACGCACAAATCTGCAACCAGAGTTCGTAAGCTCACGATTCCGTTTACAGGAATATCTGAGGGATTAAAAACCCGATTGAAAAACGTCTTTATTCCGTCAGATACTATTGTTTTCCATACCAGTTCCATTGACTTTGAATAGCTTTGATAAATTTAATTTGCGTCAGAACGGATTCAAAAGACGTGCTTATTACACTCGAAAACTCGGTGTCATCTTTCTTGTTTTTTTTTTATTTGAAGTATATCCATATAGCAGTTTAATGTTTCTTTTTTAGTTTTTTCTTATTTAAAGCATAGTTTCAGTCAGTCGTTGCAACCACAAGGAACTATGTATGAATCTCTACATTTTAGTCAGTTATAAATTTTGTGATATACTCGCGTACGTCTAAATCTTTTCAGCATGCACAAAGTTAGTGAAATTATTGATATTTACTGTTTCGGCAAAGTATGTTATTACATTCAGTAGACAAAACATTAGATATAAAGGTGATTAGCAGCTGACATGGGCATTCTCTCTAATAAAAAATCTAGTTGCCAACGCTGGGCAACTAGATTTTTTATAATTCAATATAAAATTCGCTGCGACCTCCCCGCGAATGTTACCTTTTTACCCCGCGACAAAATTACTGCCCTAATGATGAGCCATGGATATGGGTACAAGTGTCTCTTTCAAGATTACAAAAGTGTAGGGCATATCAGGCTACAAGCCTATAATGATGGCCTATGTCTAACAGAAATTAGCTTCAGCTTGATTAATTTATAACAGCTTGCTTGGTCCGGCGGTACTCTTCTGTAACAAATAATGACATCCTTGCTATTTCCTTTCAAAGCAAACGCCCAACAAAGATAGACGAAAATATTTCTCTTTCTTCCATTTTTCTTGTAAGGAAAAAAGAAATTCAGGCAGAAATAAAGGTCAAATGAAATAAACGATTATTATTCGTAATTTCCAAAATAATATACATCCGTTCCCAAAAATTCAGACAAAAAGCGCGAAAATATTCTGGTGTCGCGGTGGGACCATCCATGCCCCTGCCAGAAACCGTTCTCCGGCATCTCGCGGAGTCGATGTTTCGGCGTGTACAGGTTGCTAATCGCGCTAGAGGAGGATCAACACACTATTAGGTACGTATTTGTAATGTTTTGCCCATTGAGCGTACTTCGTTGCTTTTTCCTTCTTTAGTGAAGCATTTTGACATGGACGATAAAACATAAAAACAGCACAAAAGCAAAATAATCACGTGTAGTTTGAAAAAAAAAAAAAAAAAAGATCCCTTGTGTGCAGGGGCGCCGACTTTACCAAGTTATGGGGGGGGGGGGGGCGTGGAGAAATCAGACGTGGGAGGGGCACGTTTCTTCCATTGTCAGGAGGAAAATAAAAAAAGAAAGGGCAAAACGATAAACTACAAGATTCGACGTATATTTGAAAACGCAATTGTAAT
The DNA here is from genome assembly GCA_039090855.1 of Macrothele yani. Classification (NCBI taxonomy): domain Eukaryota; kingdom Metazoa; phylum Arthropoda; class Arachnida; order Araneae; family Macrothelidae; genus Macrothele; species Macrothele yani. The sequence goes on from CM076998.1 coordinate 70,083,116, forward strand.
TGCTCATCAGCAAATGAACGAGGAAACCAAAATACTCTTTTGCTGAATATTAGTATTTTCAAACATAAAATTTAGCCTGTGATTTTATAAAAATATCCACAAAGATTTCATTTCCAAACGTTTATAAAAAATATGAGAAATTAGCTGGGCTACTCAAACAAAGAACAGGAAGGGCAAAAAAAAAAAAAAAAACACGTAGACAAATAAAGGCGCTAGAACTTATACGTTTCTGTATTTTTATTTATTTCATTTTCGATAATTTACCACACATCACGAGAATTACCACACATCACGAGAACATTTACCACACATCACGAGAATGTGTCAAACACGATACGCGGCTGGCAATCCAGTTTCTTATCGAATAAGCAATGCAGAATATGGGAAAAAAGTTTTTATTTATTTTGTTATTTATTAAGTATAGCCTTATAGCCCGTTCTAGAACGCTTGTTTTTAAGCTTTAAATAAATATTAATATATAGGGGATGTTGCCCGTCCTGTGACGGAGTGAAATTTTTAATTGAAGCATATTGAAAACAAATAAAATAAACTCCGGAGTTTTGTAAGGAAATGTAGTAAAAACGTACATAGTAAGAACTCATTCATGCTAGAACAAAAAAATATATGCTATTTATTTCCGTTTTTAAAAAGACCTCGGATTAAATAACATTCTGTGTAAAATATTTGTTGTTTAACAATTATAGATTCGAGCGTTTAGATAGATCGATATTTTGCAAAATGTATATATCGATCTATGTAAACGCACTAAACTCGGAAAGTTGTTTTCGTGTAAACTTACCTTAATAACTTTTTCTTTGATCTTTCGCGTTAAATGACTTTTTCTCCGGCACACTTATTATTCCCTTCACGGCTTGTTTTAGATTGTCCTATTCGACGGTGAGTTTGAAACTTCATAAATAAGCTTTTTCTATAAAATAATGCAACATGTGGTATTACATCTAGATTAAGATAATGCAACGTAGTTGTCACAAATGTTTATTTTCTCAAGCCGACCATGGTTTCGCTGGCTATTGACCTAGCTTCATCAGGACGAATACCCAGCGAAACCATGGTCGGCTTGAGAAAATAAACATTTGTGACAACTACGTTGCATTATCTTAATCTAGATATAATCGTCACAAGACTGTATGTAGTCTTTGAGATAAAGAATGTGGTATTACAATCGGAACTATCTAGATTCTCGACAATGTGCTATTGGGGCGACATCTGCTTTTAGATGCAATCTTGCTCACTTCGGCATCTCAAGATTTCAGTTTTTATTGTAGGTTACGGCGTTTAGATAGATCGATATTTTGCAAAATGTATAATTAATCAGCACTAAACTCGGAAAGTTAGTTAAATTAAAAAAGTAAAACATAATTAAAGCGTACAAATTAATATTCGAATTGTGCTAAATTAAATTAATATACAAACGTAACTTGCCGTGATATTCAGATTTTATTTCGAATTTTGTAGATCGGATAAATAGAACTCCAGTCATTGATAATCCAGTGTTTTTAAATTAGCACGCGATCACCTTGACATCTCAATGTGATCGCGTGCAAACTCAGTTTGCTGTCATATTAAAAATTCAATTCGAATTTTGTAGATCGGAAAAATAGAACTCGAGTCATTAATAATCCAGTATTTTTAAATTGGCACGCGATCATCTTGACATCTAAAAGTGATCGTGTGCTATTGTATAGCAGGCAATCATTTTGGCATCGCGAGAGCTTACACGAATTATTCGATAAGTGATGACGCAACTATGCAGACGTTGCTGTGACGTCAAGTGTTCCAGAGAGACAGACGGATCGGGGTGTTTATATTGGGTTGATGCATAAGTTCATGCCGTTTTTTTCACCGCACTACAGGAATGTATTACATCAGAAGGGAAAACTGAATCAATCAACTATCTATCCCCCCTCCCCCATTGTTTACGATGGTGTTCCAACGTCCGGATAGGTCTGCAATGCCATTCTTAAAAAATCGTGCTGGTTTTGGTGTGAAGAAATCATCAAGGAAAAATTCTGGAGATCAACATCATTGTTGGACGTTCTGCCACGGAGTGCATTCGACAGAGATCGGAATGGACGATAGTCTGAAGGGGCAACATCTGTGGTAAAGGCCGGATGTGACACTGCGAGGGCGTGCGTTATCATGTTGGAGAAAGACACTATGGCGCCGATGTGCCGTTTCTGCTGAATTGCTCCCTCCACACGGCTGAGTTGCTCACAACAGAGTGCAGGGTTGATGGTCTGATTTCTCGGCAGCATTTCCCAGTGAATAATGCTTTCCATGTCCCACCAGACACACAACATGATCTTCGCAGGACGAAGGTCATGTTTTGGACGTGGTGTGGGCATCTTGTTTGGGTTTAACCATTCCCTCCGATGCCTGAAATTCACGTACAGGCACCACTTTTCATCTCCAGTAACAATACGTGACAGAAAGAGTTTATGTTGCTGAGAACATTCGCGATAACGAGCGAGCAAGGAACCACATATGGCAACACGCTGATTCTTGTTCTCGGTGAGAGTGTGAGGCAACCAAGACCCCAATTTCTGTACCTTTCCCATACGTTTTAGGTGTCGCACCACTGTGGCCTGATCACAGTGCATCTCAGTGGCCAATTCGCGTGTGGTTTGACGCGGATCCAAGTTGATGAAACGGTTCAAACGATCCTCGTCGAAGTGAGATGGACGACCTGAGCGTGGAGAGTCGTTGAGGTCAAAATTACCACCTCGGAACCGCTCAAACCATTTGCGGGATGTAATAGCAACCTCCCCCATACACAGCACAAATTTGTCGAGTAGCCTAGGCAGCTGTGGATCCCTTGTTAAACTCGTGGAGGAGCAGATGTCGGAAATGTTCATTCCTCTCTACTTGACACTCCATAATTCCGGACCTGAAAACCAAAAATCCATTAGCCACAATCACACAACGCAATATAATTTAGATACACGATATTACTGGCTACATTTTGATGTACAACTGGCCATCTGCACCCTCACTACTGACCTGGGAAACGCTCGTAAAATAAAACGGCATGAACTTATGCATCAACCCAATATTATTAATTGTTTGTAAATAAATCGGTTTGGCTCATAAGGAGGAGCTTGGTTCACCTTATGAGGCGAAAGTGATAATTTAATTAACCAGGACCAAAACTATTGGTGGGCACTGCCCCCCCCCCCCCCTTAGTAAAATTATTGGAAGGGCAAAATTCACCTTGCCTCCATAGTCGGCGCCTATGCTTGTGTGTGTGTTTTAACTTTTCTCAACTATGAAAAACTCAACAGTTCTCCATTTGTTGAACTTCTCCCCATTTTTATTCATAGGTTCAAAGTCTGAATATTTCACTATAAAAATTTACAGCCGGCAAAATTTGGGGGAGGTACAACAATCCCCCAGTTTTTTTTAACAACCCCTCATCCCTTTGAAATCCTAGATAAACTGCTCGGAGTGCTAAAACAATTTCCATTTTGTCAGTTTTCATTTGACCGATGTTTCCTCCAAGGGTAAAAAAGTTACGTTCTCTCCTAGGGAAAGGAGGAAACATGAGCATTTTGTTTCCTTCCAAGCAGATCGAGATACATGGTCGAGTCACATTATAGTGACCACCACCTAATATCCAGAGTAACCGCCATGTGCAGCGCGGACAGCAGCTAGACGGGCTGGGAGTGACTCAATAAGGTGCTGGAAGGTGTTCATAGGTATGTGGAGCCATGCTGACTGCAGTGCATCTGACAGCTGCTGGAGGACGCGTGGTGGAGGATACATAGAGCGAACAACACGATCGAGGTGGTCCCACAGATGCTCGATTGGGCTAAGTCTGGGAATTTAGGGAGCCAGGGAAGTAGTTTGAAGTCTTCATCATGCTCTTCCAACCACTGTCGGATATTTCAAGCTGTGTGAAACGTCACATTGTCGTGCTGGAAGATCTCGTCCGCCCCAGCGAATACAATAAGCGTGTATGGGTGTACGTGGCCTGCAAGGATGGATTCTAACGAATTCGGTCCATGGTGCCTTCCACAGGTATGAGTGGACCCAGAGAATGCCACGTAAACATTCCGCAGACCATAACGCTGCCCCCACCAGCTTGTGTTCTTCCAGCAATGGTTGAAGAGTGTTTGTTCTCCGATGTTTCTCACCTTATACGCCAACGTCCATCCGTTCCATGAAGCGAAAAACATGACTCATCGGAGAAGGTAATCCTTTGCCAATCATCGGAGGACCAATTCCGATACTGCCGTGCAAATGTAAGCCTTTCCTGCCGATGCACATTCGTTAGCATAGTTACAGTGACCATCCGTCTGCATCGGAACCCCCATACGCAGCAGGGTTTGCTGAACTGTCGTTTCAGACACACTTCCGGTAGCCACTTGGTTCATTCTGCCATTGAGTTGCTCCACTGTAGCGTGTCGATCGGCCCTCACGCACCTTCGAAGCCGACGTTTACCTCTCACATCAATGGCACGTGGTGCTCCGCAGTTTCCACGTTGCTTATTCGCAATGGTGCCATTTCTCCATTCACGATACACTTTAACCACAGCAGCGCGCGAACAGTTCACAAACTGCGCTGTTTCAGAAATACTGCCACCCTTGGCCCAAAAGCCGATAATCATCCCTTTTAACAAATTTGATAAATCGCTTCTTTTATCCATGACAGCAACGAGTGATATGTTTTCAGAATGCCCACATCACACCTTATATACCATCCAAGCCAGCTCACGACACGTGCCTTCTTTCTCTGGCTACGCGCTGTTGACGTCAAAAGTAGGAGATGGTCACAATAATATGACTCGACTATGTCATTTGTTCTCACAGAGAAATGCCCATCCACGGTGGCGCAGTGGCCAAAGCAATGCATTCTGACCGTTCTTATCAGTGGGATTGCACCCGGGCCCAAACTTCCGATGATACATAGGTGAAGCGCTTGCGCCATCGCACTGATCCCCCCCCCCCCCCCCACCACCACCACCACTTGGAACCCATGGCCCAAATTACGGAAGGGCGACTGTCAATGGGAAAATTTCCTTGTAAGTTTTGAACAGCTAATTTACAATTTTCAAAAGTCCTACATGTTTTGGCGGGAACGCTGAACTAGACGCCAACTTCTAAAATTTTCAGGGAATGCTCAGCCTTAACTGTCAACACTGAAAAATACGAGTAAAAAATACATATGTGTGTGTGGTGACAGCATTGGTGGTCATGGAGCTCCGCTCACTCTGCCCATCATCGTCGAAAAATAACAACGGTTTTTTTTTTTGACTGTATACCCCCCCCCCCACCACCACCACCTCTACTTACTCATAATGTGTGAGAACGTAAAAATGAAGTAAAATGTGAAGACATATGAAGTAATGTGAAAGTTGTGATAGCAAAAAGAAAAAAAAAACAAGAAAGATGACACCGAATTTTCGGGTGTAATGAGCATGCACGTCTTTTGAATGCGTTCTGACGCAAATTAAATTTATCAAAGTCATTCAAAGTCAATGGAACCGGTATGGAAAACAATAGTATCTGACGGAAGAAAGAAGTTTTTCAATCGGGTTTTTAATCCCTCAGATATTGTTGTAAGCGGAATCATGAGCTTACGAACTCGTAGAAACAGAAATATCAACAAAAATAAGATGTGACTTAACGTCCCGTGGTGGGAAAACCATGCATTCCTTTTAGGAAGAAATTATTCTCAAAAGGTTTATAAATATGAGCGGTGTCGGTCCAAGAAAAAAAAATTTAGTCGAGTTTTCAGGAGCCCAGATTTTGCTACAAATACATCAGAAGTAGAAATTAACACTTATGACCCTTGGTGGCCAAACCATTCTTTAAGAAACATTAGAAATTATGTGAAAAATATTTTCCATCAGGTCTTGTATGCGATACAAGAAGAATTTTTCAAATCGGAATTTTAGAAGTAGAAATAACTCAGAAAACGCAATTTACCTTTGTGCGCCCTAGTGGAAAGTCTATGATTTACTTGAAATTTTTGAATTTATAGGAACAACATTTCGCATCGTCAACACTATCCAACAAAGACGGAATTTTTCAAATCGGACTTTTACAAGTAGAGATATTGACAAAAATAAGACATACATCTACGCCCCTTGGCGTAAAAACCATGCATTATTTCAAGAAGAAAATGTTCCTAAAAGGTTTGTCGACATGAGTAGTATCGGTCAAAAAACGACTTTTTTTACAATCGAGATTTTAGAAGCTCATATTTTGCCGCAAATACATCAAAAGCGGAAATTAAGACTTACGCCACCTGGTGGCCAAACCATTTTTTACAAAAACTAGAATTTATGTGCAAACGATTTCCCATCAGGAGCTGTATCTGGTGCAGAAAGAAATTTTCAAATCGGAGATTTAGAAGCAGAGATATAGGGGGAAGCGCAATTTACCTTTACGCCCCCTAACGGAAAGTCTATGAATTACTTGAAAATTTTGAAATTATGTGAAACACATATCACACTATCCAAGAAAGAAGGAATTTTTCAAATCGGACCCCTGGAAGTAGAGATATTGACAAAAATAAGATCTACATGTACGCCCCCTGGCGGAGAAACTGTGTAATATTTTAAGAAGAAAATATTCCGAAAAGGGTTTATCGATATGAATGGCATCAGTCCACGAAAGAATTTTTTCAATCGATATTTTAGAAGCTCAGATTTTATGGCACATACATCAGAAGCAAAAATTAGCACTTACGCCCCCTGGTGGCCAAAGTATTCTTTACCAAAAATTTGAAATTATATGCAGACGATTTTCCTTCAGGAGATGTATCCGCTGAAAAAAAAAATTCAAATCGGAGTTTTAGAAATAGAGTTATCCGGGAAAGTTGTAATTTACTTTTACGCCCCCTAGCGGAAAATCTATGCGTGATTTGAAAAAGAAACTATATCTAAAATACTCTTCGACATAAATGGAATCGAAAGATAAAATATTTTTTTCAATCGAATGTTTAGAAGCAAATCATTATCATCATCATCATCATCATCATTTTCAACCATTATCAATCCAACTGCTGGACGAAGGTCTCCCCAAGTTTCCTCAACAACAGTCTGTCTTCTGCCAGTCTCCTCCATGTCACTTCTGCATACTTTCGAATTTCATCCACCCATCTCACATGTGGTCTTCTTCTGGGTCTTTTCCTGTCCCTTGGAATCGAATCTAAAATTTCGGCTGTCCATCGATGATCTGTCCTTCTGGCAGTATGTCCAGCCCATTGCCATTTCAGGTATTTAACTCTGATCATGATGTCTTCCACTCTTGTCACTTTTCGGATCCACGAGTTCCTCTTCTTATCTCTCCTGGTTACACCAAGCATGCACCTCTCCATGCTACTTTGAGTTGTCTGCAGCCTTTATATGTCTCTTTTAGTTAAGGTCCACGTCTCTGCACCATACGTAAGCACTGGAAGGATGCATTAATCAAACACTTTTCTTTTAAGACATAATGGCATATTGCTCTTGAAAATTATGTTGTTTCTTCCAAAAGCTCTCCTGGCAAGTTTTGTACGCCGATTAATTTCTTCATCAGTGTGACCCTCACTTGATATCTGCTGTCCAAGATAAATGTACGTATCTGTTATCTCCAGCTTTTCCGCATCAATTGATAAATCTTCATTTCTTGTAAAAGCATTGAACATCACTTTTGTCTTCTGAAAGTTCATTTTTAATCCTACTTCTTTACTCTTGTCAGCAAGTTCCTGGATCATACTCTGCAGCTCTGATGGGGTAGTTGCAAAAATGACTACGTCATCAGTAAAACGAAGGTGGGTTAGATAATCTCCATTAATCTTTATCCCCTTGTTTTCCCAGCTCAGCGACTAAAAGACACCCTCCAATGTGGCATTAAAGAGCTTTGGAGATATGGTGTCACCTTGTCTCACTTCCTTTCCAATTTTTATGTGTGTTGTATTTTCAAACAGCCGAATCTTTGCACTTGCATTTTCATAGATGTTATTAATAATATTAATGTATGCATCTTCAATACCGCAGGATTTTCAGAGCCGTGGTAACTGCTGATGGTTTCACCGAATCAAAGGCTTTTTCATAATCGATAAAAGCCATGCACAATGGAAGTTCATATTCCCTCGCTCTTTCAATTAGTTCTCTCAGTACGTGGATATGATCTATTGTGCTGTAGCCACTCCTGAATCCAGCTTGTTCTCTCGGTTCAGCCATGTCCAGTGTTACCTTCAAGCTGGTGCGAAAGAACTTTAGTGAAGATTTTATAAATCACTGATAGGAGGCTGATAGGTCTGTAGTTCCCGAGATCCTCAATGTCACCTTTTTTATGTAGCTGGATCATTATAGCGGTGTTCCAATCCTCAGGAATCTTCTCTTCATTAAGGCATCGAGTGAAAATTTGGGCGAGTACTGTTTCGATTTCTCCACTTACTTCTTGTATGATGTCTACAGTAATTCCATCTTCTCCTGGAGCTTTCCCCGCTTCATGTTCTTGATTGCATGTGCAACTTCTGCTGGGAGGACTGGAGGAACTCTGGTACTGGTACCTTTCATGATGTCTGGAGTACATGTATCATCCCTTTCATATAATTTGGAGTAGAAATCTTTCACTTTTGTCAAAATTTCACCTCTATTTCTTGTTACAGAACCATCTTCTTTTCTCAGTGCCATAATCTGTTTTCTTCCCTTACTGAGATGTCCCTTTGCTGTATCTTAGGCTTTGGTTGTTTTCAATTGCTTTCCTCACTAGTTAACAGCTGAATTTCCTTACGTCTTCAGTGATACTTTTTCGTACTGTCTTGCATAGCTCTATATATTCCACTTTAGAAGTCACATCTTCTTTAGTTGTCCTCATCTCTCTTCTTTTTTGCATCAACATTTTGGTTTTTCCTGATAATGTGTTCACATGCAACTTGTTTTTGGACCCAGCTAATTTTGTTGCTGTTTCCATAAAAGCTTTGGTTACTTTTCTGTTAACTTCAGAAATATCCACTTCTTCCAATGTTAGGCCTTCTAAAGCAGAGAATCTGTTCTTCAGTTCCAACTTGAAGGTATTATGGTGTTTTTTAAGGTTGGTTATGTCAATAAATATTGTTTGTCTTATGAGCTTGCCACGTTCGAGTTTAGTGTTGAGGTGCATCTTACATCTCACCAATCTATGGTCACTGCCTGTGTTGAACTTGTTTAGCACACTGCAGTCTTCTATGACGAAGTTTTTTTTACACATAATAAAATCAATTTCACTTGTCGTCCCATTTGGATGTCCCCATGTCCATTTCCTGTGTGGCTTTTTCTTGAAAAAGGAGTTCAAGATGAAAAACCCTTCTGCCTCTGCAAACTCAACGAGAGTATTTCCACGCTGGTTTCTGTTGCCGTGACCGAATTTACCTACTGAAGTTTCATTCTGTTGCCGTTGCCCTAGTTTTGCATTGAAATCTCCCATAATTATCTTCAAGTGCTGCTTACCTTTATTATTTAGATGACGAATTTCCTCATAAAATTCTTCAATTTCTTCTTCAGGATGACTTGTGGTGGGTGCATAAGTTTGAATAATCTGAGCATGGTATCTTTTCGAGAGTTGGATAATGAGTCGTGCAGCTCTGTCAGAGGAACTTTCAACTTCTACCACTTTATCCTTCAGTTTCTTGTTTATTATAAATCCAACACCACTAGTTCTGCCAGTATCTGTCCCACGATAGTAGAAGGGATGTCCACTTTTCAGTTCAATGAGATCTTCTCCTTTTCTCCTTACCTCACTTAGCCCGACGATGTCCCACTTGATCCTTCGTAGTTCCTCTTCCAATTCAAGAAGCCTTGAATCAGAAGATAGGGAAGCAAATATGTGGAATAAAATGTATTTTTGAATTTGACATCATCTGCATATACGCCCTCTTTGCGGCGAAATTGTACATCGTAAAAAAGACGAAATGAAGGATCATCATTCGCATATTTCAAGCTTCCGAATGCAAAAATAATTTTTCAAATCGGACTAATATAGTTGCAGACATACCGTGGGTACAGACGGACGAACGGACAAACCGATAACATAAGCACGATCTTTTTTTTACAAAAGACGTGCTAATCAGACCGTGTGTTTGTGATTTGTTGCCGCCATAACTTAGAACCTATTATACTATAAAGAGGAGGGTTTTGTGATATCCTGATGGGGAAGAAATAGCGGAAGTTGCAAGTGCGAATTCCTTTTTTTTTTCTTTTTTCTTGGAAGTAAAGTCAACTTTTTTATAAGGATAGTCGCTGCAGTACTAGCATTTAACACGTTGCGTTCGGTTAGTTTATGGTACTGCTTTCATTGATATTGTTACACCCCGGGAGTGGCGGAAACAAAATAAAATAACACTTAAAGAATTTAAAATAGTAGCTTGCCGGACAATGGTCACTCCCAGGAGGTAGACATTAGAATTTAGAAGTGAATAAATTATTCCGGAATTCTTTATCACCGAAGTTTTATTGAGATGATATAATTTTTAACCGAAACCTATCAATCAATCAAAAGCAAATTTCACCGACACTCAGAGTAACTCATTCGAATTCAGTGGTTGGCACAAGACAACAGACATATTTAATAAATTAAAACAAATAATAAAAGGTAAAGTAGGACAAAGAAGACATCACTATGTAGTGTATTACATAAGCATACACCTAGCAGCCTCGATTTCAGCTGCAAACTGAGAGACTCATTTTATCGCCGTTTAGCCTGCAAACTGCATAACTTCTGACTGACAGTCGAATACAATTTCTTATTAATCTAGTTTAGTCAGTAAAGCTTTTGTAGGCTGTAGGCTTGTGCCCTACATTCCAAATTATTCTTTTTTAACCGGTAAGTGTCAAATTAATAAAGTTACTGTACTTACATTTTATGCAGGGTTGTCTACTGTATATCAGTGTTTAAGTTGCTGAAATGCGCGGGCACTAATTCAGAGCGCACCGTTGATTTAAGACGAAAAGGGGAACCACAACGCAAACACACACAAACACGACAGAGGATGACACTTTGTTTTCACACGATGCGGACAGTTATTTTATGAAGCTGGGCGGATGTTGAATCTCCAATTTTCCGGGAGGGGGCGAACACATACAGACCCCGAAGCCTCCCTACTCCTCAGCAGACGAAACGAAAGGGTGGAACAGGTTCTCCGTCCGGCGGCCAGTAACTCTCTTAAACATGGTAGCCTCTAAAGAGGCTGAGTTCGACATGGCACCTTTGCTGCTTTCAACAGCACGTCTTTCTATCCCGGACTTTCCAAAGAATTGCCCTTGTTTCAGGAATATTTACATACAAGCCAAGTAAGTTCTAGTTCGGATACTTTTACTTACCACAGATGAATCTTTTTACCTTGCCCGGTGGTAAATTACTGGCCATCAACGAGTCCACCGTCACGCAACTCCAAGCTGTTGGACTTCTTCGCTTGGTTACTAGGTCCGGACCGTCTTTATCCCATAGACGCAGACCAGCTTCACTTGGTCTAAGAAAGTGGTTCTTCTTCTTTTACACGCAGGCCGTATATTCCTCGGCCTCTCGGGAACAAACAGCTCCCCGGTCGGCCAGACTTCGCCAACTCGTCAAAACCACGCAGGGTCACGCCAAGGCCTGTGTCCGAGTCTTCTTCCAGTTTTTAGAGCTCTTCCAATATTGCTTCTTTTCAGCGCATCCTCCTTGTTCTCGCTCTTATCATTTACACGTGCCGAATTTATGTCAAAAGACTTTCGTCCAGATGCAATATGCAGAGAACGTGCACGAGGTGTTTGGGACGCTTTCTGTCCGACTCCTTAGCCGAAATCACATAAACTAACTTTGAGACCCCTTTGTTCTGTCATTGCTAAGTGGTTCAGTTTCGGGCAGAACTGGGGGTCAACAGCCTTCTCCTCAGTTCTGAGAGTCAGGCCTTCTCCTCAGATCTGAGAGTCACCGCCCGACAGATTAACTTTCGGGGATAGGCTTTTAACGGTTATTATTTTTCTTTACTTCCCCTTGTCGGTTAGACGCTATGTCTGCTGTATTCTCAAGAGTTTAGTTTTATTGCCTTGCAATGCTCGCCAATATCGAGTATTCCTGATAGCAAACCCACCGTAGAATAAAAACGGACGACTCACTAAGTTTTATATTAACAGATAAAACGGGGCAAATAGCTGTTATGGACAGATCAGAGTATAATGAAAAATTGCAAGATTTCATAACAGAATCATGGTCGACTAAGGTTTTTTTTTTTTTTTTTTGATTGGAGGTTTAACGACCACCGTGAGCAACTCAATGGGCTATAAGCAGTCGCCCGTCCCTAATTTAGAGGCACTAGTTCCAGGGAAGGGAGAGAGCCAGTGCCGTAAGACAAACACAACATCCATGCCTCACCGGGATTCGAACCCGGACCCCTTACGGACGAATGATCAGAGGCCAGCGCCTTAGACCACTGCGCCACCGGGGCGGCCCCGACTAAGGTTTCATTGTACCCACTGAATTCCCTAATAGCAAGAGTAACGAGAACGTACAAGCTCCCGGAGCTGCCAGATACGCTAAAAAGGAAAAAGCTAGAGTGCCACCAGGAGCTACAATTCCAGCATTATTTGGAAGACTAAAAAACCATAAACCAGGTAATAAACTTCGGTCGATTGTGTCAAAAAGAAATGGTCCGCCTTATTGTTTAGAAAAAGATATGGCGCGTTTCCTAAAGGAATATATACCAGAATCAACGAGGGTTATTGGGTCATCAAAAGAACTAATACAAAAAGGCAAAAGTTGGAGATTGAATAAAGAGGATATTATGGGAAGCGTCGACGTAGTACCGCTTTTTCCATCCATACCCTAGTTCCATATATAGTAGTTCCAGGGAAGGGAGAGAGCCAGTGCCGTAAGACAAACACAACATCCATGCCTCACCGGGATTCGAACCCGGACCGCTTACGGACGAATGATCAGAGGCCAGCGCCTTAGACCACTGCGCCACCGGGGCGGCCCCGACTAAGGTTTCATTGTACCCACTGAATTCCCTAATAGCAAGAGTAACGAGAACGTACAAGCTCCCAGAGCTGCCAGATACGCTAAAAAGGAAAAAGCTAGAGTGCCACCAGGAGCTACAATTCCAGCATTATTTGGAAGACTAAAAAACCATAAACCAGGTAATAAACTTCGGTCGATTGTGTCAAAAAGAAATGGTCCGCCTTATTGTTTAGAAAAAGATATGTCGCGTTTCCTAAAGGAATATATACCAGAATCAACGAGGGTTATTGGGTCATCAAAAGAACTAATACAAAAAGGCAAAAGTTGGAGATTGAATAAAGAGGATATTATGGGAAGCGTCGACGTAGTACCGCTTTTTCCATCCATACCGATGACTGAGGCCAAAGCTAATCTAATGAAGTGGATAAAAGAATCAAACCAGTTCACCAAAACGGCTAAACAAGCATCGAGAGTGCCATAAATGTAGTGACAAATTTTAATTTTTTCAGTGTTAATGGTTCTGTCTTCAAGCAAACTTGTGGTGCACCGATGGGTTCGCCGATATCAAGAATACTCGCGTAGGCTGTAATCAGACCGATGGAGGATAAACTATTTGGTGGGATGGATAAAAAAACATACATTTAGATACGGTACGTAGATGGTGTGTTTTTCGCATGGCCGCACAGAAAAGATAGCATAGAAGGGTTTTTAACCAGGATAAATGACCTGAATGGAAGCGTAAAATTTGAAATGGAATTGGAAAAAGAAGGAAAATTGCCGTTCCTAGATGTGATGGTAAAAAGGGCGCATGATGGTGGAGTAAAAACGACGGTGTACGACAAACTTACAGCCATTAGTAATTATATAGCTCCAAAGTCGTATGCCCCAACAATGTACAGTATAAGGCTGCAGGGTTCCGGACGAGATTAAGACGTGCATTTGTTATATGCTCAGACAAGTCGGCACGGGAAGAAGAGATATCCAACGTAATGCAAAAAGGCGTGGAGGCAGGATATAGCCACAGAACAATGAATAATACACTGCTGGCCACCCAAAATGCAACACCAAGAAGGACACGAGATAGCAAAGCCAGATTTACTAGACACATAACAACAGATACAAAGATGAAACGATTGAGCTTACAGGCCCGTGCGACTTGCGGAACACGCAGACATCAACAGTTCATGTGGCCCCCATGGCTGGCAATAACGGCCGCTACACGCCGCGCCATCGAACGAAAGAGGCTTTGGATGTGGGCTTGGGGTATGTCGGTCCAGGCTGCTTCCACACGTTGCCACAGTTCATCAGGCGTAGCCGCGGGTGGTGCTTACCATTACCAGGCCACTCGGTGGCCGATCAGCGACAAGACGTGTTCGATGTGCGACATATCGGGAGAACAGGCGAGCCACGGCAGCAGTGACACCTGGTGGGCCGTGAAGAATTGTTGCACGATGCGTGCCACGTGCGGGCGCGTATTATCCTATTGAAACGTGGCCGCTGGCAGGTCGTGCAGGTAAGGGAGGACTACAGGCTCCAAAACGTCGGAGATGGTGCGGTGGCTGTTGAGTGTACCGGCGATGCCTACCATAGGGGTGCGGGTGTCATATCCAATTGCGCCCCAAACCATAACGCCAGGCGACGGACTTGTATGGCGATGCATAATGCAGGCATCATACAGTCTCTCGCCGCGGTGCCGCCACACGCGGATCCGACCATCGTGGTGTTGCAGACAGAAGCGGGATTCGTCGGAGAAGACAATGTCGTGCCATTCCGTAGTCCAGGTGCGGCGTTCAACGGCCCACTGCAACCGCACTCACCGGTGGTGTAACGTCAATGGTAATCGGAGCAACGGGCGCCGTGCGACAAGTCCCCGCTCCTACAGACGACGTCGAACGGTAAGTGCTGCACAGGTTGTTGCGCAACACACTCTAATTCCTGCGCTAACGTTTGTGATGTGGCGGTGTGAGCCGTCAATGCCCACCGAACAACATGCCGGTCCTCTCGTTCGGTGGTGTGCCGCGGCTACGGCAATCGCTCACGTCGATCCGTCCGTCCGTCCCTCCTGCACCCACCGAATCCATACTCGCCTTACTGTGGCTGGATGTCGTCCCACACGGGCGTCGATGTCTCGGTACGATAAACCGCTGTCGCGATAAGCCACTATTCGTCCTGTGTCGAACTCCGAAACGTGCTGGAATGACTGCCGTATTCTGCGACGAGGCATCAGGAAACTTCCCACGCACAGGTCCGGCAGCACAACACACTTCCACTACTTACACCCCGCCTTCTGTGCACCCTTCTTATAGTGCTTGTCGGTGGCTTGCCGGACGCACATGATTTGCATATGCCCTGCAATTCTATTCGTTTGCATGTCCTCTCGCGGGCGACGCATGCTGCGAATTTCAGGCCAATCGGATGCTTCCTTCTTGGTGTTGCATTTTGGGTGGCCAGCAGTGTATATTGAGACAGGTAATATGCTCAGTAAATGAGAACAGAAGAAGAAGAAAAAACAATATCAAGTTTGTAGGAGTGATACCTCATAGCCCAAGGTTCGCATTTTATTTCAAGAACCTGTTGCATAACCACGGGTATGATGTATAGGAATCAGAACGCCACAATCTATTGGTAGAGTATTAACAAGTTATAAGAAATCAGATGAAATAGAAAGAGCTGGTGTATATAGTATACCACTGCGATATGACGACGGAACAGAAAAAATGTATGTAGGACTAACCAAGAGATCAAAAGTACCAGAATTAAAGAACATGAAGAAATGGTAAGAGACGGAAATCCAGCTACAGCTCTAGACAAGGAGGTAATTAACAGCCCGGCAAAACCGGAGTGGCAAAAAGCAAGGTGTATAGCAAGATATGACCCAAAAGGAGAAATCAATTAGGGAGTCCATGGAAATCATGACAAGGGTGAATGCGTGTAATGAAAACAGTTCATATGAGATTCCGCAAGTCTGGAAGAGTTTCATAAAGGACTGCTGATATGTAAAAACAAAATGTATGACAGGTTCGTGAAGGTGAGTATGAAATAGCGCGGAGAACGCGTATGAAATGTGACATCATGTGCATTGTTAGTTTTGATTTAATTCTACATTTTTGTGTTTAGTTATAACGCACCTTGAAAAAGCCGTCCGGCGACGAGCGAAAGCTTGGTGGAATAAAATAACAAGAAAGATGACACCGAATTTTCGGGTGTAATAAGCACGTCTTTTGAATCCGTTCTGACGCAAATTAAATTAATCAAAGCTATTCAAAGTCAATGGAACCGGTATGGAAAACAATAAATCTGACCAAAGAAAGATTTTCAATCGGGTTTTTAATCGCTCAGATATTGCTGTAAACGGAATCGTGAGCTTACGAACTCTTAGAAACAGAGTTATTGACAAAAATAAGATGTGACTTTACGTCCCTTGGTGGGAAAACCATGCATTATTTTAGGAAGAAAGTATTCACAAAAGGTTTACCCATATGAGCGATATCGGTCCAAGAAAAAAAATTTTAGTCGAGTTTTCAGGAGCCCAGATTTTGCTACAAATACATCACAAGTAGAAATTAACACTTATGACCCCTGGTGGCCAAACCATTCTTTACCAAACATTAGAAATTACGTGAAAAATATTTTCCGTCAGGTCTTGTATGCGATACAGGAAGAATTTTTCAAATCGAAGTTTTAGGATCAGAAAACGCAATTTACCATTGTGCGCCCTAGCGGAAAGACTATGATTTACTCGAAAATTTTGAATTTATAGGAAAAGCATTTTGCATCGTAGAACATTATCGAACAAAGAAGGAATTTTTCAAATCGGACTTTAGAAGTAGAGATATTGACAAAAATAAGATATACATCTATGCCCCTGGCGTAGAAACCATTCATTATTTCAAGAAGAAAATGTTCTAAAATGTTTGTCGACACGAGTAGTATCGGTCCACAAAAAACTTTTTTTCAATCGAGATTTTAGAAGCTCATATTTTGCTGCAAATACATCAGAAGCGGAAATTAAGACTTACGACACCTGGTGGCCAAACAATTGTTTACAAAAATTTGAAATTACGTGCAAACGATTTCCCACCAGGAGTACAAAAATTTGAAATTACGTGCAAACGATTTCCCACCAGGAGCTGTATCCGGTGCAGAAAGAATTTTTCAGATCGGAGATTTAGAAGCAGAGATATAGGGGAAAACGCAATTTACCTTTACGCCCCCTAGAGGAAAGTCTATGAATTACTTGAAAATTTTGAATTTATAAGAAAAACATGTCACACTAGAAACACTATCCAACAAAGGAGGAATTTTTTAAATCGGACTCTTAAAAGTCGAGATATTGACAAAAATAAGATATACATCTACGCCCCCCGGAGTAGAAACCGTGCACTATTTTAAGAAGAAAAAATTTCTAAAAGGTTTGTCGACATCAGTAGTATCGGTCTACATACGATGTTGTTTTCAATCGAGAATTTAGAAGTTCATATTTTGCTGCAAATACATCAGAAGCGGAAATTAAGGTTTACGCCCCCTGGTGGCCAAACCATTTTTTACAAAAATTAGAAATTATGTGCAAACGATTTCCCATCAGGAGCTGTATCCGGTGCAGAAAGAATTTTTCAGATCAGATATTTAGAAGCAGAGATATAGGGGAAAACGCAATTTACCTTTACGCCCCCTAGCGGAAAGTCTATGAATTACTTGAAAATTTTGAAATTATATGAAAAACATGTTACATGGAAAACACTATCCAACAAAGAAGGAATTTTTCAAATCGGACTCCTAGAAGTAGAGATATTGACAAAAATAAGATGTACATCTACGCCCCCTGGCGGAGAAACTGGGATATTTTAGGAAGAAAATATTCCGAAAAGGTTTATCGATGTGAGTGGCATCAGTCCACGAAAGAATTTTTTCAATCGATATTTTAGAAGCTCAGATTTTATGGCAAATACATCAGAAGCGAAAGTTACCACTTACGCCCCTGGTGGCCAAAGTATTCTTTACCAAAAATTCGAAATTATATGCAAAAGATTGTGCATCAGGAGATGTATCCGCTGGAAAAAAAATTCAAGTCGGAGTTTTAGAATAAGAGTTATCGGAAAAAAATGCAATTTACTTTTACGCCCCCTAGCGGAAAATCTATGCGTAACTTGAAAAAGAAACTATATCCAAAATACTCTTCGACATAAATGTTATCGAAAGATAAAAGATTTTTTTCAAGCGGATGTTTAGAAGCAAATATGTGGAATAATTCTTTTTTTTTTTAAATTCGACATCTGCATTTACGCCCTCTAGCGGCGAAATTGTACACCGTAAAAAAAAAACGAAATGAAGGATCATCATTCGCATATTTCAAGCTTTCGAATGCAAAAAGAATTTTTCAAATCAGACTAATAGTTGCAGAGATACTGTGGGTACAGACGGACGGACGGACAAACCGATAACATAAGCACGATCTTTTTTTTACAAAAGACGTGCTAAAAATATAATATTTACACCAATAAAAAACGGAGTGTTTGTTGTAATTATAGTTAATGGTGTACTAATAGAATTTCTAGCTTTCTTTTTCCAATGTCTTTTTACTCATAAGGTAAGTCTTGTAATTGTCTTTTAGACTGGACAATGGGGAAAACGAAATTTCAAGAGGAAGATGGGTGATCTCATTAAATAACAAATGAAAGAATTCCAAGCAGATTGTCCAGAAATAATGCCCCAATCTCTGAGCCCATTTGTAGTGTAGCATTAAGAAATATTGCTCTCAAGATGATATTTATTTAGTCAGCCTGCGTTTTTTAATCCAGTAAATTAATATTTGTAGATGAAAGAATTGTATGATACTTCAAGTTCGGAGTTTTGGGAGCACAGAAGTGTTTTATGGTACTTCTATTCTCCCAAAGCTTAGAACAATGAATTTATCTCTCACTTTAAGCGTTGAGCGGGGTTTTTTTGTTTTGTTTTTTAAGAAACAGAACGAAAAAAAGAAAAGAGCATCACTAAGAGTGAGGGAGGGAGGGGTGGTTAGGGGATCGCACGGCTCAGCTCCTGGGATTCCCCGTAAATCCTCCCTTGTGTATTTACGGTAATACTATGTACCAATTTGCCGGTACGACTTTTTTTTTTTTTTTTTTTTTTTTTTTTTCAATTTTTAATCCATTTCGCACATATTTTTAGTACAGAATGTCATCATCAATAATGTCACTTACTGCAAAAAGGCAAAGGTGTCCACTCTTTCTTCTCCCGTAAATTACGCTTGTTGAAATTCGGGAAAAAATTTACAGACGGTGCTTACAATGAAAGGAATTTTATGATGACCGCTAATTGAAATTATATAAAAAAAAAAAAAAAAAAAAAAAAAAAGGAAGTTTGTGAAGCATGTGATGTACTAATATTTCCTACTTTGCAAACTTAATACCTTTCGCCGGTATGTGTACGCAGTTTACACTGCAAAAATATCATGTAGTGAAAACAAATACATTTCATAAATGTTTAAAATTTGCGCAGTGCAAAACCCATGATATATTTCAGTACATAGCTATTAAGTTCTAAACTTATCACTATAATGATTCTAACCTGTAAAGATATTTAACTGCCTTACTTCTTTTCAGCTGTCTTGTGTACTACAATGTTGTGTAGCACAACTAACTGCCTGGATAAATTCATTAGCGATATATCCAGTTTGGAATTTGGTTTTTTTTTTTTTTTTTTTTTTTTGCTTTTTGTACATGAAGAACGCTCTCTCATTTGACCTCCTAGTACATCGTTAATTAAAACGAATAATTCTTTTTAGCTGCTTAACGTTCTGCTATTAGAGTTTCTAGTCGGCGACCTGTCTCTCCAATGTAAGATAGTCCACAACAAACATGTAACCGTAACCCCGATAGTAACTGTGGAAAAAGAGACAACAAAAGACTGCCCGAAGGAGGAGGATAGTTTTCTCTGAAAATTTGCAAATTAAAATAAGAAGATGCATAAGAAAAACCCATGTTAGAAGTTTAATTAAATGTTTTCTTTCATTCTGGGGTTTAATGACCTCCGTAAACACCTAAGGTTATAAAGAGTCCCCTGTCCCTAATTTAGGGCCACTGGTTCCAGGAAAAGGGTTTAACTCACATCTCCAACATTGCTGTTATTATTGTCACAGCTTGCACTGTTTAATGTGAATAACTGGGTTAAAGTGTTATTTTATTTTTGAGAGTGTGTCAAGAAAAACTGTTATTTTATTCTTCCTCTTGATATGCATTTCTCCTGTACGGTTAGTTGTATCATAAACTTTTGTACCCTGAATTTCATTTCATAGTATTTAACCAATCTTGTTACATATTAGCAGCAAAGAGGCTTCAGAATTTTAAGCTGGATTTACAAAATGAGTCTTTTAACTACCAAAATAGCTTGGAATTTGTGTATCTATTATTTCAAGGTAACTTTACCTTAATTTAGCATTATGCCTTAAAAGAAAACCATGTAATCAACGCATCCTTTCCTTTTCTTACTTACTTATGGATCAGAGACATTACCTTTAAAAATGGATCATTTTCTTGATCCATTTTTACTTTTCCTTACCTAAAAATGACGTACAGAGGCTGTGGACAACTCAGAGAAGCATGGAGAGATGTGGGCTTGGTGTAACCAAGAAAGATAGGAAAAGTAAAAATGGATCACGAAAATGACAAGAATTTGATTATATCGTGAACAAAGTGGCAATGGGCTGGACATATTGCTAGAACTGACCACTGTTCAACAACTGAAATACTACTGGATACCCATTGGCAGAAAAAGACCATGGAGATGGGTGGGTGAAATTCAAAAGCATGCCAGGGTGATGTGGAGGAGACTGAAACAAGACAGACTTAAAGAAGAGACAGACCCTCATCTGACAGTGAATCGATCATTGATTCACTCCTACAAGCTGAACTGAGAACACTTCCAGTCTCTTCCATAACTCTCTGTCTTGAGCCAGTCTTCTTCACATCACTCCAGCATGCTTTCAAATTTCATCCACCCACATGGTCGCCTTTTCGGTCTTTTTTTCTGTCCCTTGAAATCCAGTCTAACATTTCAGCTGCCCAACGGTAATCAAATCTAACAATATGGCCTGCCCATTGCAGATCAAGGGTCTTTACATTGATCTTGATGTCATCAACTGTTGTCATTTTTACCAGATTTATGAGCTGCCTTTCTTATCTTTCCTGATTACACCAGCCATGCACACCAAAGAGCCAAAACATTATGACCAGTGCGTTTTTATGTAAATCAAAGCAACAGTTGGTAAACGATGGTGCGTGTGAAGGTCGTGAAGCGGTATAAATAACACCCGATACTGAGCTCTGTTAATCAGTGATATCCTTGTTCTTTAGATGGGAAAGGCAGTGGACTTAAGTGAGTTTGGTAAAGGCCAAATTGTAATGGCCAGATGACTAGGTCAGAGCATTTCTGAGATGGCAAGACTTTTTGGGTGCTTTTGGGGTGTCGTGTACCTTCAAAAAGTGATCCAAGCGATAAAATAAAGCATGAACCACAACCAAGGGGTGGGCCAACCGAGGCTTATCAATGCTAGAGGTGAGTGAAGGCTATTATGTATAGTACGAGCCAACAGCAGGGGTTATATAGCGCAACTCACTGATAATTTGAATGGTGACAGGAGTAATGTGTTACAACACACAGAACACTGAACCCTGCTGAAAATGGGACTGCATAGCCACTGGCAGCGCAGAGTGCCGATGCTGACCTCAGTTCACTTTTGAAAGCACCTACAATGGGCAGGTGAACATCAAAACTGGACCTTGAATAATTAGGTCGTCTGGTCCGATGAATCTCGTTTCCTGTCATCGTTTACCCACGGAAGTGTTGGCAGCAGATGCGTTGGTCAATGTTCTGCTGGAAAACTCTAGGTCCAATCGTTTACGTACAGGAAAGTATGACATCTACCACCTATGTCAACAACACTTCAGACCAGGTATCTTGTTTCATGGCAACAGCATTACCCACTAGTAGCGCCTTCTTTCAGAAAGATAATGCGCCATGCCACACTGCTTGGATTGTTTGAGAACGGTTCGCGAAACATGAGGAAGACTTCCAGGTATGCACTGTCCTCCACATTCCCCAGACGTGAATCTAATCAAGCATTAGTAGTTTGTGTTATAATAACAAATCCGATATGTGGAGGCTTAACCATGTAACTTACAAAAGTTAAAGGATCTACTGATAATGTCTTGGTACCAGATACCATAAGACACCTTTAGAAATATTGTAGCATCTGTGCTTTGCCAGGGAAGAGCAGTTTTGGCAACAACATGGAGGACCAACATCATATGAGGCAGGTGGTCATAATGTTTTGGGTCTTTAATGTGCTTCTATGAGTTGCCTGCAGCCCCTGTATGCCTTTTTCTGATAAGACCCATGTCTTTTATCCATAAATAAGGATTGGAAGGATGCATTGATTAAACACTTTTCTTTTCAGACATAATGGTAAGTTGCTTTTCAAAATTATACTGTTTTTTTCCAAAAAACCTCCAGCCAAGTTTTATATACCTATTAATTGCTTCTTGAATCTGGCCCTCGCTTGACATCTGTTTTCCACTGTAAATGTAGGCATTGGTTACTACTATATCTCTAGATTTGCCCTTGTCAACTTTCAAATCTTCAATTCTTGTAAAAGCATTGTATGCCAATTTCGTTTTCTATAAGTTCATTTTTAATCCCACTTCTTTACACTTGTTAGCAAGTTCCTGGATCATACTCATCTCTGACAAGCTACTAGCAAAAATGAATATGATGTATGCAAAACGATGATGGTGGGTTAAACAATCTCCAGGAATCTTGAATCCCTTGTCCTCCCAGTTCAACAATTGGAAGACACTTTGCAATGTGGCATTGATGAGCTTGGGATATATGTTGTAACCTATTTTTATATGTGCTGCATCCCTGAACAGCTGAACCTTTGCACTTGCAGTTTCACAGATTATGTCAACAATTAATTAATGCATGCATCTTTAATTGCATGATTTAAAAGACATTAAAATTGCTGATGGTTTCACATAATCAAAAGTGTTTTTATAATCAGTAAAAGTCACATATAGTGGAAGTTCATATTTACCAATCTGGAGGCGCAGTGGTCTAAGCACTGGCTTATGATCATTCATCAATGAAGGGATCCAGATTAGAATCGCGGTGAGGCATGGATGTTGTGTTTGTCTTACGCCACTGGCTCTCTCCCTTCCCTGGAACCAGTGACCCTAAATTAGGGACGGGCGACTGCTTATAGCCTATTGAGTTGCTCAACCTTCAACCAACAAAAAAAAAAAAAAAGTTCATATTTATTTATTCTTTCAAGTTTCACCAGTTTCCATAAATTAAGCAACAAATGGAAAATTCGTAATAACTCAAAGTATGCAACCGATTCGGATGAAATTTGGTCAAAAGCTTTACCAGACCAAATGCAACAAAATAACGTAAGAACATGTGATACAAAGCATTTAAATTTTGTATGAGTGATGAAAATATGAAAATACAGAAATATAGGTATCAAGATCAAATAGGAAAAGGTACTTCAATACAGAGTGTGGTTACACAGAACAGCAATACATGCCCGACAGCGATGTTCCATGCTGTTAATTATGGTGTCCAGCAGTTCCGTGGGTAGCTGCGTTCATTGCTCAAGCAAAATGCAAGGTTTGGGGAGGGGACTGGAGGCCAGCAACATACCTCCTGAGAGCATCCCAGACAGGCTCAATGCAATTCAGATCAGGAGCGTGCTGGCCACTCCATACGAACTATAGTGTTCTGTTCCAGATACTGCAGCACGAGGCGAGTTGTGTAAGGGCAGGCAGGCACTATGTGCCTGCAGTACAAATGTATCGTCAATTGCGGAAGCATACGGATGAACCATAGGGTGCAGGATGTCATCTCCATACCTCTGAGCATTAAGATTTCCATGTGGCAACGCACAGAAATCAGTATGGCTGCCTAACGAAATGCCTGCCCACACAGAACACTACCACCACCATAGGTGCCCCTTACCTGGATATTACAGGAAAGACAGCAAGTACTGGCCTCTCTCCAGATGTAAACTCAGCGAGAATCACTCTGTAAACAGTGATAAGTTTTATCAGACCAGTGATAAGCTTCCAAAACATGTTCAGTGGGATTAGTGACATGTTTTTCTCTCTGTCAATACATACATGTCACTAAGCTGTTCTCTGATATTCAGAGGGTAGCTCCTCACAGAAAGAACTTACTATTGCTGCATCAAGTGATCTCAGCATACAGCTCAAGCTTCATTAACATCCATCACATGCTACATACAAGACCTTTTGTACTTCCCATTCATTATCTTTTCCTCATACAGACATTCCCCAAATCTCGTCCTCCCACAATTTCCTTGGCCTTCCTCTACCAATTCTTTCCTGCTACTTGGACTGAATAAATTCTCTTAGTAAGCACCTCATCACACATTCTTTGAACATGGCCACACCATCTAAGATACTATTCTCCACCTTGCTAACAACATTTTGCATCACATTACTCGTACACAGCTGCAACACATTTTCATTCCTCACATGATCAGAACATGTCTTCCTGCAAATCCCACATAAGTAACACAAACGTCCCCTATGTCTCTTCTGTAGTACCCAAGTTTCACTGCCATACATCAAAGTATAAACAATTACACTTTCATACACAGCCATTTGGAACTTCAAAATCAAAACGATGATTACGTGTAGAAAATAATACGTCAATAAAACAAAACCGTCGATACACGATTAAACTCATAGTTACAGTAAAAACTCCCTACGAGTACATGACAAACTTTACAAAAAGCTAAAAGAAGTATATACAAGTTTAAAATGTTGTAAGATCTTTTGGAAACGCACTATGGTCCCATCCTCAGACTAAACTTGTATAATACGCTGTGCTAACCCCTTATATACCCAATGCGCAGAATGGGAATGACGTAAGTAGACATTAAAAATTTTGTTTTAGTGCCTGCCCAACCCAACGTTAGGCAGGTCTACAGGAGGAAAAATGACGATTGCAAATATAGTGAGTACAGTTCCTCTTGAGAAGTGTCACTCTAGCTGTTGTGTTAAATCACTTGGAAATAAATATTTCCAAGTTTGCGGAATATCACAAGGCAAAGAGTCATTACAGCAGCAATGCATTTGAGAGTAAATGCATAAGCTCTCCGCCAGGAGTAGTGATGACTTGCTTGTTGGGGTTGTTAATATACACGCTTCATACTGTAAATTCCATGTCAGTATTCCCATACGAGTCGTGGACAACAGTGTTCCATCTAAACAGTATATCAGCTCCACTTGCCGCTCCTTTCAGACTCGCCTGTCGGAGCACGTTTACAGTGTGCGGATGGGGGCCATGAACACAGCCCTAGCCCGTTTAACCCACAGTGGGACTCATTATCCCGTATGGGATGAAGCTCATATATTAACAACCCCAACAAGCAAGTCATCACTACTCCTGGCGTAGAGCTTATGCATTTACTCTCAAATACATCTCTGCTGTAATGACTCTTTGCCTTGTGATATTCTGCAAGCTTGGAAATATTTATTTCCAAGTGATTTAACACAACAGCTAGAGTGACACTTCTCAAGAGGAACTGTATTCACTATATTTGCAATCGTCATTTTTCCTCCTATAGACCTGCCTAACGTTGGGTTGCGCAGGCACTAAAACAAAATCTTTAATGTCTACTTATGTCATTTCCATTCTGCGCATTGGGTATATAAGTGGGTATTATGCAAGTTTAGTCTGAGGATGGGACCATAGTGCGTTTTCGAAAGATCTTACAACATTTTTAAACTTGTATATACTTACAAAAATTGCAATTCATGAGGCAACCTTATGGGTTGCCCTGTGTTATAAACATGCTTTTGATTAACATATAGATAATATCTAAGGTATTTTACCTGATATTATCGAAGTATTTCGCACGTTGTTTGCTGTGTGAGGCACGTGCTCCTGGCCCGAGAGGTCCCTTCGTTACGGACCTTTGGTTAGTTATATAAAAAAAAAAATTATAACTAACCAAAGGTCCGTAACGAAGGGACCTCTCGGGCCAGGAGCACGTGCCTCACACAGCAAACAACGTGCGAAATACTTCGATAATATCAGGTAAAATACCTAAGATATTATGTATATGTTGTATATACTTCTTTTAGCTTTTAGTAAAGTTTGTCATGCACTCGTAGGGAGTTTTTACTGTAACTATGAGTTTAATCGTGTATCGATGGTTTGGTTTTACAGACGCATTTGGAACTTTCTTGAGAACCCATCATTCCTGTGAAATCCTTCTAAAGTAACTATGACTTTCAATGAAGAGTTCACTTGCCTACTAATTTTGCCATCTAATTTGTTCTCTCTGTTAAAACATGCTTCCCAAATATACAAACTCATTTACTTGGTCAATAATGGTGCCATTTAGACTTATCCGGCATTCAGTACTAACAGTTCCTCGCTAAAAATCCATAACTTTGTTTTTTTGCTTATTAATACTCAGTTTGAAATATATACAAACTTCGTACATCCAGGCCAGCATACTCTGCAACTCACTTTCGCTCTCTGCCAGCAGGACTGTGTCATCAGCATATAGCAATCTACACACACACACACACAGATATTACCAAGACATATACCAGTTTTGTTCAGTTTGGCATCACGCATGCATGCATCCATAAATATACACCGGTTTCCATAAATTAAGGAAAAGCAGGATAATTAAAAAACTACTTGGTGAAATTTTATGAAAA
The DNA here is from genome assembly GCA_039090855.1 of Macrothele yani. Classification (NCBI taxonomy): domain Eukaryota; kingdom Metazoa; phylum Arthropoda; class Arachnida; order Araneae; family Macrothelidae; genus Macrothele; species Macrothele yani. Next base: position 70,109,803 of record CM076998.1, read on the forward strand.
TCGGTTGAAAAATGCATTAATTTGTAAATTATAGGTTAGGCAAAAACAAATCACAAAAACATTATTTAATATAAAAAAAATGGACTATACAAGAACATGTCAAAAAATAGGGTAAAGGAACTCAATGGGGAAGTTGCTTCAATATGATGTGTGGTCACTTTTAACAGCAATACAGGCCCAACACCGATGTTCCATGCTCATTATGACGGTGTCAATTAACTCAGAAGGCAATAATGCCCATTGTCCCTGTAAAGCAGCTGTAGGGTATTGGGAGGCAGATTGAAGGTAGCAACACGTTTCCTCAGAGCATCCCAAACATGTTCAATGGGATTTAGGTCCAGAGATCGAACTGGCCATTCCATAAAGACAGTGGTTTCCTCACACAAGGTGCACTCTGTGTGGTCTCGCATTTTCGTCCTGTAGGAGAAACATTTCACCTTTTGTACCTGCATATGGACATACATATGGATGCAGGATATCATCTCTATATCTCTGTGCAGTCAGGTTATCATGTGGCAGGACATAGATATTTGTTCGACCACCTAAAGAGATGCCAGCCCAAACACACACACTACTTGCATCATAACGATTTCTTTCACGGATGTTACTCGGATCATAGCGGGTTCCTGGCTTACTCCAGATCAAATGTCTGGAATCGCTCTCTAAACTGTATCTTTGATTCACCCGTGAAGAGGACAGATCTCCATTGACTCTCACTTCAGTTAACATGCATGCTTGCCCAACTCAATTCCTCCCTCCTGTGTCATTGAGCATACAGACCTCCTTCATGAAGCCATCTGCATACACTTAAAGCTGATACCAACCTTCCAGTACCTGCAGCAAGGGCAGATGAGCTGGGTCGAAGTTGAGGTCCTTTGTCTTCGTGCGGTTAACTGCAAATAACGGTTATCAACGGCAGTCGTCACTCTAGGCCTTCCTTGGCTCTACCTTCTAGATGCTGAATCTGTTCTTAGAAATGCATTCCACAGCCTATGGATTACAGAAGGACTCACATTCAACCAACTGGCCATGTGCCTGTTTGACTCTGGCCTGCCTCCAGGCGTCCAATGGCTCACCATCACAACTCTTCTGGTAAATGATGTCTCTAACTCGTTCTTTCATAACGGCTGTCTCCGATCGCAACTTTAAACACGAAATCCTAGCACCTTATGAAAAGCGCCTTTTTATACCAGCAGTGGCGCCCATATAAGTACTTTTAGGGAGGGGGAGGGGGGGACTAAGAAAATTCCTTACCTCCTTCAAGGCTGTCAAACATTTTAGTAAATGTACAAGATGCTAAAATACAACAAAAATAATTGATACAATCAATCATCAATATCTTATTATTTTTAAAAAATGCTTTAAAAAAAGGTTCCTTCTATTTTAGTGTTTTAAATTTATCAAAAATTTGGCTATACCAATGGCTGGGGGGGGGGGCTTCAAGTGCAACCCCCTTCCCACACACACACTCATGGGCACCCTTGTATACTGGTGGTAAATGATGTCTCAAACTTATTCCTTCACAATGGCTATCTCCGATTTTTCCAATCGCAATTTGAAACACGAAATCTTAGCACCTCGTGAAAAGCGCAGTTTTATACTGGTGCCTGTTGATGTTATAAATGCAGCGCCACTACTTTACATATGATATTCTGAGTCCCCAGTGGGTTTTATGTCACATATGCACATTTGATGCAATTCCAGTTATTTTTGACAGAGTCATTACAAATTTTCTGTTTTTTCCTTAATTTATGGAAACCAGTGTATTAAACAGACATGGTGACTTTACACAACCTTCTCTGACTCCTGCTCCAATAGAAAACCATTTTGATACACCATTTATTCCCACACATGGCTTTCACACTATTGAGTAGATTCCCAGTGATACCATATTTATTCAATACCTTCCACAGCAAAGTCCTATTTACCCTATTATAAGCTTTCTCTAAATCTATAAAGGCAGCAAAAACCTTTTTACTAACAGATACTTTTTGATCATCAAATGTAATGCAAAAATTTGGTTAGTGCAGCCCTTACCAGACATAAAGCCACCCTGCACATCCCACACTTTCTCTGATGTAGGATCTTGTACCTTCATCAATAATGACCTTTCCAAATACTTTCTGTGACACACTCGGCAAACTGATACTACAAAAGTTCTTGCATTCAGTCTGATCACCCTTTCCCTTACACAAGGTGTCCCACTCACTACCGAACCCGGCATTTCTTTAATACTACAGGGTGCCCGACTCGATACCGAACCCGGCATTTCTTTAAATAATATTAACACCAATGAAGATATTGCAACAAAATTTGAAGCAGACTTACCTCATTTTTTTTTTTTTTTTTTTTTTTGATTGGAGGTTTAACAACCACCGTGAGCAACTCAAATGGGCTATAAGCAGTCGCCCGTCCCTAATTTAGGGTCACTGGTTCCAGGGAAGGGAGAGAGCCAGTGCCGTAAGACAAACACAACATCCATGCCTGACCGGGATTCGAACCCGGACCCCTTACGGACGAATGATCAGAGGCCAACGCCTTAGACCACTGCGCCACCGGGCGGCACCTCATTTTGTGCGAAATGTGATGACATCACAACATGTGCTGGAAGTGGCCACCATTTGCCTCCAGACAGCATTGAACCCGGCGCACCATATTGTGGAAAGTCCTTGCCAGTACGCCCGAAGTCACTGCCTCAATTTCTTCCATGATGTTTGCTTTCAAGGCATCTATGGTTTGTGGCTTCTTTTGATAAACTCTCCCTTTTAGATATCTGCATAAAAAGTAATCACGAGGCGTCCAATCGGGCGAGCACGGTGGCCATAGCCCCTTCGAAATGATGCGATCGCCAAAAAAGGTCTGAATTTCGGCCATACTGGTGTGTGATCTCGCTCCAATATGCTGGTAATATCCAATGGAGAGTTCTTCATTGTCTGATTGATTTACAAAGGTGTTGAAGATTTCCATATATGCAACTGTTGTGATGGCTGTATCGAAGAAAATGGGGCCAATTATGTGGCGACGGACACCAATTTTCTGTGAATGGTGGGGTTCTTCATGTATCGCGTTGGGATTTTCACTGGCCAAATGCGGGAAAATTTTGAGAATTGACGTATCCGAACAGGTGAAACCACGCCTTGTCCGAGAACCACGTGTAGTACAGAATGCACGGATTTTCCTGAAGAAATGTCCAAAACCATCGACAGTATGTCACTCGTTTCATGTGGTCAGGCTCTTTCAGTTCGTGGACCACGGAGATATGGTACAAATGAAGCTTCATTTTTTTCACTGCACGTTGACAAGTGCTTTTGAACAACCCTGTTTCCCGCGACAGTCAGAAAAGTGACTTCCTGGTAGACGTAAGTAGTCGGCCCTTTACATTCTGGATTGTTTCCTCGGACATTTGTGGATGACCTCCTGCATGGCCATCTAATAAAGTCTCCTTGGTTTCTAATTTCTTCAACAATGCCCAAATGGTGGACTTGCTCAGCAGATGTCTGCCTGCAACCTCTCCAGGAATGGCTGTTAACAAGACTTTATCGATTCTGTTTTCCAATAAGTGTGAACAATAAACACTCACTCCTCCAAAACATACAGATACATTTTCACACATACGCGAACCAGCAAAAGTACTCACGATCAACAACCGTATTGTGTAGACACGCTCAGCGGAATGGCATAACAAAGCAGCACAGAGGTGCATCCGGCTGGCTGGCACACTGCTCCTCAGTGGTGCCACACTTAGGAATGTGTCTGCCACTAAGGAGCACTCTGGCTGTCTGGCGGACAGTGCCAGGTTCAATGCTGTGTGGACGCAAATGGTGGCTACTTCCAGCACATGTCATGATGTAATCACATTTTGCACGAAATCTGTTTATTATTTACAAATACAACCACAAAACAGAGGAGTGGCACAACTGATCTACATTAATTTCCATATTAACAGCAGTCCTGTTAACTGTTCATCTGCATCCAAACTTCACACTGAATTTAAAAAAAAAAAATATTTTTTTTTATTTATTTAATGAAAATTAATGGGCCAAAAGATGTCCCATACCAGCTTTCCAGAAGATTGATCATTTCAGTTCATCCTTGAAAAATCTACTTAAGTGTCAATAAACTACAACAAATTAGTAAAATTTAAGTGCTATGGGATATATCAGGCATGACAAAAACCATAAAAAGAATTAAGGTATTTCTTAGGCTCATCACTTCATTGAATTTTAAGCCATACCCTAAGATCTAAAATATTGAGTCTTTATAAAGAAAAGAAAAACTTCAGTTTTTCTCATTATCATACCTTTTTTATTGGAGGTTTAACGACCACCGTGAGCAACTCAATGGGCTATAAGCAGTCGCCCGTCTCTAATTTAGGGCCACTGGTTCCAGGGAAGGGAGAGAGCCAAGGCCATAAGACAAACACAAAATCCATGCCTCTTTAGGATTCGAACACTGACCACTTTCGGAAAAATGATCAGAAGTCATCGCTTAAACCACTGCGCAATCATACTTTGCACATACACTTAGGACAACAAAATTTGCGCACCAAGAAGGAAGCTTCGGATTGAACTGAAATTTTATGGGCATAATGATAGAGATGAATGATACACATGATGGAAAAACCAGAGCTGCAGAACAATTACAGAGGGATCTGTGGCACGCAGTCTGGTCATCTTCAATAGTGAGTCGCCCCACCTTATGAGGCGATACATGCTGCAATATGGTCCGGCATGGAGCCCAACAGACACCTGATGTTGTCCTGCGGCAGACTGGCTCACGTGTGTTGGACGGTGTGCTCCAAATCCCAGATAGTGCAGCACAGCGGCAGCTGGCGTTTCAACTGGTCCCATGCATGCTCGATAGGGGGACAAAAAATTAGACATGTCCGGGGCGCGGGCAGGCCATGGAAGTGTCTGGACATGACGTAGGCAGTACTGGGCAACCCGAGCCATGTGCAGGCATTATCCTGCTAGTATAGCGCACCTGGAATCCCGGCCAGGAATGAGAGCACATGGGGCTGTAGGATCTCGTCCACATACCGCTGGCCAGTTCAATGGTCTACATACCACTACTAGAGCTGATCGGCTGTCATAGGCTATTGCTCCCCAGACCATAATGCATGCAGTGGGGGATGTGTGGCACTCGATAGCGAGGTTGGGATTGTGCTGTTGACTCAGGGACCTCCACACCCAGACAGGATGATCATCTGTCCCCAATGAAGCATCGACTACACACCGGTTTATAAGGCATGAGGCACCGACTACACACAGGTTATAAGGCTGGCTCTCTCCCTTCTCTGGAATTAGGGACTATAAATTAGATATAGGAGATAATTATATATCTAATTATAGTCCCTAATTCCTTCTCTGGAATTAGGGACTATAAATTAGATATATAATTAGGGACTATAATTAGATATTTCATGAGGCATCGACTACACACCGGTTTATAAGGCTGCCGGTTAATGCTTGCAGCCCCACCACAGGGTGTGTGGTCATGCGCAATCACACCAAACGTGGATTATTTACATACCAGCACACACTCTAGCTATCTGCAAAGTTTCACGGTTGTAGCATGTTTTCTTCTAGGTGTGCAAATTTCATTGTCCGTGAGTGTATTATGAAATGAGATGCCCCACAAAAACTGTTCAAAAGTAGATTTTTTTATTTTACATTTCAACATTTTCTAGATACAAGTCAAAAGTAAAATGTCTATTTACAAAATTTATTTACATGTGAAAAAGTCCTTTGAGTTTGAAATCTTCAGTAATTTCCATAATGTTTTAATCTGAAATAAGAACAGAACAGGTAAGAAAAGCATAAGTAAAACAAATAATTTTCTTAATATGACTGATGTAACATTTAGCCATTCTTTGGTATTACATTGAAGATAGATATTATACAAGTTACTCTAGATGCATAAATGTTATTTTTGTCATATTGAATGTCATTTTTGAAATATTGACAGAAGTTAAATGACAGGGTTCTTTACAAGAAAACCTCTTAAGCAGTAAAAACAATCATTCCTATGGAACAAGCAACAGTTACAAACACAAAATTCTTCATCTTCCTTGAATGGAAAAAAAAAAGAAAGAAAAATATGTAGCAATGGAGATCATCAATGTACTTTGGTAACTACACTGGCGTGCAAAAATTAAGGACGAGACGGTTTTTGAATGTAACGTCGTGCAGAAGGGCTCCACATCGACTCAAATCACACCATAAGATCCCCAAGATGTAAGAATATGGGACAAGTGAGCAAAACCGTCCAAACAAGGAATCCAAAGGATACAAAGGCACTTTATTGGATAGGTAGCTTCAAGCACAACTGGACAGAAGACAACGTCCATGTGACAGGCGGCTGCCAAGAAAAATCCAGTCTTTAGTAGGGGATATGATCATCCCTGACTGCGTTGCAAGATTTACAATGTCTGTCCATGCTGAGGACGAGGTTGTCAAGAAGTTGTTGAGGCATCGCGGCCATTCCTCTTGTAGCACCAATCGCAGCTGCGGAATCGTTGCTGGCGGTTGGTGACGTTCTGCCAAGCGTCTCTCGAGAAGGTCCCACATGTGTTCGATTGGATTTAGGTCCGGCGACCTTACGGACCAATCCATGCATTGAATATCTTTACTCTCCAACAGCTCTGTGACAGCCACTGTATGATGAGGTGTAGCATTGTCGTCCATGAAGAGGAACTCAGGACCCACAGCATCTCACAGACACACGTTAGGCAGGAGAACCTCGGTACAATAGTGGACACCAGTGACTGAACCTCCTTGGAAGATGTGGAGGTCAGTACGGCTACAAAGCACGATACCGCCCCAAACAAGAACTCTGCCACCTCCAAACTGGTCCCTTTCGATGATGTTGGAGGTGTGATTGCGTGTTCCCTGCTCTCTCCAGATGTGTATACGTCCAGAATCACTCGACAGACTAATTCGGCTCTCCTCCATAAAGAGAACTCTACCCCATTGCTGATGTATCCAGTTCTTGTGTTCCTGGCACCACAGAAACCACCGTCTCTGATGAGCAGGTGTTAATGGCACACACCGTACTGGTCGTCGTGCAAATAGACCACCTTTGTGCAGCCTCCTGGCCATGGTAAAATGCGATAACGGATGTCTAGTTGTCTGTTGCATGTGCCTTGCGATTTCTCCCGCTCTCTGCCGTCTGTCCCTTCTCGCCTGTAGGACAATATACCGGTCGTCCGCCGCCGTGGTTGCTTGTGGACGACCACTGTTAAAACTCCCGGACAGCTGTTCCTGTCGTTTGAAATGCTCTCCAAGCTCGTGAAACGATGCTGTGAGCGATCCCAAACTCCTCGGCCACACTAGTCACACTTCGACCTTCTTCCAACTTCCCAATGACACAACCTCGGGTAAAGTCATTCAGATGTCGTCTACTGGATTGCCTGTTGGCTATATCACACGGTGGCAGCAACTTGACGTCGTTCAAACCGATGTACACCATGCAATAGCTTTCACCGAATTGCTGAGCATACACCGCCCATGTGCTTTATACCCTTCTGACAACCCCCCCCCCCCACGTCATGCTGCATATATGCGCATGTCCTACTGTACCGCACCCTTGTCTATCTCCTGAGTGGTCTTTCGGTCCGTTCTGCCTGCTCGTTCCGCTGTTATGCTAATTTCTCCTCTTCGTCCTTAATTTTTCCACACCAGTGTATAAAAATGAAAACATGAGTGCTGGGAATAAAATTATAGCTTGGAAATTTCCATTGCCCAAAACTACAAATACATCTCTAACATCATCACACAACAGTGAATAAACTTATCAAGGAAGGCAAGAGATATGGGCAAATTCCAAGCCCTGAAAAGACAAAAACTATGGTGGGGACTGTGGAAGAAATATTCTTTACAAATAACATGAAACAACTACAGAATTTTTAATGCAGCAAACAGAATACATCAACCCATGGTTCCGTGCTTACAGTTCACCATGTAACTTAACACCAGAAAACTTGTCATCCTGGGTGGTGTAATGGATAGCACGCTTGGACTGAAATCAGGAGACGTAGATTTTCCTGCTCCAGGGTGATGCAATTTTTTCAATTTTTGAAGTAAAGATAATAATAATAATTTTATTGTTTTAGCTGTTACGTTATACCTTCATCAAGTTTGTATTTACATTTAAGTGTAAAAAGTAATTTTTATAACAGTCAGGGAAATCAGGAAAAATGTCTTTTATGACTTGACTAAAGCCCTGAACAGTAGGCAAGGCAATGAATGGCTATTCTATTTGCCAGCTTAAAAATCCTGAAAACCATGATATTTGAAGGGAAGAGAATCAAGACAAAAATCAAAATAGATGGGGATCAAGCTATAGAACACTGAGAAGTTTACACATCTGGGGAACAACATGGCAATAGGATCTGGATGAGAAGGAGGAGGCAGCAACTAGAGTAAAAAAGGCAAATGGAAACTTGACAGCAATGAAAAAGCAAAGGAACAATTTACAGACAAAGTGGAACATCATTGCATATGTACATACATATTCATGCTGTACAGGCACTGAAAATATGGGATCTGAAGAGAAAAGTATTGGTATTTACAACAAGATCTTAAGAATTTGGATGGATGCAAAAAATTACTATTGAAGAACCATATAAGAAGATATAGCTAAAAGAAAACCTAGCATAGAAAATTATATAACTGGAGCATACAACTTCTGCAGAATGAACAATGAATGATAAATCAAGACATGAGTATCTAGTATGATGGATGAAACCAACAGAAGAGGTAAATCATACAGAGAGGCATCAGTGACTACACACCTCTAATTTAGACTGTAACTACAGAACAAATACTAAACTCACACATTTCACATGAGCGTCTAGTCCGGGCCCTCATAATGAGAAATCAACATTGAATGACTCTCCTTGACATACATCAACCCATGGTTCCATAAGCCATAGGATCTCATTAAGTATCATGTTTGTATGTTTTTTTACGTTATTTCTAATGCTTGCACCAAATGAAACATCAACATGCTTTAGGAATCCTATTGATGATCTTTACCAACTTTTTCTCCCTTGTAAATACACTCAGCTGTGAGCCTAAAACTTAAAGTAAAGATGATCTCTCTACCATGAGCCACAGGGTTACATCTCCCAGTGTGTCCTTATCTAGTCCATACCTTCTACATGGCAATAAATTAATTACTTGTTTCTGGAACTTTTGATCACAACACAGTGACGGAGAACAACAGCTTACTGTGCTCTAAGACAGTTCTCTTAGAGTACAGTAAGCTGTTGTTACTGCGAACATCAACAGAGCATGAAGACATTCTTCTATGTCACTCTCTTACATTAAGACTAAAAAGTGCCAGAAAGTCATGAAATGATTCCATCACACAAAAGCATCATTAATTGTCAAACTCACACCATGAAAAAAAAATGCTTCTCATGTGATGCTTCCTTATTTCTCTTTCCTTCTGGGGGAATGAGAAGGTTCTAAAGTCCTCAGCATTTCTCAAGGGGACAGGATACATTAGGAACACCTCACTTTCTTGATGGAAATTTTATGCAGTCACTCAAACCACTAAACATGAATGGAAAGCTGTTTGCTTATTTTGTGCTCCTTGTGTCATGCAGCAAATCTGAAAATTTGCTGTACTCCTACCATGACAAAACAAATGAAATGGAAACTATGACAAAACAAATGAAATAGAAACTATGACAAAACAAATGAAATGGAACTATGTTGTAACCAATACCTTTACGACACAAACTGTTCCTAAGAGAAGTGACTTCAAAAAATTATAATATTGTTTGTAACATCTATTTGGTAAGCGTGACACGTAATTGCTGTATTTTAGTGTACTTGATTTGTGTCTTTCCCTGTACCTTGGTGAAATATTAATTAAAAATATTTTGATAGCACAAGCACTTTCTTTTGTAGCACCAACATCCTCTGTCATAAGTTTTCAAAATACTAATAATGCTTGATAAAAAGTACAATGAAAAGCACTGTATAATTCAGACAAATCAGATAAACACCTGCTTCATAAAGGTAAGAAGCACATGAATTAAGACATTTAAATTTTTACTTGATACAATAGTATAATTATACAGTGCTATTTTTCAAATTTTTGATTTTGTACACCAATACCAGGGAACCAATCTTTTCACACATCTTTCAGTTTAGTCATTTTTAGCCAATTTTTACACCTTCTTGGCTACCCCCCCCTCCACACACACACACACACACACAAAATGAGCTATTGAAACTGAGCTATCACAAGTAGATGGTGACCATTTTTATAAAAATTGTCAGCATCTACACATGATAGTGCAGTTTCAATAGTTGATTTGTGTTTTCTTTTAGCCATGAAGGTGTGAAGATTAGGTAAAAATGGCCACCATTTTGGAAAATAGCTTTCCTATTTATTTTCTAAAGATTTTCATTTTAAACATGCAAATATACAAAAAGAGTTAATTTTCACAAAGAAAGCTAAATTTTGATTTAGTACACCATTTTGAATGCCTTTATATCTCAAAACGTATGTCTATGCATGTCCTTCAAAATTATAAAGTTTCACGCTTTTATCACAAATTGCCATTCTTTTTAGCCGAAGCTCTTCTACTAACTGGAAAGATCCTGAAATATTTCAGAGGCCACTGAAGTTTTCAGTGGCCTCCCTTTACATCAACATCCAATTTTAAGTCGGGTATCTGGTAGTTGAGAAACCAATGAAGATCTTAGATTGGCAGACTGAAAAATGCAGAAGTGAGGATAGATTTCTAGATGAGAATTACTGAAGTTTATAGAAAAATTGAAGCCTTATCTACAGAAAGCACAGAGGCTGAGTGGAAGAGATACAGCACATGAGTTAATGAGGCTGCAGGGAAAGCATACATTGTAGCACAGAATTGGAATATTAAGACCCCGTGGTGGACTGCAGAAATAAGTAAAGCAGTCAAGAAAAAGCTAAAAAAACTTTTGGTATGTATTTAAACTGTTTTCCCGAAGTTAACTAGGAAAACCATAAAAGGGCATATCAATATTGAAATAAAGAAGGCATTTGAAGAATTATTTGAAAGCTAACTTTTCTGAAGTTCCAAGAATGTGTGTTTTCATATCTTCTTAAATGAACGAGAAAATGTGGGAAGGTTGTTAAACAGGCTTACTTTAAAAAAAAAGTGCAACTTCTTATATCAAAGGAAGGTATATGGAATAGATGGAGTGAATATTTGGCAGACCTGCTGAATCAAAATTCAGCAAAAGGTGAACACTCAATTTTTGGTAACTAAAGTGTTAGTGTTGAGTGTATAAGATGCTATTATTTTACCCTTAAAAAGTAATAAAGCTGTAAGTTATGATGACATTAATCTAGAATTGCTTATGCATGGTAATTGGACAAGTGGCCTTCAGCTACACATAATCACTACAGTAGCACAGCAAACTAGTTCAGTTCGTGAGGATTGACAGAAGTCTGCAATTGTGGCAATAACAAAAGGAAACTGGAAAGTTTGTTATAATTACAAAGGCATCTCCTTAATTAGTGCTCCTTGCAAAGTCACACAATTATTTTGAGTAAAAATAAATAGAAGATAGTGGAAAATGAACTGAGTGAAAGTCTGTGCGGTTTCAGAAGGGGTAAAGGATGCCAGGATAGTATACGAGGGGATGCTGATAAGTTTTCAGCCTCACCAAGACAGAAATAGGCTAGAGCCATGAAACTTACATACTATTTCACATATTCACCCCGAAGTTCAACACCCATGACACAGCATTTCTGGAGTTCCTTTAACCCTTCCAAAAAATTCTGAAGTCTGATTACTCAAATACTGCTCAGCTGCTGATATCACCTCCAAATCATTTGAAAAATGCTTCCCTTTCAAACTTTTTTTAAGGTTTGGGAACAGGAAATAGTCCGACGGAGCAAGGTCTGGTGAGTAGGATGGATGGTCTATGCACATAAACCCCAGATCCCTCAAAACATCAATTGTCTTTGCCAGCCTTGTGAGCCGGCACATTGACCTACAAAAAGAGAACATCCTTCCACAGTTTTCCTCACCTTTTTTCCTTCAGTGTCTCCTTTAATCGGCACAGCAAGTTGGAATAGTATTCAGCATTTATTGTTTGGCCCTTCGAGAGATAGTCAGTCAGTAAAATGCCTCCCGAATCCCCCAAAGAAAAAAACGGTGTCATGACCTTTCTTGCAGACCTTTGAGTCTTGAATTTCTTTGGCCATGGAGAACCAGAATGCCTCCACTGCAGGGACTGTTGTTTTGTCTCTGGATTGTAGTGATGTAACCACATTTCATCAACAGTGACAAGTCACAGCAAAAAGTTATCACCGGATCGCTCAAAATGCTGCAAAATCGATTTGGAAGTATCCACTGTTTTTCGTTTTTCATCAGCATTCAAACATTTGGGCACCCACTTCGCCGACATCTTCTGCATATCCAAGAGCTCGTGAATTATGAACCTAACACATTCCATGGATATCTCCAGTGTCTCAGCTATTGTTTTAACCGAGATTCGCCAATCTGACAAAATCAAGTCATGAACACAATCAACAATTTCGGGTGTTGTCACTGTTGAAGGCCTCCTAGATCTTGCTGCATCTCCGGTCTCAAAGTCTCCACACTGAAAGTGGACATACTATTTCTTCACAGTGGAATAAATATGAAGGGCACTTGTCACTTAATGTTTGTGTCATACACTCATAGATTTCCTTTTGCAGTTTTCTTCTGCAGGAACAGAAATTTCATGACAACCTGGAGTTCCAAATTCGAAAATTCAACACTTTGCATCGACATGATTCAGTTCAGGATGCCAAACATCTACAAAAAAAAAAAAAAAAAAAAAAAAAAAAAAAAGAGCGATTAGTTTGAAAATTGGCACTTTACAATACAAAAGAACACTCTTTCGAACTGCAGTGACCAAAATAATGCTACAATTACAGGAAGTGGGTTAGGCCGAGAAGTTTTCAGCATCCCCTCGTATTTGCACACTCGAAACAACTTTCCTGAAAAGTTTCACAGAATTTGTACTGATTTTTAGAAGTCCATTTAACGATTTTTGAAGAGTTTTCAAAACCTTTTGCCCTGGAATCAATGATGAAATCAGAACTTTTAGCAATTTAATTTGTCTCAAAAAGCATGTATTTCCATTTCTTAGCCACTTTTTGTTATATTAACAGACAAAAGAGCAAACACCCTTCCTTTTGTTTAAGATTAAAGTTCAAAATCGGAATCTCAAACTCTCCCTTGTCATCTTTCATTGCTCATAAAGTCATTTTCTCTGCACAGCAGATTGCATAAAGTAACATTTATGAGCATTCATTTCACTTCAGAAAATGGGGGAAATGCTTGCTTTGTCTTTTAATTAACAAGATGTGACCAAGGAGTGTGGAAATATGTTTTAAATAAAACTAAATACCAAAAATCGGTATTGCAGTGGTCAACCCAATGTGAAAACCTTTTTCCAGGTAATGGATATTGCTCCGATTCTATCCTGGGCAGATTAAGTACCGATTTTGAAATTTAATTTCACTTTGAAATGGGGGGGGGAGATAATGCTTACTCTACTGATTGGTTTTGAGAAGAAGGAACTGTTTGAAATAGGGGAACATGCATTAAAAATAATTCTTAAAAAATACAAAGCAACTCTTTTTCTGTGCATATCACCATAGATATTAAAAAGAACGAACATGATCAGATGAATATAAAAACTAAGAATATAATCAGGAAGAGAAATGAAGAAAAAAATTCATCTTTTGCACATTAAATGAACAAATAAAGACATGGAAAAAGTGGGTAGTACAATAATTTCCAGGAGTCAAACACACCCTGTTTTATGAGGTGAAGGAGGATTTATATATAGTGCTCATTTGCTTACGAAAAAAATCTTTCTTCCAGGTATCTAGAAATAAGTTGTTTGGTATGTTAAAAAGTTAAGGACAGAAAGGCAGGCTACTGAAATTGTTTACAAGCCCATACATCAAAATCCTTGCAACAGTTAAAATGGAAGCACTAGTGTGACTGGTTTGAAATTAACTATGGGGTACAATACAGATGTAGACAACCTCTATTTTTGTTTCTGATCTATATGAATTAATTCTGCTAAAAGAAAGTAACACATTTTCAGATGTTGAAGTAGATGTTTCTAACCAGTGGCAGCTGGTTAAAAAAACAAAGAAAGTGAATTGTGATTAGCATTGTACCTGAAAATACATGCAAGTCATTTGCTGCTAACACAAAATCTGATTTGGAGCTGGGCTGTAGCTGTATCGTATGTCAGCTCTTTAGCGTTGCATGCTGTGTTTCAGTTAGCAAGGCCATGAAGCATGTCTTTCCTGCAGCCTATGCCACACCCCTTGGGTCTTCTCAAGCAGGCCAATGAGGTCTTGTGCCCCACTGAATTTCTCTGAGCACGATATAGCCAGCAACAAACTGCAGTAAGATCATCTCATTCTCTGTTTCCCCATTGGATCTGGAGGCAATATAACTATTTTATCTACAATTCCTACAGGGTGTGGTAACTGAACAATAACAGTGGGAAGCTTACCTGAATTAATAATCTAAAGCAACTTTTATGGGAATTTTACTAGGAAATTTTTTCATTAATAGCAAATTTTCGGAGAAAACTCTTCTCCTTCTTCAGGCTGTCTGTCTTGTTGTCACTTTTTACTTGTCACTATCATGGTTACGGTTTACCTTGACGGTTACGGGTTTTCTCCGAAAATTTGCTATTAATGAAAAAATTTCCTAGTAAAATTCCCATAAAAGTTGCTTTAGATTATTAATTCAATTAAACTAGGAAGCCATTTCTCAACATGAGCTTTATTCAAAAAAGCTTACCTGATTTTTACTATGCTCTCACGAAATCTGCACAATCAGTTAAATTCCCTTTGCATACTTCTATTTTTTGTTCTTGGTAGTGTGATTTTAATTATCTTTTAAATTTCTTGAATGGTGATGGCCATTAATTTAGTAGATTCTTTGTTTAAATGGCAATTTGCTACAAGAACTTTACAGGGAAAAACTGAAGTAAAATCCTTAGGATTTATGATTTTGGGGAAGGGACTTAAAAATGAAGTTTGATCAATGTGCAATTATTCATTAACTTTTTGACATTTCATAAACTTTTTCTAATAATACATTTATTTAATTCACTTATAATTAATTCATACTTAAGATCTTCAAAAAATGCATTAAAAATTGAAAATAAAATTGCAAGGGTGATGGAATGATTGTACATTGAAGAAGCACAACATAAAATATTTCCTACTAAAATATGAAAATGAATAAAAAGGTATTTTTCAAAAAAAAAAAAAATGAACAAATAAAGTTTCGTTCTCTTTCCTTTTCATAGCTTAAAATTTGTTCTCAGGTAATTTTTTAGATGATTCAAAGCTGAATATGTTTCCTCGGCAATTGAAGATGTCACAGATTAAATAAGCTCATTGAGTCTCAATTCCAACATCACACCATGCACAATTTATTGTATATATCGTTCAACTATACAGTTGTGATATTTTGTACTGTTTTTCACGTTGTATTAATATCGAAGTGCTTGGGGGAAACTTGATCATCTTTGTCTAACCTTGAAATATAACGGTTGAATGTCACTGAATATTAAAAAATTTAAGGTAAAATATCATATAGATAAAAGCTGCAACTCACATTTTCATTTTCCTGGAATACTTTGGGATATTGCACTTTAACTTGTCAGAAGCATAAATCTGCTCTGAAGTCTTCTGTTGGCATTTCCAGTTGTCACTTTGCGAAGACATTCCACTTGGTAAGTTGAGAAAGGTGGGTAACCACTCTTCTTAGTGAATCGTGATTTAAATCAATAAAATACTTCAATATAAAATGAAATCAAAATGATAAAATAGCAAACGGTCAAGCCTTCAGGTCGAAGGGAAATCGATCAGATAAAATATTCAGTCTAGATAACAGCTTAGACTTCGTTTCCCCGCTGCACTAAAATACCCATACTAGTTTCGACTCTCATTTTCATAATCTTTATCTGTGGGTTATACGAACGTGTTTCTCATTGCGCAAGTTGTTCAGCGGCCTAGTATCTCAGGATCTGCAATATGATTCAACAGTTCCACGTCGGCAGAACCTTTTGCGCATTCAAATCCTGGTTTTACTGCGCATTTTTATGTCATGTACATGTTACTTCTTGATTGGATGCATCCAAATTCATCCCAGCTTTTAAACTGTCTGGTGTCGCCATCTGCCGTATGTCAGTCGACTCAGTATTTGTCTTGATTTTAAATCGTTTATTTAGGCTGGGGTTTTTTTTTTTTTTTTGTTCTTTTTTCTTTTCTTGCTCAATGAGGTATCTCCATGTGTATGGTAGATTGACTGGGTCATTGTAATTACAGTTCTTATCTCTTGTTTTTTCAATCATAACAGTCTCTGATGTTAAAATTTGGGCTTTCGTTTTATGCGATGTAATTAATTTGGCTTCTGGCCAATCTGGGATTGTTTCATTATCAATACAATGTTGAATTAACAACGTTTTATTTTCCTTTTTATTCCAGTTGGATATGTGTTCTCCCAGTCTTGTCTTAAATCTTCTTTTGCTACTTCCTATGTATATTTTATTCGCTTTATCCATTCTCTCTGCACTTGAAATACTTCTTGTTGGAATGCAGTATACACTTGCTTTTTCCAAAATCGATCTTTTTTCATTGCCTGTTGTCAAAATGGTCTCGTTATCTTCTATACCAGTCTCTGCTAATAAGTTTTCTTTCGCGCATTCTTTTTTTTTGAATATTTGCAAGTGGAGGAATGAATGGAAATTTACCTCCAAATTTTCTTTCCGTTTTAGGTTTTATGTTGTTGTTATTTAGAGACATTTTAGTATTTTTAAGTATTTCTTCAATCAGATTTTTCTTGTATCCAAATTTCTTTGCGGTTTCGGTTATCCAATTAATTTCTTTAATCTCGATTGTTCTATTGCTTGAGTGAGTTAAAGCTCCTCTTACATAAACTTGTAGTGCTGACCGGTCATTTGTATTTTCATGGGAGGCTGGAATTCTTCGGAATAATTGCCGGTATAAATGTTGGCTTTCGATAAACTGCATATTCAATTTTACTGTTGTTTCTCAATAAAGATATGTCTAAAAAATGTAGTTGTCTATTTATTTCTATTTCAATTGTAACCTGTATTGAGAGATAGAAGCTATTGTATTTTTACATGAACTTTTCTAGGTCTCTTTCAGAACGTTGCAAGAAGATGAGAATATCATCAATGTGTCTTACACTGCTGGCCACTTAAAATGCAACACCAAGAAGGAAGCAACCGATTGGCCTGAAATTCACAGCATGCATCGCCCGCGAGAGGACATGTAAACAATTAGCATTGCAGGGCATATGCAAATCATGTGCGGCCGGCACGCTACTGATAAGCACAATAGGAAGGGTGCACAGAAGGTGGGGTGTAAGTAGTGGAAATGTGTTGTGCTGCCAGACCTGTGTTTGGGAAGCTTCCTGATGCCTCGTCGAAGAAAACGGCAGTCATTCCAGCTTGTTCCAGGGTTCAGCAGAGGACGAATAGTGGCTCGTCGCAACAGCGGTTTATCATACCGGTCGAGACATCGGCGCCCTGTGGGACGACATCCAGCCACAGTGAGGCGAGTATAGATTCGGTGGGTGCAGGAGGGACGGAAGGACAGACGTGAGCAATTGCTCCAGCCGCGGCACACCACCGTATACGAGAGGACCGGCATGGTGTGCGGCGGGCATTGACGACTCGCACCGCCACATCACGAACGTTAGCGCTGGAATTAGGGTGTGTTGCGCAACAACCTGTGTCACCACGTACCGTTCGACATCGTCCGCATAAGCGGGGACTTGTTGCACAGCGCCCATTGCTCCAATTACCATTGCCACCATCGGCGAGTGCGGCGGCAGTGGGCCGTTGAACGCCGCACCTGGACTACTGAATGGCAAGACATTGTCTACTCTGACGAATCCTGCTTCTGCCTGCAACACCAAGATGGCCAGATCCGCATGTGGCTGCACCGCGGCGAGAGACTGTATGACGCCTGCATTATGCATCGCCATACAGGTCCGTCGTCTGGCGTTATGGTTTGGGGCGCAATTGGATATGACACCCGCACCCCTCTGGTACGCATCGCCGGTACACTCAACAGCCACCGCACCATCTCCGACGTTTTGGAGCCTGTAGTCCTCCCTTACCTGCAGGACCTGCCAGCGGCCACGTTTCAACAGGACAATGCGCGCCCGCACGTGGCACAGATCGTGCAACATTTCTTCACGGCCCACCAGGTGTCACTGCTGCCGTGGCCTGCCTGTTCTCCCGAAATGTCACCCATCGAACACGTCTGGTCGATGATCAGCAACCGAGTGACCCGGCAAGCACCACCAGTGGCTACGCCTGAAGAACTGTGGCAACGTGTGGAAGCAGTCTGGACCGACATACCCCAAGCCCACATCCAAAGCCTCTTTCGTTCGACGCCGCGGCGTGTAGCGGCCGTTATTGCCAGCCATGGAGGCCACACGAACTTTTGATGTCTGCGTGTTCCGCAAGTCGCACGGGCCTGTAAGCTCAATTGTTTCATCTTTGTATCTGTTGTTATGTGTCCAGTAAATCTGGCTTTGCTATCTCGTGTCCTTCTTGGTGTTGCATTTTGGGTGGCCAGCAGTGTATATATAATAATGGTTTATTTTCATTGAGTGGTTTGATTAATTTATTTTCAATGTCTTGTAATACGATTTCAGCCAGAAAACCAGAAATTGGAGACCCCATTGGTGCACCTTGTTTTTGTCTATAGATTTTTTTATCTTACACGAAGTAGTTATTGTCGGTAATAAATTTTACAGCTTGGATAATACTGGTTCTTTCAGAATCAAGGACCTCATTTTTTTTTTTAATTAGAGGTTTTACGACCATTGTGAGCAACTCAATGGGCTATAAGCAGTCGTCCGTCCCTAATTTAGGGTCACTGGTTGTAGAGAAGGGAGAGAGCCAGTGCCGTAAAACAAACACAACATCAATGCCTGACCGGGATTCAAACCCGGACCTTATACGGACGAATGCTCAGAGGCCAGCGCCTTAGACCACTGAGGCACCGGGGCGGCTTAAGGACCTCATTATCTTTTAATCTTTGGTCTAGAAGTTCTATTGATTCTTTAATAGGTGTATTTGGATATAGAGATACTATGTCTAGACTAATCATAAAAAAAATTCGCAGATTTAACCTTTTCAATAACTTCAATTGAATTGTTGATATTATATTCATGTTGATTAAAATATTGTTTTAAGCACTTAAACAACTTTTTCAAGGTGAATAGTTGGAGCGATAGTTTTATTCACAATTGGGCGTAAGGGTTCTTCTTCTTTATGTGTCTTGATTTTGCTAAAAATACATGGAATAGATGCTCCAACTGGTGGAATAGCTTTATTTCTTATGTTGTATGGTAAATTGTCGTGGTTCTTTATGTTAGCCACCTTTCCTATAATATTATCTGTTGGATCTTTGTTAACCTCTTCAACATTTAGTTCAGTGATAGACTTCTTCATTTTCCGATTATATTCTTCATTATCTAAGATAATAATTTGTTTGGCTTTATCTGCACAAATACAATTTACTGCTGGGTTATTTCTCAGTTTTAGTAGCTTGAGCCTTTCATATTTAATGGCTGGCTGCTGTATTTCTTTTGCCTTGTTATTAATTGCTCTTACCATTTTAAATCTCGTAGGATTTTGTCTGCTTTTTGGTAATTTTCTAATTACATCTTCTATGTATGGGATCAAGACTTCTGATTTTGGCATTTTTTGGTCATAAGCATACCTAATACCCCTATTGAGTGCTTTGACTCAATAGGGGTATTAGGTATGCTTATGACCAAAATAATAATAATAAGACACTCCATATTAGATTTATTGATAAAAAGTTGCTTGTCCATTTGAGATGTTGCATTTTCTTTTCTGTTACTATTTTTGTCATTCATTAAAATATCAATCTTATTGAAATGTCTTCTTCTATATAGTAATTGTTGTCTATCAACTATTGTGAATATCTTAATGAGCTGTTCTTTAATTCCTTCGTTATCATACTGTAGCACGCATTGATTGTATAATTTGTAGTTCTTCTAATACAGGCTCTTAGTCTTTTAACTTCACAAGTTTTCAAAATGCTTTTATCCTTATAAGCTTATTGGTTTAACTCTAATTTGTAGGGATTTTGGCTTAACACCATTGTCTTTACATGCCATTAGGAAGTTTAGGTGTTCTACTTCTCTACTTAAAAATATTATATTCTTTTTAAAGTTCTTGATAATTTGGATGTTAATCTTCATTCATTAATTGGTTCAACCGCATGCAACCCCAAACCACCTCACAGTTGTGATAGTATAGTTTCACAACCAATACTAAAAAGTGCTTGAAGGAAACTATACTATCACAGTTGTGATAGTATAGTTTCCTGCAAGCACTTCAATATTGATACGTGAGAAACAGTACACAATATCACAACTGTATAGTTGAAAAATATATACAATAAATCTTATAACCACATAATAAAGTTCAACACTGAAGTGTGTTTGAAGAACTAATTAAATGTAACACCCTGCACAAGTTGTAGCACATACATTCTCAGCGGCGTGAGTCACTAGTGGTTCTAACATCAGATGTTAGTGGGTTTGCCTCCTCGGGGCGCTCCGTGGTAACAATGGCACCCACAACAGCAACTAGGGCCTCTGTGAATCTTGGAGAGGTGTCAGCTAGATCTGTGTGATATTGGCGAAAAGACCCCAACTCACTGGGTTTTGTTCCAGAATCCTTAGGTTGAATTACCAACTGGAACCCTCAGCTGTGGGCTAATCCCCCACACTGATGTGCTTACCTGATTAAAAAGACAAAAAGAAATCAATATTCGGACTCAAGTGTGGGATATGGTGGACCTACCACACTTGAGAAGGACGGTCCACAACGGAATCGACCTGGACTTTCTAAACGGTGTATGAGAAAGAAATCTCGGCTGAGTGAGTGTAAAATTGGTGTATGGAATACTAGAGCTATAAATGGCAAGATGAATGAGGTGATTGAGGAGATGAATAAGTATAGACTAGATGTGCTGTGTGTAAGTGAAACCAAAAAGAAGAAAATTGGGGTAGAATAAGTGAATGGCACAGTGAGTGTGTGGTCTGGAGTATTGGATAATGTGAGAGGACAGGCTGGTGTAGGTGTGATTTTAAGTGCAAAGATGAAGAACAACTTGATTCACTATAGTTGCGTAAGTGAAAGAATTCTCTGGATTCGTTTGAAAGTGAAACTTCAGAGAATCGTAATTGTTGTAGTGTATGCTCCTTGTGGCTCTGAACCTTCTGATAAGAAGGAAGATTTCTGGAATGAGCTAAAAGCTGTTTTGAGCCAGTTTGGTGCTAAAGAAAAAGTTATAATAGCAGGAGATTTCAATGCTAGAGTAGGTGTGCAAAATGCAATTTTTGACAATGTTCTGGGTGAGTTTAATGATTCTTGTGTGAATGATAATGGTGAAAGATTAATTGAACTCTGCATTGAGAATGGTTTGTGTGTATCTAATACATTTTTTAATCACAAGTATATCCACACATATACTTATGAGAATCGTACTCTTGGTCAAAAGAGTGTGATAGATTTTGTTGTTTACGATCAGCGTATGAAACACTTAGTTGTTGACACCCGTGTGATGAGAGGTGCGGATGTTGGTTCTGATCATTGCTTGGTAGTGTCACGAGTGAAACTTAATGTTGGTTGGAAGAAAAGGGATAGGAAGAGACCCAGGATAGAAAGATTAAAGGTTGATAGGCTCCTTGAAGATCATCAGCAGTATTCTGACTTACTCAGAGAACGACTGAAGGATCTGAAGTCTGGTGAGAGGGATGTAGAAAAGAAGTGGGAATGTTTTAAGAACTGTGTTGTCACTGCTGCTAAAGAGGTTTGTGGCACCACAATAGTGGGTAACAACAGAGGTGATGATGCTTGGTGGAATAGTGAGATTGAAGAGGCAGTAAAGAGAAAGTAGGAAGCCTATTTGGGGATGTTGCAAGGTAGAGTCTCTGTGGATGAATATCGCTCAAAGAAGCGTAAAGCTGCTAAGCTGGTTCACCAGAGTAAGGCAAAAGATAGGAAGGAGAAGGTGGAAAGGCATGAACTAACAAAGTTGTAAGTTGTGTGAAGAATGAGATCAGGGAAATGATATGGGAGCGCAATGAGTTAAGTGAAAGATGGGGTGAATTCTTCAGTGAGTTATTAGATCAGGAAAGCAAAGATGATTCTGAGACAAATGTAGATGATGTCACAATGAGGAATGGAAGCACAGGAGGGATCTCAAGAGAAGAAGTGTGTAAAGCTCTAATATCTCTTCAGAATGGTAAGGCTTCGGGAGTTGATGGCATAACTGCCGAGATGTTGAAATATGGTGGCGACTCTGTAATTGACTGGTTAACTGAAATTCGCCAGTTGTGCTGGGAGTTATGAATGGTCCCTCGGGATTGGAAGGATGCTATTATTGTTCCCTTGTATAAGGAAAGAGGTGATCAGACTGAATGCAAGAACTATCGTGATATTAGCCTACTAAGTGTGCCAGGGAAAGTGTTTGGTAAGGTTGTTATTGAAAAAAGTCTGGGATTTTACATCAGAGAAAGTGTGGGATGTTCAGAGTGGTTTTATTCCTGGTAAAGGCTGCACTAATCAGATTTTTGCATTATGCACGATGATTGAAATGTATCTGGCTGTTGGTAAGAAAGTTTTTGCTGCCTTCATAGATTTAGAGAAAGCTTACAACCGAGTAAATAGGGCACTTTTATGGAAGGTATTGAATGAATATGGTGTTACTGGGAATCTACTTAATAGTGTAAAAGCCATGTATGCTGGTAGTAGAGCTTCTGAACGAGTGAATGGTGTTTTATCAAAATAGTTTTCTATTGGTGCAGGAGTTAGACAAGGTTGTGTAATGCCACCATGGCTCTTTAATATATTTATGGGCGTGTGCATGCATGATGCCAAAATAGATGATAGTGGTTTATGTCTTGGTGATATCCATGTGTGCAGATTGCTGTATGCTGATGACACTGTTCTGTTGGCAGAGAGCAAAAGTGAGTTGCAGAGTATGTTGTCTCAGATGCACGAAGTTTGCATGAAATTCAAACTGAGTATAAAAAAGGAAAACCCAAAGTTATGGTGTTTGAGAGAGGAACTGGTAGCACTGAATGTAATGTAAGTAGTATAAACGGCACTGTGATTGACCAGGTGAGTGAGTTTGTGTATTTAGGAAGCATATTTGACTGAGAGAACAAATTGGATGGTGAAATTAGTAGGCGAGTGAATTCTTCATTGAAAGTCATAGCTGCTCTGGGAGGTTTTCACAGGAATGATGGGTTCTCTAGAGAGTCCCGCATGGCTGTGTATGAAATTGTAATTGTTCCTACTCTGATGTATGGCAGTGAAACCTGGGTACTGAAGAAGAAACATAGGAGTCGCTTGTGTGCTGGAGAAATGTGTTACTTATGTGGGGGTTTGTGGCAAGACACAATCTGATTGTGTGAGGATTGAAGATGTGTTGCAGTTGTGTGATGCGAGAAGCAAAATGTTGTTAGCAAGGTGGAGACCAATATGCTTCGGTGGTTTGGCCATGTTGAAAGAATGAGTGATGAAATGCTTACTAAGAAAATGTTTTTAGCCCAAGTGGCAGGAAGGAAAGGCAGAGGAAGGCCAAGGAAGACATGGGCGGATTAGATTCAGGAGTGTCTGCATGAGAAAAAGATTATGAGTACGAAGTATAAAATATCTTGTGTACAGCGTGTAATGGATATAAGCGAAGCCCAAGTTGTATGTCAAGATCGCTGTAAATGGAGAAGTTTGATACGACAACAGTACGTAAAAATATCTGGTAGTTTGTATTTCTTTTTGGAGCTAACCTCTGAATCTCAGAGAACAGCTTAGTAATATGTATGTATGTATGTATGTAAGTTCATTAGTGCTAATGACTTAGCAAAATTTTTAAGTATGAACAAATTATAACATAATCTCAATGGACAAAGCACGACGTGTGGAAAACTTAAGATGAAGGTCAATGTTGGCAAATTTAAATCAATGGTTTTAAGTCAAAACCATATCAAAATCATTATTTGGTAAATACATGGAAAGACTCATTTGCGTGCAATTATTGATGAGATTTTTTCAATTTTTTTAAAGGTTTTTTCAATAAAAATATAAAAAAGCAGGAAAGGTACCTTAGAAGTATTAAAAGATTTACACCATGAAGAAGGTCAGCCAGAAAACTAAATTTACAAAGCAGCACTTGACTTCACTCATGGCAGTATATATTGGATGCAAAGCAAAGGAGTTTGTACGAAGTTAGAAGGTGCAGATGTGACTGGCAAGAGAAAAAAACAGGGGTGATTCAATGGGGAGAGAATTAAGTAAAGCAGACAGAAATGAGCTGAGTACATCTTCAGCAGAAAATAGTGAGAACATAATGATATGGGTTTGAACAGGTGTACTAAATGTGAGAATAAAGACTGCCTAAACAGATCTTTATATTCTGTGATAGCAAGCCACAGACCTAGGAACAGATCTAAATGAAATCAGCCTTCAGGGACTGGGGAAGTAATATGACACAGGTAAAAAAAATCTTGCATTGGGAAGAAAGAGCGGAAACAGTTGTTACAAACACCACCCTTTCTTTCAGTGATATGTGCCAAATAAATACATGTCTGAATATTGTATGTAATGGCACAGGATTGTGAGATGATGTTATTTTTGAAGGGAGATAAATAATCTGAAAAATAAATCGCTAGCTAAATTTTTTGAGAGAAAAAACTTTAAACAGAACCACAACAAAAACAGCGAGTCACAGACCCAGGGGCAGTGCAAGGTGTACTTTCACTACCAGAAATCACCAAACACCTGCATGTACACAAATTTTGGATGCACTGTAAAATAAAAAAAGGGCAAAGTCAGAAATTCAAAGAATATGAGATAGAATATACAATGCTGAATATTAATTAAACGGGGAACACAATGAGCACAATAAACTGATTCCTACATTTCACATGGTGTACCGTAAAAATAACCGGTCAAAACAACCCCGCGTCTAAATAACCCAGGGTCACAATAACCCAACATGAAAAAAGCCCATTAAAAATAACCCTGCATCACAATAACCCCAGGGTCACAATTATGGTATGTCAAAATAACCCGTATCATAATAATCCGGCGTCGTAATAACCCACGACTTAATAACCAGCATCAAAATCACCCAGCAATTTCACTTCTCGAGTCGAAATGGAAAAAGGGCGGATCTCTCCAAAATCGAAGTAGGGCGGGTTACTTTTCCCGGGTTATTTTGACATGTAACCAAATCATCAAAAATATTTTTGTTTGAACCCTTTCAGTTTCAAATTACTTAAAAGAAAAACATCATAGTTTGGGGTGCTGGTGAAACGACAGTACCCCCAGGGAAAATTTAAAATTTCTTGACCCCATTTGTTTGTATCTTGTCGTAGTCCCCTCAGGATTAAGACTGCATGCAGTATTCTGGTCCAGAATTTGCAGGTAGGATTGGAATATCCGGTCCCAAATTTATATGCATACTTAAACTGATAAAATTTATGATTTAACTTCTTCCTCCCCCCACATAAACAGATAGGAGGTAGAGAAAGAAACTGCAAAAACGTGTGACTGTTTGTCTTACTGGTATTGGTAGCTCTAACTGGAGTTACAATACGAAATTTTGTGGCAAATATGAATTTTTTTTTTAATATTTCAGATACACTTCTTCCCTTATTTTACTTTTGCCAGTTACCATGCTCATTGCTAACTAAATTACTAATAACATAAAAAATAACAGACAAACAGAATCAGGAGAGGTCCGTTAGCGACGCGCAGTACAAACCCGTTTTTCAGGAGTTCGCACAAGACGTACATTTATGGAGGGAAATGACATTTGTTTGCATCCATTTATGGACTGTCAGCGCATGTTGTAACAATTCACGACAATTATAACCTTGGTTATTTTTCAGTGCATCTAACCTAATCAGACATTGTTTAGTTATTGTGTGCTTTTATTGTGCTCGATAAAAGGACTTTTGAAAGCGCGTCTAACTCTTTGAAAGCTTTATTCATTAGCCAAAAGTACCTGAAATTAAATTTTGAATAGTTTGAAATTGATAATTTTAATTGAACATTTTTTATTTCATTTGCTTAAGAATATTATGAATGCATATAATTTTGGTATCGTAAAATTTGTATTTATATTGCTATCAGCAAGAGTGGATGCACGAATCTGCTTTTGGCCACGAAGTATTACAAATAAGTTTTAAAGCATTTTTTGTGTGACATATACCACTAATTTATATACCCAACTTTCCCCTGCATTGTTGTCATGTGACCGTAACTGGTCCAGAGTATAAAATGTGACACAGAGAAACGTTTGCCCAACAGTCAAATGCACTTGCACGTAGGTAGGTGAAAGATGACAAGCGATGCTGCATTTATTCGACACTGCATTCATTGCGAATTTCATCAAGGAAAAAGTGCTGCAAAAGCATGTGCAATGATCTTCTCGGGGAGAATATTGTATCGAAAAGCACATGTGGGTTTTGGTTTAGACGGTTTAAAGCAGGTGATTTTGATGTTAGTGATTGAGAACGTAGTGGCGCCAGGCAGAAGGTTGCACATGAGGAACTGCTAGCATTGCTGGACGAAGATTAATCTCAAACGGAAAAAGAATTAGCTGAACAACTGGGGTAACTCAACAAACCATTTCCAATCATTTACGCGTAATGGGAAAGATTCAGATGGAGGAAAAATGGGTGCCACATGACCTGAGCCAGAGGAACAAGGATGAGCGTGCCACGAAGTGTTTGAATCTGTAGAATAAACAACACAAAAAGTCTTTTCTGTGGAAAATTGTTAGGGTGATGAAAAGTGGATATGGTACGACAATCCCAAACGCAAAAAAACACTGGGTAGACAATGGTGAAGCAACGACTTCAACACCGAAACGCAATATTCACTCAAAAAAAGTTCTGCTGTGCATCTGATGGGATATGAAGGGTGTGTTCTATTATGAACTATTGGAACAGGGTGAAACTGTTACTGCTGATCGCTACATGCAATAATTGCTGCGATTGAACCAGGAAATCTGTTGAAAACGTCCTTTCACGGGCAAAGAATTGCATCCCATGAAATTACTACATGACAAAGCTAGGCCGCATGTCGCAAAATCGCCCAAGGAAATGCTATTGATGCTTGGCTGGGAAGTTTGGAGCACCCGTCGTATAGTCCCGACATAGCCGCTTCAGACTATTATTTGCTCCGATCGACGCAACATGGTTTGTCTGCTGTACGGCTCCAGACATATGATGATGTGCAAAAATGTGTTGACGGCTTCATTGCGTCACACGACGAAGTATTCTTCATGGCTGGAATCTGTCAGATGCCCGACCGATGGCGGAAGGTGATAGATAATGACGGTGCATATTTTGATTCGTAAAGGTATTGTTGTTTTTTCACATATTACATGTTGCATTGTCTTAAAACGCTTTAAAACGTATTTGTACACCTAACAATATAGCTGTTATTTGGGTAAACGTGGCGTCAATTGGCATATCTTAGTTGCACTAATTAGGAAAAAAAAAAAACCTGATGCAAACATATATATTATACATATCAATTATTAATTTGTAAGAAGCTCATGCTCTCCTCGCCATTATTTCAGACTTCGATACCATTACAAGGTTTCGGAAAACGTGTGAAAGCGATGAAACCAACTCTTTTCTGTTAACCCTTTCGCGACTACAATACCCAATGCGCCTGGGCATTGAGACAACCACAAGCAAGCTTAATAGACAGAAATGTCTGCTCATCCCACCTACCTCGCAGCAAAAGTATCGGTCCCTTGCATAGTGACGTCACTGTAAAGGACGGGTAAACCGTCGATACTCGGTCGATACAACTGACGCACTTGCGGAAGTGTGAAAATTTTTTAATTCAAATGCACTTTGAATTTCAAAACTTACAGTCAAGACGGAATACAAAAAAAAAAAAAAAAAAAAAAAAACCAGCGTCTACAATACACGCAGGAAAAACTGAAATCCATGTGAATATTTTATTTAGTGTAAACAGAGATTTTAAAGAAAATAAGTATACATTTTTTTTTTCAAATCTATTCAATCTTAACAGGTTATTGACTGGCATTAAGAAAAAGTGCTAGGATACTAATCATAGCGTTTAAATTTAATTGTATGTAACAGTAGCATTGTCTTCTTTAAATAAATTTGAGAGAAAGAAAAACACCATAATATTATGTTAGTAGCACCTCATAAAGAAATCCTTTTATGCTGAACAAATCAAAACTTCAGCAACATCCCAGGAACTCGCTTAATTAAAAAGCTGGAAATTAATTCTATTAAATGCTCCGTTATTATTTGTAATTAATTGCTTAAAAGAAAAGTTAAAATTATATATTTTTAAATTATTTTCCTTTCTGTTCGTCATATTTTAATTGCTAAATTTTCAGAACTTTAAAAATCGGTACCTTATTTAATGCAAAGAAATTTTCTTTACTCACTTTGCCATGTTCTTTAAGTAACTATTTTAACCAGTAATCTCTCTTTGGGTTGGTAAGACATTTTTTCCTGAGGATTTGGAATTTAGTCGAATACTAAAGTGGAAAACAAACACATCAAGAGGAAAACAAATTCATTTTGCTTTTCGTTGCTATTAGGAGAAACAAAAATAACGAGTTTTTCCAGATTTTAACTATGAGTTATTTTGCTAACGGGTTATTGACGTTGGGTTATTTTGACACCGGGTATTTTGACGCAGGTTATTCTTTCCAGGTTATTTTGACATGTAACCCTTCACATAAGTTTCCACTGCTACAATAAGTTAGCTTTGCATTTGCAACACTTATCTAATACAGGGTGTCTACCAGATTTACAAAGTGAAATGTAAATCTGGTAGACACCCTGTATTTGGGGACTTTTTGGTGACCTATTATTTTTTTCTTGACCTAATTACAAAAGCTTCTGAAGCATTTTGCAAGCTTAAAAAACATGAAATAAATAAAACATTACTGAGCTTAGGCCTCCCAAGCTAAACATAACAAAATTGTGTAAAAAAACAAAAACAAAAAAAACACACACACACACAACTTTACTACTGTATTCATTTAGTTGATCATTATTTTTATGCTTACCGTTTTGCCCCTTTTGATAGTGAAAAGGAAAAAAAAAAAAAAAAAAAAACTCAGGACATGGATGAGGTCTCAAAAACTGAAGAAAACTTTTGGATGAAAGAGGACATACACAGAGTCCCCCCCCCCCCCCCACACACACACCTTACAAGGAGCGAGGGACTCATCGTGGATCAACATTACCCTTGCTAGGGTTTCGTGGAGCAGCCTCGTCCAGAATTGGCAAGTAATGGACGACGAAAGCTGCAGTGACCACTTAACAAAAACTTTTGTGATTGGTTCGGAATGGCCCGACTGACCCAAGCGCAAGAGGTTCTCTCATTGCAGAATCTTTACTGGCTGGTTTTCAAAGCAAAACTCACTACCCTGTTGGGGTGGGGGGAGGGGGAGGGGTAGGAGAGCAGAAGAGATTGGAGCGGTGTCAAACCTAAACTCCCTCTTCAAGAAACTTACCAGTCAGGTCATAGCGCTTAGCGAAAGTTGCAGGGAACGAAAAGGGGAGCTAAAAACCCCCACTCCTGGTGGTTCGAGAAACTTAAAGTGTAAGGGTGAGAGCTAGGCGGTGCAGGAGAGCACTGCAAAGAGCAAAGACAACCCCGCAAGACCGGGTAAACACAGAAGTGCACAAAAAAGCTCAGGCAGCATATAAAAAAAAAAAGAACTAATTTTCTCAAAGACTACTTACTGGAGGGGCCTGTGTGAAATCCAATCACCGAGAAACCCTTTCAGGATCCCCTACAAGATTGAACGTGGATCCATCACAGAATTGCTGAAGCTGGCAGCAGTCAAAAGGGCGGATGGAATTCTATCAACGACCCTTGATAGCACTATAGTCTCTTGGACTACCACTTCCAAGGAGACGAGGGAGATGGAGACTCCCCACAGCAAAAGTAAATGAGGGATGAATGTCAGATCCTTCCAAACACGGTTGAGGACCCCCTTTCACGAGAAAGGAGGTGAAGGATGCCCTCTCCAGTCTAAACACTGGCAAAGCACCAGGCAAGAACGGGTTAGACCTCAGCATAGTCAGAGAAATCTACTATGCAAATCCCGGGTGCTTCGTAGCACTCCTAAACGAATGCCTAGGGAAGGGTATCTTCCCAGACTTGTGGAAGACCACAGTGCTAGTTCTTTTCAACAAAACCGGAAAGGACAAGGCTGATTCCGCAGCCAATAGGTCTATCTGCCTTCTTTCCGCATGGAGTAAAGTGCTGGACAAGCTCATTACCAACAGAGCGATTAGCTTTCTCATGGGGCTGGGAAAGCTAAACAGGAACCAATTCAGCTTCCCTTCTGGAGAGGTGCACCACGCAGGCAATTCGATGTCTCAGAGAGAAGGCAGAACAAAATAAAGCGGAAGGGATCCACACCTGCTTTATCTAACTAGACGTGAGGGAGGCCTTCAGCAGAGTTTGGTGGCTAATGGTACTTCACCGACTTAAGGAATTTGGCTGTCCTAGCAACCTGTTCCAACTCATTAGCAGCTACCTGTCTGACAGGAGGGTAGAGTTCGAAGCGGGAAATGGGCAATTCTCGCATTCATACTAGAGAGGGTGCCCACAAGGATCCAACTCCGGGCTGCTATGGTGGAACATAGATGCGGACTCAGCTTTGAACCTAGATCTGGGGCCAGCAGTAGAAATACAAGCCTATGCAGACAATTTCGTTCTTCTGGTCTCCGCCTCAGGGAGACACGTGATCAAAAGAGAGGCGCACAGTGCCCTAGCTGTGCTGGAAAATTGGAGTAGGGAAAGCAAACTTTGCTTTGCCCCTGAAAAGACCACTCTTTTAGCGATAGCTAAGAGCGGAGTAATGAAAACACTACCTAAGTGCAGATTGCAAGATTTCACTATTGAGGTGGTGCAAGAGATGGAGTACTTGGGTGTGGTCCTTGATCAAAATCTGTCGGGGCTGCCACACCTAAAACAACTTCGCTCTAGGTGTGTGCTGATCTTGAACAGGTTGAATGGCAAACAGTTATCGGGCAAAACCAAGAAGGCCATCTCTCAGCACGGCATAGAAAGGATTCTGATGTATGCCAGTGGAGCAGGGTGGTCTCCCACAGTCAGAATGAGGAAGGGCATAAACCATATCCAGAGGATGGCCCTGCTAGGGATCACCGGCTGCTTCCACACCACCTCAACCTTAGCAGTTCAAGTGCTGGCAGGGTGTGAGCCGGCGAACCTGGTAGTGGAAATGGAGGCAGAAATGCACTACCTAAGGTCAGGCGAAGATGCCTACCTTCTCGGTGTCCCACACCGAGCCACCATCATGGAGTTGGAAAGGGTGGACTGGACCCATCCACCCAGCAGAGAAAATTTGCCCACCGTGGGACAAGGCTTTGCCCACAGGAGTGGGGCATGAGCTGTTCACAGACAGCTCGAAACTGAAAGGGCAGGTAGGGGCAGGCTTCTGTGCGCTCTTGGATGGCAACGAGGCGACAGCTGAATGCTTTAAATTATCGCAGAATTTTTCTGTCTTTCAAGCAGAACTTCTGGCAATAGAGATGGCACACACAAAACCCTCCTGAGGGCGGAGGGAGATGGGGCAGTTAGTTTCCACTGGGTACGAAGCCATGTCAGGACCCAAGGAAACAAAAGGGGGGAACAGCTGGCAAAGGCAACCATGCTGAAAGAATACGTAGATGTGCAATGCAGAACACCACGCAGGAGTGTTCATGTGGAACTGACGCGGCAGACCCTAGCCGAGTGGCAGCTCAGGTGGGACATGGGAGAGACCGGGCGGAAGACGCATCAAGTGTTTCCAAAGGTCTCAACCAAACGAGCCCAAACTAAGAAGTTCCTGAACCAAGTACTCAACGGCCGTCCAGGTCCGTACCTCCTGCACCCACCAAATCCATACTCGCCTCACTGTGGCTGGATGTTGTCCCACACGGGCGCCGATGTCTCGGTACAATAAACCGCTGTCGCGATAAGCCACTATTCGTCCTCTGTCGAACTCTGAAACGTGCTGGAATGACTGCCGTATTCTGCGACGAGGCATCAGGAAGCTTCCCACGCACAGGTCCGGCAGCACAACACACTTCCACTACTTACACCCCGCCTTCTGAGCACCCTTCTTATAGTGCTTATCGGTGGCGTGCCGGGCGCACATGATTTGCATATGCCTTACAATGTTAATCGTTTGCATGTCCTCTCACGGGCGTTGCATGCTGCAAATTTCAGGCCAATCGGATGCTTCCTTCTTGGTGTTGCATTTTGGGTGGCCAGCAGTGTATATCATCCATACACATCTTGGCATGAACTCCAAAAGATGTAGTGGCGTATCCTGTGGAAGTGCTACACATATGTTCAACAATATATCATGTAGTGCCTTCCTATTGCCAAGCAAAAGGTAGTAGTATCAAATCTTCTTTTCCAGTAGGTCCCAGACAAGCTTAATTGGGTTGATATTTGGCAAATTTGGTGGCCATGGGAGGATGGAGAATTTATTGTCATGTTTGTGAAACAAGCTTGCAAGCTACCAAACCTATGATACACTGTACTATCTCATAGATAGACATTGGAATTGTTTAGGTACACTGTCATCACGAAGGAGGTGTATTTGGCTAGGGCGTGGACAGGCTCACTAGCATGCTGGAGTTGGAAACAGGATTTTCCTGATCAGGCAACAGATTTCTGCATGTCAGTCATCCAGTGTTGGTGCTGATATGTCCATGCAAGGTGCTATTTCTCTCAGTGAGTATAGGTACTCGTGATGGCTGTCAACTGTCATAGCACATGAAGGCTAATGTCTGGCACACTGTCAATGTGAATATTTGTCTTATCGCTACAATGTTGTATTCAGTGGTTAGTTGGGCCACTGTACTGCATTGCAGCTGTGTCATAAGACAGGACACGTGACACTCACCAAGGGTGTCAACCACATATGGCTATCCTACATGTAACCCATGGCTAAGTTGTTTGACCACTATTAAACCTGTCACAGTACACTCATGACACCACAGATTGGGAGTAGTTAATCATGTTGCCTGTTGTTGAGACAATGGCATCTGAGTGTCCAAATCCCCACAATCATACCACGTTCACAGTTGGAAAGATCTCAAGAGCAACTCACCACTAATCTCAAGGTGTGCACTTTACAATCTAAAATCATTCACTTCCAACCTTTAGCCATCACCAGCTCCACAGACCAGTCCATTCCTACACAAGGGGGTGTTGCTAGTGCAAAGCTAACTCTGTGTATCCTCAAACTCAGAAACATCAAATCATTAAGCATATGAGACAATCCTGATTAGGTGGCAGATTGATCAATAGACATGACAGAAAAACGAAATATGTCATCAGATGCTACGCTACTGGTTGTGGTACAGAACTATCAGTACAAGGTACCAAATCTGACACTTGGAGAGATATTGATTCTATAATACATATATCAACAAACATAACAAAAGCATTCCCCTCTGACTAGTCCTATAATTGTAAGTTATACTTCTCCCCCACAGCAGTAAAAAACACAAACAACTTTTTAAACTGAAAATTGATTCCTGATGTAAGAATTGGATCTCACCAAGAACAGTTTGAAGATACATATTGCATACAAGAGATGACATATTCATCAGAGATGGCTGAAGCTATGCTTAAAAGAAGTACAAGACACAGAACCAGAATCTCATGCAAGTAAAAGTAGTTAGTAGTAAAAATGATATTAAGTAGCACAGAGAAAAGATTTTGCAGGTGAAAACAGAAATTTTCTACAAATGATGCAACAAAAAAACACTGTGAGATATGAAATGGAATTTATACTAAGTCTCCACATAGGACAAGTTTTCCAGTGTTTGTATTTGCTGGAAATTTATTCTATAACAATACAAATGGAACAAGTTGCTCTACAAATGCATTGTTATTGTATCTGTAGAACAACTGGCAATCTCACAATTTGTTTTGCTGTTGTGGTCACTTGGTGCTCAACACAGGATAATGTTTTATTGGAGAAGAACAAACCTTGTGGTTGTTTAGCCAGCTTCTTCATACAATACACCTGAACAGCTCAAATTGCACACATCTCAGAAATAAAAAACATGAGCATATAAAATGGCAAAATAAGTGTGCATGTGCAAATGAAATCTATACACCTTTTTCAAGTTATCCATTGAAATATTTATATATAAATATCTAAAGATACAAACTGATTTAAGAACAACATTAAAGTCATGTTTGGGAAGATCACACTCAATTATTTTTTTTTTTTTTTTTTTTTTTTTTTACAGCGACACAGAACAAGAGAACTGGTGTAGAACTCTGTCAGGTAAATTGTTATGTTTAAATAAATCAATCAACTTCAGGAAAAATAACTGACTCACCTGTAGAGGTATGCTTTCCCTTGATTGTTTCCAAATGCAAGATAGCCACTGTTTAATGATATGTCTAAAGAATTTATGTACCGTAAATCTTGGTTCATGATGGGAAAGTTTGTAAACACTGTTATACTGGGAAAGTGGACCTAAATTTAGGAAAAAGGTAACTATATATTACTCCCTTGGTTTGCAGGATAAGCTTACTTATTGCATGAAAATATTGACATCAGTACTTCAAGTTCATGATCATTCACAATTTTTTCACTTTTCTATCACACATTAATTACACCTTTACAGCTCATAGCTACTGATAATAAAGTGTCAGAATAGATTATTTTATAAGGCATATCAAATGCAAAAAAGATTTCATTTTATGTACCCAGAATCACCACCACACAACACAGTCTATGTTTGGTAACTATCTGATATCAAAAATTACTACTGTGAAGTTGATAGGCAAAAAAAATATTTTTCTTAACTACCTTACATAGAACTACCATGATACTTAAAATGAAAAAAAGTTTCATGAATATAATCAGAGATCACAAAAAGAAATGTGAAAATATGGCTGAAATTTAAATCACCCGAAGTTCTTGACACAAAATTTTGGAATCAGAAGATGAGATAAAAGGAAATAACTCATAAGAAAAATATTACTTTCTGTCCTTATATAAGGAGATTGTAGATTTCAAATATTACATGCTTCAACTAACTACATTATATGATTGCCAAAGATGACTGAAATTATGGGGTACATAATTGAACTCACATGACTCATCAAAACACATGTGCATAAAAAGAATTTAAGTATTAAATATTTTTATGACAGTTTCTCCTGAAACTTAAATTCTGCTTTTGTCACTACAGTCTACATGAAATTATGGATGATCACGAGACTATATGAGGTATATTCTGGAAGTAAGTACTGTTTGCAAATATTTTTGCTGAAGTCATGATATTGTGCATGCATGCTAACTTCCTTCATTTGTGGGCGAGCCACAGATGTCATTACAAGAACATCAGATTGTGTTTGTGTGTTGTTCTTTGTGCTTAACACATTTAAAAAGATCAAGCACACAACCGACTGTGAGATAAGATCCATAATCCCATTTTTGAAAACAAGAAATGTGAAACTGCTGACATTCATCATCAGATTTATGAGGTCTACAGTCAAAGTGCCATGAGTGATGAAATGGTGAGGAAATGGGTCAGACAATTCAATGAAGGTCGTGAGAACGTGCACAAGGAGCAGAACAGCTGGCCATGTGAGGTCAACAATGATTTGGTGCATGCGGCCCACACAAAAGTTCACAAGGACAGACCTTTCATAATTTTGACACTTTCTTTACATTTACCCGCAAATTTCAAGGACTGTTCTCTACACATTTGTGACAGATCATTTGGGATTTCAGAAACTGCGCTCATGCTGGGTGCCAAAGATGATCTCTGAGGAATGCAAAAGCAAGCTGGCTGGAAGAGCGTTGACCATTTTCACACAATACAGTGAGCAAGGTGATGGGTTCTTGAGCCATATTGTCACAGGTGATGAGACATGGGTGTTCCATGTGACTCTGGAATTGAAGAAGAAGATGGAGTGGTGGTCACACCTCATTAAATGTGACTCTGGAATTGAAGAAGAAGATGGAGTGGTGGAAAAGGAAGAAATTCAAGCAGATGATTTCAAGCCACAAAATGATGTGCACAGTTTTTTGGGATAGGAAAGGTGTTTGGCTTGTTGAATTCTTGCCTAAAGGCAGAACAGTAAACTCATCAGCATATTGTGAAAACTGCGCCGTACGATCCAGAACAAAAGGCATGGCATTGTCTTGCTTCATGACAATGCTTGTGGCCATACTTTCTGCACAGACTCAAGCACTCATCACTCATTTGGCTGGAAACAAATGGATCCCCCCTCTACAGCCCAGACATAACACTAAGTGACTATCACCTGTTCTTGCATCTGAAGAAGTTCTTTGCTGTTCAGCATTTCTTTGACGATGATGAAGTCAAAGGAGCAGTGCAGAAGTGGCTGTTTTCACAGGTGACTTTGTTCTACGATGAAGGGATACAAAAACTGGTAATCCATTAGGAAAGATTTCTCAATAATGGAAGAAACTACGTAGAGAAGTAGTTTAAGGTATGACGAATCTGAATAAAAATAACATTTTTTGCAAATACATTCTCATTTAATTTTAATAGCCTAACAGTACTTCTTTTCAAATGTACCTCATGTATTGCACTTATCTGAAAACTTAGAGAAGCTTTGCTGTCACTCCCAAATACAGGACCACATTCAAAACATTTGGCTTTCACAATAACAAAATTAATTGTATACATAAAGAAATAAGCAATACCCCATGAATGTTTGAGGGCTCCATATGCTATTTTCTTTTTCTAGATATTTTTTTGTAAGTCATATTTCTCATTTGTTTACACACCTATTACATTCACGTCAATATTTTACAACACAAGAAAAAAAAAAAAAAAGATCATACAAATCTTCATTAAAACAGTAATATTTATGCAAATGAAATGTTTTTAATGATTGCTATTTATTCCAAAGAATCATCAATTAGGAAATATTTCTCAATATTCCCAAACAGAAGGGGAAAAAACTATATTTCCAGAATGTAAGATTTTAAATGAATTGAATTAATTCAAGAGTGTTTACAGGAATTAAGTTATCAATTGGACCTCAGTTTTGTAATACACCCCTTAACAACCTATTAAAACAACGGTCACTTTTAAAAATTTTAATGGACCTTCAAAACTTTAAAATATGAGGAAAGGGCAGAGGACTAGACCCTCAAAATATCTGTAGGGAAAGGGCAGGTATGTCATATCCATCTGATAGCCAGATTTGAACTCTACATCCTGAATTAAAAAAAAAAATGCCTATTTCATGAGCCATGTTTTTCATGTGACCAGAATATGAAATTTTCAACTTATGACTACCAATAGGGTCCTTACACCCAACTTGTAGCCATTACGGAAGAGGATAGGTCCAAATACTACCTAGTGTATAACAAGTTTTGTTCTTTGGCAAACTTCTTTCTTAGTGAAAATATTCTTAAATACACTGCCGGACAATTGCTAAGGATGGATGACAATAGCAACGATAGCAACCATAAAATGGAAGGCAGGAAAATGTGGAAATTAGCATAAGTGCGGGATACAGTAAGACGTGTTGTGCGTATGCAAATTTTGGATAGCCGAACTTGTTCGTGACGTCATAGCGCTGATAAGAGATATAAAGGATTTGACGCGTATTGACCGTTGTTGTTCAAACGCAAAGTTGAAAGGGAAAGAATCAATTGACGAACTTGCAAGTTTCAGTATGTCTTCCTGACATCACCTAGATGATTTTACGCGTGGCCATATTATTGGCAAGATCGAAGAAGGGCGAAAAATAACAGATGTTGCCAGGGAGTTCGACGTCAGCCACAGTGTTGTTTCAAGGCTTTGGAAATCATTTCAAACAAATGGAGAGTGTAGCAAACGTCACGGGGGAGGTCGTGTTCGCAGTACGACACCTGCAGAAGATCGGTACATAGTGCTATCAACAAAAAGACACCGGCGCAGCACAGCTAGTGAGGTAGCAAATCAGTTTATGGCTGCTACTGGCAAGCGGATCTCCCGAAAAACTGTCGCCAGACATTTGCATGAAGGAGGACTATACGCCCGCCGTCCTGTTGTGAGCATCCCATTGTCCAGACGTCACTGTACCGCCCGTTTGCAATGGTGCCATCAACATCGCAATTGGACTGATAACGACTGGTCTGCTGTCCTCTTCTCAGATGAGAGTAGATACAGTCTATCGTCTGATTGTCGACGACTACTGATCTGGCGTGATAGTGGTACTGCATATTGTCCAGCAAACATACAGGAAAGGGACCGATATCCGACATGTAGTGTCATGGTATGGGCTGGCATCATGATCAATGGCCGTACGTCCCTCTATGTGCTTCCAACTGGGACTATGACTGGCAAACGATACATTAATGATGTTCTGCCACCTCGTGTTCGCATGTTCCGTGGTGCTGTTGGTGATAGATTCATTTTCATGGACGACAACGCAACATGTCATCGAACAGTCGCTGTCCAGGAGTGTCTTGAGAGCGAGGATATTCAACGCCTCGTATGGCCAGCACGTTCTCCAGATCTGAATCCCATTGAAAATGTGTGGGATGCTTTGGGGAGGAGCCTTGCTGGTCGCTAATGCCCTCCAATAAACAAGGACACCCTCATCCGTGCACTGACAGAGGAATGGGATAAATTACCCCAACAGCTGCTTGATAATGTTGTGCAAAGCATGACACGACGTGTGGAATCTTGCATCGTCCTCCATGGTGGCCATATCCCGTATTGACATTTTACGCCGGAACGCCTGCGGACGGTAATTGCATTTTTTCACGTTTACGTATTCTGCATAAAATGGCCTGTTTGTCCCTTGAACACGTTCCAAAGCCTTCTGGATTTCAGAGCACAATAAATTGTCTTTCTTGTAATGTCCTGGCATTCTGACATTATTTTATTTCACTTGGCATCCAACCACACTTACTTTTTTATGCGCTATATAGCCGTTTATGATCTGTCCTTAGCAATTGTCCAGCAGTGTAGTTGATAAGAGACTTGGCTTGCTGTGAATTAGCAAAGAAAGGTGACTTGATCACGCTAGTTACGTTAACTAAAACTTTTACAAAAGTTTTAGTTAACGTAACTTTTGTTTCCTGCAAGACTTCTGGCATTCTTCCCCAAGCCAAAAATAGGAAAAATTCAAATGTAGAATCTGGCAACAATCTTAGTCCTCCATTGGCGTGATGAAGACCTAAGATAAGGTCGAAAAGCTTCAACTTACGAACTTTTTGTAAAAGTTTTAGTTAACGTAACTAGCGTGATCAAGTCACCTTTCTTTGATAATATTGTTACGTGTTTTGCCCATAATCGTCATGTTTCAAAGCTACGCAACTTCCGGGCATTTTATTTTGGACTGGACGAAAGATTGGATTTCCTTCCGGAAACTTCGGACTCAAGTCACTAATTCTCTTTGCAGCCTTCGTTTTCTTGTTTCCTGCAAGACTTCTGGCATTCTTCCCCAAGCCAAAAATAGGAAAAAATTCAAATGTAGAATCTGGCAACAATCTTAGTCCTCCATTGGCGTGATGAAGACCTAAGATAAGGTCGAAAGCTTCAACTTACGAACTTTTTGTAAAAGTTTTAGTTAACGTAACTAGCGTGATCAAGTCACCTTTCTTTGATAATATTGTTACGTGTTTTGCCCATAATCGTCATGTTTCAAAGCTACGCAACTTCCGGGCATTTTTATTTTGGACTGGACGAAAGATTGGATTTCCTTCCGGAAACTTCGGACTCAAGTCACTAATTCTCTTTGCAGCCTTCGTTTTCTTGTTTCCTGCAAGACTTCTGGCATTCTTCCCCAAGCCAAAAATAGGAAAAATTCAAATGTAGAATCTGGCAACAATCTTAGTCCTCCATTGGCGTGATGAAGACCTAAGATAAGGTCGAAAGCTTCCAACTTACGAACTTTTTGTAAAAGTTTTAGTTAACGTAACTAGCGTGATCAAGTCACCTTTCTTTGATAATATTGTTACGTGTTTTGCCCATAATCGTCATGTTTCAAAGCTACGCAACTTCCGGGCATTTTATTTTGGACTGGACGAAAGATTGGATTTCCTTCCGGAAACTTCGGACTCAAGTCACTAATTCTCTTTGCAGCCTTCGTTTTCTTGTTTCCTGCAAGACTTCTGGCATTCTTCCCCAAGCCAAAAATAGGAAAAATTCAAATGTAGAATCTGGCAACAATCTTAGTCCTCCATTGGCGTGATGAAGACCTAAGATAAGGTCGAAAGCTTCAACTTACGAACTTTTTGTAAAAGTTTTAGTTAACGTAACTAGCGTGATCAAGTCACCTTTCTTTGATAATATTGTTACGTGTTTTGCCCATAATCGTCATGTTTCAAAGCTACGCAACTTCCGGGCATTTTATTTTGGACTGGACGAAAGATTGGATTTCCTTCCGGAAACTTCGGACTCAAGTCACTAATTCTCTTTGCAGCCTTCGTTTTCTTGTTTCCTGCAAGACTTCTGGCATTCTTCCCCAAGCCAAAAATAGGAAAAATTCAAATGTAGAATCTGGCAACAATCTTAGTCCTCCATTGGCGTGATGAAGACCTAAGATAAGGTCGAAAGCTTCCAACTTACGAACTTTTTGTAAAAGTTTTAGTTAACGTAACTAGCGTGATCAAGTCACCTTTCTTTGATAATATTGTTACGTGTTTTGCCCATAATCGTCATGTTTCAAAGCTACGCAACTTCCGGGCATTTTATTTTGGACTGGACGAAAGATTGGATTTCCTTCCGGAAACTTCGGACTCAAGTCACTAATTCTCTTTGCAGCCTTCGTTTTCTTGTTTCCTGCAAGACTTCTGGCATTCTTCCCCAAGCCAAAAATAGGAAAAATTCAAATGTAGAATCTGGCAACAATCTTAGTCCTCCATTGGCGTGATGAAGACCTAAGATAAGGTCGAAAGCTTCCAACTTACGAACTTTTTGTAAAAGTTTTAGTTAACGTAACTAGCGTGATCAAGTCACCTTTCTTTGATAATATTGTTACGTGTTTTGCCCATAATCGTCATGTTTCAAAGCTACGCAACTTCCGGGCATTTTATTTTGGACTGGACGAAAGATTGGATTTCCTTCCGGAAACTTCGGACTCAAGTCACTAATTCTCTTTGCAGCCTTCGTTTTCTTGTTTCCTGCAAGACTTCTGGCATTCTTCCCCAAGCCAAAAATAGGAAAAATTCAAATGTAGAATCTGGCAACAATCTTAGTCCTCCATTGGCGTGATGAAGACCTAAGATAAGGTCGAAAGCTTCCAACTTACGAACTTTTTGTAAAAGTTTTAGTTAACGTAACTAGCGTGATCAAGTCACCTTTCTTTGATAATATTGTTACGTGTTTTGCCCATAATCGTCATGTTTCAAAGCTACGCAACTTCCGGGCATTTTATTTTGGACTGGACGAAAGATTGGATTTCCTTCCGGAAACTTCGGACTCAAGTCACTAATTCTCTTTGCAGCCTTCGTTTTCTTGTTTCCTGCAAGACTTCTGGCATTCTTCCCCAAGCCAAAAATAGGAAAAATTCAAATGTAGAATCTGGCAACAATCTTAGTCCTCCATTGGCGTGATGAAGACCTAAGATAAGGTCGAAAGCTTCAACTTACGAACTTTTTGTAAAAGTTTTAGTTAACGTAACTAGCGTGATCAAGTCACCTTTCTTTGATAATATTGTTACGTGTTTTGCCCATAATCGTCATGTTTCAAAGCTACGCAACTTCCGGGCATTTTATTTTGGACTGGACGAAAGATTGGATTTCCTTCCGGAAACTTCGGACTCAAGTCACTAATTCTCTTTGCAGCCTTCGTTTTCTTGTTTCCTGCAAGACTTCTGGCATTCTTCCCCAAGCCAAAAATAGGAAAAATTCAAATGTAGAATCTGGCAACAATCTTAGTCCTCCATTGGCGTGATGAAGACCTAAGATAAGGTCGAAAGCTTCCAACTTACGAACTTTTTGTAAAAGTTTTAGTTAACGTAACTAGCGTGATCAAGTCACCTTTCTTTGATAATATTGTTACGTGTTTTGCCCATAATCGTCACGAATTAGCAAAGATTTATTGTTCATTTATCTTATCCAAAGGACTTCTGCTTTACAGATTCCGTTGTCTAGTTCTTTAGCATAAGATCTCTAGCATCATCTATAATCACTTCCAAATAATTAAGACATGTCTCACATTCTAGCCTCTTTTCTACCACACAATTAATATTTTTTGCAGTTTGATTTAGAGCCACTGATCTTTGATGTGCTATGTATGTTCAGCTCACTGGGAATATGCTATCTTGTTTACACTCCTAGAAATTAGTATTAAGTCATTAGCATACAGCAAATTGTTGGTTTTAGAGCCATTTACTTCATTGACTGTGATGAAGTTACTTCCTTTGAGAAGTCTATCTGTATAGATCACAAAAAAAAAGTAGAGACAGCCCACATCTCTATCTTATCCAGAGATAATTCCAAATTACTTATCACTACCTCCTTCCGTCGTGATCACTGCAAGGTCCTTGGTCATGGTGTACAGGCTTTTGATAGATTTCAATAACGTATCTTTCACTCAACACACTGAAGAACTTGTTCTTATTCAACATTTGCAACTCTTCTATGCAGTTCCCTGCTTTCTGATACCATAGGCACAGCTAAACTAAATTATTAAAGTGCTGGGAATCACGGAAAAAAAAAAAAAAAAAAAAGCAAGTATACACTTTTTATTATTTACTTGAACAGAAAATTTTATCAATAAAGAGTGTCGATACATTTTTACACTCAAGATGACCTCACTGAAATAACCTCAAGGAATTACACAGGGTGTCCCACTCGTTACCGAACCTCGCATTTCTTTAATAATACTAACACCAATGAAGATATTGCAACGGAATTTGAAGTGGACTTACCTCATTTTGTGCTAAATGTGAGGACATCACAACATGTGCTGCAAGTGGCCACCATTTGCGTCAAGACAGCATCGAACCTGGCGCACCATACTGTGGAAAGTCCTTGCCAGTACGCCCGAAGTCACTGCCTGAATTTCTTTGGTGATGTTTGCTTTCAAGGCATCTATTGTTCGCGGTTTCATTTGGTAAACTCTCCCTTTTAGATATCCCCATAAAAAGTAATCAGGAGGCGTCAGATTCGGCGAGCGCGGTGGCCATTGACCCTTCGAAATGACGCGGTCGCCAAAAAAGGACTGAATTTCAGCCATACTGGTGTGTGATGTCACTCCACCATGCTGGTAACGTCCAATGGAGAGTTCTTTGTCATCCAATTGATTTACAAAGGTGTTTAAGATTTCCATATATGCAGCTGTTGTGATAGTTGTATCGAAGGAGATGCGACCAATTATGCGGAGCCGGATCATCCCACACCAAACACCAATTTTCTGTGAATGAAGGGGTTCTTCATGTATCGCACACATTGGGATTTTCACTGGTCAAATACAGGAATTTTAAGAATTGACGTATCCGGACAGGTGAAGCCACGCCTTGTCCGAGAACCACGTGTAGTCCAGAATGCCCAGATTTTTCTGAAGAAATGTCTGAAACCATCAACAGTGTATCACTCATTTCACATGGTCAGGTTCTTTCAGTTTGTGGACCATGGAGATATGCATGAAGCTTCGCTTTTTTCACAGCATGTTGATAAGCGCTTTTGGATAACCCTGTTTTCTGTGACAGTCGGCAAAGTGACTTCCTGGGAGACGCAAGTAGTTGGCCCTTTACATTATGGATCGTTTCCTCGGATATTTATCGACGACCTCCTGCATGGTCGTCTAATAAAGTCCTCTTGGTTTCCAATTTCTTCGACAATGCCTAAATGGCGGACTTGCGGATGTCTGCCTGCAAACCTCTCCAGGAATTGCTGTTAACAAGACTTAATTGATTCTGTTTTCCAATAAGTGCGAACAATAAACACTCGCTCCTCCAGAGCATACAGATACATTTTCACACATACGTGAATGGCCACGAGCACTCATTATCAACAACTGTATTGTGTAGACATGCTCAGTGAAATGGCATTACAAAGCAGCAGAGAGGCGCGTCCAGCTAGCTGGCGGACTGCTTCTCAGTGGCGCCACACTTAGGAATGTGTCTGCCACTAAGGAGCACTCCGGCTGTCTGGCGGACAGCGCCGAGTTCAATGCTGTCTGGACGCAAATTGTGGCCACTTCCAGCACATGTTAATATGTCATCACATTTTGCACAAAATGAGGTAAGTCCATTTTAAATTTTGTTGCAACATCTTCATTGGTGTTAATATTATTAAAGAAATGCCGGTTTCAGTAGCAAGTGGGATACCCTGTATTTCAGCAGCAAAAACCATCACGTCAGCAGACTGGTGGCAGGGGGTAGGGGAGGTTAGAACTAACAAGCAGAGCTCACTGTGGTGATGAAGGGCCAGATAACAATAGAAAAACTGACACATAAGAAACAAGACAAGCTCATATGAGAAATATAGAAATTTACTTATTTACTGCAACATTAGAAACTGCCCAGGCCCTCCTAGTAGAACTTGTTTCTAT
This sequence comes from Macrothele yani, assembly GCA_039090855.1. NCBI lineage: Eukaryota > Metazoa > Arthropoda > Arachnida > Araneae > Macrothelidae > Macrothele > Macrothele yani. Next base: position 70,154,471 of record CM076998.1, read on the forward strand.
GTTTGCCTCACTCCCAATAATCAGGAAGGCATCTAAATCCATCAAATGCATTATCCTTCTTTATCCCAATCGCCTGCTGTTCTACTACCTTAAGGTCAAATTTTGTGATAAACCATAAATGCAGTAATAATTGTATAAATTTGCATTTGGGAAGTGAGATAAATACTCCTCCAAACCCACTTCCACTTTTTACAACATTAGTTACTAGTTTCGTTACATTAACTGAGAATTATCTTGCAACAAAACATAGCCTTACATGTGCTCCGTTATATGGAACTGCTGGTTCCACAAAATACACATAATATTCTGTATTCAGTGTAGTTTTATGAAAAGAAAGAACACATCAGAAAACACCCATCACATTCATAAGTGATGATGACTAGCCAGACTCCATATGAAATTTCAGTAGTCAGGATTACATCTGCTGGCACCATTTTCAGTTATAAAAGACACACACACACCCATGCATTACCTATCACTACAATTTGGTGAAGAAAGTCACTGCTCTCACATGCATGTGAATTTTTAAGTGCACTTGGCAGCTCTACACTCTCAAGCACACTTTGGCAGTTTCTACACACTGTCACATCTCAACTTCAATCAATCATAAAAAAGGCAGAGAGAAAAAAGCTAAGTTTGTGTGATATACAAGTTTTTATAGTGCTTTGCAGTACCTGAACACTGATTCCTAGTTTTAGTTTCAATGCATATGAATACAACCAACAACAAGATAACTGGAATTTTTAATAATTAAAAAAAAAAACAAGTTAGTAAAATCATGCAATGCATTGATTATGATACGCTTTCCAACATACCAGAAATTATTACTAAAGTTATGAGGATATTGGCTGTGGAATAAATCTCGCTCCTGACCTTTGACCCCATTTCGATGATATTCAACAGAACCGGTTCAGTATACCTCAAGAATAACATACTAAAGTTTTGTCGCAATAGAAGCAGTTTTACGCAAGTTATGAGAATAATGGCTGTGGAATAATTATAAATCTTGCTTTTGTGCAATGACCTTTGACCCCATTTTGCTGATATTCAACAGAACTGGTTCACTATACCTCCAGAACAACATGATAACGTTTTGTCGCAATCAAAACATTTTTAGGTAAGTTATGATGCACAAGGGCAATGGAATGGATCCCACTCCAGTGTCCTGACCTTTGACCCCATTTCCAATAGGGTTCGTCCCCATTGGCTCCCTACCACATACTAAAATTTCATCGAAATTGAACCATTTTTACGCAAGTTATGACGCATAAGGGCAATGGAAAAAATCCCGCTCTTATGTCCTGCCTGACCTTTGACCCCATTTCGCCCATTTTCAATAGGGTTTGTGCCCAGGTGGCTCCCTACCACATACTAAAAGTTCATTGAAATCGAACCATATTTACGCATGTTATGATACATAAAGGCAATGAAATGGATCCCGCTTTTATGTCCTGACCTTTGACCCCATTCCGCCCATTTTCAATAGGTTTCGTTCCCAGGTGGTTCCTTACCACATACCAAAATGTCATCGAAATCGAACCATTTTTACGCAAGTTATGACGCATAAAGGCAATGGAACAAATTCCGCTCTTATGCCCTGCCTGACCTTTGACCCCATTTCGCCAATTTTCAATAGGGTTCATGCCCTGTGGTTCCCTACCACATACTAAAATTTCATCGAAATTGAACCATATTTACGCATGTTATGACGCATAAAGGCAATGAAATGGATCCCACTTTTATGTCCTGACCTTTGACCCCATTCCACCTATTTTCAACAGGCATCGTCCCCAGGTTGTTCCGTACCACATACTAAAATTCCATCGAAATCGAACCATTTTTTCGCAAGTTATGGCGCATAAGAGCAATGGAATGGATCCCGCTCCTATGTCCTGACCTTTGACCCTGTTTCGCCCATTTTCAATAGGATTCGTCCCCAGGTGGTCCCCTACCACATACTAAAATTTCGTCAAAATCAAACCATTTTCACGTGAGTTATCGTGCGGACGGACGGACAAAGCTGGAGCATATACGCTTCTTCAACCTACGGTTGGAAAGCGTAAAAAAAACTTTTTTGAATTCATCATAACATTACTTTGAATTCATAATTACAAGTGAAGCTCACAAATTAGGAATAACTCTTTGCATGTAACACAAAACATTTTATATCTGCAAAACATTTTCATACATATTTAACTTTATTTCTTCAAAATGAAGGAGATTTTAGGTTTTTACACAGAGTTGCCAACTTTTCAAGAACAGCTTGAGGAGCATCCACAGAAATTTTGAGGAGCATTTTGCCTTACTTGAGGAGCAGGTATAAAAATATGTGCAAGAAATATTCGAAATGTTTGGAATTAACAATAATTTCTATTAAGTCGGTGTAATTTATTTTTCACTTACCTGTACATCATTTTAGAGATAAATATGTGGCTTTTTTTGCCTTCTGCAGTACTTCACACTGGTGAACACAGTCTGATAGCAGACACTTCCTTTGGCTTTAGCAGAACATTTTTCAGTTAGCAATGCCTCCAAAGTTTCATGGCCTAAATTGCTCCTGTAATCAGTTAGATTTTGATTTATGATACTAAAAACTCTTTCACATGAAGCATTGCTGTGTGGTATTAAGAGCACAGACATCATTACATCTGGCAAGTATTTGTACTTAGGGGACCCATTATAGTCTTTTAACTGTTTAATTAATGACCATGCAACATCTTGTCTGTTACTCATTACTAAGAGAATCAATTTGATAGTTTATAAATTCTGATTCTACAACATCCTTCACCTCATCTGAATACGCAAATAAATCTAAGAAAAAATACAGGAAAGAAATTTTGTGCTTCTCTTTCAGTTTTACATCTGCAATTGATGCATGTTTATATAGCTTGTCTTGCAGTGGAAATTTTTTCAAAATATATGTACATCCTTTATGGAAATGTTTCCATACACAGTTATAGAATTTTTCTTTTACAGAATTTAAAATATTGGGACTATTCAAAAATTGACGGGTTTTAGCTCCTATTACCAGTTCATCATCTGACTTTTTGATTCTTTTTGTCACCAAAATCTATATTATGCACGAGTCTGCTGCTGCAAATACTGCTGGCTTAATGTATCTAGCTAATAATTCAGTTAAAAGTGATGTAATTTCTCGATGACACACATGTCTCATGGGTGCTCTGCATCAATAAATTGGCTTTATTAAATATGGGGATAGTTACTTGAAGAAACAAACACAGCTTTGTTGCAGGAGTTTCAAAAATGCTTTTTCACTTTAAATAATCTTGGAGATTTCCCTTTTTCTTCACACACAAAAAAAAAAAAAAAAAAAAAAATTGTGGAGAGCATCCCACTGTTCCCAAAATTCTATCAATGACACATCCCAATGAAAGCCACCTAGTAAAGCTATATTTTAGAGTTTTGTGCTGTTCTAGCCCACAAACACTCTGACAAAACTGCAGAAGTTGAAGGCGCTTTACAACTTTTTTTGAGATAATAATAAACATCCACTAAAAACTCTTCAATATTATAGTAATCCAATTCTTTGACTGCATGCTGTGCTGCCAAATGAATTAAGTGCCAGGAACAGCCATGAATAATTACATTTGGGCTAGCTTTCTTCATATATGAGCTAAGCCCTTTGAACTGCCCCATCATCACATATGCAGTATCTGCACAAAAGGAGACACAGTTACCTCATGGTAACATTTTCTTTTCCAATTCACCGTTCAACAGACTGAAAATATTTTCCCCAGTGGAATCGCCTACTAAACGAGGCAATGATAATAACGATGTCACTATTTTTCCAATATCATCATCATCATCATCATCATAGTACGTGGCAACAATTGGAAATAACTTGTGTTTGGCAGAGTTGCTCCCATCAGTTGCCAAACTGAATGTTTTTCTTTTATTTTTCCAATTAAACTGTCTTGTGTCGTAGCAGAGAAACTTTTTTCAATTGATGTCGTTTTCGTGCATGCACTCCTTCCTTCACGATTTTGAATCCAGAAACATATTTTTTCACGATTTTTGAATCCAGAAACATTTTTTTTTAATAGAGGTCCGGCCTGGTCTGATATTGCTGAAGGGCAGTTATGTTCTATTAAGAACTTGGTGAAAAAAGCTTCAACTCTGAACACTTTGAAGCTTGATTCCGGCATCGGTATCATAGAATCTAGTCTGATTAGCGTGCTTCATTTTAGCATTTGTAACATGCTTTTGATTCTCCACGTGGCACCAGCAATCTGCTTTTCCACCATGTGCAATTGAAAAATTCAAGCAACATGCAATGCAAAACGCATGATTTGCAGACTTTTTAGACCACTTTAATACCTGCCATGTTGTTTCATAATCGTTCCTGAAACACTGGGAATGTTTTCTTTTCCCAGCAGACATTTCTCCCTATTTAAATTTAAGAAACAAATAACAAACTTGGAAATAAATCGCAACAAATGCTAGCACCATACAACACCTTCCAAGCTACTTCTTAAATATGGGGAAACCGGTTTTCATCTCGTTCCTTCTCCCGCACAAAATGAGCACGCGTCAAAAGACAAGGACAGGGATCATAGCATACTTCTGGAAAATTTTAGGTAGGAATTTTAGGACTTTTTAGAAAAATTTTAGGAGTGTATTTCAATAAAAACTAGATGTATATTTGTATACATCTAGTAAAAGAACTTTGTATACATTGTAAAGAGTTTGCTTCACACCCTTCAACCATATATACTGATAGACTGCGCATGACATCAAAATTTCTGGCTCCAACATAAAATCACATGACAACAGTCAAAAAGATGGGTTACACCTGCTGTGCTTATGGTTGCTCTGAGCGATATAGTAAAGAAAGTTCTATGATTTTTCATGGGTAAGAAATGAATTAAATACCTAAGTCAATAAAGTTCAATTACTTAACCAGAAACTTGCAGCTATTGATATAAAAATATAGTAACTTAAGAAAAAAAAATGGAATGCATGTTCCAAATTCTTCGCAAATGTTCATCACATTATAAATCACAAAATGTAAACAACCCGATCATGCATGTATATAGCTCATAAGTAAACTTACCTGAAGAGTTTTCATTACATATGAGGCGCATTCACATAATACACCGAAAACACTGAAGTTCTGCAGCGTAAATTAGTAATCATAACAGCATTTTTACACAAAATTTGGAGTCTGATGATGACGTGCCCAATGTTTGAGCCATGGCGGCTTTGATGCAGCTATTGCCAATGCGCAGTCCATTAGTATATATGGTCGAAGTTCACACCCAAATTTTTTGCATAACGTCTAATGTCTAAAGTTTAAGTATGGTTTACTTCTAATGTTCAGTTCTTATCTTTTCACGTGTTATTATCATATTCAAGTATATTTACCACATTCAAGTTTCACTTTGAACATTAATATGCTGTTGAACCAGAAGCAATTCACGATTTTCACAGTAAAGTTTTCAGGTTTCACATTAAATTATAATATCCTAAAAAGGTAATTGAAAACCAAGAACTATGTACAATTATACACTGAATTACTTTTTTCATATTATTGTTTTAACCTTTTCCTGATTAGCCTATCTTTTTCTGCTTCCACCACAACTAATTTACTTTCAGTTTTCTTTATTTCAGCTGAACCTTGTATGATCAAGTTAGAGGCAACTGCTATTTCAACAGTATTTTGTTTTTCTACAGCTTTTCTCATTCTTTCTGTTCCCTCTTGAATTACTGCTAGGGAGGCTTCATTTATCTTTTTTAAGTCTATTTATTTCTGCATCATTTTCTTTTATTTTGTCATCAAACTCAGCTTTTCTTTTTTTCTCTAGCTGCTTTTCCTTATTTTCCCTCTCTTTCTGCTTCCTTTCTTTTACCTTTTTTGATTCTTCTTCCTTCAGCTTATCAACATATTCTTTATAAAATTTATGTGAATCACGAACACTATTTAACAAATTTCTTGTTATGGGAACTTTACTTACACATCCATAGTGTTTAATGGCCCCTTTAACTATTCTTAATGATGTTATAGTTGAGTCTTTTAAGTTAGCCTTGTCCTTCCTTAACAGAGCAGTGTTAACCGAAAATCCCCTTTCTGCATCAGCATTACCATGAGGTAAAACTAAAATTGACTTGATGAGTTTAGCAAGATTTGAGTATTTTTCTTTTCCACTAGAGTCTTTAATACTAAATATATTACGCCAGTAATGATCAATCCGCACTGGAATATGCCCTTCCTCTGAAAATTTCACTAGTTCATCTAGAGTTGGCTTATCACAATTTAAAAGTATCCACTCTTCTCTTACTCTATCAATTTGTTCCTCAGAAAGATGCAAAACACTTGAAATTCTGGTTATTTCCGAAAGTCCTTCAGTGACTGAAAGTAGAGTTGACTCTTTCTTTGGTTCCTTTACCTTTAAAACTTCTATGTCTCTTAGCTTTTGATTGCAGAATGGCAAATTTGACTTTAAATATTTTGTGGTTGCAATTAGTGATGATCTTACATCTAAGAGAAATAATTTCTGCCTGGTCTCTTGAACATTCCTGAGGAGATTTTTTGTCTTCATACCAACTTCTAACTCCCCTAGTTTTTTCCATGAATTTTTGTTTTCAAAATCTACATTCTTTAGGTCTTCTCCAAATTTCCCTGCAATAACATCATCTTGGATAAACTAAGCCATAACATTCCTCATTAAAGTATTTAAATCAGAATATAACTGGTGTATTTTTGGTTCTTCACTCTGATAACATAATGAAAACTTTTCAAAATTTTGGTGTGAAAATGAAATTAATGCTAAATAGCAAGGAGTTAGCTCATTTTTCAGGAAACAGTGAATTCTTTTATACCTTGCCGAATTGCATAGTTGTTTTTCAAATATTTTTTGAGATGGCAAGAAGTTTAAAAAATATTCTGTAATATTTAGCCATTGATCCAAGAGCCTCTGGGCTACAGAACCAACGGTTAACCATCTGTTGCTGACATGACGCAAAAGAAATTTGGCTGTGACCAATGTTATATCCTCGACAGATTCATAATCCTCTCGCCTTGCAGCACTACTCTTTAAAAAGTAATGCATATCAGTAGCAAATTCGTCAAAATCTATATTTAAGCTTGTCAAAAAATTTTTAAATGCATTACTAACAACATGCAGGTTGCAAAAACCTAGTTCCAAAGATTTCTGGCCTGTTTCTTGTTTTACAACTTCATTGAATTTGCGTAAAAAGCACTTATTTACATTTGGGCTGTCCATGGATACACAAATAATTCTGTTCAACAAAATATTGAAGGATGATAGCACATCAAGAATTTCTTTTAGCAAAATATCTGCTGTTGCATGACCCAGAAAAACGCTTGTTAGGTATCGGCAAGAAACTGAATTTATTTCTGAAGACCAGTACCTGAGATACACATCCAACTGCCGTTTCACTTGTGTATTTGTAGTTTCATCAAATGCTATAGTAACCTTTCCTGGGCTACTAGATGCAATGTCTTTTTCAAATCCTCTTCAAAATATTTTGACAATCCATGTGATATCACATAAGCAACTTTTTTCTTTAAGTTGCATTTTGGCTGCAATAGCAGAATCAGGAAACATTTCTTTGAAAAGTTCAACTGTTTCAGTGCATGAAACAAAAGGCATATTGTCCTAAGCAACTTTCATGGCTCATAATGCTTCGGCTTTAGCCAACTGTAAATCATGACTCAGTACTTCACTAATATTTGTTTTGGGCTGAAGATCCCATCCTCCAAAGGCTTTCAGGATGGACTTATTTTGAAATTTACTTTGAAATTTCTGCAAATGTTTTTTTCCTTTATGATGCGCTTTTACTTGTGAAAAGCCACTATTAGAAATGTTGAAAATTTCTGAACATAATATACACTTAGCAGAAAATATTGTTTCAGTTGCAGAACACCATTCTTTCAACTTCACTCCGTCCAATTCTTTGGCGAGCCACGCATCTTGAAATTTCGTTTTGGATTTAGGCATCTTAAACACTTGTATTACTAACCAGAAAATGAAAGGGAAGTACAAAAACACGTTCCAATATTGCAAAACCAGACAACTTCCCAAAATTTGGCTGCGAGGATGTCAGAAGATAGAAAAAAAAAAAAAAAAAAAAAAGCAGGTCACCACTAGAGAACTGAACCTGCACACAGCACAGAGAACACCATAAAAGACGCAAAACCAGAAACTATCATACGCATCTCACGCAAGTTCAGTCAAAGAGAGTCGGAGCCGAGATATATTGTGCATCGAAGGTCGCTGTCGCCGACGCACGATCGAAGGTCAATGATCACGTGCTCTACTGCCTGCCACGATAACACTCAGCTACCATCCCATCGTCATTACCGGAGGTTACGGAAGGAGACCACATGTTTCCTCTTTGCTTCCACCCACCTGCGGTTTACAATAACAAAACATCAGCAGAAAGTGGAGGTTCCACAAGGCATGTACAAAAATAAAGTACGATCTTCTGCGTGCCACGGAGTTCGTCTGCAAAGCGCAAACCAGGGGTGAAAATGACCCCTCCCCTTTTCCCTTAGATCTCTTGTTACTCTCGAAAACTGTCCGAAGGCAAAAAAGTGGAGCACCCGCCCCGAAGCAAGTGCATCTCGATGGCGTCATTTTCCCTCCCTTCAGCAGCACAGCATATAGGCTGTGTTTCTACAATAACAGGTCTTTTTACCTTACCGTAATGGTAAATTTATTGGCGTTAATAACGGTTGTATTTTTAATAAATAAGCTTACGAAATTTTTAGGAAGAATAACAAATTTTAGGTATAATTTTAGGAATTTAAGGAGGGTCACAAAATATTAGGAATTTTAGGAGGAATGCGATCCCTGCAAGGAAATTTCACCTGGCCGGAACTTATCATCGGGTCATTTTTTCCTTCGGGTTATCGTAACGCTGCTGATTGGAGAACCTTACGGAGTTAACATATTTACCGGCATATAAGTCGAGGTCATAAAACAGGAGAAGTATTAAAAAACATGAGGTCGACTTATACAGCAAGGATAAAATACCACCTGAAAAATTGTGTGTGAAAAATTTTATACATTGATTTTTCATATTATCAACACTCATTTTTATATAACATTAATAGTGTTCTCCCCCAGAATTTTTTTGGCAGTGGGCAACTAGAAATTTTAGCTGGGTAATGTCCCCCTCATCCCCCCCCCAAAGAAAAACAAACAAAAACCGAATGCTAAGTAAGCTTGAAGTGCTGAACACAACTGCACATTAAAAGTGCCAGTCGCTTGTTAAATCCAGCAGATGGCACATTTCTTTGAAGCTGAATTAATTTTGTCATTGTTTTGGATACAGTAATCGCATCGCGGTAAACATCCTACGTACGTATACAGAGTGAGGAGCTAAGGTGACCTTTGAAAACGGTGAGAAAGGTGACAAATTTTTTTAAAAAGGTAATTAAAAGAGACTTCTTGCCAATAGCACAAAACAACAAATACAGTTACAAAAAATATATTTTATTTTTATACTGCCCTGCCAAAAAAGGCCAGGTAAGATCATAATAAATTTCTTTATTATGATCCTGAATGGGGTATGGCTATTTTATTGTCATTATATGTATAATTTTACAGAAAAAAAAAATTGCACAAAATTCTGGAAATCTAATGATGTACAAATCTCTTCAATGTTCCAGAAAAACACTTCTGAAGAAAAAACTGTTTGGCTTACTGTTTTCTAGGCATCTTAGCAAAAAATGATGTAATCATACTTGATTTTCTTTTTTCAAGGTTCTTTTGAATGATTTCCACTTCAGTTTCTCTCACTCTTTCTTCCATTTGCATACATTTTACTCAATCGAGCATGCCTTCAGTTAATTTTGCTCCCTTTAAATAATTTTTCGAGTGCTTTCTTCAGTTTAGCCAAAGCTTTCAAAAATAGTTCTTCTCCTGCCTCCTTAGTTTGTAGGTTTTTTTTTTTTCTTGTCATTTAGAGCACATTTGATTGACTTTTTTTTTAATCTTTTCCATCTTTTTCATATCTTCTTCATAATCCGTTCTTTTTTGTTCTCCCTTTTGCTTTTCTTCTAATTCAACTTTCTTCCCCCCCCCCTCCTACATTCTTCCATAAAGGCAGTGCACTTTGAATGTGCTTGTTGTCCGTACTTAATGAGTTTTGGATTAATGGGCACAAAAAGAACATTAGGATATTGTTTCAAGACATCCCCCCACAGTCAGTACACTGTTTAAAACTATTTTGGTCATTGCTGATTTATCTTCTAATAGTAAAGAAGTGGGATTAAAAATGAACTTTCAGAAGACAAAAGTGATGTTCAATGCTTTTACAAGAAATGAAGATTTATCGATTGATGGAGAAAAGCTGGAGATAACAGACACGTACGTTTATCTTGGACAGCAGATATCAAGTGAGGGTCACATTGATGAAGAAATTAATCGGCGTACAAAACTTGCCTGGAGAGCTTTTGGAAGAAACAGCATAATTTTCAAGAGCAATATGCCATTATGTCTTAAAAGAAAAGTGTTTGATCAATGCATCCTTCCAGTGCTTACGTATGGTGCGGAGACGTGGACCTTAACTAAAAGAGACATACAAAGGCTGCAGACAACTCAAAGAAGCATGGAGAGGTGCATGCTTGGTGTAACCAGGAGAGATAAGAAGAGGAACTCGTGGATCCGAAAAATGACAAGAGTGGAAGACATCATGATCAGAGTTAAATCCCTGAAATGGCAATGGGCTGGACATACTGCCAGAAGGACAGATCATCGATGGACAGCCGAAATTTTAGATTGGATTCCAAGGGACAGGAAAAGACCCAGAAGAAGACCACATGGGAGATGGGTGGATGAAATTCGAAAGTATGCAGGGGTGACATGGAGGAGACTGGCACAAGACAGACCGTTGTGGAGGAAACTTGGGGAGACCTTCGTCCAGCAGTGGATTGATAATGGTTGACAATGATGATGATGATGATATGCTTAGAAATGAAAAATCATCTCTCTATGCCAGCCAGCATTTCCATGTAACAAAGTAAAAGCTGCCTTTATGACGTTTGCAACATTTGGAAACTTTAAATATTTTGATAATGAGTTCCTTTTTGAGATGTGTTCAGAGATGCCAACATCTGAAGGAAGTCATCAGTAGTCCACGTGCGCGGCGCCCGTAGTTTTTCCGTAGTGAGGTCAAGTCAAGTTCCCACATTAAAATTTGCAAGCATGACCATTTCCCACAGTACACTGCTACATTTTTAGCAACATGTTAATCTGGATCGGGGACAATACTTGGATAAATTTTGCAACATATCTAAGTCCCCTTAAAATGGGGGAAAAAAACTTGAGCAAATACACAAAAAATACATACCATTGCAACTCCAGCTTTTAATAAATATGTTATGTCATAAGTGTGTGATGCCACACACTTATGGTTATTCCTCTTGCTTTTTTAGAGTGAAAATGCCAATCGCAATCGTCTTTTCCACCGTGTGAGATTGAAAAATCAACAGCACATGGGGAACAAAACCCATGGTTTTCGGATACCCGAGACGATTTTTGACACTGAAATTCTTGCGAATAACTCTCCATGAATTTTTGACAACTTTTTTGCTTTTTAGATCCAAGAATATTAGTAGAGGCAGGTGGCCATTTACCCAACGCTATTGCAAGTAAATTTGTACACGACAAACACAATGGGAGCAAAGACCGACACACAGAACAATTAACTTTGAAAGGTTTCATAGCGTTATTATGCGGATAAATAGAAAATTAGCATTAAATGCTTATATGAAAAAAATAATCAAAAAGGTATTTTAAATTGCATAAATAAATCAATTCTGGAAAAAAAAAAGATAAAATAAAAAGGCAATGCAAATAAAATAAATTACAATAAAAATCCATGCAAAGTTTCATTAACACAATAGAAGTTCTTTGCTAAGATGCGGGGAAGTAAAATGTCACAACTTGAAACGCAAGTGAGTAACGAAAAAAAAAATTAAAACTGAAATTAAAAGATTCCCAACGAAGAATGATCTGGGGAAAACAATCTTTTAAAGAAGAAAGAAAGTTCTTGTGAATCTGACAAGATAAAATAAAACATCCCTACTGCGCTTTACAAATTTGTCAAAGTAACATAAACAATTAAGCTCTTTGCCGACCACAGCCACCAGCAGCGACAGCGAGGAGCGTGGGAAAGTAGGTCACAACTGGGCACACACCCAGCAGCTGCTAGACATTTTCTTTGGCTAGTTGCCAAAGACACAGGGAGAGATTTTTTCTTGCTCTGGGCAAATATACTGTGCGCTAAGAACAAACAAACAACTCCCATGGAGGTAACATAAACAGGCAATAACAACGTCCACACATCCTGGTAGCTCAGTTATGTGCTCTGCCATAAAAAAAAAACAACAACATTCAGGATTCCTTTGATCTGATGACTATTTGCTCAGAGCAGTTTTTTTTTTTCTGATATCCACCTGCCCCACACAGCAAGCATGTTTGGCCAGCCAAACATGCTTGCTTTGTGACCTTATCACAAAAATCACATTTGACTATGCTTGACTTTTTTTTTAAATAATTAAAAAAAAAATAAAGTTTTCCAGAAATTTCCGAGATTTTTGGGAAAATCCGTAGTTTTTCACACCTTCTCCGTAGGTCCGTAGTACGAACATGATATCCGTAGTACTTGGCATCTCTGTGTGTTGTTGCCAGTAATCATCAATAGTTTTCTTTTCAAATGTTGTATCATCTTTTTCCAGTTGCAAAATTTTCCACTGATCTAAAAAATAATCCAGTTGAACATGAAATGGCATAATTTTTGCAACTTTCAACATTTATCTGCAGCTTCTATCATTCATTCTTTCTTTTGGGTCTAAAAATCTAAAATTTTTAAGTAATCCATTTGATAAGCAAGTTTTTTCCATCACATGCTTACAAGCAGTAATATAGCGCTTTTGAGCTTCCTTCAGAAACAACAACTTATCACTTTCTTTCAGTTCAGAAAGCTCGTTCATCTGTGACCTTTTCATTAATGACAAGTTCTTCAAAAGGAAGCAGATTACCAACTGTAAATAGTTCATCAACATCAACTTTAGAGAAATGAGTGATTATTCTAATGACAGCAGTCTTCAAAACACGAGCCATGAAGGTCTGAAGAACATTCCCTATTTCTTCATGCAATTTGTGGATCGTGGGTGCTTGGCACCGAAAACATTGAATGAACTTCATGAATAGTTCTGCTGATGAAATAATGAAATAAGTTCAGCTTTTATTGAAGGTTTATTTAAGGCACTCACAACAGCCTTGTAGGATCTAGATTGAAGAGCAGCAGAATTTTTTCTCAGAGGCATGTGCTTAAGGAAGTAGAACTGAATAATGTCCCACTGCTCCAAAATCGTGTTGGCTGAAGGCTCCAAGGTAAGCCACCTTGTTGTGCGTGTTTCAAAAAATCTGTGGTGTGGAACATTATATTTAGATTGGATTTCTTCAAACTCTTTCCAATGGGGCAGGCCAACCATCAAAATAATGGTAAATGCTGATCAGCAGCTTAAAGACTTCTTCACGTAAACACTCCAATGATTTTACACATGCATTGTGCATTTTGTGGATGCTGCGGGTACCTACGTTTATAAAACTTTTCCCTCGTGTCTCCTGGACATTACTATTGAAAATCCTAAACACTTTTTTATATTAACATTAGGTTCATCTGATCCAAGCATTAGGCATCTGTTTTGTGGTAAATTGGCCTCAGAAAGTGCTTCACATAGTTTTTCATGCAATGTTTCACCATCTGCTTTACCTAAAGAAGAAAGTTCTGAGGTGCCGTGTCGTTATGGCACATTTGCTTTCTGACCAAAATGTGATGGTTGTTTGCAGCTCCTTCTTTACGCTTTCCAACCGTTGGTTGAAGAAGCGTATATGCTCCAGCTTTGTCCGTTCGTCCGTTCGCACGATAACTGGCGTAAAAATGGTTCGATTTCGATGAAATTTTAGTATGTGGTAGGAGACCACCTGGGGACGAACCCTATTGAAAATGGGACAAATGGGGTCAAAGGTCACGACGTAGGAGCGGGATCCATTCCATTGCACTTATGCGTCATAACTTGCGTAAATATGGTTCGATTTCAATGAAATTTTACTATGTGGTAGGGGACCGCCTGGAGACGAACCCTATTCAAAATGGGTGTATTGGGGTCAAAGGTCAGGACATAAGAGCGGGATGCATTCCATTGCCCTTATGCATCATAACATGTGTAAAAATGTTTCGATTTCAATGAAATTTCAGTATGTGGTAGGGGACCACCTGGGGACGAACCCTATTGAAAATGGATGAAATGGGGTTGAAGGTCAGGACATAGGATTGTGATCCATTCCATCGCCCTTATCCGATATTATTAAGGTGGACGTCTAGTTTTCTTGCTTCCTATACTTCCAATGGAAAAACTTTTGTACACATTTCCTTCACAATTAATGTGTTCCCAAGGATGAAAATTTGAACATCGATTAAAATAACTTCATATTATAACTTGGAATACTTAATATTTCCTAAAACATAACCATAATTTTATTAAAAATCAATAACTTTTCCTCTGGTAGTGTTGAAAACCGAAGAAGCATGGCGCAACCTGTACTTTGATGACGTCAGTAGACAAACAAATGTTGGATTGCATAAGTATGGTTATGTTTTAGAAAATATTAGGTATTCTAAGTTATAAAATGAAGCTATTTTAATCGATGTTCAAATTTTCATCCTTGTGAACGCATTAATTGTGCAGAAAAAAGATGGCGCGATCTGTATTTTCATGACATTAGTAGACAAACAAATGTTGGATTGCATAATTATGGTTATGTTTTAGGAAATATTAAGTATTTAAAGTTATAAAATGAAGATATTTTAATCGATGTTCAAATTTTCATCCTTGGGAACGCATTAATTGGGAAGAAAATGTGTACAGAAATGTTTCCTTCGAACTACAGGAAGCAAAATTACTTGACGTTCACCTTAAAGGAGCAATTCTTGTATGTATGTAAATTTTATTCTGAAAACGGCTCTAAGGATTTTGATGAAAGTCATTAACCTACCGTTTTCTGGTACTAGAAATCAATTTAGCTTGATCTTGACTTTAGGAAAATTCGTTTAGTGGGTTAAATAACCACCCCGAATTACCACGTTTTTAGTGTACTGTCATGGCGTCGAGCAATTAGATGTTGGCGCGTGGTCACGCCATCTGTCTCATTACGTCACGCGTTGTGTGTGGATCCTATTAAAGTTTTATGACGTCACACTCTTGCGAGCAGATGGTCGTGATTCCCATATGCCTCATTACGTCACGCGTTTATGTTCGTCCACACAATAACTCGCATAAAAATTGTTTGATTTCGATGAAATTTTAGTATGTGGTAGGGGAACACCTGGTAAAGAACCCTATTGAAAGTGAACGAAATGGGGCCAAAGGTCAGGACATAGGAGTGGGATCCATTCCACTGCTCTTATGCATCATAACTAATGTAAAAATGGTTCAATTTCGATTAAATTTTAGTATGTGGTAGGGGACCACCTGGGGACAAACCCTATTGAAAATTGGTAAAATGGGGGTCAAAGGTCAGGACATAGGAGCAGAATCACTTCCATCGCCATTATGCATCATAACTTACGTAAAAATGTTTCGATTTGGATGAAATGTTAGTATGTTGTAGGGACCTGCCTGGGGACGAATCCTATTGGAAATGGGATCAAAGGTTAGGGCACAGAAGCGGGATCTATTCCATAGCCCTTATGCATCATAACTTATGTAAAATTGCTTCGATTGCGACAAAACTTTATCATGTTATTTCGGAGGTATACTGAACCAGTTCTGTTGAATATTGTCGAAATTGGATCAAAGGTCAGGGCACAGGAGTGAGATTTATTCCATAGCCATTTTCCTCATAACTTGAGTAATAACTTGAGTAATGATTTCTAGTATGTTGGAAAGCGTAACATAATCAATGCATTGCATGATTTTACTAACTTGTTATCTTTAACATTAGTTGTTTCATCATAACTCAAAGTGTAGTATGATGAACATGCTTCCTCTAACGTAAGTTCCCGGAAATAAGGAGCCGCTTTGTACTTACAGCGTGAAGTAAAGTTGGATGGCATATAACGCCATGTCACTGGATGTGCAGTGGCATATGCTGCCTTGCCCGTAAACATGCCACTTATGAGGCCTTCCTACAATTATAAGGGGAAGTATACGAGAACAGAAATAACTACATTCACACAGCTGTACTATGTAACTACATTCACATAGTTGTAGGCATACTTACAATAATAGGAGCTCTTTGGCCAAACCTGGCTTTTGTGCCAGTAAAATCAACTAACTTACAATAATAATCTTTCAACTTTCAGCATCTTCTTTTGAAACTATACCGTTAAATTGTACATTTCCCCCTCTATGGTCAAAAAGGTTTGAAAAGGTGATAAAAGCTGAAAAAAGTGACTAATTTAAAAAAAGGTGAGAAAGGTGACTGGCTCCTTACCCTGCATATGTGAATTTTTTTTATTTCACCAGCATGCGGCACTGGGGTTTGTAGTGCGGGAGTTGTTTGACATTCATCACCCAGCAGCCCGTCCCTGCGTAAGACAATCTATCCATTGTTCACACCCAAAATCACCCTTCCCCTTTCTGCCATCCATCTCCCCCAGTTCACTAAAACACTTGAATGAAAGCCCCCACCCCACCCCCTCATGTTGAACTCCTAGCAGTTAACAGAACTAAGTCATCATGGATCCTCAGTACGGAGACTGCGCGGGAGATGTAAGATTCATCGTCTGATTTCTATCCACATAAAAATAAGGGCGGTGCGCAGGTGATTTTAATGAAGGGATATGTTTGGCAAAACAGAGAAGGAGGGGGTTTAAACTTATACTACGAATATAGCTGAAATCCAACATTTTTGCTCTAAAAGTTCACATCGGTTTATACGCCGGTAAATATGGTAATAATACGGGGGGGGGGGACTCCTCTTTTTTTTTTTTTTTTGCTTAATGCTCAATTAAGAGGATTTTATGTATTTTATGGTTTATGACTCGATTTCCGGGGCAAAAGATGAACTTCGCGGAGCTTAAGTGTTTTTCCAGAAAAACTCCGCAAAATTCGGAGCAGTTGGCAAACCCTGTTTACATTAATACAACTGTGTTATGCAAGCACTAACAGTAATGCAACTGTGTTATGAAAAGAAAAGATGACGGGCAATATTAGTAATATTGAATTAGGAACTATAAGAACATGGCAGGTGCTACAAAATGGAAGGAGTGGTTGAAAGAGCAGTAAGATCAAAATACAAATTGTTTCCTTACCAGCTTTATAGAATTCACTTTGTGAGATGAAACCATGGCTAAAATTTCAGATGTGCAGTTAAACTTAAGACTTGTTGCTTCAGTTGTCAAATTCATCAGTGTTTTCAAGGGCTGAGGATCTGATGATGACAGCAAGTTTGGCATCTCATAAATATTCACCACTCCACAATCAGATCTGATTTCATAAAGAGAAAAAAATTCAACTAATTTCAAGTATAAGATACACAAATTGATACTTTAAGTGTAATAAAATCTTTATAGACAGGATAAGACTTGTATTTCTTGCGACTTTTTTTAATTTGAGACTTTGTACTCAATAAAAGCTTCACAACAACTTTTACTTTTCAAATAATTTGCTCTCATGACTGTGAATTTCCTGGAGTAATGTTACTTGAACTTTTAAAAGACTATACTACACCATTCATGTCATCACAAATATCCAGATTATACGTCAAAAGCAGAACAAATGGGTAATGAATATTTTATGTGTTTCTGCTCCTTTAAAACCACATTGGTAGCCCATTAGAGCCATGTTAAAGCTCCTTAAAGTTATATTATTTATAATGCTGCAAACAGTTTTGATACAGTTGCTATACAACACAATAGAAATCATTTTAAAACATAATAAATTTTGCCAGCAAGCTTTTATTTTCCATCTTTGTATTCACTGCTGAACTCTTTTGTCCCCACAGTGATAGGAAATCCCTGCAATGTTACAACAGGGGAAAGAGTATATGCATTTTTAATAAAAAAATTACTCTCTCCCCCAATTTATCAACATGCTTATTATGTGAATGCTTTGTTGCTAACACAGTGATGCACCTACATTCCTCATACATAGATGCCAACCTCTAAAAGTAGTTTTCAGTAACCAACATGTTCATTTTTCAGTAATTTTCAGTAACAAATTTTTTTTTCAGTAATTTTCAGTAACAAATTTTTTTTTTCAGTAATTTTCAGTAATCCAATCTACAGCAGCAAATTTGTGTATTTAACACTGCAACAAATTTTAATCTGTCAGAACTATTAACAAAATAATAATAAAATAATAATACAACAAAAAATAATTTGCTAGTGGGAAAATTTAAAATATTGTCTACCAGAAAAACATAATAAATTACCTCCAGACATGAAGAAAAATTATTCCTTGGAATGCTGGCCAAATTATTATGATAAACTGGCTGTAGTTGCCAGTTTGGCCTTCCTTTGTTCAATTTGCGAAAACTTCTTCTGATAGCATAGTTCACTGTGTGCAATGCTGTTTATTTTTTCTACTAATAAAGAAGACAGCACATGAGTACTTAAATTAGGTCAGAATTCATTCATGGGTTTTTTTCCACAATACTGAAAATTCTTTCTGTACTTGCATTGCTATGAGGGACTATTAAAATCATTTTCATATTTTTGCTTAATGATTCATACTTCAACTGGCCACTTTCATTTTTCATTAAAGAAATTCTGTGCCACTCTTCATCCATTCTCCCAGAAGTAACAGCACAGTTAAAATTTTCAAACTGGTAGTGAGCAAATTCAGATTCCACCTTGTCAGATTCTTCTGGTTTAAAAACTGGAAACAGGGAACACATATATTTGACTGATGCAAAAAGAAACACTTTGCCTTAATGCTACATCTGCAATTTCAGCATGACTCAGAAATTCATCATTAAGTGGAAATTTTCTTAAAATGTAATTGCAGCCTGCCTTGTAAAATTCCCTTACCTCAGAATAAAAAATAGCCACTGTGTCTTCACTCAGATCCGCAGTTGTGCCTATATAAGATCTCACTTTTGACCCAATTACGAGATCACAGTTTTCTTTTTGATTTCTCCTTCTTTCAAAATTTCCATCTGCAAGAGATGTTGCTGTCACATCAAATGCTGATGGCTTGATAAATCGTACAAGCAATTCAGATAACAGACTATGAAGTTTTCTTTTTAATACATGCACAAGCGGAGCTTCCTGCTGCAAGAACACGTTAACAGATGTAAACAAAGGAAGAGTAGCAGATAAAAAAAGACAATAAAGTTTAGATGAAGGATTTCCAATCATACTTGCAAGGTTCTTATACTGTGAATTAGCTTCTTCATGTCACTGAAATAATGTTCTAGAGCCTCCCACTGTTCTAAAATTCTGTCAATGGATTTCAAAAGTGATAACCAGCGAGTATTTATGGGTACATGCTTTAGAATTTTGTTTGGTTTAGTACCATAAACAGCTTGACTAAGTTTTAGATTGTGTTTCCTCTTTGAGCTTTTCTCCAAAAAAAGTACAACTGTATCAGAAACTGCTCAACATTAAATCCTTTCAGTTGAGTAGCAGATTTCTGTGCAGCTAAATTTACTAAATGGCATGAACATCACTGCACTATGATTGCAGGCTGCACCTTCTTTATGTGAGCAACACCTTTTACTTGACCTATCATAGTATTAGCATTGTCACAGGAAAATGACACACAGTTGCTCCACGAGATATATTTTTTAACAAACTCATTGTTCAAAACGTTGATATTCTTTCACCTGTATTATTACTTGATTCAACCAATGATAACAAAACAGTTGAATTTTCCCCTATTTTTCGTCAAAATATGTTATTGTAATGAGATACAGTTTATTTGCTTGAGCATCATTACTTCCGTCCGTAGATAGAGAAAAAGGATTTTTTTAAACTTCAGATACGATGTTACTTGTAGAAACACTGGCCATGTGCTGAATTAGTGCAGTAGCCTTGGTTCTTCCACACGAATATTTTTTTGCGATCGCTGAATCGGGAAACATGGCTTGAAATAACGGTTTTTTAAGCCTTCAGTTTTCCAACATTTTCAAGCTGAATTGACTTCAGTTTTTGGAAATTTATCCAACATTTTCAAGCTGAAATACAAATATTTATGGAATAAAATGATATCTAACAATACTGGGTAGAGGAAACATCGGCGAGAAAAAAAAAATTACAATTACCAGAGAAATCTTACCTCCGTCTACTTTCCGTTTTCAAAGGATGAAATTCCGAAATTTCGTCCTGTGACGGAGAAAACGACCCCCCCCCCCGCCCTCCAATCCTCCCAAAATTTAAGTTCAGTTATGCATCGAATTAGTACATGGTCCAAATGATAACAAATAAAGACAGAATTCCTCGAATCAGCGTGAGAATCTCGCCGCCGAAGATTACGGAGAAATTTTCGGGCGGCCTAACTTCTGTTTTCGGAAATCGTTGCCTACAATTTCAAGCTGAAATTATGCAATGAAATTATATTTAACAGTACTGAACAGAAGCATCATCGCGAGAGAAAAAAATACGATTACGGAAAAAATCTGCACTTCGTTTAACTTCCGTTTCCGAACGTTTAAAAAGACAAAATAACGTCCCCAGACGGAATACGACCCCCCCCCAACTAATATCCCGAAAATTTCTTCACTTTTGCATCGATCTCGATGAAAATGACAAAAAAAAAAAAAAAAAAACGGAGGGGACTCCGAATCCGCTGAAGAATCTCATGTACGAATTAACCACTGAATCGATTTCGAATGTCGTAAGATAACCGGTAAATTTTAACTTTTGGCGCAAAATTGGCGCCGATTTTGTCGAAATGGCGATTTTTTTAGCAGAATGGCGTAAGGACAACGTTTTGATGTGGGCTGGCGCAATTGGCGCAGGTCTGGCAGCCCTGAATTAGCATTTTAATTTTTTCCCCCAGAAAAACTTGAAGAACCAACAAAAATTTTTAAGTTGATGAAAATGTGCTTTCTATCTCAGAAAATTAAATCAAATGGCGATTTTCCGTAATTTCAGCGGCATTTCCGTACTTCCGTAACAGCAACCAAAAATCCGTAAAATTACGGAAAATCCGTACTAGTTGGCATCTATGCTCATAAGTAAAACAGCATAACAAAATACACCGCCATTGAAGAAAAGATATAAGTCAAGCTGGCATTACAACACAGACAAAAGAGACAGAATAATGTGGCCTTATAAGAAACTGATTTTATAAAACTAAAGAAATTTGACATGTGTCTTGTGCCACCTCAACATATTCACCTCAGTTGCCCTTACCACATTTAACCAATAACCTACTTTCTGTCTGTGTACCACCACAGCACATTCACCTAATAATGAAGTTATTAAAAATATTTAATTATGTCAGAGTATGAAAGCACATCACTTTATTACACTAGAGACTTGATAATTCAAGGCTGAAGGGACTGCGCTGATGCCAGATAATCAAAATCAGATGAAAGAAATTCCTGAAATCAGAAAATATGTACCAATTTTCATGTGAAATATCATTAAAGAGCTCCACCACCTACTTTCCCAACATCTAGGGTAAACATGTCGGCCTACACAGCGAAACTGTGATGCAATTATATCAAGTATTACACATTTTCAAAATGATTATGTAAATTTTTTCTCATGGGCCTCATGTAAAACAGATGCCCGTCTAATCAAGATGGAATTCTAACTAGATTCCATTAAAATATAAACATATTAATTCACATTTACTGTACTGTTGTTACGCCAGAATGTCTACAGCAATCCTAATTTTTGCTAAACAATCATTAGACTTTTTTTGTGATAATGCATGAGATTATGTTTCATTGTTTTATTTCCATGTTCCATTTTATAGTGAAAAAAAAAAGTAAATGATAAGCAAATGTACCTGGTGTACTATATGCTGTGGAGGAAATATATAAAGGTTTTTACGAATAAATTAGAAATGCATTTTATGCATTCATTTTTTGAAGCTCAATGGATTGCATGGTAATCTATACATAGTATAAAATAAAGTACCCGGTAGGCATCTGTCAGTTTGTTCGGGCTAATTTCGAGAATCGCTGGATGGATTTTGATGCGGTTTTTACCACTCGATAGAGCATTTGTCGGGGAAGGTTTAAGTGTATGAAACATTAATCTATGACAAAAGGGAGCCAAATAGTAATGAGTTTAGTGATAAGTCAAAGAAAAAACCGCCGTTTGCATTCTTTCGTGGCTTCCACTGCTGCGCGGCGACCAGTTTACGAAACTTTTTCGCTCATTGGGAAAAAGACACTAGGCGCATGTGCAGCAGCCATTAAAAAGACGTGAGGCGCATGCACGGTGGCAGGTGTGACAGCATGTAAGGCTACAGACTAAAAGAGTAATTACATCAAAGAATACAAAGATTCACGTGAAGTACGCCAACTCTCGTAGCGATAACGTAAAACAGGCGACAACACCACCACCACAACTTAAGAGTCCATATGCTCTGCCGGAAAGCAAACATTCAGGAGCAAAACACGTTAGGGGGACTACAGCAGTGAAGCTTTTCTTTGATCCATGATGGTTTCCTTTCTCCTTCGATCTGATGACTATTTGCATAGAGCAGTTTTCTTGTTTTTGTTTTTTGTTGTTTCTGTTTTCTTATATACTGCCCGTCCCTTATTTTGATGATAAAAATATGCAATAACATTAGTATTACTATTTAAATTAAATTTTAGCAAATATTATAGTTAGGCCTAAGGATCCATACAAAATGCAGACAATCTCTAACATATAATAATGGCTTACATATATAAAGAGCCTGTTTAAAACTACCCTCTCTGTAGATTCTTTATCTCAAAGACTAGTCTTGTGACGATTGTATATAGATTAAGATAATACAACGTAGTTGTCACAAATGTTTATTTATTTTTTATTTTTTTTTCAAGCCAACCATGGTTTTGCTGGGTATTGACCTAGCTTCATCAGGACGAATGGCACGTAAATATTAAAATTGTGTATGACATCATAAATGTTGTTTACAGGCACGTGTTTCGGTAAGATGCTTCCATGCGTTTGACAGAAATGGCGTGGATGCCATGTCATTAACAAGTTGCGAAGACTTCTGATATCTATGGAAAGCTTCCAAAATATCAAGTTTGGTGGTTGAATCTGGCTTGTCAATAAGTTTTGCTTCTTCAAAGAGAAATTTGTGGTCCTTTTCATAACAGTGTTTAGCCATCGATGACTTCTTTAGGTCACAATTCCGAATGTAGGTCTTGTGCTCCTTCAATCGAAAACGCAAGGCTCTACTGGTCTGTCCTATGTACGATTTTCCTATGTATGGTTTCCGGAATTTTGTTAGAGTCTCTTATATATAAGTCCATTATAGACAAGGCTTTAACAAAATTCCGGAAACCGAAGCCCATCTCCACATTGACTCCTGTGATGCGCCGCCCATTGCAAGAGAATTTTGCCATTATTCCATTTTCCCATGACATTGCCTTCAAAATTACAAAAATTCTCAAAACCTTTAATTTTAAGGTGATTTTTAAACCTATAAACAAAGTGAGATTTTTAGGATCAAAGGACTATGTTGAAGACAAAAACTAGTGGGGAATTTATCAAATTCCATGTGAATGTGGCGCTTCGTACATAGGACAGACCCGTAGAGCCTTGCGTTTTCGATTGAAGGAGCACAAGACCTACATTCGGAATTGTGACCTAAAGAAGTCATCGATGGCTAAACACTGTTACGAAAAGGACCACAAATTTCTCTTTGAAGAAGCAAAACTTATTGACAAGCCGGATTCAACCACCAAACTTGATATTTTGGAAGCTTTACATATATATCAGAAGTCTTCGCAACTTGTTAATGACATGGCATCCACGCCATTTCTATCAAACGCGTGGAAGCATCTAACCAAAACACGTAACTGTAAACACCATTTATGATGTCATATACAATTTGAATATTTACGTGCCATTTGTCCTGATGAAGCTAGGTCAATACCCAGCGAAACCATGGTCTGCTTGAAAAAAAAATAAATAAATAAATAAATAAACATGTGTGACAACTACGTTGTATTATCTTAATCAATATACCCTCTCTGTATTCTCCAAACCCCTCTGTGTCTACCCTCTATCTTTCTCCTTTCTGTCACTGATTACTCGAATTGCTTTTATAAAATTTTCTATAAGTGGCTACTTTTTAGCATAAAAATGTAGCTGCTTATACATACACTGATTCATTGTGCATGTATTTTTATTGTGCCCACTAGTGAATTTAATATGATTAGATTACTTAATTATTATTTTTTTCCTGTTATCTGGGGTATATGGAAATGAAGAAGGAAGAAATGTAGTCCCAAACCACGAACAACGAGTGTTTCTGGCTGCAGCATTGTTCAAGTTCAAACACTCCATTTCGTCTATGAAAGAACAAGATGCTTGCAAAATGTTTGGGTCCGGGGGTGGGGGGGGGGGGGGATGATAGCCTTGAGTTCCATAAGAAACAAAACCAATGGGAGAGGAGTTTTATGGATCATATATACAATTTTCTTTCCTTATACATACAATTTTCTTTCCATCTGTACATAAAACCCATCTTTAAAAATATAAAAATATTGACCACAGGGGGGGAGGGGGTGTCAAATTGATTTTAAATCAGCATAATTTTTGTATTGAAATTTATACCAAACAAGTTATTATGTATTCAGGTTTTTGTTTATCATCCTGCAGATCCTTATTCATTGTAATTTTGTTTTTCTTCCTTTATTTGTGTCTATTAGTAATAAGAAGTTTCAACTTCTGTTCTGAAAGAGAACTATTGATTTACAACAGTCAATCTACTTACAAGTAAGTAATGAACAATTCTGCACTCTTAACTTTTGTTCATAACTAATCACTTATATCAAGCTCAAAATATCTTTGAATCAGGAGTGACATAAAAATGGCAAAGTAAGTGCTTTTAAAAATGCACAGTTAGAAAGTCTAAACCACAACAATTTATTGCAATGCCATTTGTTAAATAACTACCACACAAAATGTAGAATTTGTGGCAAAAGTTTTAATATTGCATTAATGGTAGTTTGGATTAAAAAGCTATATGGAAAGTAAAAAATGCAATAAATTATTTCAGAAAATGCAATCATTAAACTACACCCCCCCCCCCCCAACAAAAGTTCTGAACTGACTATCTTGCAGAAACCTGCAGTTATTTCACCTCAAGTTAAATTCAAATGTTTTGAAGCATGCCATGTTGGATTCATATTATTTGGACACTTAAATATATTAAAAACCATTATTCACATAAATAAATGAAAACATGGGATTTTTTTTAAACACATGTTTTCAGATATATGAGGTCTGATCAAATAATATCCGACCATATTTTTTATTGAGGCAAACTTTAGCAGCGCGCGAACGGAACTAGCGTGCCATTTGACCTTGAACCCTATGAACATGTGTGATTTTTTCTGCGACTGTTCTGTCCTTCAGTCGCTGTCAGGCAGTTGTGATAATAGTACGTGTACAGTGTGTTCATCGCATCCGTGTTTGGAGTGAAATGGTGGAACGTGTTGATCAAAGGATCTGCATTAAATTTTGCCAGAAACTTGGTGATACGCAATTGGAGACAATTGAAAAGATAAAGATAGCTTTTGGTAATGAAGCTATGGGTCTTACACAGATTAAAGAGTGGCATCATCATTTTAAAGACAGCCGAACATCAGTCGAGAGTTACGAACGTTCTCGCAGGCCTTCAACCAGCAGAAATCCCCAAAAAATCGAGGAAGTATGCCGAATAGTGATAGAAGACCATAGAGTAACAATTAGAGATTGAGAGCGAAGTAGGAATTTCATTTGGTACAGCTCAAGCAATTCTGACTGAAGATCTTCGCATGCAACATGTTGCGGCAAAATGTTTTACAAAACTCCTCACTAATGATCAGAAGGAAAAACGTCTGCAAGCAAGTTGCGTGTGACATGCTGGAATGTGTCAATGCTGGCCCTGATTTTATGAAAACAAAATCATAACTGGGGATGAGTCCTGGGTCTACGGTTACAAAGGTACAGTCATCTCAATGGAAAACGCCCGAGTCTCCACGGCCAAAGAAGGCACGCCAATCACGAAGTCATGTGAAGGTCATGGTGACCATTTTCTTCGATTACCAGGGTGTAGTACATCATGAGTATGCTCCACAAGGACAGACCATCAACAAAGAGTACTGCCCGTCTGTTCTTCGCCATCTACGAGATGCTGTCAGGCGCAAGAGAACTGAACTCTGGCAGAGTGGAGACTGGTTGATCCATCATGATAATGCTCCAGCCCACGCATCACACCTTATCCAGAACTTTCTAGCAAAAGACATCATTACACAGGTTCAGCAGCCTGTCTACTCCCCAGACATGGCACCATGTGACTTTTGGCTATTTCCCAGACTCAAGATGCCACTCAAAGGAAAGAGATTTCAAGATGCAGAAGACATCAAGAGGAATGTGATGAAGCATATCATGAACATTCAAAAAAAGGACTTTGAAAATTTTTTCCAACAGTGGCAACACTGCTGGGAGAAGTTTGTAAACTCAGAAGTTTGACGATTATGGGCAAAACACGTAACAATATTAACAAATAAAGGTAACTTGATCACGCTAGTTATGTTAACTGAAAACTTTTACAAAAAAGTTCGTAAGTTGGAAGCTTTTGACCTTAACTTATCTTAGGTCTTCATCACGCCAATGGAGGACTAAGATTGTTGCCAGATTCTACATTTGAATTTTTCCTATTTTTGTTGCCAAAACTTAGAATTGATCTCCAGATCAACGGAATGTAGAGAGGAGATTCGGAGTTGCAAGTCATTGAATTGAAAATAATTTCTATGCTTTCACGGTAACGGAGGGCAAAACGATTGTCAAAAGAAGCAATTCGTTTTGCTTCGTTCCAGTGGGGAACTGCAGATGTGTCTTCCATTGTCAAAATAGACAAGGCAGTATTGGGATTGGCTTTCGAAACATCTTTTCTATGTTCTAAAATTCTATGGCTAATGCTCCTGTATGTGCTTCCAATGTATAAGTTATCCCCAGTAGAAGAAGAGATAGGAATGCAGTAAACTCCTGGGAGGTTCAGGCTTTCAACTTTGTCCCTATCCCTTTGTAGAAGTTTCAAGATGTTTGGGGTAGATTTAATGGCAAGATGGTAACCAAAACTTCTAAAAAGAATCTGTAACTTATAAGCATAGGAAGGATGGTAAGGAACAGAACCACAGAATTTCAGGTCTTCTTTCTTGTGAGGAAGGAGGCATTCGATTTTCGAATGGTTTTCATATTTCTTTATGAGGGAGTTGACTGTAACAGCAGGGAAACCATGAGAGAGGGCTATTGTAGAAATTTTGGAGAGTTCTTCTTGAAGAGAGAGTTGGTTGTTGCAAATGATATGAGCCCTGTGATGTAGGACTTCAATGCTGCAAGCTTGTAGAGATGCAGGGTGCAAGATTTGTAGGGAATGATGTTAGTGGTCGCAGAAGGTTTTCGATAGACGGAACGAGTAATGGAGAGATCAGCGTTTCTGCAGATAGATACATCCAGGAAATCAATTTTGTGATTTACTTCCTTACAGTCAACTCCCTCATAAAGAAATATGAAAACCATTCGAAAATCGAATGCCTCTTTCCTCACAAGAAAGAAGACCTGAAATTCTGTGGTTCTGTTCCTTACCATCCTTCCTATGCTTATAAGTTACAGATTCTTTTAAGAAGTTTTGGTTACCATCTTGCCATTAAATCTACCCCAAACATCTTGAAACTTCTACAAAGGGATAGGGACAAAGTTAAAAGCCTGAACCTCCCAGGAGTTTACTGCATTCCTATCTCTTCTTCTACTGGGGATAACTTATACATTGGAAGCACATACAGGAGCATTAGCCATAGAATTTTAGAACATAGAAAAGATGTTTCGAAAGCCAATCTCAATACTGCCTTGTCTATTTTGACAATGGAAGACACATCTGCAGTTCCCCACTGGAACGAAGCAAAACGAATTGCTTCTTTTGACAATCGTTTTGCCCTCCGTTACCGTGAAAGCATAGAAATTATTTTCAATTCAATGACTTGCAACTCCGAATCTCCTCTCTACATTCCGTTGATCTGGAGATCAATTCTAAGTTTTGGCAACAAAAATAGGAAAAATTCAAATGTAGAATCTGGCAACAATCTTAGTCCTCCATTGGCGTGATGAAGACCTAAGATAAGGTCGAAAGCTTCCAACTTACAAACTTTTTGTAAAAGTTTTCAGTTAACGTAACTAGCGTGATCAAGTTACCTTTATTTGTAAACTCAGAAGGTTCCTATTTTGAAGAAGATTCATAATTGAGCTAAATATGTGAGCTAGATTTTTTTTTCCTGGCCTAAGGTCGGGTACTTTTGATCAGACCTCGTAGCTCCATTACTTTCCTTCTCCTCCTCTTCTTCTTATTTTATGTTTACCCATCCTTAATTTTATGATCACCGGTTCCAGGGAAGGGAGACAACCAATGTTGTAAGGCAAGTACACCACTTATGCCTCGTGTGAAACTTAAACTTGGGTCCATCTGAAACCAATGATCAGAAACCTGTGCATTATACCGCTTGGCACCGTGGCAGTGCTTCCCTGCTTCTAATCTATGTTTGCAGGTGATGAAAAGAAATTGGCATATTATGTGGCTCTTGGGATCGTTCAATATTTAAAAGGACATGTAATAAGATCTGTCCAAAAAACAGCATGATATTTTTCTGTCTGACAGAAGTTACAATGAAATGAGATGTGGGGTGGGTGGGGGCTGGAAATTCACATAATGTTTTGATTGACCAATGTTAAAATTCTTGAAAAAGTCTTTCTACTCAACAGTGTGTGAACTACATTTTTTGATGGGGGGAAGGGGGGGAAGATAATATTTTCATATTTAGTTTAACAGCAATAATAACAACTTCAATTCACTCTGTAAATCCAATTTCCTTTTTATTTGTCCCATTATATTTCCATTTTTTACCCTCAGGATCAAAATGAGTAACCAAGGACACAAAAAGTTTGGATTCATCTCTTTGAAAACAAACTCGGAAAGAAAAAAATAGTTAAAATGTTAGAAGAAAGGACAATTAATCTACATTAAATTCAGTAAGGATTTTTAAAGACAGGAACTGATAATGCACCAGCTCCATTATGTGTTGTACATAGAGAAACATTAAAAAATAGGGTAGATGAAAGAATATTCAATATTTCATTGCTTTTCAGAACTTATAGTTAAAAGAGGATGGGGCATTAATAATATTGCCACGCCTATTTCTAAACATTCAGATGAACTGCAAATGGAGTTCAATAAATATTTTCACCTGACGATGACCCAAGAATTGTTTTTTTTTGGTGGGTACCAGACTCATTTGTTCATTATGAATGTTATACAAACTATCACTTGCAGTATCAAAGCAAGAAAACCTGATTGAGTTAGCAATTGATCCTACGTTGGAAGCATCTTTCCCTTTCTGGTTTAAAGTTAAAAAAGAATATGGACAACTTAGTGAAAATACTGTTAAAAACCTTATACTATATTTCCTTTCATATATCTTCACAAGATAGGTTTCCCTTCCATGTGCAACTGATATGCTTGTCCCTGAAGTATTTTTATTAATGTGAAACCTGATGTTTTCACATTTATGCAATAAAATCATTTTAAATTATTGTCATTATTAAACCTTTAAAAATGCCTACCAAATATTAAGATACCTCTTACCTATGTTTAAATGTAGAAATACATCTATTAGTAAAATTGAAGTCTTTATAATGGTGGAACCTGGATTTCTTGAGGAGATAGTAGGTGGGATGCAAGATGCAAAAGATTAAGAATCACTGATCTGGCAGTGAAGTCTTATTTCTCAATAAAACCAAACTCCATTAAATAAGAAGCTGTCAAACCTCACTCCCACATAAAAGTAGGGTCTGTCACAATGTTTTCCCAAGAGCATTAATAACATGGTAAATATAATCAATTATTAAGATTTAGGTAACTCTTATTCAACATTCAAAATTATTAATGCTGAAAGAACTCATGCATACCCAGTAGCAAAATACTGCTCATTAGGAGAAACAGCTAAGGATGTTCCAATCACACATCCTTCATCATTGAACCTGTGAATACATGTTCTGGATAACATATCCCAAACATAGACTTGGCCAGAATCTGGAAGAGGAGGGGAGAGAAAAAAGTTACAATAAAAGTTGCATAAATCATAAAAAGCAAAACAAAAAAACAATAACATGTTTAAGAAATGCAAACGAATTTTGGTAGTAATTCTTAACGTGGTATGTAATGCGTTGAAGATTTCAGCTTTCAATTATTTAAATTGGAGCTTAATAAACTACTGAGCAGTTTCACACTTTGAACCAGGAAAACAAACTGATCACATGATGCCATATACACTTCAGGTGTTTCCTTTCGTGATCAATTTCCATTTTTTTTTAAAGTGACATACTACTGTATGATGTGATACCAGGAAATTTAGATACAGCTGCAAGCTTTGAAGATATAATAAAGTTCATTACAACAGAAGTGGTGCTGTAGTTTATTGGTTTAATGTAGTTTTGATAAACATCGTGTAACATTCAAAATATAGTTTTACTTGAGCGTAGATTCTTGAACAACACTTTTAATGCATTTGCAAATTGCTTCACATTCACTTTCCCAATATTGTTCGTGTCAATTTGGCATTTCATTGACTATTTTGGCATAGTCATTTCATTGACTATTTTGGCATGACACATGCACGCATCCATAAATATATTAAACAGCCACGGTGATGAAATTTTAAAGTTTTTTGAGATCAAAGCACTATGAGGAAGAATGATGCTTCGACTAGTGAAAATATGAGGATTTTCAGATTCCTATGTCCTCAGTCGCTTGGAACTTCACTGTCCTGGGTGATGTAATGGTTAGGATACTCGACCGGTAATCGGGAGATGCGGGGTTCATTTCCGGCTCCAGGACGATGAAATTTTCAAGTTTTTGAGAAGTGTTACACGGATGACCAGTAAGTGGTACAAGCAAATTCAGTTTGCTTTGCTTGAATAGACATAGGAGTATTTGTGTGTTGGGAAGATGCGTTACTTATGGGAGGTTTGTGGTAAGACATGCTCTGATCATGTGAGGAATCAAGATGTGTTGCAGATGCGTAATGTGATGCATAATGTTGTTAGTAAGGTGGAGACTAATATTCTAAAGTGGTTTGGCCATGTTGAAAGAATGAGTAATGAGATGCTTACTAAGAGAATTTATTCAGCCCAAGTGGCAGGGAAGAAAGGTACAGGAAGGCCAAGGAAATCATGGGAGGACAAGATTCATTAATGTCTGAATGAGAAAAATATAATGAGTATGAAGTACAAAAGGTCTTGTGTGCAGCATGTGATGGATGTTACTGAAGCTCAAGCTGTGTGCTGAGGTCGCTGTAAATGGAGACATCTGATACAGCAACAGTGAGTTCTTTCTGTGAGGAGCTAAACCAGCTTAGTGGTGTGTATGTTCATTTCAAATATTGCACCTTGTTGTTACATGAAATGCTTGGGTCACCATGTTATTCTGGAGATAACATAATATAAAAAATAAATTTTGGAGAGGAAAAAAATTACACTTTCATACACAGACATAAGAGTCCCACATGGCTGTGTATGAAAGCGTAATTGTTCCTATTCTGATGTATGGCAGTGAAACCTGGGTACTACAGAAGAAACATAGGAGTTGTTTGTGTGCTGGAGAAATCCTTAACCTTAACTCAAATTCAAGATCAACATAGCTTTTTTTTGTTTTTTTTTATCCTTTACAGTTCTTCTAAGAGATCAATACAACAAAATGGACTTTGCCATATTTTTAGTCTACAAGAAATACCTTTAGGCTGAAATAAATAACTATAGGCTTATTTAATCCCTTCATGAAAAACGAGGGGTCTGAAATTGCCAATTTTTTAAAAATTGCAAAATTTGAAGCTCTGTGCCTAAAAAGGGAAGGTATAAAAAATACATAGCTTTCACAAAATACTCTTCTGTGTTCAATAATGAAGGAAAACGCTTATGAATGTTAATGTAAATTACATAATACATCATAAGCGTGGAATTTTCCTTCATTACTGAAATTCAATCTATTCAGTGAAATGCCCTTTCTGCTGAACTCTTCTGTGTATCTACAGATAAAGATAAAAAATCCTACGTTTTCTTTTTTTTTGAGTATTTTGTAAGTTACACAGAGTCAAAGTTGCAAATATTTGCAAATTGTAATTCACTTAAAACAGGGATAATGATTAAAAATAATGATTCATTATGGTATATGCAGACCTGCCAACCTCTCAGAACCCAAAAACGTAACACTCAAATAGAAAAATTGTAACTGACGCATGCTAACTTTTGAAGCCTATTCCAGCTATATGAATTTTTGATAGTGTAAGGTGTAGCTATATAAATTATTGATGGTTGCAGGTGTAAGGAGAGGGAGGTTGCTTCAAATAAACAGCCCCTCGTCCACATTCCAGCACTCACCAATCAGCTGCTTTAAGTATGACGAAGAGTCGGAAATACAAATCAGTCTCGAACATTATACGAAATGAGACATCCATTGGTTGCTGAATGCACTTGACTTGACTTACTTTATTTCCGGTGTGAAACTAGAGGCAGGGGAATTCGTTAAGAGAAATTGGAAACCTCTCCAAGAAAAAAAATCTTTCGAAAGGGGAAAAAAACAAATTACATGTAAAAGTTTCCCTACTTCTGTCTGAAATGGGGAGGAAACATGACTTTTTTTTTTTTTTTTTAAATCGTATTTTTGGCAGTAAAATCATATTATTGTGCTGCAGCATGATTTTTCGCATTAAATATGATAAAATCGTAACAGTTGGCAGGTCTATATATGAAATAAATAAAACATGATTAAAATAACAAAATGGATGATAAATGTGGTATTTTCATTTTAAAATGATTGAAAAACTATTTTATACAGAAATTTCGTTTCAGCAACTGAACTGCAAAAGCTTGGGCAAAATGCTGATAAGTGAAATATTGATATGTATCTCTGATATTTGATATCGATATAGGTCAGGTGATGCGTAACATCACAGCCTCTCCTTGACAAATGTCAACCCCGCCTTCTCGTGGTACATCCTGTTCCCACTAAAGGGGCTCTGACGACCGCCAGTAGCGGTATAACTATACCATCGGGATTAGAGGAAATGCTATCCCACACTCACCAACCCGCTTGGCCAGCGTGGTGAGTTATGGCCAAACCCCTCCAAAATGACTCCACAACTTAAATCTTGGCCCTCGGTCTCTGGCAGCTGGAATGTACCTGGCCAAGGCAGCGGCCAGTGCAACATGAAGGCAGAGGGTGCTAAGAATCATCGGAGGGACCGGACTAGGCTGTCATCTGATGCTGACCTTGGCTACGTACAACGGACGCTCCCTATCTTCTGATTCAAGGCTTCTTGAATTGGAAGAGGAACTACAAAGGATCAAGTGGGACATCGTCGGGCTAAGTGAGGTAAGGAGAAAAGGAGAAGATCTCATTGAACTGAAAAGTGGACATCTCTTCTACTATCGTGGGACAGATACTGGCAGAACTAGTGGTGTTGGATTTATAATAAACAAGAAACTGAAGGATAAAGTTGTAGAAGTTGAAAGTTCCTCTGACAGAGCTGCACGACTCGTTATCCAACTCTCGAGAAGATACCAGGCTCAGATTATTCAAACTTATGCACCCACCACAAGTCATGCTGAAGAAGAAATTGAAGAATTTTATGAGGAAATTCGTCATCTAAATAAAGGTAAGCAGCACTTGAAGATAATTATGGGAGATTTCAATGCAAAAATAGGGCAACAACAACAGAATGAAACTTCAGTAGGTAAATTCGGTCACGGCAACAGAAACCAGCGTGGAAATACTCGTAGAGTTTGCAGAGGCAGAAGGGTTTTTCATCTTGAACTCCTTTTTCAAGAAAAAGCCACACAGGAAATGGACATGGAGACATCCAAATGGGACGACAAGTGAAATTGATTTTATTATGTGTAACAAAAAATTCGTCATAGAAGACTGCAGTGTGCTAAACAAGTTCAACACAGGCAGTGACCATAGATTGGTGAGATGTAAGATGCACCTCAACACTAAACTCGAACGTAGCAAGCTCATAAGACAAACAAAATGTATTGACATAACCAACCTTAAAAAACACCATAATACCTTCAAATTGGAACTGAAGAACAGATTCTCTGCTTTAGAAGGCCTAACATCGGAAGAAGTGGATATTTCTGAAGTTAACAGAAAAGTAACCAAAGCTCTTATGGAAACAGCAACAAAATTAGCTGGGTCTAAGAACAAGTTGCATGTGAACAAATTATCAGGAAAAACCAAAATGTTGATGCAAAAAAGAAGAGTGATGAGGACAACTAAAGAAGATGTGACTTCCAAAGTGGAATATATAGAGCTATGCAAGACAGTACGAAAAGTATCACTGAAGACGTAAGGAAATTCAACTGTGAACTAGTAAGGAAAGCAATTGAAAACAACCAAAGCCTAAAGATTGCAAAGGGACATCTCAGTAAGGGGAAAAACAGATTATGGCACTGAGAAAAGAAGATGGTTCTGTAACAAGAAATAGAGGCGAAATTTTGACAAGAGTGAAAGATTTCTACTCCAAATTATATGAAAGGGATGATACATGTACTCCAGACATCATGAAAGGTACCAGTACCAGAGTTCTTCCAGTCCTTCCAGCAGAAGTTGCACATGCAATCAAGAACATGAAGCGGGGAAAAGCTCCAGGAGAAGATGGAATTACTGTAGACATCATACAAGAAGCAAGTGGAGAAATCGAAACAGTACTCGCCCAAATTTTCACTCGATGCCTTAATGAAGGGAAAATTCCTGAGGATTGGAACAACGCTACAATGATCTTGCTACATAAAAAAGGTGACATTGAGGATCTCAGGAACTACAGACCTATCAGCCTCCTATCAGTGGTTTATAAAATCTTCACTAAAGTTCTTTCACACCGCTTGAAGGTGACACTGGACATGGCTCAACCGAGAGAACAAGCTGGATTCAGGAGTGGCTACAGCACAATAGATCATATCCACGTACTGAGAGAACTAATTGAAAGAGCGAGGGAATATGAGCTTCCATTGTGCATGGCTTTTATCGATTATGAAAAAGCCTTTGATTCGGGTGAAACCATCAGCAGTTGCAATGGCTCTGAAATCCTGCGGTA
The DNA here is from genome assembly GCA_039090855.1 of Macrothele yani. NCBI lineage: Eukaryota > Metazoa > Arthropoda > Arachnida > Araneae > Macrothelidae > Macrothele > Macrothele yani. Next base: position 70,189,780 of record CM076998.1, read on the forward strand.
TTGAAGATGCGTACATTAATATTATTAATAACATCTATGAAAATGCAAGTGCAAAGATTCGGCTGTTTGAAAATACAACACACATAAAAATTGGAAAAGGAGTGAGACAAGGTGACACCATATCTCCGAAGCTCTTTAATGCCACATTGGAAAATGTCTTTCAATCACTGAACTGGGAAAACAAAGGGATAAAGATTAATGGAGATTATCTAACCCACCTTCGTTTTGCTGATGACGTAGTCATTTTTGCAACTACCCCATCAGAGCTACAGAGTATGATCCAGGAACTTGCTGACAAGAGTAAAGAAGTGGGATTAAAAATGAACTTTCAGAAGACAAAAGTGATGTACAATGCTTTTACAAGAAATGAAGATTTATCGATTGATGGAGAAAAGCTGGAGATAACAGACACGTACGTTTATCTTGGACAGCAGATATCAAGTGAGGGTCACATTGGTGAAGAAATTAATCGGCATACAAAACTTGCCTGGAGAGCTTTTGGAAGAAACAGCATAATTTTCAAGAGCAATATGCCATTATGTCTTAAAAGAAAAGTGTCTGATCAATGCCTCCTTCCAGTGCTTACGTATGGTGCAGAGACGTGGACCTTAGCTAAAAGAGACATACAAAGGCTGCAGACAACTCAAAGTAGCATGGAGAGGTGCATGCTTGGTGTAACCAGGAGAGATAAGAAGAGGAACACGTGGATCCGAAAAATGACAAGAGTGGAAGACATCATGATCAGAGGTAAATCCCTGAAATGGCAATGGGCTGGACATACTGCCAGAAGAACAGACCATCGATGGACAGCCGAAAATTTAGATTGGATTCCAAGTGACAGGAAAAGACCCAGAAGAAGACCACATGGAAGATGGGTGGATGAAATTCGAAAGTATGTGGGAGTGACATGGAGGAGACTGGCACAAGACAGACCGTTGTGGAGGAAACTTGGGGAGACCTTCGTCCAGCAGTGGATTGATAATGGATGATGATGATGATGATGATAGCACTTACAATATATATCATAAAGAGAACTGCCAAATGCAATATATGTTCAAAGGTAGTAGAATCAAGTGAAAATACCACAAACCTGAAACCATATGGTCTGCAATCATGTACTTCTTATTTAATCTTATTCTACTTTCATATACCATAATTCTTGGTTTTTAATTGAAAAACATACAATCATTTATCCCTGTTTTAAGTGAATTACACTATACTAATCCCCAAATTTTCATTTTTGTAATGATCTCAAGAATAACCCAAATAATGATGGGGGGGGGGAAGAATTCCACGAATCTGCAGCAGAATCTTATGTATGGTAAAAGCGACAACTTTACTATCATTTGTAATTTCATTTCCATTTCCGGAGACTTCTTTCACAGACAGTACGGGAAATATCCATAAAATATCCAACAACCTGGTGAAAAAGCTGTTAAAAAAAGTGGAGCCCTCCCAAAAGAAATGTCATATTATGGAACTAAGCTTTTAGATTTCCCAGTAGGTTCTGCAGGAATAGAGAGAACTTTTTCTTCCTTTGTAGTTGTCTGTTCACAGTTAGGTCATAAAACAGATAGCAAACTTGTTTGTTTTAAAATGTTTCAATGACACAATGAGTTGGAATGCATTTTATAAAACTAAGTTAATTTTTTCTCTTAAATTTGCTTTAAGCCATTTTTTTTCTTTTCTTTTTTTTTTTTAGTTCAAAATTTATACTTACAGTACAATGATAGTATTGAAAGAATGTTGAAGTCAGTGCAAAAAGTCATGAATGCATTTATGCATACAAAGTTTGCAATATATCAAGTAATTTTTGAAAAATATATGAGTAGTGAAACAATATTTATACGGCAATACAATGTTACTAAGAAATCTGACATTTAAGCTTTTCCAATAATTGTGGGTAAAAAAAAATATTCTGGAAGCTTTTTTCATGACTCCTTCAGTTACTTTTTTTTTTTTTTTACTTCACAAAACAAAACTAAAAACCTTGTCAATATTGCCAAAGCAGGCATGGCATTTATTTTCAACAGCTGCTTCCAAAATCCTAGGCAACATGGTGACCTATGCCAATTATCTGAATTACCATTTAATGTGATGCACATGTTAATACTACGATTCATTTATGGACGACTTGCTTCTGATAAAAGAAAGTTTTTAACATGCTGTTGCTGTGCAGAAAAACAAGGGAATCAGAGCAAAACATAATACATCAACATTTTATTTGAAAGAATTTACATGAAAATACATCTAAGTTTCACCAAACATCAGAATGCACTCTAAAAATTCCACTCAATTTAAAAAAGGCAATCAGTTGTAGCTGTAGTAGTAATAATAAATATACCTCCATGAGAGAACATTTTTGATCCATCTCCATTAAAAGCAATAGACATTACTTCACCATTCATTTTCAAACTACCAATCCATTCTTTTGTCTAAGAAAAGAGAAAAATACTTTTAACATACCTTCAAAACATTTTCAAAATGTGTGTGTTTTCAACTAGTGCTCTTTGAAACTACTAGCCAATGAATATGCAACATATCTACTACAACAATACAATACAAAAAATTACAAGACTGAAAATACTAAATATAGCAATAAGTTTTTACACTGAATCCAGATAATTATCACAACACATTTCAGATTTTAATATGAAAAAAAAAACCTGGACCGAAGAAGAAAAAGTACACTAAAATTATCTTTAAAAATTACAAAGAATAAAAAATGGAAACATGTTTCAACAGTAGTTTGTACTATTAACTCAAATCTGGCCATCATTGGCAGGCACAGCTCATTAACAAAACACAGCCTTACAAACATACATGGAAGATGTTCAAACATACATATATATGCTCATATCAAGGGGGCCAAGAAAAATTGGGAAATCCAATGCGCAAGACTATTTTTCCATTCTTTTAATTTCAGACTAGTGGAAAAACTTTTCTGTTAAATCTGCAGATGATGTAGGAACTTTTTCTGGCCAGTGCGGCACAAATTCTTGTTGCTTGCTTTCTTGCGTTAGTAAACTGGGGAGACTGAGAAAAAAAAACCCCAAAAAAACCCAAGTTTGCATGTGGGTGGGCACTACTGGGAAGGTAGAAATGAAATTCACAGTTAAGCATCATAGGGATACTTAGAACAAGCATTAAGAAAAAAAATATTGGCATGAGAGGGAAGCCTTTGGTCACCCTGACTGGTCACTTCCTTGAAATTGGGAAAACACATCTTTGTGAACTAGTCATGAAACTGGCTAAAATTTCAATGAACACCAAAAACTGCTGACAAGAACAGATCCCTTAAAAAAATTTCACCTGAATTGGTTAAAAAATTTTAAACTAAAATATTACTACAATTTCTGTGTGGTTATCAATTTCATGGATAATTTATTAGTTTTAACTTATAACACACATAATTTAGGGAATCAGCTTCTGTTAGCTAATTATGTGGATGTAAAAATTTCAGCTAGTTCCATGAATATTTTGTAAAGTAAGTTTTCATATTTTTTGCATAGTCCTGCATGAAACAAATGCAAGGAATGCTGACAGCTTCTACCTTTTGGCACAAAGGAGGACTGCCCACTTCCCTCTTAAACCCACATGCTTCTCCATCTCCTTTAATTTTCCATTTTACTGGATAACAAGTAACCCTACCTTTGACAATATTCTTTCAGACAAATTCTTCACTCCAGGATAATGCAGAGCAAAAATCATACAATTCATCATTTAACACCAGATGAAGAAATATGTAGCCAATTTTTTAATTACATAAAGATTTATTTATTTTAATAAATAAATACACATACAAGGTTTCCACTCTATCTCCCCCACCACCACCCTTAAAGAAAAATAAGCACTCTTTTTAAGGACTTTTCAGCAAGAACCTTAACATTTGCATACACAACAATGACATATGAACAAAAATACTTTTACACATGACTTAACCATACAAACTGAAGTATGCCGATGAAGTTTGCAACCTTTTTTTTATATAAAATTTGGGTTTATAAAACACATCTTCATTCCTCACATGATCAGAGTGTGTTCTACCATACCTCCCCCCATAAGTAACGCATCTCCCCAGCACACATACGACTCCTATGCGTTTTCTGCAGAGCTTTACTGCTGTACATCAGAGTAGGAACAATTACACTTTCATATACAGCCATTCAGGACTTCCTTGAGAACTCATCATACCTGTGAAATCCTCCCAAAGCAACTATAACTTTTAATGAAGAATTCACTTGACTACTAATTTCACCATCTAATTTGTTCTCTCTGTCAAACATACTTCCCAAATATACAAACTCGTTTACTTGATCAATAATGGTGCCATTTAGACTTATCCTGCATTCAGCACTAACAATTCCTCGCTCAAAAACCATAACTTTATTGGTTTCTTCCTTATTTATACTCAGTTTGAAATTCATACAAACTTTGTACATCCAGACCAGCATACTCTGCAACTTGCTTTTGCTCTCTGCCAGCAAGACTGCATCATCAGCATATAGCAATCTACACACATGGGCATTACCAAGACATAAACCAGTATTGTCTACTTTGGCATCACGCATTCATGCAACCATAAATATATTAAACAGCCATGGTGACATTACACAGCCTTGTTGGACTCCTGCACTAAAAGAAAATCATTTTGATAACACATCATTCACTCGCACACAAGTTCTACTGCCAGCATACATGGCTTTTACACTATTAAGTATATTCCCAGTAACACCATATTCATTGAATACCTTCCACAAAAGTGTCCTATTTATTCAGTCGTAAGCTTTCTCTAAATTATGAAGGCAGCAAAAACTTTTTTACCAACAGCCAGATACTTTTCAATCATTAAACGTAATGAGAAAATTTGGTTAGTACAGCACTTACCAGGCATAAAGCCACTATGAACATCCCACACTTTCTCTGATGTAAGACCTCGTACCCTATCAATAACACTCTTTGCAACTACTTTTCCTGGAACATTCAGCAAACTGATAACACGAAAGTTCTTGCATTCAGTCTGATCACCCCTTTTCCTTAAATCCCGAGGGACCATTTCATTTGTAACTCCCAGCACAACTGGCAAATTTCAGTTAACCAGTGAATTACAGTCACCACCATATTTTTGCATCTCAGCAGTTATGCTATCCAATCCCAGAGCCTTACCATTCTGGAGAGATTTTAGAGCTTTGCACACCTCTTCTCTTGAGATCCCTCCTGTACTTCCATCTCTCACTGTGGCATCATCTGCTTCTGTCTCAGAATCACCTTTGCTTTCATGCTCTAACAACTCACAGAAATATTTGCCCCATATTTCACTTCACTCATTGGACTCCAATATCATTTCTCTGATCCTATTCTTCACACAACTTAGAATTTCATTTCCCCTAGTTTTCCTAAGCCTTGTGTACTTCCAGAGAGTTTTTCTATCTTTCCAAAAAGCTGATTCATGCCTTTCCACCTTTTTCTTCCTATCTTTTGTCTTACTCTGGCAAACCAGCTAGGCTGCTTCACACTTCTTACAGCGATATTAATCCTCAGAAACTACCTTGCAACATCCTCAAATATGCATCTTTTCTTTCCCTTAACTGCTTCTTTAATCTCACTGTTCCACCAGGCATCACCTCTGTTACCTACCATTACAGTACCACAGACCTCTTCAGCAGTAGTGATAATGCAGTTCTTAAAATATGCCCACTTCTTTTCTACATCCGTATCACAAGACTTCAACTCATTTAATCATTTTCTGAGTAATTCAGAGAAACGCTGATTTTCTTCATGGAGACTTTCATCCTTTTCATCGCACGCCTCTTCCTATTCCTCTTTCTCCAGCAAACATTCAGTTTCACTCGTGACACTAACAAGTAATGATCAGAGCCAACATCTGCACCTCTCATCACAGGAGTGTCAACAACTAATTGTTTCAGACGTTAATAGTAAACAACAAAATTTATTACACTACTTTGTCCCAGAGTACAATTTTCCCAAGTGTACATGTGGATATACTTGTGGTTGGAAAATGTATTGGATACCCACAATCCATTTTCAATGCAGAGCTCAACTAACCTTTCACCATTATCATTCACAACAGGATCATTAAACTTACCCAGAACACTATCAGAAATCCCATTCTGAACACCTACTCTAGCATTAAAATTCCCTGCTATTATAACTTTCTAGAGGGCGGTCTTAGTGAGATATGGGTTTGCCTCCTCATGACGCTCTATGGGCAACAATGGCACACAGTACAGCAAAAAGGGCCTCTGTGAATCTTGGAGAGGTGTACCAGCTAGTTCTGTGTGACATTGGCAAAAAGACCCCAACTCATTGGGTTATGTTCCAGGATCCACAGGTGGAACGACCAACTGGAACCGTTAGCTGTGGGCTGATCATCAGCACTGATGTACCTTTATGATTTTTATGACTCTCAGAAGGAATAAAACAGACTCACATGTGGGATGTGGTGGACCTACCACACTTAAGAAGTATGGTCCACCACAGAAACAATATGGAAATGACAAAAGGCATGTAAGAAAGAGATCTCGACTGAGTGAGTGTAAGATTGGTGTATGGAATATTAGAGGTATAAATGGAAAGATAAATGAGGTGATTGAAGAAATGAACAAGTATAGATTGGATGTGCTGTGTGTAAGTGAAACTAAAAAGAAAGAAATTGGGATTGAAGAGATGAATGGAATGGTGAGTGTGTGGTCTAGAGTGATGGATAATATGAGAGGACAGGCTGGTGTAGGTGTGATTTTAAGTGAAAAGATGAACAACTTGATCCATTACAGCTGCATTAGTGAGAGAATTCTTTGGATATGTCTGAAAGTGAAATTTCAGAGAATAGTAATTGTTGTAGTGCATGATCCTTGTTATATACTTTTGTCAAATGGAATGCTGGTTGTAAGAAATGCGTTACTTCTAACATGAATTAGAATTCCTGTATAAATTAAGAATGGTATTAAGAAATGGGAGAGGACATCTGCATTGCTATAGAACTGTAGGTAGATATTTACAGTAGATATTATCAAGGGCTCTGGAAAGATTGAAAACTGCAAGCGGCTCGTTAAAGTATTCAGCAAGGTATAGCAGGTCTCATCCGATGTGAGGATTTTGTATGATGCTTCATCCTGGTATGGTGTATGTTTGGTCATCTTGTATAATTGCTGGAGGGATTTCATTAATGTTCTGAGATGGGATCCGGGCAAATCACTTGTAAGCTACATTGAGGGGATTAATGGGTCTCCAGTTCAACTTCTGCAAGCATCCTTTCTTTGGTAATAATCTTATGATTGCAACGGTGAAGGTAGCTATGATTTCATCTTCTGTGAGAATGAAGTTTAATCATGTATGCGTAAGTGGTAGTAAACCATGAATGAACAATTTATAAAAATGAACAGTGAGGCCAGTTCATTTCTATAATATTTGTCATAAATTTTTTCACCTGGTAGTTGAGATGAGTGAAAGGGTGAAAATTTCTTCATTGCAAATTGGAGAAAGCAGGGTTGAGTGCATTCATTGGGCATTTTTGGTAAATTTTCAATTTAAGAATCTAATACCTGTGGTGTGTGTGTGGAGAGGGTACTTGCCAAACTAATGAGTGTAGTGGCATTAACTTCGGAGCACAGACTGACTGGATCACTAATGATATCTCCGTTTGGAAGTTGAAGGTGAGTAAGGCTTCTATTATGTTTTCGAGATCAGGGAAATAAATAACTGTACAGCTGGCCACTGCAACAGGTATCTCAAAGCTTGAGCCTCTGTATAACAGATTTTGCAAGCACTTCTAATAGGCATTTTAATTCAGCTTGCTTAATGAGATATTCTTCAGAGGTAATATCAGTAAGTTTCATATTTCTGAGGTTGGCTATTTTAATGGATTGTTGTATACAGCAGGTAAAGGAGTAACATTTGGTATACACAATGATCTTCTGTTTAGTGGTAAAGCCAGAGATTAAGTGGATTGGCTTCAGTGATAATCTAATTTACTGCTTTTTGAATCATGACTTGGATGTTAGTACAGAAATTAGCATCTTCAAGGAGGGATTCATGTCCATGTATGGGATGCTATAGGTGAATACTGTAAAATTTGACAGGTCACAATATTGTGATGAGATGATGCTATTGAAATGTGTGTAATTGAGCTTAAGCCCATTTGAAGTGATGCAGAGATATATATTCCATTGAGCAGCACTGCTACAGAGGAATTTAGCTGAGTGTGTATGCTAAGTGAACTGTATGGCTGTGGGATGAAGGAATTGGAAAGTGTCAACTAGACTTTCCTTAGTAATTAATGGCATAATGGCCACCTCAAATTATTTCCTATTGAACCAAGGCCAAAAATGAGTTAACCAGAGCGTATTGATGTTCAGTTGCATTGTTTCTATTAAGAATGTGATTCAAAATGCAATTATTAATACAAAGTCTCCACATAAGATAACATGTTCTAAAGAAGAAATTCAATCTAAATTCTGAGATACTTGGTTTAAAAGTTGAACGGAATTGTTATTATGAGAGTTAGAATTATATATGTTAAAGAAGTTAAAATATTTCAGAATGAATGGTCTGAAGAAAGTGAATCTGAAGAAGGCTTCCAGCATGATTAGCAATTCATGAACTAGGTTTAACTTACTCTTGATGTATCAAACGTCTCCATTTACAGCAATCTTAGAACAAAAACTAGACTTCAATGACATCCATCACACATCTCATACAAGACCTTTTGTACTTCAAACTCAGTATCTTTTCATATGCAGACATTTCTGAATCTGGTCTTCCCATGATTTCTCTGGCCTTCCTCTACATTTCTTTTCCTGCTACTTGGGCTGAAAAAATTCTCTTAGTAAGCATCTCGCTACCCATTTTTTCAACATAGCGAAACCACCTAAGAATGCTTATTTCTACCTTGCTAACAATATTTTGCTTCACATTACACATCTGCAACACATCTTCATTCCTCACATGATCAGAACATGTTGTGCTACACTAACCCCTCACTGTAAGTAATGCATCTGTACACGAATAACTCCAAGGTTATGCAGTACCCAGGTTTCATTATCATACACCACAGTAGGAACAATTACACTTTCATACATAGCCATTCGAAATTTTTTTTGGTAACCCATCATTCCTAAAACAGCTATAACTTTCAAAGATGAATTCACTCACCTAATTTCACCATCTAATTTGTTTTCTCAGTCAAATATGCTTCCTAAATATACAAATTTATTCACCTGATCTATCTCTGTTCCATTCAGACTGATTTTGCATTCAAGTGCTAACAGTTCTTCACTCAAAAACCATACCTTTGGTTTTCATACAAACTTTGTGCTATATGTTGAAGATACAGTCCTATTGGCAGAAAGCAATATTTGAGATCAGCAGGTTGGAAAAAAAAAAAAAAAAAAAGGTAGAACACCTATAGGGCAGATGCTTCCAACTGCACAGTACAGTGCATGTTACAAATCCAAATGATACTTCTGCGGCTGACATTTTATTGGCTTTAGCTTTTTGTACCGAAACCTATAATTAGATGGCCAAAGTTTAATTGTTAGAAACAAACACAAACCAATGAAAAATCAGGACTTGAGTGGAATGTTAAGAATATCTGCACTAGCTGCAGAGCAAATAACTTTAAAGAGCATTCACAGATGAAGCTATTTCGATACACAATCAGGGATCATAGCATACTTCTGGAAAATTTTAGGTAGGAATTTTAGGACTTTTAGAAAAATTTTAGGAAAATTTTAGGAGTGTATTTCAATAAAAACTAGATGTATATTTGTATACATCTAGTAAAACAACTTTGTATACATTGTAAAGAGTTTGCTTCACACCCTTCAACCATATATACTGATAGACTGCGCATGACATCAAAATTTCTGGCTCCAACATAAAATCACATGACAACAGTCAAAAAGATGGGTTACACATGCTGTGCTTATGGTTGCTCTGAGCGATATAGTAAAGAAAGTTCTATGATTTTTCATGGGTAAGAAACGAATTAAATACCTAAGTCAATAAAGTTCAATTACTTAACCAGAAACTTGCAACTATTGATATAAAAATATAGTAACTTAAGAAAAAAAAAATGGAATGCATGTTCCAAATTCTTCGCAAATGTTCATCACATTATAAATCACAAAATGTAAACAACCCAATCATGCATGTATATAGCTCATAAGTAAACTTACCTGAAGAGTTTTCATTATATATGAGGCGCATTCACATAATACACCGAAAACACTGAAGTTCTGCAGCGTAAATTAGTAATCATAACAGCATTTTTACACGAAATTTGGAGTCTGATGATGACGTGCCCAATGTTTGAGCCATGGCGGCTTTGATGCAGCTATTGCCAATGCGCAGTCCATTAGTATATATGGTCGAAGTTCACACCCAAATTTTTTGCATAACCTCTAATGTCTAAAGTTTAAGTATGATTTACTTCTAATGTTCAGTTCTTATCTTTTCACGTGTTATTATCATATTCAAGTATATTTACCACATTCAAGTTTCACTTTGAACATTAATATGCTGTTGAACCAGAAGCAATTCACGATTTTCACAGTAAAGTTTTCAGGTTTCACATTAAATTATAATATCCTAAAAGGTAATTGAAAACCAAGAACTATGTACAATTGTTCACTGAATTACTTTTTTCATATTATTGTTTTAACCTTTTCCTGATTAGCCTATCTTTTTCTGCTTCCACCACAAATAATTTACTTTCAGTTTTCTTTATTTCAGCTGAACCTTGTATGATCAAGTTAGAGGCAACTGCTATTTCAACAGTATTTTGTTTTTCTACAGCTTTTCTCATTCTTTCTGTTCCCTCTTGAATTACTGATAGGAGGCTTCTTTATCTTTTTTAAGCCTATTTATTTCTGCATCATTTTCTTTTATTTTGTCATCAAACTCAGCTTTTCTTTTTTTCTCTAGCTGCTTTTCCATATTTTCCCTCTCTTTCTGCTTCCTTTCTTTTACCTTTTTTGATTCTTCTTCCTTCAGCTTATTAACATACTCTTTATAAAATTTATGTGAATCACGAACACTATTTAACAAATTTCTTGTTATGGGAACTTTACTTACACATCCATAGTGTTTAATGGCCCCTTTAACTATTCTTAATGATGTTATAGTTGAGTCTTTTAAGTTAGCCTTGTCCTTCCTTAACAGAGTAGTGTTAACCGAAAATCCCCTTTCTGCATCAGCATTACCATGAGGTAAAACTAATATTGACTTGATGAGTTTAGCAAGATTCGAGTATTTTTCTTTTCCGCTAGAGTCTTTAATACTAAATATATTACGCCAGTAATGCTCAATCCGCACGGGAATATGCCCTTCCTCTGAAAATTTCACTAGTTCATCTAGAGTTGGCTTATTGCAATTTAAAAGTTTCCACTCTTCTCTTACTCTATCAATTTGTTCCTCAGAAAGATGCAAAACACTTGAAATTCTGGTTATTTCCGAAAGACCTTCAGTGACTGAAAGTTGAGTTGACTCTTTCTTTGGTTCTTTTACCTTTAAAACTTCTATGCCTCTTAGCTTTTGATTGCAGAATGGCAAATTTGACTTTAAATATTTTGTGGTTGCAATTAGTGATGATCTTACATCTAAGAGAAATAATTTCTGCCTGGTCTCCTGAACATTCCTGAGGAGATTTTTGTCTTCATACCAACTTCTAACTCCCCTAGTTTTTCCATGAATTTTTGTTTTCAAAATCTACATTATTTAGGTCTTCTCCAAATTTCCCTGCAATAACATCATCTTGGATAAACTGAGCCATAACATTCCTCATTAAAGTATTTAAATCAGAATATAACTGGTGTATTTTTGGTTCTTCACTCTGATAACATAATGAAAACTTTTCAAAATTTTGGTGTGAAAATGAAATTAATGCTAAATAGCAAGGAGTTAGCTCATTTTTCAGGAAACAGTGAATTCTTTTATACCTTGCCGAATTCGTAGTTGTTTTCCAAAAATTTTTTGAGATGGCAAGAAGTTTAAAAAATATTCTGTAATATTTTAGCCATTGATCCAAGAGCCTCTGGGCTACATAACCAATGGTTAACCATCTGTTGCTGACATGACGCAAAAGAAATTTGGCTGTGACCAATATTATATCCTCGACAGATTTATAATCCTCTCATCTTGCAGCACTACTCTTTAAAAAGTAATGCATATCAGTAGCAAATTCGTCAAAATCTATATTTAAGCTTGTCAAAAAAAATTTAAATGCATTACTAACAACATGCAGGTTGCAAAAACCTAGTTCCAAAGATTTCTGGCCTGTTTCTTGTTTTACAACTTCATTGAATTTGCGTAAAAAGCACTTATTTACATTTGGGCTGTCCATGGATACACAAATAATTCTGTTCAACGAAATATTGAAGGATGATAACACATCAAGAATTTCTTTTAGCAAAATATCTGCTGTTATATGACCCAGAAAAATGCTTGTTAGGTATCGGCAAGAAACTGAATTTATTTCTGAAGACCAGTACCTGAGATACACATCCAACTGCCGTTTCACTTGTGTATTTGTAGTTTCATCAAATGCTATAGTAACCTTTCCTGGGCTACTAGATGCAATGTCTTTTTTCAAATCCTCTTCAAAATATTTTGACAATCCATGTGATATCACATAAGCAACTTTTTTCTTTAAGTTGCATTTTGGCTGCAATAGCAGAATCAGGAAACATTTCTTTGAAAAGTTCAACTGTTTCAGTGCATGAAACAAAAGACATATTGTCCTTAGCAACTTTCATGGCCCATAATGCTTCGGCTTTAGCCAACTGTAAATCATGACTCAGTACTTCACTAATATTTGTTTTGGGCTGAAGATCCCGTCCTCCAAAGGCTTTCAGGATGGACTTATTTTGAAATTTACTTTGAAATTTCTGCAAATGTTTTTTTCCTTTATGATGCGCTTTTACTTGTGAAAAGCCACTATTAGAAATGTTGAAAATTTCTGAACACAATATACACTTAGCAGAAAATATTGTTTCAGTTGCAGAACACCATTCTTTCAACTTCACTCCGTCCAATTCTTTGGCGAGCCACGCATCTTGAAATTTCGTTTTGGATTTAGGCATCTTAAACACTTGTATTACTAACCAGAAAATGAAAAGGGAAGTACAAAAACACGTTCCAATATTGCAAAACCAGACAACTTCCCGAAATTTGGCTGCGAGGATGTCAGATGAAAAAAAAAAAAAAAAAAGCAGGTCACCACTAGAGAACTGAACCTGCACACAGCACAGAGAACACCATAAAAGACGCAAAACCAGAAACTATCATACGCATCTCACGCAAGTTCAGTCAAAGCGAGTCGGAGCCGAGATATATTGCGCATCGAAGGTCGCTGTCGCCGACGCATGATCGAAGGTCAATGATCACGTGCTCTACTGCCTGCCACGATAACACTCAGCTACCATCCCATTGTCATTACCGGAGGTTACGGAAGGAGACCACATGTTTCCTTTTTGCTTCCACCCACCTGCGGTTTACAATAACAAAACATCAGCAGAAAGAGGAGGTTCCACAAGGCATGTACAAAAATAAAGTACGATCTTCTGCGTGCCACGGAGTTCGTCTGCAAAGCGCAAACCAGGGGTGAAAATGACCCCTCCCCTTTTCCCTTAGATCTCTTGTTACTCTCGAAAACTGTTCGAAGGCAAAAAAGTGGAGCGCCCGCCCCGAAGCAAGTGCATCTCGATGGCGTCATTTTTCCCTCCCTTCAGCAGCACAGCATATAGGCTGTGTTTCTACAATAACAGGTCTTTTTACCTTACCGTAATGGTAAATTTATTGGCGTTAATAACGGTTGTGTTTTTAATAAAAATAAGCTTACGAAAATTTTAGGTATAATTTTAGGAATTTAAGGAGGGTCACAAAATATTAGGAATTTTAGGAGGAATGCGATCCCTGCACAATTTATAAACAATACAGTAGGTATAATTTCATCTGGCTATAAAGGGAGTTTCCTAGATGAAATAAATAAGCACATTGTTTTATGCAAATCCAATAGTAACTGCAACACCAATTCAAAAATTGACTTTTCTGCTCTGCTGAATTCCTCACAGAAAATGTATTCTCATATTAACAATGTTATCCTCCCACCCTAAAAGATTTTTTTTTTTTAAATATTTGCCCCTAAACATTCCACAAGCAGTAACATATATCTGCAGTATAACTGTTCAGCAAATTCAAAAGTCATGACTTTTTATCTTAACAGCACAAAGCAAAGGAAAAATCATATATGTAAAAGGGAGTATAATTAAGAGTATACCACACTGATTAAAAAACAAGGTTTCATTTGCCAACATAGCAGATATTTTAAATAGAACCAAAATAAAATGTTTGCAAACAGAACGTTTTACAATGAATAATACAAATGATGATTCATTAATGGAACATACCTTTGCTGTGACTAAATGAATGTTCCCATATTTCCCATGTATGGCCATGAGCCTTCCATCAGGTGACATATGAAACCGCCGCACATTCATCTGATCCATATCTGAATGAGAAAATGGAATGAAAATTACTAATCAGTCCACTAATATAAAATTAAATTTATACATGTAATCATGAATAATAATTTCTGATACCTCACTGGTCTTCCACATATAGCCAAAACAGTTTTTACCTGGCGAGGTATGGATGCTACAAGATTTCTAAAGCTGTCTTGTGGTATCTGGCAGGTACCAACAAACATGTTACCAGCAACTCTTTTAACTCTTGTAAGTTAAAAGAGTTGCTGAACAACCACAGATTGGATTTGCTGTTACAACACAAACCACAGATGCTCAATTGGATTGATACCTGGGGAATTTCGAAGACAGGGCACAATACCTGTAAGTCTTCCTCGTGCTCTGCAAACCATTCTCAAACAATCCAGTCAGTGTGGCATGACTGCACATTATCCTACTGAAAGGAAGCACTACTAGAGGGGAAATTCCATTGCTATGCAAGAATGTACCTGGACTGCATTGATCTTTAGGTAGGTTGTAGACATCATAGTTTCCTGCACATGAATGACTGGACCCAGGTTTTCCAGCAGAACATTGTCCAAAGCATTACACTTCCTCTACTGGCTTGTTTTCGTCCCACAGTGCATCGTGGCACCAACACTTACCCAGGTAAAGATGCACATGTACCCGGCCGTTCATATGGTGCAACAGGAAACGAGGTTCACTAGACCAGATGACCTTCCTCCAATCATTCAAGTTCCAGTTTTGATGCTCGCATGCCCATTGTAGGAACTTTCAACTGTGAACAGAGGTTTGTATGGACACCCAGAGTGGCCTGCTGCTACACAGCCCTATTTTCAACAGGTTCTATGCGCCGTGCGTTGTGGTACAGTACTTCCATCACCAGCATTCAAATTACTGGTGAGTTATGCCATAGTATCCCTTCTGTTGGCTCGTACCATACAGGATAGACTTCGCTCACCTCTAGCATTGATGAACCGTGATCGGCACACATTTTGCCAGTGTTTAGTAGTCTTTTCCTTCTTGGACCACTTTTTGAAGGTACTAACCACAGCTGACTGTGAGCACCCCACAAGCTCTGCCATCTCAGAAATGTTCTGACCCAGTCGTCTGGCCATGACAATTTAACCTTTGTCAAACTCGCTGAAGTCCACTGCTTTTCCCACCTGATGAACAAGAATAGCACTGATCAACAGAGCTCAGTATCAGGTGTTATTTATACCAATTCATGATCTTCACACATGCTGTTTCAATTTGTATAAAGACACACTGATCATAATGTTTTGGCTCTTTGGTGCATATGCATTACATTTCTTAGCAAATGTTGTAACACGTTTGAAATATAATAAGTCACTCTCTGCTCTCTCTCCCCCCCCTCCCACACACACACAATCAATTTCATAAGTAGTCTTCTATTCCCATACGCAAAATGGCATATGGCACGATATTACGTGGCTAATGCTTTTAATGTAAAACTGCTATTGAAAGCAGCAACAATACTGTTCATCACGTATATTTTGCTTAAGTATGTAGGGTGGAGTAGTTAGGTCCATATAATGACACGAGAATATAAAATGAACATTAATGGTAAAAAAAAAAATCACTTACATGGTAAAAACAAATAAATGGCAAAAAAAAATTCAATTTAGGTTTATCATATGTCGGCATTTTTATCACTGTGGCAAAGCACCTGCTTGATAGCACGGGCATTAGCTTATTTAGACGAGATACTGGTTCTGCTTGAAAGGAAGATTCAGGGATTAAAAAAACACTATGTCAAGTTAAAATTCTATACCCTTGTATAAGTATTTGTAAGGAATGATGATTAAAAAACATGATAGTTAAAACCCAAATGAATAAAAAGGATTAAAAAATAAATAAAAGATGGACCTAAACACAATTCACCACTGCAACACACTTCCAAACATGTTTCGGCAAGAATTTTGCCTTCTTCAGTGGAAACTTCAAGGTGTTCGTGGGCACCAAGTCATCATTGACGATCTTCAAAAGACTGATGTAGTATCTTGTATCGCTCTCCCTTCAGCCTTCGTCGTCTGCGGCAGCAGAAGTTAATGGTGGACCATGGACAACTGTGTATCACCACTGTGCAAGCCATTAGTGGCGACATCTATGGAGTTGTGTTTTTCTTGGTCAACCTTTGTCATTCTGCACCTGTGATCTTTGATCCTGTGTTTATTGGTTTTTTGAAATTGACTGTTTTCATATTCGATCAGATACTATCAGCCAGGCATGAGGTAATTCAATTGGCGAATTAGTGTTGCAGCATTTATTTCCGAATTTCTCAATGACTAAAGCTTTTGATGTTATGATTTGTCTATGAGTCCTGCGAGATGTTAAAAGCTTAATATTCTCCCAGTCGGGCTGCGATTGATTTTCCATGCAGTGCTGTATCAGAGCTGTTTTTGGTCTTTTCTTTTGCCAATCTTGAATATGTTCTTTCAATATCGTAATCATATGTCTTTTTGTACTTCCGATATAAATGGAATCTTATTGATTATTATTGTCTATTTTGGTTGGAATAGCATATACTCCTGATTGATCTAGGATGGATTTTTTGTTATTACCAGAAGTTAGTAATGAGCCATTATCAAGATGGTTTCCGCAAGATTTATTTCATTTGAAACACTTTCTTTCTTTAATATGTTACTTAATGGTGGTAAGTGTGGAAAGGAGATGTAAGGTTTATATATGTTCTTTTGTTTTGTCTGTTGTTGTATCTTGAATTAATCAATAATCAAATGTTTATTGTATCCAAAATGTTCAGCTGTATTCTCAATCCATTGTATTTCTGCAAGTTCGAACTCTGCTGTAGAGGAATGTGTAGCTCGGTTAATGTAATATTGGAATGCAGCCGTCTTATATCTCCTTTGGGCGTGCAGAATCCGATGGGATTAATGCAGGCACAAAACATGGTTTTCGATAAACAGCATAATCTATGGAATCATGCCTTCTGAATAAATTTAGTTCTAAATAATGCAGACTTTTATTAGCCTCTTCTTCATAAGTAGCCTACTGAAAAAAAAGTAAAGATACAAAATCATAAAACGGATGTTGGGTCACAGCTCTTGAGCTCTTTTCCTCCAGAATGTCATTATTGTTTTCCAGAATCTCATTAAATTGTTACTTTGAATAACGAAAACACCAAAAAAATATTTGGCAACTTACATACTCATATGGCTACATGTGTCAAACTTTTTGTGCAAGTAAGACTAGAATGTATATTTTGAAGTTTTAACATACCACAATCAAGGTTTGCTAACAATTTGTCTGTAACACTATTTGTACAAGTCACAGGTAAAAGATCTTAAGGCTGTACAATAATGAGACAGCAAACAAACAAACACAACACACACAGACGCACACATTAGAAAAACACAGCTGTCTGTTATTTTTATTCTTTTTGGAAAACAAACACTAGAACTTCTGAAAATTCCTAAATATAAGCACTCCTGCAGAAACCTACATCCCAGACCATAACTTGGCTAGTGGAGAGACTTTTCTGTTTGTGAGCAGCTGTAATGGTACTTCCACTGTCACAAACAATGAAGACAATTGGTATGCAATCTGGTAAGTACGAAGAACAAGAGATTCCTGATTAATTGCTTTCACTGGTGAAACTAAATTCTGCACACTTCTATTTAACAATGCAAAATTTGCTACTCAATTAAAGGGACTCCTATGCGTGATATAAACAGTGCATAATAGTGCTTTCTTCAAAAATGAAAAAAAAAATCATGAATGCACATTTTTACAATACTGGTGATATCCACTAGCACAGTGGTTCTCAAACTGTGGGGTGCGACAGCTGCTTAAGGGGATGCAAACATTAAAAAATATTTCAAACATTAAAAATTGTTATTTTTAATTTGGCCTAATGTACTGTGTCACTTTGTGAAAGCAGTTTCTTATTGACCTCATTCATTGATGTTGCGGCAGTCTTGACACGTCCCCCATTGCAGCGTCATTTATGACGACGTGACAACTCTTATTCGCATATGTCGTACACCGATAAGGGTTGCTGCGTCAACACCAGTCACTCCCAACCACCAGCTGCAAATGGCATCGCCTCTCTACAATGCATTTTTCATGTAATGCAATCCACATTTGTGTTTGTTAATAGGTTCACAAAAACTACCATTCACGGTAAAGAACTTCAACATGTGTAATATGTGTAAGTGTTTTAGCTTCAGATAGCATGAAGACTAATAAATTAAAAAGGCATCTTGAAACAAAACATTTTTATCAGAAAAATCATGAATTTCCAGTCTACCCCAGCAAAGCTTTATTAAAACAACAAGCACACCATCTAAAGTTCTTTTGGTTTCTTATCAGGTTTCCCACAGAATTGCCAAGTGTAAAAAACCACACACAATAGGTGAAACTCTTGTATTACTGGCAGCAATTGATATTGTTTCTACCATGTTTGCTGAATCTCCTCTTTCTAATGACACAGTATCTTGGTGAATATTAAAAAATTCAGAGGACTTAAGTGAGTAGTTAATAGACAAGTTGAGAGACAATTATTATGCACTTCAAGTTGATGATACAAATGATGTGCATAGAGATGGCCATCTAATTGCATATGTCCAATTCATTGATGGTGATAAGCTTTGAGAAGATTGTGTTTGTTTGTGTGTGTGTGTGTGTGTGTGTGTGTGTGTGTGTGTGTGTGTGTGTGTGTGTGTGTGTGAGAGAGAGAGAGAGAGAGAGAGAGAGAGAGAGAGAGAGAGAGAGAGAGAGAGAGAGAGAGAGAGCCGTGAGCCTTTTCTTAACAATACGACTGCAGAGTGCATTTTCGATATGATTGATACTTTCTTAAAAGGAAATGATATATCATGGGAGAGATGTGTTTGCTTATGTACAGCTATGGAACTGGTGCTATGTCTGAAGTGCACACTGGACTTAAAAAACAAGGATTGAAGCAATAGCTCCTAAAGCCAAGTGGACACACTGAATGATACATCAGGAGACACTGGCATCTAAGCTCTCCTCTGAATGAAGCATTACAGGCAGTTGTCAAAACTGTAAATTTCATCGAAGCTCCTCCACTAAAATCTCAAACTGTTAAGGTTTTGTGTGAAGACATGGGTTCAGAGTAGAGATGAGCATGAGTTTTTTTTTTTAAGGCCTGGGACCATTATATCATTATTTATGACTGGCGTGGGCCCGGGTTTGAACATTTGTGCAAATTTTCTTTATGCGAATAAGGAAAAGATGAAGCATATTGTTTTACTTCTATTTATATTTTCATCATCAGATAAGAATGTTAGTGCTTCCCATTAAACTCGACCCCCCCCCAAAAAAAAAAAAAGAGAGAGAGAGAAAAAGAGAGAATTATTATGATGTACAGCATATTCAGGTAATAAGGATTCAGGAAAACCACATCCAACATAGATTTTCCATTTTTTTCTTTCTGGTTCACTGTCAGTCATTATTGCACTCTCAAAAGCTGAAATGAAACTCTGTCTTGAAAATACAGCAATACCCGATTGGGAAAATATCAAATTAATCTGTTCACACCCAAAACCGACAAATTTTAACAGCCGAAGCCATTATGATAGAAAAAGCCAAAAACACAAATTGTAATAATAATAACCCTGTAGACCTTTCGAATGCATGAAAATTTCTGGTACAGGAGGAAATGAAATGAAAAAAGAGTAGAATAAAAAAACAGAAAACACAGAGTACACAACATGAAGTAAGGTCAAGCATCCGACTACCAGATGACACATTTAACTGATTACCGCAATGCAGACGATGAGAATGACTAGCAGCTACATGGCAGAAAGTTCGGTGCAGTTGTACAGAGGTGGCAGTGGCCAAACACCAGCTATTAACTGTTCAATTACCACTGAGGATGGCATGAGTACACAACTACATATGCTGAAATGCATTTGGAAATTGAGGTGGAGGACAGCGATGTTCATTTGATGCTTTAATAATTGACAATTCTGGTCACGAATCTTTAAATTTTATTGTTTAGTTTCATTTGGGAAACTTCAATTTTTAGCCTAATTTTAGTACATATTCTGCATTTTATTCATTACATTTTTTGACATTTGTTATTGTCATTCTCATTTGCTTTGGTCCTTTTGAATACTTTGCTACACTTTTGAATCGAAGTGGCAACGTGGATGAAACCAAAGTACGCATTCGAAGTAGACGATGTGCTTGCAATTCAACGGTTAAGCCATTTATTCAATTTTACCTTCAACTGTTTTAACATTTTTTCGTGAATATCGTCATAACTCCTCCATAGTATGCAAAGCTAACAATAATGTGAGAAACAGAAATTAACAAACTTACACAAGTTCATATACATATTTAAATTACAGCTTACCTTTCTCCCACGGCACTCTCACAATTTTGCCAGCTATCATGTCATAGTAGAAAAAATGGCCATAGTCCTTAGATCCAACAACAATTTGATCTCCTTCCATCGTAAAATGTGCTGTATGGATAGGAAATCTTTGAAAATGAACAGACTGAATCTTAGGATTGGTTTTCCCATCAACCTAAATAACAAACATATAAATAAATAAAACACACAATATATAAGTCATACATATACAATATGAATACTTACTTTGAATGATGTCATGTTTCATGCATAACAAATTTTTTAGAATGATTCACAGACTACAGTTTGCACCAATGGGCTATTATTCCAAGTTTTTTGTCACTGAAGATAACTTCATGTACAAAACGTAAAAATATTAAAACTTAATGAATCAGTTAAATCTACCATCTTCTATGGCAGTGAGAGCTAGGTGAAAGTAAGGGTCTCATTAGACAGTTACATGTGGCCGATATGAGAGTGGAAAGAGAAATATCAGATTCCAAAATAGAGTATCTTTGATATCAACTGATCATTTCAAGTGAACTTGGAATTAAGAAAACTGAGAGCCTGCAATCATTGTTTCAGCAAGAATTGTCGGGGAGGGGGATGAACTTCTACCAGCCTTTAATGCCAGATTTAATATAGTTGCTTTTGAATATATTCATGCAAATTTGTATTAAAATTAGCTTATCACAGCAGGTAATTTCAATGCAGCTTCCCAAATGCATGATGTTATACTGAAGACTTAAAATGGTGAAATGGCAGGTGTTAAGGGACTGTGTGAAAGTCACGATGGGTTGTTTCAGCACTATGTTTCTTTTCTGATGGCAAAACTAAATTAAGACTGTTTTCAAAGAAACGTGACCTGTCTGAACAACTTAACACCAGTGAACCACTATAATGATATTTCATATTTATAGCACAGACCACTTGGAAAAGAACAAAAACATTTTTTTTTTCTTTATAAACTGGCTGGTCCCTTTTTCTCCATTGCACGATTTTATGAATTCACCACATTCTTAGATGAATGAAATATGGGATAATACTACTGTACAATACAAATTTGGAAGATGTGAATTTGTTTGTTGGTGTAAATATGACATGAATGTAAAGTCAGATAATATCTGAAAACTTGAAAATTTTGTCATCCTGGAGCAGGAATTGAACCCGTCTCCCGGATAATGCCGGTATGCTAACCACTACACCACCCGGAATGACCAAGTTTCCGATTAATTTGAATATAACCATCACAGGATTCGATAGTCGAAGCAACCAGCATTCATATATAGTGAATCTGGAGGTTTAGAATTCATTCCCATGATTGCCTGGAGGCACAGAATATCAATGAATGAAATACGGGATTATGCCATTGTACAATACAAATTTGGAAGATGTGAATCTTTATTGGTGTAAATATGACATGGATGTTAGGTCAGATAACATCCGAAAACTTGAAAATTCCGTCGTCGTTCGGGGAGTACACCACTGGTATTGTACAATGGTGTAATCCTGTATTTCATTCATTGATATTCTGTGCCACCAGGCTATCATGGGAATGAATTCTAAATCTCCAGATTCACTATATATGAATGCCGGTTGCTTTGACCAGTGAATCCTGTGATGGTTATATTCAAATTAATCAGAAACTTGAAATTTGGTCATTCTGGGTGGTGTAGTGGATAGCATACTCGGGCACTATCCGGGAGACGCTGGTTCGATTCCAGCTCCAGGACGGCGAAATTTTCAAGTTTTCGGATATTGTTTGACTTAACATCCATGTCATATTTACACCAATAAACGGATTCACATCTTCCAAATTTGTATATTCTTAGATTACTAAAAACTAATGGCTTCAGTCTCACCCTGTTCTCGGTCTATTTCTTGGTCCGTGGTGTGGTAAAACAGAATTTAACAGCTGTCTGGTAATCTTTCATTTCCCATACAACACACATGTCCAAACAACCTCAATATGCTACCTCTCTAACATGTTTTTTTTTAACCAAAGATGTGCAAAAAAGTGTGATTAGGAGTTGCCATGTAATGATAAACATGTGTGAAGGGAGATAAAGCTGCACGATACAATATGTGAATATTTACTAATTCAACAGTATACACAGAATTTAACATTAAATAATTGCTCCAAATTAGTAAACCATAATGATTTAGAAATAGGTACATCATGCATACATACTTATCACCATGTTCTCTGAGATTCACAGATTAGCTCCTCACAAAAGGTTCATCGGCCAGATTAAAGTTTAGAACTGATGGAAAACAATTTTACTTACTGTTGAACGCCTCCATTTACAGCGATGTCGGCACACAACTCGAACTTTACTGACATCTATCAAACATCTCACACAAGACCTTTTATACTTCATACTCATTATCTTTTTCTTATGCAGACATTCTGGAATCTGGCCCTCCTATGATTTCCTTCACCTTCCTCTAGCTTTCTTTCCTGCTACTTGAGCTGAATAAATTCTCTTGGTAAGCATCTCACCACTCATTCTGTCAAAATGTCAAAACCAGCTAATAATATTTGTCTCCATCTTGCTAACAACATTTTGCTTTACATTACAGATCTGCAACAAATCTTCATTACACATAATGATCAGAATGTGTCATGCTACACAAACCCCATAATGCACCGCTTTAGCCCACGAACGATTCGTATATTTCTCCTGCAGTACTCAGATTTCGAACCAATCACACTTTCATACACAGCCATTCAAAACTTTTCTGGCAACCCATCATTCCTGTGAAAACCGCCTGAACCAGCTATGACTTTTAAAGATGATTTCACTCGCCTATTAATTTCATCTAATTTGTTTCCTCTGTCAAAGATGCTTCCTAAATATTTAAATACATTCACCTAGTCTATCTCTGTGCCACTTAGACTGATCTTGCATTCAGTACTAACAATTCCTCGCTCAAAACTGAAAACTTTGGTTTTTCCGTATTTATAATCAGTTTAAATTTTGTACAAACTTCGTGCATCTGGGACAACATACTCTACAACTCACGTTTGCTCTCTGCCAACAGAACTGTGTCATCAGCATACAGCAATCTGCGCACACAAATATTAACAAGACATAAATTAGTATTATCTATTTTAACAATACACAACTTTGTCTAACTCCTGTACCAACAGAAAACCATTTTGCTTAAACAGATTCCCAGTTATACTGTAATTATTCAAGGCCTTCCACAAAACGTAACCATTTTACTTGTTCATAAGCTTTCTCTAAATCTATGAAGACAGCCAAAACTTTCTCACCAACAGACAGATACTTGTTGATCATCATATGTGACATGTAAATGCAACAATTTGGTTACTACAACCCTTACCATACATAAAACCACTCTGAACATCCCACACCTTCTGTTATGTATGACCTTGTACCTTATCGACAATGATCTTTCCAAACACATTCCCTGGCACATTCACCACAATAGTTCTTGCATTCAGTCTAATCACTTTTTCGCTTATAGAGAACAATGACAGCAAAAATTCGGTTACTACAACCCTTACCAGGCATAAAACCACTCTGAACATCCCACACTTTCTCTGATGTATGACCTTGTACCTTATCGACAATGATCTTTCCAAACACATTCCCTGGCACATTCAGCAAGCTAATACCACAATAGTTCTTGCATTCAGTCTAATCACCTTTTTGCTTATAGAAGGGAACAATGATAGCACTTTTCTAATCCTGAGGAACCATTCCTAATTTTCAGCACAATTGGAAATTTCAGTTAACCAGTCAACTACAGTCACAACCATATTTTAACATCTCTGCAGTTATGCCACCTATGCCTGAAGATCATTTTGAAGAGAGAATTTAAAGCTGTATAAACCTCTTCCATACCTGCCAACACTGGCAAGAGCCTTGTCACAGTAGCAACTATTATTATTACATGGCACAACATAGGTGATTTTTTAAGAAACGATTCATATCTTTGTGAAAAAGAAATATGCGCCTCAACAAAACATTACAACAAACAAGGACACTGATTAAACAAACTTAACAGTGTGAAACACAAAGTTGATTCCCCTGGCGAGGGCACGATAGGTAACATTGCGAGATTTAAGTTCGAAACTTCTAGTAGTAAAAATCAGTCAGATGCAATTCTCGTCATTCTAAAATCAGTCAGATGATGATTCTCTCCCTATTTCTTTTTTTTTTTATGCCCTCTGATAACAATAATTTCACCCATCATGCTGAAAGAAATTTCAGCCTGAGGAAATTCCTTTCAGAATTCCACAATGGTTGACAGAAGGGAAATCTAAAATTTGTAAAAAATGCATCAATTTTTTTAAAAAATTCAACTTTGTCACTTCCGTTTTCGGTAATTTCCCCCTTCCTTATCAAGATTAAATGCAAAAAGTTATGGGACGGGGATATTTAACAATACAGAAGAGTGGGAACATCACTCATGGAGTGTGGGGGATTGCAGGAGAAATCTTTGCTCCGTCTGACTTCCGGTTTTGGAAATTTTCCCCCTATCTTCAAGCTGAAATACAAACATTTATACAGTAAAATGTTATTTAACAATAATACTGCAGAGGCAACATCGCGAGTAAAAGAAACTATGATTACGGAAAAAATCTGAACTGTCAACCATCCATTTTTTAATATTTCCTAAAGATGGAATTCTGTTCTCCTAAGAACCCCCCCCCCTCCGTCAACATCCCCATTTCTGTTCACTTGTGCATCGATCTCGTAATGACCAAAATAATAACAAAAATAGCGGAATCCCATGAATTCGTGGAAGAATCCTATGCCTGATGATTACAGGGAAACTTTTATGGCGTCTAACTTCCGTTTTCACAAAATGTTGTCTACAGTTCCAAGCTGAAACACAAACATTTATGCAATAAAATGATATTTAACAGTACTGGACACAAAGGCAACATGGGGGGGGGACTTCAAAAATGTTTACTCCCTTCACTACAGTTTTCAAAAGTTTTGAAACACAAAATACCATTCCCAGACGGGAACCCCCCCCCCCCCCAACTCTCTACAGTTTTGCATCGATCTTGAGCATGATCTAAATTATGACAAAAAAAAAAAAGGAAAAAAACAAAAAGCGGAACTCGGCGAATTCACCAAGAATCTCGTGTATATCATAAAATAATAGCAAAATAATAATAAACAACATGAAAATTCACTGAATCCATAGTTTCAACAGTGAGTTCCATAGTCAGATAACAAAATTCGTAGAAACTATGGACATTCTGTAGTAGTTGGAAGGTATGCTGTTCCCTTGAGATCCCTCCTGTAAACACAGGAGGAGCCTCACAGAGAAGAGGTCTTCTCTCACTGTGACATCACCTGCTTCTGCCTCAAAATCTCCTTTGCTTTCTTGTTCTAATAACTAATGCAAGTATTTATTCCATCCACTACTTAACTCATTAGGTCCAAATATCATTTCTCCGATCCTATTCTTCACACAAGTTCAGATTTTTTCCGGAAGGTTGACAGTTCAGACTTTATTTGCCCTATTTTTCCTATGTCATTTGTACTTCCAGAATGTTTCCCCTCTCTTTCCAAACAGCCAAATTCATGCCTTTCCACCTTTTCCTTCCTATCCTTTGCCTTACTCTGATGAACCAGCATTGTTACTTCATGCTTTTTACAGCAATATTCATTCTCAGAAACTCTACATTGCAAACATCCCAAAATATGCATCCTAACCCCTGAAAAATCATTACTACTGATGAACCAGGATCCAATTAACACAAGCAGCTAAAAGCCAAAATTATATGGAAGGTTAAGTTTTCTTGGAGAAAGTGGTACTACTGAATTGGCAGCAGAAGAGAATATTTATGCAGACTTGCCAACCTTAAGAAGAGAAAAATCCTGCAATTTTCTATGAAAATCCTGCAAGCATACTTTGTATGTTTGAAATATCAATGGACATAATTTGAAGCACTAATGTTACATTAATGCATATAAAAAATGTAAAAAAATTCTGTTAAAGAGTATTAAAAAAAATTCTGTTCAGTTATGCAATCTCAAGGATAACCCAAATTATGATGGAAAAGGAGAAATTCCTCGAAGCCATCGCACTCTCATGCCTAAAGATTACAGCGAAATTTTTTTGCCGTCGAACTTCCGTTTTCGGAAATTTTTCCTCCATTTTCAAACTGAAATACAAATATTTATGGAATAAAATGATATATAACAATACTGGACAGAGGCTACATCACAGGAAAAAGAAATTACGATTACGGAAAAAATCTTTATTTCGTTTACTTCCATTTCTGAAAGACAAAGTACTGTCCCAATGCATATTTTTACGAATTGGTAAAATTATTCGATGCATAGTTTTACGCGAGGAGAAAAATTCCCGATGCGTATTTTTACGCGTTGGTAAAATTTCAATACGTACTAGACGCGTAATTACGCATTTTGGCGAATTCCGGACTCGGTACATCACTTGAGCACTCCCGTGGAAAGAGAGCTACCGCACGACGCCACATAACCAGCAAGTCAAAGATGACATAATCGCGTGACACAGCGCACGTAAGGTCCAGTAGAAAATCTAAGTGGATGGTTGCGTCAGTACGTAGGGTGCCCATCCCTGCTGATGTAGCCAGTTTGTTGCAGCTGTTTTCATATCATCGTCACACATGATGGAGTACCAGACAGGTGCTGTTTCAGGGCAGGAAAGAGGTGAAAGTCACTAGGAGCCAAGTCCGGGTGCTTCCACACCTCCCACCAGAATTTGCAGAGCAAGTGCTGTGTGCAGCCTTGCGTTATTGCAAAGGAGAATGACACCATCACCCAGCACACCTGGTTGTTTCCATCAGATGCTCTCGTGCACTTTTTTCAGTGTGGCACAGTACCAATCAGCACTGATGGTGCATCCATACTCTAAGAAGTCCACCGAAAGCACACCCGAGGAATACCAGAAAACAGATGCCATGATTTTTCCAGCAGACTTTAAACTTCCTCCTCAGTGGTGAAGTAGCATGTTTCCATTACGTGTAAGCTCTCGTGCTAATGGGAGCGAAGTGGTAGAGCCACATCTCGTCTCTGGTTACAAGACGGCCAAGAAAGCTCTGTCCGTCTTCAGTGTAATGCTGCAGGAATGTCAAACATGCCATCATTCGTGATGCTTTGTGATCAAGGGATGATGAACATGGCACCCATCTGGCACAAACCTTGGAGTACTGCTAAACATCCACCACAAGATGTTGAACAACACCATAGCTCAATCCCAGCTTGGGCACAAAATGGCTTCAGTCATCTTGAATCGTTTCATCCACATTTCATCCACACATGCAGTGTTGGGCTCTGTTGTCAACAAACTTGGATGCCCATTGTTTGTGTGATGTCGGTTCCCCACATCACATTGTCACCATAAACTTCAATGAGCTGCCACTGAATTTCGGCTGCGGGCACGTTTTTGGCCCATAAAAAAGAACTTATAACTGTTCTCATTTCAAACTGATACACCTTTCCACCCATGTTGCCATTTCGAAATGTCACTGCGCATCTCATGCTGGGAACAGGACTTCACAGAGGCCTGGAGCATTAGTGCCATGTCTTGAACGTACATGTCATCTATGCCACTTGTACAACATCCTGCATTCACTTTGTAGCATGTGTAACCTTTTTTCTGATCAACCTACGTAAAATAAATACTCCTATTTCTGGGTCTCCAGAAAAGCAAGAAATGGAGATATTACAATGCAACTTCATAGCTTATTGAAGGCATGGAAAAATGATTTAGTGGAGATACAATTTATCTCAAAATTTCACTGTTAGGGGGACAATGGTGTTGCAGAAGCAAGAAGTGAACAGACATAGATGAATTTACTGGTTACTGATGGCACAAATGTTTCAGGACAAAATCTGCACAATTTGCTGGCCACTACAAGAATTTATCTGTGATGCACAGTAGAAGTATCACTGCTGAAATGCAAGAAATTGTAGGTCATTCACATGGAAAGTTTCATACACAAATGTTCACATGCAAATTTAGTATCCTGCATCTGACAGGATAAAGGCAGAAATAGTCAGACTGCCTGTGGCCATTATGGCTCTTGCAAAGAAGGAATGTGCACTACTGGCAAAATTTTATTATCAAATAACAACAATGCCAATAGTGCACTGTGCCAATATCGAGTCAAAGGATTCTGGAAAGGAACTCTTACATTCAAAGTGTGGAGGAGGGTAATACAGAAGTTCTAAGGCTCCCGGTGGCAGCTGATGATAATTTTTTCGTACCTCACTTATAAATATGGAAAGAGCGATGATTTCTGTTTGAAGTTCTAAGGCATTGGAGAATTTGGTACAGCATGGGGAAGTGGACACCCATCAGTTAAAATGTTGGGGATGAAGTTGTAGACTTTGCCAGTGCTGACAGGACAAGCCAGAATGCACTCTTGCACAGCAGTACCAGAATTGTGGCCCGACAGTTGCACCTTACATGGTCAGTCCGCTAAGCGCTGCAGTCTATTGTGGGATGGTATCCGCAGAGGATATGTGTAATGCACAAACTGCTACCAAGTGACAAGGAACAATGACTGGACTTCACTCTTCAATTTCTGACCTGGATGGATGTAGACAGCCTGTGGCCTTTCATGAAAGACCTCTACAGAATCCGTATGTGATAGTATGATGTGGCTTCATCATATATCACTGGTTTGTGCATTGCAACAGCTCAAGTGGAGGTAAATTCAAAAATTATTGCCAAAAGTTCCCTGGTTTGAGAAAAATCACTGGTTGAACACTTTCTATAAATTAACACTCATATGGGTAGCATGCATGCTCGATCAGTTCTGCAAGAATAGGTTCAATCTCAGGGTCAATCAGATACTCTACAATTGTACCAGGATTTCCCATTGACAATTACACTATCTACCAACAAGTAATTGGACACCCCTGCAATCGACGATATCTGCGGTCCTGATACACGTCACGGCCGCCGCCGTTAAATATCGTGTGGGAAACACCAACGCAACCAGTCGCATGCAAGATGCCACACAGTTCAGAGCTCTCTGATTTCCAGAAAAGTGTAATCGTTGGGTATCACAGAAATGGCCGATCCATACGTGACACATCCAGCGAGTTGAAGCACCCAAAATCGACAGTGGCCTACGTGATTGGCAAGTGGAAGATGAGAGGCAACTGTCGGAATGTGCACCGACCCAGCAGACCCACAAAACTGGGAGTTACAGACCGACGGGTGCTGGCCAGAGAAATTCGGAAGAACTGCACCAAATCGATGGACCACATCTGCGAGGAGTTTCAACAGGCATCAGGGAGTGTTCTTTCAATGAATACCATCCGTAAGGAAGCCCATCTGCTCGGTTATCATGGACGTGCTGCCGCCCACAAGCCTTCGATCACCAAGTTAAATAGCGCTGCTCGGCTAACGTGGTGCAAAGAACGTCAACAGTGGACCGATGAACAGTGGAAACAGGTTCTCTGGTGCGACGAATCAAGGTTCACCCTCTACCGTTCGGATGGCAGAGTCTGGGTTTGGTGTCTGCCAGGAGAATGCCTCCTGCCGGAATGTATTGTGCCAACTGTGAAGTTCGGCGGTGGTGGAATTATGCTATGGGGATGTTTCTTCTGGTATGGCACGGGACCCTTGGTCGCATTTCCTGGTAGACTCAACCCTGAGACCTACTGCACCATTTTGGATGACCATGTGCTTCCTGCGTTGTAGCAGTTTTACGCGGTGGACCCATGTTACTTTCAGGATGACAATGCCACCTGTCATGTTGCGAGGTACACCATGGCTTGGCATGGTGACAATGGGGTTAATCGAATGGACTGGCCTGCGCAGAGCCGGGACCTTAAACCTATCGAGCACCTCTGGGACGAGTTGGAGCGTCGACTTAAGGGGTGCCCCCGTCCGAAATCTGTGAAGGAACTGACCTGTCTTCTCCAAGCCGAGTGGAAGAAAATATCGCTAGCTGCCGTATAACGCCTGGTTGAGAATATGCCCCGGAGGGTCGCAGCTGTAATCGCCACTCGTGGAGGCTCCACCAACTATTGAAGGTGAATAAACTTCGTTTTCCTTTGCTATCACAGGTGTCCAATTACTTGTTGGTAGATAGTGTATGTTGAATAGTCAGAAAAGTCCCAGTTTCTCTTTGCCTGTGCTGCAGCTCAGCACTGTTCATCAAAAGCTGTCACACACACACACTCTATATGGCTAATGCTTTGTGGACAACACATAAATTTCTAAGGATTTTCATAGTGTCATATAAACCTCATTACTTTCTGACTGCACCATGACAGTTGTCACCTAAAACAAATTTAAAATCTTGCTGCAGAATGGAAGTGAGGTGAGAGAGTGAATAACGTAGTATGTAACCTGAAACAGATAATTTCTAAAAAAATTCTTAAAACGCACCTGATACAGTGTTGCGGTGCCAGACAATCCTGCAACCAATGCTACTTTTGAAGTGGGGTGAAATTCTACACTTTTAATTATACCCTGTAAAGAAAAAGATTAGTACATAAACTAATAATTTCTTAAACATAAGTCAAAAAACATTCTTATAAGTCAAAATCAAACAAACAAACAAAAAAAAAAAAAAAAAAAAAAAAACAAGTTAGACATAAAAATCATGATCTAATTAACTTTCGGAGTCATTTGTAAAGTGTCCATCAGATCTAATTAACTTTAGGAGTCACGAGTAAAGTGTCCATCAGTTTCGAATAATCACGTAGTTGTACATCAGTTTCAAATAATATCTTTTCTTCTGTATAAAGTCATGTATGAGTCTTCACAAGATTTAATAGCAATAGCACATAATAACTCAAACAGATTTTATGGTGGTTTGGAGAAGGGGGAGACACTGAAATGAAGTTATAAACTATCAGCCATCATACTCCTCAGGAAACCTGACACCTGATTGCCATGGAGTGTCATCTGATTTTCATCAGGGTATGTTCTTTAACACTGACCAGGACAATGAATGCATTTATGAGCCAAATACATACATATACATGTATATCACTAAAAATGTCAAGATTTTAAGACTAGTCCTGCCTTTTTTCTTTTTTTTTTTTTTTTTTTTTTTAATTTATTGGGTGTTTAATGTAAGATTTTTTTGCTCAGTTTTTGACAGCCGCCCTTCCCTAATTTAGGGCCACTGATTCTAGGGAAGGGAGAGAGAACCAGGGCCATAAGACAAGTTCTGCTTCTGAACTTGCTCTAATAGTAATGATTTGCTGTCAAGTCCTGTCAGCTCTGCCTCATAGAAAGAATATTTTCTGACCTTGGCATTATACCCTCTAAGCTAGGAAATTGTTTAGGTGTTAATAAATGAGCAAAATTAGTGATGTACTATCATACTCTACGAGGAAAAAAAATTGCCAGACATTAGATTTGTAATTAGTAATAACTGCATAGTTTTATGTTAAAATAATTTATTCGGTGCATATGAAAAAAATTTAAAAGTAGCATTTTTTTTCATTGTTACAACATTTGGAAAAAAATATCTAGAAAGTGAGTTCCAAACTTGTAATAAATCTATAAATGCTAATAATTTGTTTGAAAGCAGTAGGTAAGATTTCTTTTGCTCAGTTTTTGATGGTTTAAACTATTTGATAGAACCAGTTTTATACCCTGGTTATGTCAGAAACTCGACTCTGCTGGAGAGTGATCTGGAAAATATGGTTTAAATTTTTGTTTTTCTTTCAGCTCACCTCATAGCCGACATGACAGACAACATTTCTATGTAAAAAAAAAAAAAAAAAAATTAGGCATTTTATTACTGAAGCAACACATTTGGTATTTCTTTATTTTCAGATTGAGTTAGAACCATATAACCTATCATATTACTTACTGAAGATGTAGTGCTCTCCCTATATATTTTTTACAGCTGGGTGGAGCCCCCCCCTTCCTCCCCAATAAAAAAAATTGTTTTGCTTAACATTATTATACTTATTAAACATACTAATAAATCATATTCAACACAGATTTCAGTCAATTTTCACCAATATTTATGGTGTGTGTGGGAATAAGTTTTCCACTCTTACTATTTTGTGTATTGTGAAAACGTTCATTAAGGGAAATTTAGCTGGGCGGGCCGCTGAGTAAAAAGGCTCTAAGGAGAACACTAAGATTATTTCTCTACACTGATATGCAATCAATGCCTTTTCAAGAGGCAAAAAATATCACATATATAATTCTACAGATCCAGACTCACAGTCCCCAGGTCGTCACTGGCGATGAACTTCATCGTGGCGACTAAAAATGTTTGATTAAATCGCCAATTCTGGTGATCTGCATGGAAAAAAAATTGAACTTGTACTGTATGGAAAAAAAAATTAATTTATTTAATTTTATTTAACTTGTACTGTACAGAACTCCCACGTTGTTGAAAAATTTTACTCCAAATGTACGGAAGCCGGCCATCACCTTTTTCATTCTGCTTGAACAGCAGAAAAGATTTAAAAAATATATATATATAAAAAAGGCAAGGGCGTCGGTTTTTGATCACAAAGAATACACCATGGGTCATCATGGGGGAACGAGGTTTGCAAGGTTGCGGGGGATGGATGAAAGCTATTTTCCTTTGACAATGAGTCACTTTATTGCCAGTGTTAGAAGACTCAACTGCCTGCATTAGGAAAATCATACTGGAAGAAATTTTTATGAAAAAAAATTTCTCCAATTTTTTAAATAACTGAATGCGAATTTTTCAGTAACCAAGACACGTCAAAATAAACTCCCATGTGAAATTTCATCAAAATCCGATAAAAATTTGAGAAGTTAGGCATTTTCTTTTTTATTACTTTTAATGAATGTTTGCTGAAAGCCTGCATAGTCTACAATACTCTCTCCAGGGTTTAAAATTCTGGGCAGGATTCCTATCGAAATAAAGTTGCTAGGAGGGAGTCGCACCCCAACGAAATTTTAAGAAAATTCTCAATAAATTTAAAATCTTGGGTCTGTTTTTCGACCACTCGCACAATTCGAGTGTTAAAAACATATCCTTCATAAAATTACGTGCATTAGAAATGGGCCCTTCAGAGTTCCAAAAATTTGCAATCGAATACATTGTTCATGTCAAGAACATAATCAGTTTATGGACATGGGGATCAGCGAAAATTTGCAATCAAATGCATCATTTATGTTGAGAATATAATCAGCTTACGGACACGTGAATCGGCTTCCATATGTAGCCGCATGAAAAGTTCATTTTGCATATCGCAGAAAGTTACGAATCGGGCACGAGATTCTTCATCGGATTTGCAGAATTCCACTTTTTCGCCATCATGTAGGTTATACTTGAGACCAATGCAAAACTGAAAATAATGTTTTATTTTTTAATGATTAGTGTGTGTGTGTGTGGGGGGGGGGGGGAGTGAGTCGCATTCTGTTTTTCAGAACTTCCGAAAATGAAAGGTAATCAGAGTGAAGATTTTTCCTGCAATCGTACTTTCTTTTTCTCGCGAAGTTTCCTTTATCCGGTATTGTTACCAAGTATCAATTTATTACATAAATGTTTGTGTTTCAGCTTGAAAGTGTAGACAACAATTTCCGATAACGGAAGTTCGGCGAAGCGAAAAATTTCTTGTAAACGTTAGGCACAAGTTTCTTCCGCAGATTCGAGGAACTCTGCCTTTGTTCTCATCGTTTGCATCGTTCTCGAGAACGATGCAAAACTGAAGAGAATTTGGAGGTTGATTGGTGTGTGTGGCGGTGGATGGTGGACCATTTTTCAGCTGGGGATGGAATTTCGCCTTTCAAAACTTTTGAAAATGGAAGTTAGATGAACTGCAGATTTAATCCGTAATTGTAATATTTTTTTCTCTCGCTATATTCCCTCTGCTCAGTGTAATTGTAAAATATAATTTTGTTTAATAACTGATTGTGTTTCAGCTTGAAAATGGAGGGAAATTTTCCGAAAATGGAAGTCGGACAGAGTGAAGATTTTTACGTAATCATTTTTTTTTTTTTTTCGCAATGATCCCACTGTCTGGTATTACTGTTAAATGTTATTTTATCCCCCATAAATAGTTTCAAAGTGAAAAAGTGGACATTCCTCATATCAAAAGAATGGGTGTATCAACCAGGTCTCGAGTATTTGAATCGCAAACATCTAGTAGTATTCAAGAAAAGATATTTTTTTTTTTAGAGCTGAAGGGAAACGTTCAAAAATAATAAACTAGTTTACCCTTGTAATGCTAAAACTTGCACATTACAATGTCAAGTGCAGGTTTACTTCCTCCTTAATGGAACTCTTTGAAGTTTGAGTGTGTAGAACCTGAAACCATAAAGCAATACACACACACAACACAAGTTTTGGTACAGTCTTTCAAAAGCCTTGCAGACCAGTTCTTTTCAAAAATTAATGAAGATGCAGTTGTGGAATACTCATTATTCAAACATAGATAGCTGTAAAAAATGAAGAATATATGTGCTAATTTCCAAAGTTTTGTAAGAGTTTTATGCGCAACCATCAGCCCACATTTCCATTAGTGTCAAAGGTTCTTCTGCAAGTCGGTCTTGTGTTGTGTTAAACAAATGTACCATGTAAACCTCTCTTTAACACACAAAACAGAATTAAGCCAAAATTCAGAAATTCATTGAGCAACAAAAATCTTAATGTATATTTCTGAAATTGGGCCAGATAAACCCTGAGAGGAAAAAAACCAAAACACATCTGATCAAAGCTTGCTAACTGTTGCAAGGAATGAAAAACAGACACAAATAATTCAGGTACAATTTTATACCAATGTACTACAATACAAACAACTCTGTTTTTGTAAAATGAATTGTGGCACTTTGTATTAGATTGAATGTAGTAAATTTGTTGATCTAATTCATCTGTTAATTTTAAAAACTAAGTATAGCTTACATTCTTTGAAAAATTAACACCATTTCCCCACAGTCTTTTACTAGTCACATATGCAAAACTCCCCACCCAAAATTTTCAATCCCCTCCATTTACAAACACAGATGGGGAGATTCCCTTCCATTTCAAATTTTAATTTTAAGCCCTGCGTGCTCTCTCTCTGCCATCTCCTGGGTTGCATTTAGAGGCACCTGCAGGCTTTTGAGCATTGCAAAGCAGCCGCCTAAAAAGAAACAAACTTTATTTTACAAATTAATGCTGACTGAGTTTCCCATCCACTTTCCGTGTACACTTAAAAAAAATAAAAATTTAATTGGTTAACTTGACTTTTTGTCATTATATTTACCAAAAATAGCATTTTATATTGTATTTAGTTAATACACTGGAATACAAAAATTAAGGATGAGACGGTTTTACGAATGTAACGTCGTGCAGAAGTACTCGACATCGACTCAAATCATACCATAAGATCCCCAAGATGTAAGAATATGGGACAAGTGAGCAAAACCGTCCAAACAAGGAATCCAAAGGATACAAAGGCACTTTATTGAAAAGGTAGCTTCGAGCACAACTGGACAGAAGACAGAAATGTCTATGTGACAGGCGGCTGCCAAGAAAAATCCAGTCTTTAGTAGAGGATATGATCATCCCTGACTGTGTTGCAGGATTTACAACGTCTGTCCATGCTGAGGACGAGGTTGTCAAGGAGCTGTTGAGGCATTGCAGCCCATTCCTCTTGTAGTGCCAATCGCAGCTGCAGAATCGTTGCTGGCGGCTGGTGAAGTGCTGCCAAGCGTCTCCCGAGAAGGTCCCACATGTGTTTGATTGGATTTAGGTCCGGGGACCTTGCGGGCCAATCCATGTGTTGAATATCTTCACTCTCCAACAGCCCTGCGACAGCCACTGTACAATAAGGTGTAGCATTGTCATCCATGAAGAAGAACTCAAGGCCCACAGCACCTCTAAACAGACGCACGTGAGGCAGGAGAACCTCAATACAACAGCGGACACCAGTGACTGCACCTCCTTGGAAGATGTGGAGGTCAGTACTGCTACCAACCATGATACCGCCCCAAACGAGAACTCCGCCACCTCCAAACCAGTCCCTTTCGGTGATATTAGAGGTGTGATTGCATGTTTCCTGCTCTCTCCAGATGTGTATACGCCCAGAATTGCTCGTCAGACTAAATCGGCTCTCATCCGTAAATAGAACTCGACCCCATTGCCGATGTGTACAGTTCTTGTGTTCCTGGCACTACAGAAACCGCCGTCTCCGATGAGCAGGCGTTAATAGCACACACTGTACTGGTCGGCGTGCAAATAGACCACCTTTGTGCAGCCTCCTGGCCACGGTAAAACGTGATAACGGACGTCCAGTTGTCTGTTGCACGTGCCTTGCGATTTCTCCCGCTGTCTGCTGTCTGTCTCTTCTCGCCTGTAGGACAATATACCGGCTGTCCGCCGCTGTGGTTGCTCGTGGACGACCACCACTAAACTCTCGGACAGCTGTTCCTGTCATTTGAAATGCTTTCCAAGCTCGTGAAACGATGCTGTGAGTGATCCCGAATTCCTCGGCCACACTAGTCACACTTCGATGATCTTCTTCCAACTTCCCAATAACACGACCTCGGGTAAAGTTATCCAGATGTTGTCTACTGGATTGCCTGTTGGCCGTATCACACGGTGGCAGCAACTCGACTTCGTTCAAAACAATGTACACTGTGCAACAGCTTTCACCGAATTGCTGAGTGTACACCGCCCGTGTGCTTTATACTCTTCCGACCCCCCCCCCCACCCCTACGTCATGCTGCATATATGTGCATGCCCTACCGTACCGGACCGTAGTCTATCTCCTGAGTGGTCTTTCGGTCCGTTCTGCCTGCTCGTTCCGCTGCTATGCTAATTTCTCCTCTTCGTCCTTAATTTTTGCACACCAGTGTACTAAGTTTGAATTTTATCCAAAACTCTCTGTAATCCAGAAAATTCTAAAATCTAGAATTGGCAAAATCCGGACAATTCAGTATTTTTGAGGTTACGTACTGTATTAGTATTCCTGTGTAGAAGTACTTTTTCTATGCCAGTTCTGATGTTTATGAGATCGGTGAAGATTTTTCTTTTTCGTGTGTTAGACTGCTTTTTTTTCACCTTACCGTCAGCAGATGATTTTGTTCAAGTTTTGTCCATGTTGTTCTGCAATATTGTTCATCCAGTTCAAATGCAGTTTGTGTGACTTTTAAAAATACTATTGTCTGCAGATGGGAAAATTCGAGGAATTTAATTTGGAAAAATGAGTGGCAACCCCAAATAACCGATAATCTGGATGTTTTTCCTGATTTTTGTATATCAATGACTTATCATTTGTCAACAGTAATTTTTATAACAATATTTTTGAAATATTATCTGCCTTCCAAAGTACTTTTACTGTAATCAGTATGCTTTTAATAGCACCTCAAGAAAAACATCCCACTTCCTAATTTCCATGAAAGATAAAGTTTCTTAGACGTGGTTAGAAACTCAAACCACAAAATAGGCAGCAGCACATTAAAAAAAAAAAACCATGAATGAAACCCATAAAAAATTTTCTATGATCATTTTCAGAAATTTCAATTTCCAGCTCAATTTTCTTAAATCAACTTTTGATTATTCTGAGGACCAATAGATTGAGACCAACAGATTTTTTGACATAATTTTATGTGTTACTGAATGTTCCAGGAAGCTGGAAAAAACTGACGTGGACATCAGTAGTGCTTTGTGCTATGTTACTGAACTAGAGTTGGCTGTTTTATAGCCTGCAGATGAAGGGGCAAATTGGTCCTTTTTAAGGAATCTTTGTCTCAAAACGATGACATGTCATCAACATTTCAAGGTCACCAAATCAGCACTGCATGTGATCAACAAAGATGTGATGATGAAGATATAGGACTAGGTTCTACAGAAAATAGCATTGATTTATTGAAAAACGAGTTACACAAAAATTAAAAAAAAAAAAAGATTTAATAATGTCCAAACATCTGTTTTATGCAAATCTGTCTGCTCTTTAGATGAGGTGCTATTTCCCAAATCTTCTGAAGGCCTAAACAATCATGGTAATGATGCAATAACTGAAATATACAAAGTTTTAAAGTTAAACCCTGATCATGCTTTAGAAGAGTGGTTTCAACTCAAGAAAATTCTTGTTAGTGTGAATCCTAACAGAATTTCATCTAATTTAAAAGATTTGTTAAACAAATGAGAGAATTCAGATAATCTGAAGCCTTTTGAAATCATGAGAGATCTAGTAACTGTGCTTTTAACGGTACTGCAGTCGAATGCTCATGTGGAATGTCTTTAGTCAGCAGTTAAACACACATTAGATGAAAGAAGCCTTCTAATGAAAAAACACACACTTGAAAGTCACATTAGGATCAAAACATCAGGAATAAAAATGAATAACTTTGACCCTGAAGATGCACTAAAACTATGGTGGGAGGCTAGAATGAAATCTCGCCGTACCAAACTACAAAGATTAATTTATGTATTTTATTACTTCAGTTTCAACTTTTAAGCATACTATAATTGAAATACACAAAATAAAGCACATTGATATTATAGTAAACAATTTTGTAAAAATAATAGTGTGAAATATACAATTTGATTTTTTTTTCAAAGTTTGGCCACTGATTTTTTTAATGGCCACTAATAATTTTGGTCTTCATGGCCAAATGTCTACTAGCAAAATCTCTAAGTATGGACCTTTATGTAATTCTGCATTTGTAATTACACCTATGCATAGGAGCTTGACAGTTAAGATTTCAAGGGTTTTGTCAACAGTAATTTTTTATAACAATATTTTTGAAATTCTAACACATACGTATAAAGGTTTAACTGATGAAAGCATGTTGATTACAGAGATCCCATGTTTTCACACTGACCTGATTGAAGGCTTTGTAACTTTAAATTTAGTACTAATTCATATTCTCTAAAAGTATCATTTAATGAATAATTTCATAAAAAAGGACATTGCTGATTATTTTTCATGCAATGATTTGATTTTCACTATGCAAAAACTCCACTTAGTATAGCAGATTTCTAATGCCTTAATCATTATTGAATGCAAACACTACAGTACTTTACCTCTGTTATAGCCATTTCACAAACCAGAAGTGCAGGAAAAGAATGAGTATACATCTTCTTCTAAAAGTTATTAATATACATCTTCTAAAACCAGAAGTGCAAGAAAAGAATTAGTATATCTTCTTCTAAAAGTTTGAAGAGAGGAACATTTGGAAACAGCTGATACAAAACCCAAATGGCTGTACTTTAAGTGAATTGACTTGACTGCACTGTAAGAGCATAACATGGCTTTATGCAGTCAGTTCAACTTTTACTAAAAGGAAAAGGTGAACCACATGTTTTATATTTGTCATTCTACACAACCAGGAAATCATAAGGCATTCTGTATCCAGAAATTAAGCAGTGTAAGAACAATTAGCTATGACATTAAACTGTACACCTCTCACCCACTTATTCTGAGGTCCACTTCCCTTTATTCTAAGTTTTGGTTTCACTGACAACTAGTCTTGAGAATTCATCGTCGTGGGTGGTGTAATGGATAGCGCGCTCGAACCGAAATCGGGAGATGCGGGTTCGATTCCCACTCCACGGCGATGAAATTTTAAAGTTTTCTGATGTGATTTAATTCACGTGTGAAACAGTAATTACAGCCAATTCGGCAATGTCCAATTGCTGTGTTAATTAACATGACATATTTACAACATATTATGAGGAGTATATTTCTTCAACTCTGAATACCTAAACAACTGGAGATTTTCTTAATAACGCCAGATGGCAGCAGAATCTGCATGAATCTGAACACGGTCGGAAAATATTCCGATGCTCTTTACACACAGAAACTTGAGAATTCATCGTCGTGGGTGGTGTAACGGATAGTGCGCTCAAACGGAAATGGGGAGGATGCGGGTTCGATTCCCGCTCCACGGCGATGAAATTTTCAAGTTTTTCTGATGTGATTTAATTCAGTGCGAAACAGTAATTACAGTCAATTTGGTGATGTCCGATTGCTGTGTTAATTAACAGTCTCACTAAAGTTAGATGTGAAAGAAGCTGAAACAAAGTGACAAAATGCAGGCCTCTCTCAGTAGTAAAGGGGTTTCTTCATGGAAGAAATTTATCTTGTAAAGAGAAGTTAAAACATTCCTCTTTCAAGAAAGCTCACTGAATGTGCTGGAAACAGTACTTTTCATTAAAAACTCCAAATATCAACAAATGCATGCAAGTAGAAAAGCCATAGTTTGGCAGCAAGTGACCCGTCTCTTGAGCTTAATACCTGGCAAAAGCGATGACTCTCTAGTTGGTGGCAATTTGACATCCAAAAGCTCAACTTGCATTGGGACATTCAGTTTTGTGTCAAGTTCAAAAGCACCTGAGTTATATCTCATAGCCAATGAACTTCAAAAGCAATGGTCACTGTGACAGAGAACTTGATAAAAAAAAAAAAAAAAAAAAAGTGTTGAGAGTGTAGCACAAGATGATGAATCTGAAATATTATAATTTGCAAATTTCTGCAATGTGAGATACATCTCAATACACAATGCAATATGTTGTGTGTTAGGAATGGAAGACGAATCTACCAGGGGCGAATATTCGGGGTGTGCTAGGTGTGAGGCACACACCCACACAGTCGCAATTTAACTTACATTATCAATATTATTTTTTCGGATTTATTTCTAATTAAACTCTCCAGAGTTTGTCCGAAGGCTTTGAGTGGTGGTTAAAATTAATTCCCCCCATATAATGTTTTCATTAAGGGGAGAAGGTTCATTCAGTATGCATATCGCATTCGCCCTAAAATCTTCGGGTGTGCTATTTACCGAGCACACATCCGGCCGTCAAGCAACTGTGATACAATCGCTCCCCAGATGGCACTGCAGGCCACGTTTTTATTTCCCTATGGTTCAAACATTACAGCTGATCTCTCAGGGTGTGCTGCCCAAAAAAGCACCACTAGCAATCCGACAATGCTCAAGCAACTCTGGTACAAGCGCTCCCTAGATGGCACTGCAGGTCACGTTTTTATTTCCCCAAGCATTACAGCTGATCTCTCAGGGTGTGCTTGCGAAATACAGCACCACTTGCAATCCCATTGCGCAACGCAGTACAGCGTTGATGCGAGTTGCTGTTATATTATTTTTTGGACAACAAAACTCGCCAAAGTTTGTCCAAAAGCTTCGCGTGGTAGCTAAATTTAATTCTCTTTATGCATGACGATTATGGGCAAAACACGTAACAATATTAACAAAGAAAGGTAACTTGATCACGCTAGTTACGTTAACTGAAAACTTTTACAAAAAGTTCGTAAGTTGGAAGCTTTCGACCTTATCTTAGGTCTTCATCACGCCAATGGAGGACTAAGATTGTTGCCAGATTCTACATTTGAATTTTTCCTATTTTTGTTGCCAAAACTTAGAATTGATCTCCAGATCAACGGAATGTAGAGAGGAGATTCAGAGTTGCAAGTCATTGAGTTGAAAATAATTTCTATGCTTTCCACGGTAACGGAGGGAAAAACGATTGTCAAAAGAAGCAATTCGTTTTGCTTCGTTCCAGTGGGAACTGCAGATGTGTCTTCCATTGTCAAAATAGACAAGGCAGTATTGGGATTGGCTTTCGAAACATCTTTTCTATGTTCTAAAATTCTATGGCTAATGCTCCTGTATGTGCTTCCAATGTATAAGTTATCCCCAGTAGAAGAAGAGATAGGAATGCAGTAAACTCCTGGGAGGTTCAGGCTTTCAACTTTGTCCCTATCCCTTTGTAGAAGTTTCAAGATGTTTGGGGTAGATTTAATGGCAAGATGGTAACCAAAACTTCTAAAAAGAATCTGTAACTTATAAGCATAGGAAGGATGGTAAGGAACAGAACCACAGAATTTCAGGTCTTCTTTCTTGTGAGGAAGGAGGCATTCGATTTTCGAATGGTTTTCATATTTCTTTATGAGGGAGTTGACTGTAACAGCAGGGAAACCATGAGAGAGGGCTATTGTAGAAATTTTGGAGAGTTCTTCTTGAAGAGAGAGTTGGTTGTTGCAAATGATATGAGCCCTGTGGATGTAGGACTTCAATGCTGCAAGCTTGTAGAGATGCAGGGTGCAAGATTTGTAGGGAATGATGTTAGTGGCTGCAGAAGGTTTTCGATAGACGGAACGAGTAATGGAGAGATCAGCGTTTCTGCAGATAGATACATCCAGGAAATCAATTTTGTGATTTAACTGCATCCCTTACAGTCAGACACCACCAACTCACTCAAAAACTCAGTTGACAGATTAGCTAAGAAAGAAACTCTTCAATCCTTCCTTGGTGATATATCACCCCCTCCTTACTTTAGAACTCCCAGACTCTTCCTGCAAGTGAAACTGCATAAAGCTGGTAACCCCATCAGACCTTTAGTGGAATATTCTTTTTCTCCAGCAGTAAACCTTGAAAAGAGATTGGTCCTCAAATGCAAATCCCTGGCAGCCAACCATCCTCATACAGTTGTCTCTACTTCAAACTTCATCCACAACCTTCCTAATTCCTTTTCTCCTTGTGATAATATGTATACTCTTGATGTAGAATCTTTGTTTCCCTCTGTACCATATTTTGATTCCTACATGCTAATCATGAAGAAATTGATTCTTCATTTTGAACCCCCGGTCCTCTTATCAAAGATCTTTATGATTGTTTCCACACTATTCATCAACACAG
Organism: Macrothele yani; assembly: GCA_039090855.1. Taxonomy (NCBI): domain Eukaryota; kingdom Metazoa; phylum Arthropoda; class Arachnida; order Araneae; family Macrothelidae; genus Macrothele; species Macrothele yani. The sequence continues at coordinate 70,233,229 of CM076998.1, forward strand.
TTGTTTTGTTTTCAACAAAATTGTGTATAGGCAACAATCTGGTCTCCCCATGGGCTCACCTCTTTCCCCTCTGCTTGCTGAAATCTACATGCAACATATTGAAGTTTCCATCATTCCTCTACACCCTTTTCAACCTTCCCTATGGTTAAGATATGTAGACGACATTTTCATTAGCTGGCCACATTCGAGTCTGAACTACAGATACTGATCAACTCCATTACAGAAAAATTTCCTTCCATTAAGCTCACTATATCTAAGGAAGTAAATCACAAAATTGATTTCCTGGATGTATCTATCTGCAGAAACGCTGATCTCTCCATTACTCGTTCCGTCTATCGAAAACCTTCTGCAGCCACTAACATCATTCCCTACAAATCTTGCACCCTGCATCTCTACAAGCTTGCAGCATTGAAGTCCTACATCCACAGGGCTCATATCATTTGCAACAACCAACTCTCTCTTCAAGAAGAACTCTCCAAAATTTCTACAATAGCCCTCTTTCATGGTTTCCCTGCTGTTACAGTCAACTCCCTCATAAAGAAATATGAAAACCATTCGAAAATCGAATGCCTCCTTCCTCACAAGAAAGAAGACCTGAAATTCTGTGGTTCTGTTCCTTACCATCCTTCCTATGCTTATAAGTTACAGATTCTTTTTAGAAGTTTTGGTTACCATCTTGCCATTAAATCTACCCCAAACATCTTGAAACTTCTACAAAGGGATAGGGACAAAGTTGAAAGCCTGAACCTCCCAGGAGTTTACTGCATTCCTATCTCTTCTTCTACTGGGGATAACTTATACATTGGAAGCACATACAGGAGCATTAGCCATAGAATTTTAGAACATAGAAAAGATGTTTCAAAGCCAATCCCAATACTGCCTTGTCTATTTTGACAATGGAAGACACATCTGCAGTTCCCCACTGGAACGAAGCAAAACGAATTGCTTTTTTTGACAATCGTTTTTCCCTCCGTTACCGTGAAAGCATAGAAATTATTTTCAACTCAATGACTTGCAACTCTGAATCTCCTCTCTACATTCCGTTGATCTGGAGATCAATTCTAAGTTTTGGCAACAAAAATAGGAAAAATTCAAATGTAGAATCTGGCAACAATCTTAGTCCTCCATTGGCGTGATGAAGACCTAAGATAAGGTCGAAAGCTTCCAACTTACGAACTTTTTGTAAAAGTTTTCAGTTAACGTAACTAGCGTGATCAAGTTACCTTTCTTTGTTCTCTTTATGCAATGCTTTCGTAAAGAGAAGGTTCGTTTCTTTGTTGAGTAAACAAAACATAGTAAGTAATATTTGCCTCTGCAGGTGTGCTGTGTAATCAGCGGACACCTAGGTACGTAAAGCAGCTGTGATGAAAAGCTCTCCAGATGGCTTTGCAGGTCCCATTTTTATTTTCTCGTGGTTTCAATGCATGCCAAAAACTTCTCAGGGTGTGGCACGCCTAAAACAGCACCACTAGTCACTTTTGTTTCCTTTTGGAAACGCGTAGATTCATCATACAGTCCAACGGTCTATTGTGAGTTCTTTTTCTGTCTTTTCGTTGAAGTGTGAATCGATGTGTTGATGAGCACAGATTTAAAAATAGAATTTGAATTTTTGTTATCCATATAGGATGGGGAACAGTGTTGATGATGTACTAAGTGTCCCATTTTCGGCCAGAGCTTTTCCAGATTGTCTAAATATAGTTAAGGAAGGTAAGCCTTGTCCTTCTCTTCCAAACTTACTGTGCAAGCATAAAGATAAAAGAACCGAGTACATGAGACATTTCTCTGTTTCACAATACGATGCAGTAGAATGGTTAACTGGATGTGAAGTGCGGTCAAGACTTTTTTGTTGGCCTTGCTTACTGTTCTCCAAAGAGAAAAGTGTTTGGAATAAGAACGGTTATTCCGATCTCAATCATTTAGCTGCAGCAATGCAAAAACATGAGCCGAGCGCTCCCAGTCACACGTGCAGTCTTTTTTAAATCTCAAGGTATTTGGAAAACACAGAATTGACACTCTCATTGACAAGCACAGAGAAATTGAAATAACCCGTCATAATGAAGAAAAATACAGATATCTTGAAAAGAATAATTGATGCTGTATGCTATCTAGCTAAGCAAGAACTTCCTTTCAGAGGTCATGACAAGTCTGAAGATTCATGTAATCGGGGCAATTATATCGAATTTTTAAACGTGCTCCGTGAGTATGACCCTCTTTTAGACAGTCATTTAAAATCATCGACTGTATTTCAAGGAACTTCTTCCACTGTACAGAATGATATCATTGACGCTATATCCAATGTGGTTAAAGATGCTATAAAGAGAGAAATTACTTCAACCACATTTCTGGCCATTCTCCTGGATGAAACTTCCGATGTCATGACAAAATTCCAGCTATCAACTATTTTACGTTTTGTTCATAATGGGCAAATACACGAAAGATTCATCGGTTTATACCGACGTAAGTGATGACAGAACTGCTAGTGGTATTTTTAAACATGTTGTAAATACAGTTGAGGAATTTAATATTAAGAACAAGTTGGTCGGCCAAACTTATGATGGTGCCTATGTAATGAGTGGACATATTAATGGGTAGCAGAGAAAAGTTATTGAGGCCTACCCTTTAGCAATATTTACGCATTGCTACGCCCATGTTTTGAATTTAGTTCTGAAGCAAAGCCTCTCGAATATCAAGGAATGTCGGGCATTAATTCAAACTATGAGTGGATTAGCAACATACTTTTCTAAATCATCAAAAAGAATATATGCTTTGCAAGATTTTGTTGCTAAAAAAATTCCGTCCGTCATACCAACCAGGTGGAACTTTACTTCCCGTTTAACGAACACTGTAAAGTGTCACAGAAGTCAACTTATTGAATTTTTTTACACATTGTAGAGAATTCTGGTGAATGGGGCGTGGATGCTGCAATCAAAGCACGTCGGTTTTTGTCTTTCTTGCAAAATTTTAGGACCATTTTGTTTCTAGAAATATTTTCTAAACTGTTTGCCTATACTGATGTCTTGAATAATATATTACAAAATCATCGTATGACATTTTGTACTGTTGTAAAAAAGAGCATGATACTGTGAAACAGCTTAGGAATGATAAGGAACATGGATTTGATGACATTTGCGTTTCTGTAGCAAAAGAAAGTCATACAATTGATGAATCAAAGCCTAAAAGAAGAAAAACATCTGAAGAAGAGGAGAAAAGCTCATGTATTTGATTATACCAGGAAATAGTCAAAGGTATATGCCTAGACAGGGTTCCCACTCAAAAGTAGAAAAAAATTCCCTGACTTTTCCAGGTTTTCCAGGTGGTTCTGAGAGTTTTTCCAGAGCGGCAAATCAAATAACATTGCGACAAATTGTTGCATTTCCTTACATTCTTGCGTTCCTTACGAAAGCATACATTTGTTAATTCTTTAAATAACTGTTCTTTATACAATTACCTGCTTTTTATGAATAACAATTAAATGCATGAGGCATATTATTTTTGGTATTATAATTCCATGATCTTTTCTGAACCTAAGTGGTATACTGCCCATGTACAATTTGTTAATACATTCCCGTAGAAACAGTTCATATGTAAGAAAAAATCTGTATGTTGAATAGTTTGTTTTCCTTTCTTCTATAGCACAGTGTAGATAAGCTTAATGACCGAATGGGCTCCTGCTCAGAGAAATGTCGAAAGAGAATCAACCAACAAAGGGCTTTGATCCATTGTTTAAGTGGTTCTCTTGTGATGTGTTTCTCCAAGCAAGAGTGTATAAGGCCACTGTGCCTAATTGTTCCATGTTACAAAATATGAAGCAAACTATCTGCAGAAATCGAATAAAACCGTAATGTCTACAGGCAATTTTTTAAATTCAGTTTTGATAATTTTTAGAGAACTAAGGAATAATGTAATGTATTGAAAGCAAGATTTATCAAATTCTAGACAGGCTGTAATTGCAAATAATTGCTTACCTGAAATTAATACTGATAATGTTATGTTCATCTCACACATGAGGGAGAATTAAAAGACGCCACATAATGAACGTCCCGATTATACAGTCCATAAAGATAAACAGAAAATATGGAATATAAAGGATAAATAACTTTCATTTTCCCTAATTACTTTATAGTTACAAAAATGAGTGTATTTAACATAAATTTTACATAATATTTAACAAAATCATGTCTTATTTTTTTGTTTCAGGTTTAACGACCACCATAAGCAACTTGTTGGGCTATATCAGTCCATCCCTAATTTAGGACCTTTGGCTTCACGAAGAAGGAGAGCCAGTGCCGTAAGATAAACACACCACCCATACCTCATCTGGGACTTGAATCCAGGCTCACTTGGACGAATAGTCAGAAACCAGAGCTTAGACCACTGGACCACCGAGGTGGCAAACCATGTATTTACATGTTTTAAAGAATATTTGAACTAAGACTTAATTTAAATTCTACATATAATGAAATATTTCAATCGATTAGGTGAAATTATGTAACTGATTTAGCTGTATTTTAAGTGCACACAAGTATATAAATAATATTTTAAACGACTCACAACATTTAGAGTTCCAGTTAGGTTTAAAAATGCAAGCTGGGAGAATGAGACTGAAGAGAATAAATTGCCGTTAAATGATACAATGCTGAAGCTTTAAATCCTTTAAGTGCTTATTTTACATAAGTATCAAAGAACACGGAAACTTTTGCTGAAATTGAAGTCTAATGGGAATGATAAAATGGAGAGTGTCTGACAGAGTCTCTTAACATTTTGTTAGAGCGGTTATATCAAATCGATCTAACAATTTGTATTTTCTATTGGAATTCACTTAGAATCTTTAAAGACAAAGCAAACTAAAACAGCTATTAAAAAATAAAAAAAAAAGAAGAGAGAGAGAACGGAAATCATGACAGCATTTCTGCGTCTGAGGAAAACGTGTGCCAGTACCATCCCAACAATTCTAGCAATCAGGGAAAATACTGCTGACATTTAAAAATCAAAATTGTAATTATTTTAGCTAAAGTTAGTTCTTGCACTTGGCAATGCGAACATCGAATCTATGCTATTTCAGAGGTGCCAACCTCTAGCAGAACATATCAGTAATCAATAGGGGAATTTTCAGTAATGTTTCAATAATGTAACACAAACTTTCAGTAATGTAACACACCATTTTTTTTTTAAAGTTAAGGACAATATTATAGTATTACTGTGTAACCTGTAATACTTGTATGAGGTGCCTATCGGTAATCACCATACGTCATTAACGCGTGGAATGGGTATTTCATGAGAAATTAATGCATGAAATATGTAATAACTTTGCATGTTTACACTATCCTCACAAAAAAATATGAAATTAAATTATCAATATTGTACTTACCTCATGTCATTGCTGACATAAAAACTCCCTTGTTGCTTGTTTTGCAGTGGTATATTCTTTTTCAGAAAACTTTTTATAACACAGCTCACCTGAGGAAAATGCTTTACTTTTCTGTACAAGAAGGGCACTTAATGTTTTGGTGCTCATTGTTGGGCAAAAGTACGTGAGGTTATTTCCTTACTATACTAAATATTCTATACGTAGAGGAATTGCTGTGAGGGATAGTCAATATTACCAACATTAGTTTAGGCAATGTGGAATACTTGGGAAGGCCAGATGAATCCTTTGTCTTAGATATTTCATTCCATGCCACATATGCTCAAGGATATCCAGCTTCATCAATATCAGTCTGGGAACATAGCATGAAAGAAGCGACCAGCATGATTACAGCTTGCTATAGGTAGGTTATGCTCCACAACGATTGTAGTAAACAGCAATTCAGCGTTTATCACGCTATTTTCATTCTTTTTTGCAAAAAAATTATCCAAAGGCTTTGATCGAGTCTTTAATTTTACACAATCCTGGTATTTGTTTTGACTGGATATGCCTTCGGCAATCATCTCGTCCTACATGGGCTACTGCTTACTCTCATATTAGAAGGCAAGCAAGGAAACCTTTATTTCAGCATTTGTAACATTTTCCATTTCCTTGCTCAAGATTTGGGAGAAAGATTTGGATGTTCCTGGAGAAACCTCTTTGCATATTTATTTGTTTCAGAAACGATAATTCCAAGGATGAAATTGGTAAAAAACAAGTAAAAAATATGCAATAGGTGCCACATCAGTTGCTGGAGCATGTTTGGGTCTCTGCATTTCATGTTAATAAAAAAAAGATGCTGAGGTTGTTCATCACTTCTCTCTATTAACATCCTCCCATTCACTTTCAGAACTTTCATGATCTGAAGATTCACTATGAAGATCTTCACCTTCTGAAGAAGATATGGTGTGCGTGGCACAGTGGCTAGTTTTTTGGCTTGATGTTGCTAGGCCAATATCACTCTCAGATGATTCAAAATCCTCACCATCACTTGGCAAACTTTCACTCTCACTACAAGCCACTTCAAATAACCTTAGAAAACAATTTCACGCAGTGGGAAAAAGCACGTCTCCTAGTCTGAGGAACAAGCTGTCAACAAAATCATCCTGTGCTAACACGAGTTTGGAAAAAGATGGGGATTCGTAATTCACGGAGTTTTGCGATTGTGTCTGTTTGTTTGGGAAAAAGAAATGAATAATGTGAAGAGCTTCTAGTAATAAAACACTGCACTTCATTCTCCGCGCGGCGACGAAAGTCCGCAAGAAATATAAACATCCGTCATCATGGGACCACGCGTTGCGACGAGTTGATCGTTATTGCACTTCGAACGGGGCTCGAAAAAGTGATTTCCGACAGTACGACGTCTTATAATTCACCAACAATGCAAAGCGAACAGCACTGCCTCAACTGCAGCAGGAAAAGTTTTGGCTAAAGTAACCTTTCTCCTGTCACACGGAAAAGTGCGTGGGGAACCGATACGATAGCAAGCGCAAACTCTTTTACGATGACACTTACGGCATATTACCTGTAATTTTAGTCGTATTATCCGCAGACCACGAAATTCATAATAATAATAATAAAAAAAAATCCTTCGTATAATCCGCAGACTGTGATATTCTAGGAAATAAAAATCGCCGTATAATCCGCACATCATAGATGTTGAACCAGAAGCGGAATTTCCGACAGAAAAGTCCGTTACATAAATAAATAAATGCATCGCTCTTTCCACGTTCCAGAAACACATAGCAACCGAAAAATTGTTTTCAGCCGCCGCCGGGGAATTGAATCCACTGATCTCTCCATATATAGCCTAGCGCGTTAGCTTTACACCATGGTGGCCAACAATCCACGGTGCTATGTGTATTTTTAAGTCAGCTTCTGACATCATAAATCCGTAAGATGGGCTCAGCTACTGAGAGGTCTCCATCTGGTGGGTATTAATGGCACTGGCTATATATATTATAGCAGTTATTTCAAAATATACTATATTGGCAAAAACATAGGGAATACAGGCGTACCACATATGGCAAAATAAACAACAAAACAATGAGCGATACTGATGAAATATTACAGGTGAATGTGATTAAATCCAAAGGGCGAGATCCAAAGTGAAAATCCTCCAAATACGTGACGTCAGAAAATAAATAAATACATCGCTCTTTCCACGTTCCAGAAACACATAATGGGTCCGATGAAGTAAGAGAGAGAAAAAAACGATTTTATTAAATGAAGAAATTCATTTTTAAAGGTAACTGTTTTATATTTTTTTATCTCCGGACAGATAAAGGGTGTGGCATCCATAGATCACGCCGATGCAGCTCCAGAGTATTGCATTACACCTTGCCAATGACGAAAGGCTGATACAGAACAAGTCGTAGAAATACCGTATGTACTCGCGTATAAGTCGAAAGTTTTTGGAGGAATTCCTGCTTTCAGAGTTGAGAGATCGTCTTATATGTGGGCCAATAAAAAACCCGTGAATTCTCCCGCGGAATAAACCGACGGATTTGTTTACGTTTTAGATCGCGACACAGAGGCTTTCCGTATGTTGCTGCACGATTGTGTTCTGACCTCAAAACTATCGCGCAGTGACACCATCATATCCTCAATTCTGTCCACCACTTCAAGTTTAAATTCGGCAGTGTAACTGAAACGTTTCCTTTTCAGAGACATCATGATTAGCAATGAAGGAAAACAGCAGCAACGACGTTCGCCAAAACAACGAAAGCAAACTAGACACAAGGTCGCGCACATGAAATCCGAAAGGAGAAACGCATAGGTTCGTGCAGCAAGTGCTGTGCGTACTTCTTTGGCTTTTTGCCAAAAACAGAGCCAGCACGGCAGTCAGAGCTCTCCTCAACGATATCAAAATGACCTCTGTCATCCCTCCCCACAACTTTCCCGATCTTTCGTTACGACATTCCTTCCCCTCCTCCCCGCTCCGTACAAACTCCTGAACTGAGGAAAATTCTTCCGAGGGAGTTCCTTTTCCAATTATTACACCCTTTTCTGCACAATCACGCTGCAGATTTTTTAAAAATCGGAAGGTTGTAATTTTTTTTTTTTTTTTAAATCGGCGTATTAACCGCATCGGTGTATAATCCGCAAAACCTATAATTTTAACTTTTTTAACAGATAATCCGCGGATTATACGAAGAAAATTACGGTACCAATATTCCGATAATACCGCTGTTTGACGATATGATTCATGGACATTCCATTTTTTTTTTTTTTTTTTATTGGAGGTTTAACGACCACCGTGAGCAACTCAATGGGCTATAAGCAGTCACCTGTCCCTAATTTAGGGTCACTGGTTCCTGGGAAGGGAGAGAGCCAGTGCCTTAAGACAAACACAACATCCATGCCTCAACGGGATTCGAACCCGGACCCCTTACGGACGAATGATCAGAGGCCATCGCTTAGACCACTGCGGGACATTCCATTTCAAAACGATATGATTGATAAATGATATGATCATTGAGACACCGAAATCTGCAGTCTGATTCGGAAAATATGCGGATCAAAATCGAAGGCCGACAAATCGGCAGCGTCGCACTAAAAGGGTTTAACGAAAAAGGATACAAAATTGAGATTCTCCAAAACACACTGAAATCCGTAATTCTTCCAACCTGCCCCTAATTCCGTAATCTGACAGTCGAAACCGTAATAATTACGGACAATTCGTAATAGTTGGCACCTCTGCTATTTGCTTCTAAATAACGCAGCATAGGATATTTAGACATTGTGCTGTTAAATTTCATAACCAATAAGCTGGCACACAGAGATCCTAATGCCATAACGGCAAAAAAATAAAAAAATAATTAAACCCTGGATAAAGAAAATAATGGAAGCAACAAGTGGAGAAAACTAACAGTTAATACGGAATACCATTTTTCCTGAGAGGCTACAATTCATACAAGTACTTCCAAAATCCGGAAGTCTTAAAATTGATTGGCTACGTTTTGTGACACAAACATTAGTACTGAACTTTTCTAGCAGGTCACAGTTCATTTCCACGCTACGTCAAATTACTTGTACCGGAAACAATTAGAGGAAGTTTGTGTGTGCATGTGTGCTCATAAAAATCCTCCTAACACTTTTTTTTTTCAACATAATTTTTCATTCTGTGGCGAGTGGCATGTTTATACTTAACAATATCTTTACGAAGGGCAATACATTTTTGTGCGATGTTGATCAGGCAAAGTGCGAGAAAGGTCTGGAGCCCACTCAGGTCATTTGCAGTAACTCCCCACAAATAACGTCATCCAAAACGGAGACAGAAGCTTTAGCGCCTGCACTGACAAACCTGAAACCAATAGAGCACGCACGGCAAAGATTTAAATCAGTAGTAACTAGGTAGATTTTTTACATTTTTTTCGGCAATGTGAGGGTAAAGATGTGAAATGAAAAATTTATGCAATTCTTGTGAGGTGCAGCAATGCAAGAAAAAGAATTTACGATTACAACAAAAATTTCTACCCCGTCTAACTTTTTGTTCTCGCAAATTTTTTTCCCTATGTATAAGCTGAAACCTTAGGAAAAATTACGAGAGAATGATGAATTTTATATTTCTTATTCTAAATAACGGAGATATTTGCGTTTTTACGGAAAACGGTTCCACTATGCACAAAAATTCAAAAAATAATATCTTCTAATCTATCAGAAACAAAAAAGTTGAAACTTTTAGGGTTTTTTTTATAACTTGGAGGCAGCTACCCGTAAGAATCGGAGATGTGTTGGTGGAAAATTATTTCAATATCAGACGATTTTGCGTGGAATGACCCAGATGTGAAAATCTATGGTTCCGGGCGTCGGACTACCCTATTTTTCGCAACCAGCCAGCTCTTGCAGTAATCGGAATATCGCCAAAATAGCTATAAATTAATTTCTTCATGCATTATGAAATAGAAATAAGACAGAATCAAGAAAATCTCTTCCGGCCGTAAACAACGAATCTAGAAAACGGCCGTGAAATCTGGGAAATTTGGTAGGTATGCAATAGTACCGGCTTCATTGCATGGTATTTTTCATACAAAATACTCGTAAGTACTATGAAAAATTAATCTTTCCCCCTCTTGAAGAATCTTCCTATTTCATATCTTCCCTGTTCAAACATTTGAAGGTACATATTTTTCCAACTATACCAACTCTGCTACAGAATTACGAAAGTGAAGCTTTAGTTCGTAAGTGATACGAACTTTTTTCAAAAAATAAATTGTGCCCTAAATTTGCAACATTCATCCACACTGCTCTTGAAGGGGGAAGGGGGACGAATTTATTAGGATAACTAACATCCGGCAAAATAAAATGTTTTTGTACGGTTTGATAAAAAGACAAGTGAAACATGCAAAAAGAAAGGGGGAAAGCGCAACTTCTAAAGTTTCCGATGAATTTCGGCGAAATTTAAAATGGAACGTTATTTTCATATATCTTGCCCACTGTAAAAAATTCAGTCGGTTATTTAAAAAATTGAGGAAATAGCTTTTTCATAATTTTTTTCCCAGTCTACACAGAGAACCAGGGCGCCTACTTAGGAACAAGTGACTGCCTCTGCACGAACGCAGCAGATAAGATGAAGTTTAGAGCATCTGGAGATGGGGAAACCGCAAAGAGACGCACTCCCCAGCACAGCTGCACTTTAATCGGTGGGTGGGTTGCCTCGAAGGATAAAACAACTCGGAATTATTTTAAAACTTAGCAATACAGAAATATATTCTACAAAAGTCTGAAAGAAAATATCTTTTTGGCAAAATAAAAATTCCCTGACTTTTCAGTTCCCTGATAAGAAATTCCCTGATTTTTACGGAAAAACACGATTTTCCCTGAGTTTTCCCTGATTTTTGGAACAATTTTCAAATTCCCTGAGAATTCCCGGTTTTCCAGGTGGCGTGGGAACCCTGCTAGAGATGGAAGAAAGATACTCTTCAATTTGGAAACTTGAATTTTTCAACTACTTTGTAGCGAAAAATATGATCAGTATGCAAAAACTTTTCCTGATGGAATTCTAGAAAAATTAAAAGATTTCTACGGGCCACTTTTCGACTACTTTCGCTTAAAAAATGAACTAAAAGTCCTCTTTTCTTCTGATGAATTTGCGAGCAAACCAGTGCACCAGCTTGTAAAATTCATACAAGAAAATCAACTTCGGTGTGCATTCAAAGAAACTTACAAATTAGCGGAATTGGTCATGACGATTCCGAGTTCCACCGCTACAGTCGAAAGCTATTTTTCTGAGATGAAGCGAATACATGAATGTTGTAGAGGAACACAAACAGAAGAAAGGTTATGTGGCTTAAGTTTACTTGCGTTCGAAAAAGCATTGCTGGTAGAACTGAAGAAAAGTCACTCGTTTTACGATGATGGCAAAACAAGAGATTAGAACTAGAATATAAATGAGGTCAATAAGTTTTTAAAGCATCCTTATTAGAAATATAATATCTGGAAATATAATATTTTACCAAGTGATTACATTTACAGTTTTCCTTACAAATTACTTGACTGTATTTAGAAATCATAAAAAATACCAAAAGTTCGTTCCTCACTCTAGTACAGTATTTGCATAAGTAATTCAGATTTTCTTACAATGGAGTGTATGTAAAGATACCATGAGTAATTAAACGACCATTAAATAAAAAAGTGCTTTCCTATGTTCAAAATCAATGTGTGAATTTTTCAGCTCGGATTACATGACAAAATTCTTGTGTGTTTTTATATTCCCATAACAGCGCACACCCAAGGCAAATGGCCACGCAACGCCACTGGAATCTACTGATGATAGGTGCAGTTTTTACCCCACTGAGAAGATAAACAATGTGAGAATTTGGGGAAATGAGAGAGGAGCTTTATATGCGACTTAAGAGCACATCTACAACACCGTCAAAATTAGCATTTTTATTTATTTATTTTTTTCATTCAGCATACCTTTGCTAGCCCTGTGCACCAGATTGTACTTTGGAACCCAAAAACTTGAGCATTTTTTACACAAAACTTCATTTTGAGAACTTTTTTTTTTTTCAAGTAATGACTTTTTTTCTTATATTTAAAGCATTTTCCCATTACTACAGAGGTGCCAACCTCTAGAATCACTCAACTGTTTAGAAAACCCACTAACACAGGAAAGATGTTAGACTTCTCTTCATTCCACCCTGACTATATTAAGTCAAACACGGCGAGACAATTTTTGGAACAAATTGAAGTTCTTGTCTCTTCAGATGCTCAAAAAGATCTTCACAGAGAAGGATTAAAAGGAATATTGGCAGAAAACAATTACCCCTCCCCATACATTAAGAAGTTATTTAGACAAGTGCCAAAAAAGAAGCAGGAAATAAATAACTTCAAATTCACCAGCAAAATTATGTACCACAAAGGACTTTTCGAAAAACTGAAGAGGATCGGAGCAAAATATAATATCAGGCTTGTTCCAGATCTAAACAACAAATTAAAGAAATTCCTGCCAGTTTTAAAGCAGAAAGAAATGGACATCCAATTGCAAGGAGTAATATATTGCATCGACTGTAACTGTGGGCTCAGCTATATAGGAGAAACAGGGAGAAGTATTAAAGTCCGAATGAAAGAACACCAAGCAGCTATTAGGAACATTAGTAACAAAACAGGGCTAGACAGACATATACAAGCAAGTGGACACTCCATAAATTGGGACTCAGTAAGAATAATCACCCACCAGGCAAACTTAGTAAAGAGGAAACTAGAAAAAGGGATCGAAATAGCAAGAAGTAACACAATTAATGATTGCGGTTGGACACTTCCAACTGAGTGGCAGCAACTACTCTAGTGACGTAGTCCTGATTATGAACTAGGATTTAGTTCGAAAATTTGACCACTAACTTTTTTTAATAATAACCTCTATAAGATCCATAAAAAGGTTATTCCACAGTGAGCTTTTGTGGAAATTTTTGTTTGTTTGTTTGTTTTTTCTCCTTAATAGAGCACAGGATTGCAAGTTCACTGATTTTTCCGAGGTTTTTAGTGAGAAAACATTCGTTTCACCCTGAGGTTTCCCTGATTTTTTTTTTGCACCAAGTTTTCTCCCTTATATTTCACTGCTTTCATGGTGTGGCATTAAAACCCTGCTATCAGTTCAAAACCAGAAACACCTTAGGGTTTACAGAATTTGAGGAAGAAATATTTCCTCAGAAATACATTTGCTTTGAAAACCTTATGATTTGACCAACAGCAAATTTAGTTGTCAGTTTGCTTTTAACTTTCATTATATAATCACAGGTTTGTTTACTTTCATTAGTCAAAAACAACTGTCAGCTGCAGCCACCTCACACCTCTGGTTTCATTCTGTTACTTGTTATAGGAAGTCTTTAATATGTCATGCTCGTTTTTTCGTTTTGTTTACTCTTCTGGTCACGAAAGGTATTACACCAAAGATATACTCCATGTAAATCAGTAGTTTCTCTTTAAAAAAAATAGTGCTGATATTTTTTGGTGGAAACTGTTGCTGAATTCCCCCCCCCTTCTCTAAGTGTTAAAATGACACAGATTTAAGATCTTTATTGTAACCCTTTTCAAACAAAGGAACACTATAATGTGAAAAAGAATATTTGTCTTGTTCTTTAGAGTGAATGATTAAACTTTCTATTCATAAAAACAATCTGTGACATGTTATGAAAATATCTTTCAAAGACTAGATATGCCTGTGAAGTTCGAATTGATGACAGTAACATGTTGATGAAGCTCATCCTTAACCTAAATTATAAGCCATAGTAATAGTCAAAGTAAACTAAGAAAGAAAATTTCTGAAAGCACAATTGAAATTTTGAATGTATCTTTACAGTTAATTGGTTAAACCCGTAAAAAAGAAAAGACTGCATGAACAAAAATATGTTTATGCAACTTTGAAAAAAATTGCATGCATTTTACAAAAGAAAGTTATATTAATATTTTCCTGATGCTGAACTCTCAAGATCTGACCTGAAAACAGAAATTATTGCTTTGCTTAAAGAAATGTTAAATGATACAAAGTGAAGAGCTTAAAAGTTGCAAATTCTTACTGTACTATAAAGGAGTTAAGTGTTCACAAAACTTGCAGGATGAATTCAGTATTTCAAATTACATAGCAAAAAAGGTAAAATCACTTGTAAAAAGAGAGAGTTGAGAGGAAATGGGAATTTTATCAACTCCAAACCTAAAGCCAGGAATGATATTAAAACATGAAACAGCTGATCTGGTGCAAGATTTGTGTTGCCATTATTATGTTGGCAGGTGTGTGCCAGGGAGAAAAGGTTGTTGCAGTAACAGCACTGGATGAAAAAACAGATTTACAGAAGGGGAAAAAAAAAAAAAAAAAAGGCTTTATATGCCAAACAATCTGAAAGATATTTACAAACAAGTAAAAATGGCTTCTCAAAGTTTGCAAAATGGAATCCTTGTTGAAGCAAGTAGTACATGTAATAAATTTATATGTACACACAATTCACCAAAACTTTAAGGTCATGTTTTTAGGGTGTCAGGCAGTAAAATTAACTACTGAAGCTAAACTTCCCATTAACAGCTATATAGACTACATTGCAAGATTTATATGCTTCCTGCATGCTACTTCAGTAAATGCAAATTTGCCTCACGATCAGATTTACTGAAAAGTTTAATTATTGATCTTGTGGAAAAGAATGACATTGAGTCTGCAACATTTAAGCAATGTACATCTATTAACCAACATATCTTGAAACTGTGACAAAATCAGCAGAAAGAGTTTGTTGATTTTTATTTTCTCTTAAGACTGAAGGTTCTGCAATATTATTTCTTTTTTCCATCATTTTGAGTTTGGTAATAATTGATGTCATGGCTATTCCTGGACTTGATACAATATAAATTTCAATAAATTATGGATTTTACACAGGAATAAAGGAAATTACTTACAGTCAAATTTTCGGATAGCACCCCTACCCTTCCTCAGGCCTAAACTATAGAAGGTGTTGCCATTCATTAGCTAAATTCCAACCTTTCACATCATTTAATGTTGTATTTCTTCTTCTCCTCTCAATTTCCAGTCCTTCTGACAATTTTCTCTTGAAAAAGTGCTGTTGATGTGTCAGAATTTCTACAGAGTTCCAAAGCACTTTATGTCCTGTATTTTTAACATGTATGTACAAACTTGTTTTGTTTATCAAATTTCTAATAGCAGCTTTATGTTCTGCTAATCTAGTCTTAAGCTGTCTGCATGTTTCTCCTACATAGCTGAGACCACACTCACACTTTATGTTGTAGACCTCACTCCTTCCTGTAACAGGATGTTTTCTTCTTTTTGTTTTAATTTTGGAAGGTAGTTACAAATTTTATTTTGTACTCCTGGAGACAGTCTGATTAGAAATTTCTCACTAATCCTTTGAAGTTTTTCAAACAGTCCTTTATGGAAAGTAACTTTTCTAGTTAACTGAAACAATTTAGTTTTTGACTTTTGCTTATTTTCTTTTTTATTAAGCACTGTGTTGACTACTAGAGAAGAGTAATTATTATCTTCCAAAATTTTTTTCAGTTCCTCCTTTTGAACATGTTTTAACAATTCTGAAGAATTTAGAACGTTAATCTTTTCCAAAAATTGAATGGCCAAAGTTTGTTTCTATGTCATTAGGGTGATATGACTGATAGTCTAACATTTTATTATTGTTGGTAGGTTTCTTGTATAACCTTGTTTCAATTTTCCCTTCTTTTATAATGATAAGTCCAGAAAATTGAGTTGATTATCTTTTTGCAGTTCAATGGTGAATTGCAATTTGTCGTCCAGGGAGTTGAACCAGTCTAGTATGTCATATGGAAGAGAGACATTTTGGTTGTTTATAATGAAAATAATATCATCCATATACCTAGCATAAAGACTGAAGGAGTAATCAAAACCGTTTGTTCTAGTTTTCCTACATAGTAATTTGCAAGAAATGGTGCAACCAGTGAGCCCATAGCCAATCTATAAGTTTGCTTGTAGAAATTGCCGCCGAATTGAAAATAGTTGTTTTTTAAATCAAACATCAGAATTCCATAATTCTGATGTTTATGTCAGCAAGGAAGAACTGACAGGTCTTTATGAAATTCTGTTGTTTGTTTTAAAAAACAACTATTTTCAATTTGGCAGCAATTTCTACAAGCAAACTTCTCTTAATATGGAAGTTATTTATTCATAGGTATGGGTGCATAATATTTTATTACATCAAACAACCTCAGATAAATAAATAAATAAATAAATGAAAATTTAGGAGGTTTGATTGAGAAGAGTTAGAAAGTAAACAATAATTTGGAAAACCTGAAAATACAAAATTGCTGCAGAAGGATTTTGCCAAATAAATATATATATATAAAAAAAAAGCCAGATTGTTAAATGATTTTTTTTTTTGTATATGTGCGCATGTGCGATATATCAAAATACATAAAACAAACCACAAAACATGGGGTCATTTACCTTGACTACAAAGCAATGTATTTATTGTGAACATGCAGGTGCAACTGTGCTACATATATACTGTACATATCCTACTGCATAGTATTTAACATGAAAGATCTGAAAAAAAAAATGTTTATCCTTAATGAGCTAGCTATATCCATTAACATTAAAAAAATAATAATAACAGGGATAATACTTACAGCTTGTACACCATCTTCATTTAAATATTCACATTTCCTAACATTGATTATTCCCTTAGGTAAGGATGATGATTGTGACAGAAAGTTTCCAGTTTTTTGCAGAAGTTCATCCTCCTCTGTATACATGAAAATAAACCACAAATATAAGACCATTTATTTTGCATAGAAAAAAAGCTGTATTGAATATATGAATGTTAGCAGAGCTGCCAACTTTTCAAAATCAAAAACTGGGACATCAACGCACGTTCGGCGGAGCGCGTATTTACAATTTATAAATAATAAAATTATATATAATAAGTTCCTCTATTTTTTTATTACAGTTAATTACTTAATACAAATAAAGAAATATTTACAAAAAAAATAGTATTTACGTATAAAATAAGATTAACAAACCTTATTAATGAGTTTCATTTTTAGAGAGCGAGACACTATATTTTCTCCACACCATAACAGGAGTATTATCACACGATAAGGCAAGACAGTTCATCCACGGAATACCATGATACCGATATTCTTCGGTCACAAGTTTGGCAATATTTTCACCTGTTGAACTGGTTTTTAGGCATGACAAAGAGAGCAGCGTGCATCTCACTTGCTTGCAACGATTATCAAAGTACATTACCACAATTGGATAAAGTTGATGATTGTCAGCATCATCACTGCCATCAGTTGCAACAGAAAAATGGTCTACTTTTAATAGCACAGAGGACATTTTTTGAACAATATTTTGCCATTTCTTGAACAATATGCAAAGTTTTTTGTTCTGCCACATGCATATCTTTTTACTCTCTTCTGGGGAGTTAGGAAACATAGCTGACAACAATCAGGAAACATGATCAGCTGCTGCTAGTGGTATGTTGTGCTCCAACAAAACAGAATTTCTGCATGAATTGTTTTAAAATCATTTGGCACTGAAACAAAATGATCCTGTTGCACACACTTTTTTCACTATCATGATTTTTTACGTGCTTGTTAGTTCCAACATGTACGATGATGTCTCCTTGACCAGCGTGAGAAACAGAGAAATCAATGTTGCACAAAATGTTGCACAAAGTGCAATATGCATGAAACTCACCCTTAAGTGATGGTTTTACAAAGTCAAATTCTTTGGAGTATTTCTTCAAAAATCTTTGGTCCCGACGTTTAGGCCCCATTCTGGGGCTATGAACTGAAATAATAAGTAATATTAAATAGTAACACTGTACTAGTGATCCGATTTATTGGCGTAGGAAATAAACACATAAGCGTTTCCAAGCTTTCGCACATCAACCAGATGGCTTTTTTAAGGAAGTTAGACAGAAACTGCAAACTGAAAAATAGAACACTTAACAATTTGAACGCGGGAACTCGACAATAAATAGATGCAACGTTACATTCATTTAAAGATACGATGCATCACGTTGGTTGCACGCGGGATCCTGGTAGAGAAAAGGCGTTACTTGAAGAATTGGTTCCAAATTCGTGGCAACTCGAGCGAGACACAATCATTGCAAGCATTGCTGTTGGTAATGATCTCCAAGGTTTCCCGAATGGCTGTACATTTAGGGGTAGAGTAGGTAGCTAATTTCTTTATATCATCCCACATAAGAGTAGCTGACTTGAATTTGACTTCTCTGGATAGTGCCGTGGTTACTTTACTGTATTTTGTGTCCCTTTTATGTTCGTTGACTCTGATTCCAAACGAACACTTGGTCATTCCAATGTAGTATCGTTTAGAGCCGTTCAGATACTGTAGGGGGATCACATAAGCGCCTGCTTCGCAAGAGAGAGGTGGTTTTTCACTATTTCTCTTTAGTATAGCATGTAAAGATGCAGGGGGCCTTATGCCGACGCAATAGTTCATCTTCTTGAGGGCGTTTTTGAGTTTGTAAGACACACTCACACTTTGTATGTAGGGAACTGAGCCTAAATAACGTAGCTGCAGCACAGGGAGACTGGAATGTTTGGCTCTGGCTTTTGGATAAAGCTACGTATCTGATTCAATGAATATCCTGCATCAGTGGCTAACTTGATGACGCTTTCAATTTAGTGTTGTCTAGAATGGGTATCAGAAGAAACGGCGAAGGCTCTGTGAATTCGAGAACGGAAGATAACTGCTTTGTATTCTGCGGGACAGAAAGAGCTGCGGAGCATCAGGTTGGGGACAGACGTGGGTTTATAGTAGACTTGTGTACCGACGCAGTTGTCAGACGATTTCCTCAATAAAACATCCAGATAAGGAAAAGCGTTGTTGCTTTCAAGCTTCATCGTGAAATTGATCGTAGGATGTACATCATTGATTTTATCAAGGAAAATTGGAAGAGTCTCTTTTCCATGGGGCCATTTACTACTTAATTGGTGTACTGTTCCTCGTTATAAATTTAATAAGTAATAACTTGCAACACAACTTTTTTGGTTTTAAAGATCAAACAAAGTATGAAATCAGCATTCAACCTGAGCGTTAGCAAACAAATGGCTTTCCACTCCCCATGAGGCTCTGTGCGAGTGCCGTGCACTCCAAGCCAGCAGCGCTGTGGATGTGACGACATAAACCAGTACTTCAATTTTCCAAGCCTCTGACTGTCTTGCTACCATCGCGGGGCACACGACCTTCGCACTAAAATGCTGTGGATTAAAAGAAGAACATTTGTTTCCATTCGTTACCGATTCACAGAGCCAGCATTGATGCTGGATAAAAATAATGGCTGACAACATTAATGAGAGGAGAAAAAAAAAAAGCAATACATAATAAAAGAAAAAGAAAAATGAAAATCACAGAACCGGATTTTTTGTAGAAAAATGGGATTCCCAGAAAATATTTTCAAAACCAGACAGAACTTGGCAGCTATGTGTTAGCATCAGGGAAAAAAATAAGTGGTATCGCTTTGCAGTTTGCGATGCAAAATAGGAAGTTTGCAATGCAAACTCATGTTTGAATCACAAAACCACTATTCAAAGTTTAAAAATGAAATTTCTATCAAAATGTTCAATCTGGAAAGCAACTCGTTTATCTAAAATACAATTTTGCTTACGTGTGAAAAAAAAAAAAAAAAAGAATAAATTTCACGTATTTATAACTTTATGAATACTTCGTTTGCTTTCAGCTGGAAAAAGCTTCCTCGTGTAGTTCTAACTGTGCAGTGATGAGGTGGTCATCGTCCGACCGCAGAGCGTTTATGATTGGTTCCATGCTCCCGCCTGTCTGCACCACGAGTCATTTAAGGACAGATGCTCTTATCGCTGTTTTCATTTCGGTTTGTCCGCCCCTTAATTTTAGGAGGATGCAAGTTGTGTTGTTTTACTCTTTGTTATTTGAAATCATGGCTACCAAAGTGAAAACATCAACCATGAAAAGGTGGATGGAGGAATTAGATCTAAAAGGTAGCTGGTTACACTATGATGTTGACGCCAATAAAATCTCCATCTGGGCTGCCTACTGCAAACTTTGTCGAAAAAATGCTGACAGCAGAAATTTTTTTCGAAAATTTCACTTCTTTTATTGATGGAGTTTCTGGATTCATAATTAAAAAGGACAATGTGGTAAAGCACACCAGATCAGAAATTCACTAAGGAAAATCACTCATTGATTTTTATTAAAGAACATCTATTGGTAAGTCAATGACTGTTGAGGTTCCAATGCATCTAAACCTCGAATTGGAAAATTAATCGATATAACATACATAATTGCCAAAGAGGAAATTCCATTTTTGAAATTTCTTTAAATTATTGAGTTAGAGAAATGCCATGGTGTTGATGTAGGGCAAACTTACCATTCGTCCGTCATGTGTGCTCAGTTCACTGAGTGCATTGCTAATGTTTTTGAAACTGATTTGTGCAATGACTTAAGAAAGACTGACTATTTTACCTTATTTATTGATAGCAGTACAGATGTTAGTGTATCTGAAAATCAAATTATTTGTATCCTGTACATCAATGAAGTATGAGATACCAAATTCCCATTCCTGGCATTAAAAGAACTGAAAAATGCAATTGTAGAATCCATTGCAGAATTCGGAATAGTCAATTTTGAAAATAAATTAATTGGACTTTTAGATGATGGAGCAAATGTTAACATGGGACAGAAAAAGGGTGTTGCAGCTCTTTTGAAGAAAAACAGCCCTTGTTTAGTGTCAGTGCACTGTTTCAGTCATCTCTAAAAGATTTTATGCAGTCAACATATTTTCAAGATGTACATAAGTTGATGGAAGACATTCAAGATTTTTATGAAAAAAGTGCCACACGAATTAGAGACTTTCCTGAGCTCTCAACAAAGATGTATCAGATACACCAGCTTTGCGAGTCCATGGCACTCAGTGGATTTCACATATGTACAGTGCCACTGGCACACTGATTAAGAATTATTTTGTTATTGTACAACAACTAGAAAATATGGTTGCAGATCATCAAGCAAAGGAGAAAAAGCCAGGATTACAGCCATTTTGAGAAAATTAAGTTCGTCAAATTTGTAACTTGGCTGCTGTTGCTTTTCAACATTTTATATTTGTCAAAATTATCTCTCTTTCTCTCTCTCCAGTTGGATGATGTGGAAGTACCTTGTATTTTGAATGCATTAGAAAAATTCCATGATTCTATTGAAATTATGAAGAAAGGAAAGTTTTCAGCCAACCTGTCCAAAATTTCACAAGACTTAGAAAACGTACCAGCTTGTGATTCCAGTGACTGTGATTCAGTGAAAACTGCAGAATTTTGTGGCATTGAGCTGAGCTGTAATTTGACAGATGTACTCTACGAAAATTGTGAATGTCTTTTAAATCACATTCATCAGTGTGTGCATTCCCAGCTTGTTGACTTGCACAAAAATCAGGTTTTTAATGCTGCCAAGCTGTTAGAACCTAAGCTTTGGCCAACAGACAAATCTACTCTTGCAAATTTTGGTGATGATCAAATTACTCTATTAACTGAACATTTCAGTGAGTTGTTGACTGCCAGCAACATTGACAACGATAAAATTCAAGAGGACTGGGATTATTTCAAAACCTTTTGGTTAAGAAATCCACAACACCTGTCAAAGCAACAGTTATGGAAATGTTTTGAAAGAAAAGTATGCGAATGAATTCCCAAATCTAAACCACATGATAAATATCATGAGATTATTGCCCGTATCCAATGTTAAGGTCGAAAGAACCTTTTCTGCGATGAAAAGAATCAAGACAAATTTCCATAATAAGATTAATTCTGATGCTTTGAACCATCTGTTGCATATAACACTGGAAGGACCAAAACTATGCAAGTTTCACCCTGAACAAGCAGTGGAGGTATTTTTTTAAAGAAGCCCCGACGCACAAGTTTGAAGTCTTATAGAAAAGAAAGAGAACAGACGCAGAACTTGAAGCTACCACAAGTTCAGGAGTACTCTCACTGTCAAGTGACAGTAAGTAGCTGCTGCAATGTGCGGCCAGGTAACATTTCATCACCATATATCCATAGAAAGAAAATTTGTACTTTTTGCACATCTATTAAAATATTTTTAAAATTTTACTTTTCATTACTGAAAGTAAAAATAGATATTGAAAGGTGCTAGTAACAGTTTTATTTGATACTAAATTATTAGTCACTTAAATCAAAAGAAAAATAAGTCTCAAAAGTGCTCCACATAATCACTCAATTGCTCCGCAATGTTAAATTTGATGAGCAAATTTGCTTCCCAAAAAATTTCAGTTATTTTTCACCCTGGTTAGCATGTATGTTCACATTAAGTAAGCACCTCAGTACATCATCATAAAGACTAATTATGTTTTAGTATTGCTGCCAGGCCACACAATCTCAAAATTTAAATGAAACTGTTCTCTGAGTTTCAGGTTCAATACCTGTACTGTTGTCTTCTCATTATGTATAGTCACACACTTTACCCACTGTTTTTCTCATCATACTCACTCACATCACTCACTCATTTTCTTTTACCAAGATAGGGTGAAGAATGCAAAGTCACAGCAACAACAAGCAGTATTCAAATGTTATTGAAGTCAACGTGTTTACTGCAACATACTTCCAACACCGTGGAATTCAACAAACAGCTCTCATGTACAGGGAGGAGGGGCATCTTTAATTTATTGCTTTCATCCCTTCAATAATTTTGAGGAAATGTCAATATTGTTATCTGTGGATATAACCTCTACAGTGGGACAATAAGTGAAACATCACACAATGGATTACAAATTATGTACGACAACAGCTTGTATATTAGATGGCCTATGAGCAATGCTCTATTAATAATGTGATACAAGCATAAACACTTACCATGGGGGCAGACAAAAATAATTGGACAATTAACCCCTGGCAATGCATTTCCTAGATTTTTTTTTTTTTTTTTTTATGTTTCATAGTTTAACAACCACCACGAGCAATTTGTAGTGGCTGTAAGCAGTCGCTAAGGCCATTGGTTCCAGGGAAGAGACAGAGCCTGTTTCATCACACAGACACACCATCCATGCTTCATCTGGGACTCAAACTCTGGCCCAGCTCAGATGACTAGTCAAGAACCACACCTATGACCACTACACCACTGGAGTGGCATTTTTTGATGTGTCAATAGAGGTTTAGCTTTATTTAGTGCCCAGACAGATTTCCACTATAGGCCCCTCTATACAAAGTCAGAAGCATGGTATCACCTGCTGTTGCATATTTTTTCACGTGACAGGGTGCTGATATTTTAATATGGGGCTGACAATGAACCAATGTGATCACTCGAATCATGTAAGCAATGGCACAATAAACATCAATACTGCCATCTAAATAATTAGGCTGCAAACATAAAATGCATTAAATAACCTCATTTAATTCCATTTTGCAACATGCACACAATCTTCTACCCCCATCCTTTTTTTTTTTATTCAGAGTTACTGATGTTACTTTTTTTTTATTCAGAGTTATACAGTATATATGCATTACATTTTTCTTTGTATTACTACAGACTGCAATTGTGAGATTATTACTGCAGTACACTCCTGTTATAAGAAACTCAGATATAAGAAATTTACAGTTATAAGAAAGAAATTTATAACTTTGGTTGGTCCACTGTTAAAGTATAGGAACATTTCATGTTTATAAGAAAGCAAAAAAAAAAAAAAAAAAAATTAGTCAAATTTCAGTTATAAGAAAATTCCAAAAAAAATATTTCCAAAATAAAAAAAATTCAACCTGTATTGCAATGTTTCTCCTCTTTATCTCCCATGGAATTTCAAGGCCATTTTCGGAGTAACTTCCATCAGATAATGCAAGTCGTTTCTTTCCCCTTCACCCCTCCCCACAATGCATGATAAACGTTTTCTTGGAAGGGGTAAATCCCATTCTGACTTACCACTTCCAAAAATTCTAGTCATCATCTGTGCGTTCATAGATGAAGATCGGTACATTGCTACATACAGTACGTATGTATTCTTTGTTCTCATCTTTTCATTGTGCACTGTTTTTGAGTTCTCTTTCTTCCTGTTTGCATTAGCGAGTGAACTAGCGATCTCACTGCTCGATATGAAAGGATGCGGCTAAAATTTCACGCCACAGATTGGAATGACCTTGGAAGCCATGTTTGAATGGCGTAGCTAGCACAAATGTAAGTGGAGAGAGCTCGTTGGGGACACTTACCAGTGTGAAGTTGCAGGGTCGGTGGGCAGGGAGAAATCGGTGTGCAGTTAAGAGGGCCCAGGATTGTCATGTTGTCCAGCCCAATCAGACATGACATGAAGCGTTAGAGTTGTTACAGTTCTGAGTTGTTAGATTTTTTGAGTTGCTCGTGTACAATGGCACCAAAGCATAAATCTCTGTCAATTGAGCAAAAGTTAAAGATCACCGAAGCTGTTGATAGTGGAAGGAAGAAGATGAATATTGCTGCAGAATTTGGGATTCTAGCCTCCACACTTTACAACATTCTAATTGCGCTGAAAAAAATTCTGTCAGGCACCATAAAGCAAGACTGGAAAAGGATTTGAGCTCAAGCATGTCCTGACATTGAAAGTGCACTACTCTTGTGATTCAAAGACATGAGGAGCCACAATCTACGTATTAGCAGTGCTACTTTGGAAGAGAAGGCCAGAGTCTTTGCCGTTGAATTTGGACATACGAATTTCAAGGACAGCAGAGATTGGATTAGCAGATTCAAAAATTGATATGATATTGTTTGCCATCAGCTATGTGGTGAGTCTGTCTCAGTTTCCAAAACCACTGCAGAGGAATAGGTGACCAAGTTAATACAGATCATTGTTAAATTTGATACACAAGATGTCTACAATGCAGATGAGATCAGATTTTTTCCCCAAAAGATGTCGGATAAAAGTTTTGCATTCAAAAACGAAAAATGTCATGGTGGTAAAAAAAGTAAGGAGTGTTTAACACTTCTTCTTGAGTGCAATATGAATGGTTCAGACAAGACAAAAATAGTTGTGATTGGTAAATCGAAGAAGCCTCGGTGTTTAGCAAGGATTCCATATTTACCAGTGAAATATCCGTCTAATAAGAAAGCTTGGGTGACTTCTATCTTCGAAGCCTGGTAAGAGGAATGGGACAATGAAATGAAGACACAGAAGGAAAATTCTGCTTGTTTTGGACAACTGTTCCACCCATACATGTTGCATAAAGCTGGAATCAATTCAGGTGTTGCATCTCTCTCCAAACACCACTTCTCAACTGCAGCCCCTTGATGAGAAGATCATCCAATGCCTAAAAGCTCATTATCGGAAGAGACTAGTAAGGCTGATGGTTTTAAACATGAAGGCAAGAAAGAAGATAAAAACTGATGTGAAAATTGCCACTGATTTTGTACATGCCGCTTGGAATTCAGTGGACTCTACAATAATAAAGAACTAGTAAATATGGAGTTATAGTTGGAAGAATCGCGACATGGTTGGGACTCGTCAGTGTGTCCACAAAGAAAGTGGATTGACACGCCAACAATGTGCTTCGTATCGGCTATGGATTATAGGGTACGTAATGGTATTTAGATCCACAAGTACATATTTATTTGTAATTAAGAACTGCTTTCGGAAAGCTGGATTTCGTAATGAAGAAAATTCTGAACTGGAACAAGACTTTGAGGATGAAGTTCTCCTTGATGAGTGGGTTCAATTGGATGTGGAAGATGCTTCTTTTGAGGATTTTGTCACCACAGATAACAGTGTGCAAACATCGCCTGATCTGACAGACACCAAAATTTCGGCCCAAGTTCCTGTCGAATAAAGTGGAAGCAGCGGTGAAAAAAAAATGACAAATTTTCTGAGTCGCAGCTACCGATGTGGGTGGAAGTCATGGATGTGATTCAGAAGGTGAAGAACTATGCGAGTTGGGTTCCAAGTGCCCAAGAAGCAGAGAAAGAGCAATGTTTCATTGGACTCCAAAAATGTTAGACGATTGTAATGGTAAATGCAAAAAGCAGACTTCTATAACAGATTTTTTAAATAAAAGGTATGTATTGATGCACACTTGTTTATTCATAAAATTATGTATCTGCTTTAATTTCGAAGTTTTAACCATTTTAATCCAGATTCGGCTATGAGAAACTAATTTTCAATCCCCTTGAACTTTCTTATAACGAGAGTTGACTGTACTTTAAGAGACTGATTTCTTTGCATGCAGAGAAAGTCATGAAAACACCCAGCCAGAATTCAACAAATGAAAAACTATACCTTCCGCTTTATTAACTTAACTGACACAGTAAAGCATGTACTTCAAATCATGTGTAAAAAATTCTAATATGCATAAATTGAAGACGAAACTTAGTGACTTTTTTTCACATACAACGATTGGGTGTGTAAAAGCAGGACAAAATTAAACACAAGATGAAGTCTTCAGCTGCGATCAGTATTAATGTAACCAACTATCAGATGGTTAGTAGT
The DNA here is from genome assembly GCA_039090855.1 of Macrothele yani. Lineage (NCBI taxonomy): Eukaryota > Metazoa > Arthropoda > Arachnida > Araneae > Macrothelidae > Macrothele > Macrothele yani. The sequence goes on from CM076998.1 coordinate 70,260,055, forward strand.
TTATATCAACAAGTGATTAACAAGTACAAGCAGTAAAAGTGGTGTCTACTATTAATTGATCAGCAGTCAGATGATGTAAAATTTATCTATTCTCTCCTGATTAGAAATCTGCCAATATTATAGAAGCTGTGGGATAAGTCATTTGACCAACTATCCTCTAGCAGTTAAATTATGGTCAACTGTCTTTTAGTCAGCAACACATGGACACTAAATCTTGGTCCTGATCAAGATTCAGCAAAACTGTAGATATGTGGCCATACATTTCTATGAGTTATTTAAAAAACTAGTAGCATAAAAGCATATCCCAATTTTGCCTGAGCGAAACAAAAACAAAATTGTAATTATACACAGTGCGTCAAAGAATTTTTAAGACTGGCACTAGATTTCAACCTACAGTGGCGCCACCAGTGTAATCGCGAATGCGTTATAAACCGTGACCATCTGCTTGCTTTCTGCCAAAAGTACTGCGCAGTTGTTAAAGTAACTCAAATGAAACAGCTGTTCATTAGAGAAGTAAAATTTTTTTCATGTTGAATTATTAAGATGGAACAAAGGGCTGTTATTAAATTTAACGCAAAACTTGGTAAAAGTGCCTCGGAAACGTATCAAATGATGAAACAAGTTTACGGTGAGTTTTGTTTAAGTAGATCAAATGTTTTCCTGTGGCACAAACATTTTTTGGACGGAAGAGATACGCTAGAAGATGATAAGCATACCGGAAGACCAAGTTCATCTAGGACACCTGAGATCATTGAAAAAGTGCGTGATTTTATGGCAAACAATCGATGCGCGTCACTAAGAATGATGGAAGAGTCTTCAAACATCAACAAAGAAACGATTCGAACCATCCTGCATGAAGATTTGGGCAAAACAAAAGTCTGTGCTAAATTTGTTCCACACACGTTAACCAATGAACAAATATCAAGCAGAAGTGCACATTGCAGAGACATCATTTCAGCCGCTGAAAATGATCCAAACTTCTTAAAATCGATTGTTACAGGTGATAAAACATGGTGTTTTCAATATGATCCTAAAACAAAGCGACGAAAGTGCGGAATGGAAGTCAAAAAACTCACCACAAGCCAAAAAAAAAAAAAAAAAAAAACAAGAAAAGTACCATCGAAAATCAAAACAATGCTCATTACATTCTTTGATAGTAAGGGTATTATCCACAAAGAATTTGTTCCAAGTGGACAAACAATTACTGGTGAGTTTTATTTAAATGTTTTGAGGCGTTTAATGGGCAGAATTCGTCACATTCGTCCAGAATATCGGGATGAAAACAGTTGGTGTTTGTTGCACGATAATGCACCCAGTCACATCTCACTTCTTGTTCGTAAATTTCTGGCAAAAAATAACGTCTGTGAGTTGAATCATCCACCGTATTTGCCTGATTTAGCACCCTGTGACTTTTCTTTATTCCCAAAACTTAAAATGACGTTAAAAGGGTGTTATTTTGATGATATTTCGACCATACAAACAGCTTTGACGCGTGCTTTGGAGGCAATTCCGCAAAGTGAACTTGAACAGGCATTCAAATCATTATTAAATCGCTGTAACAAGTGAATTGAAGCCGGAGGGACTTATTTTGAATAACAAACCAAAACAAATTATAATTTCTTGTTTCTATTTCATTTTACAGACCCAGTCGTAAAAATTATTTGCCGCACTGTGTATTTCATTTTGAAATTCATCAGCACAATTGCATCATTTAAATAATTGAAACATTTATTATACATGCTAAAGGAGGATAAGAAAAATAATGAAAATAACTATTAGTACAGGTGCATACACTTCTTCATGAGTATACTTAGATTATATAAAGCTTGAGGCTGCAAATGAAACATATGGACACAAAAGGAAAGAAACCATATGGGCTAAGGAGCAAAATAAGGTTTTTACTGCTTCAAAATTTTAAGTAATTATGATTCTTATTTATAAGAGCTTATTGTGATGGTTTTATTTCACTGGTTTTAGGTAGTTGTTGTCCTTATGTGCCAAATGCAAACAAAAATCTCCTCTGAAAGATGTATGGGTTTGGAATTCTCTCAGGGCAACAATTCCAATAGATGTGAGGCTACATAAAATTGCAAAAGGCCAATGTTTTGCATGCCCACAACCTGCAAATTATAGTCGTCACTCAAGACATGCAGCACTACAAGTTTTTTTTTTTTTTTTTTTGCACTGGATGAGATTACACGCCAAAAATGTTAACATTATGTATCAGAAATTAGTAATAAAACTGTGATTTCATCAAACAGAGGTCATCACTCTTTCCACGTTTTTAAGTGAGTCACGGAAATATTCTCATTGGCCGCTACCGGGAATCAAACTCAGGGTCTTCCAGTTACGTGCCGGACATGCTTCCACTGCACCACAGCGACCTTCGAATTCCTCCAGACTCACACGCACTAACTGTCAAGCCAATTTGGCAGGTTGCTTGTTGGAGCCCCGCACAATGCTGAGGATTCACCAAAGATGGTAAGAAGCAACTGAACAAATAACTAGAAGGTGAAAGAATAATTAATACAGACATTTGACGTGGACAAAGAACATCAAATAGGAGTCATCGCTCTTTCCACGTTTATAAGTGAGTCACAGAAAAATTCTCATTGGTCGCCACCGGGAATCGAACCCAGGGTTTTCCAGTTATGCGCCGGACATGCTTTCACTGCACCACAGTGGCCTCTAATTCCTCCAGACTCACATACAATACTCGCACAATGCTTGTGCCTGGCTCCAAGAAGCAACCTGCCATGAGGCTTGGCAGTTAGTGTATGTGAGTCTGGAGGAATTCGAGGCAGCTGTGGTGCAGTGGAAGCATATCCAGCTAGTAACTGGAAGATCCTGGGTTCAATTCCCGGTGGCGGCCAATAAGAATTTTCCTGTGACTCACTTAAAAACGTGGAAAGAGAGATGACATCTGTTTGATGTTCCTGGTCCACGTCAAATGTCTGTATTAATTATTCTGTAATTTCATGTTAGTTGAACTAAAGCCTGTTGCCAAATGATATGTGTTTTAATAATCCCATTACCATGATCCAGTTCTTTCACACAGCAGTGCAATACTACATGGTGAACTGAAGTCAAAACTATTTTACTAGTGGCTGACTAGTGGCATAGCACTATGGTCGAAAGGCAAAGAAATTGCTAAATGTTTCACAGAAGATGGTCAAACCATGATCTGCTCAAAAACACAATATGCACCCACAACATCCATTATCGGATTGCGAATAGGTTAAGGAGGAAAAATTAGTACTTGTTGACAGCTGAAATAGTATTAGCAATAGTTAGGCTGGTTGAATGGCAATTTGCTGTGTTTCCCATACAGTGATATTTTGCATTCTGCCAAAAGGCAAGCCAGGATATGCTTACCCATACAGCAGCTGTCCCAATCTCATGGTCCATTCTGTTGTTCTTTGTGGACTGGGAAGCACTACAGTAATAGATTGCATTCACAGTGCTACCATAAAGATATTATCCATGTTAACCACAGCATTTATTCAAAATTTGTGAAAACACCAACTGGATTGGCTAATGGCAAGATTCATATTTGATGCATCTTATTTTCAACACAACTACAGATATGCAACACTTTAAAACTAATTTGCCACAGTGAACTTGAAATGGGTTCTAACTAGCATGGAAGTAAAAACCACACCCTTACCTTCTGAGTCTTCTGATTCATGGTGTTTTGCTTTTGAAGTCCATTTGGAAGCCCCCATTACCTTTTTAAACCTGGGGGAGGGGGATTAAGGATACATATAAAAGCCATTGCACACAATATTATTAAACATTTCACATAAAAAAAAGTTCCAGAATAAGAATCACAAAGCTAATACAATAATCATGCTCAACAGATCTCATCTTAAAACAAAGAATACAAATGAATCTTACAATGCACGAAGCACTGCTAAAAATATTTTGTCTGGATTTGTTTATCCATTTGTGGACATATAAAAATTCTTATGCATAGCTGGCAGTGCCCATGGAGATTCATGCATTATTTTCGATCTAGTATAATGATACCTTCTGGTATAAATATATATTGTATAAGATGCCTAGTATTATGATATTTCCTCATGTCCCATTTTCACATACATCATTTCTCCAACCATGACTGGATTTTTTTATGGAAGAGGGTGGGGAGGGTCTTTAACCATCTTTAATTTTCATGTATACTTTTAATATTGTGTAATCACTAATATTTACTTTTAATTGCATGAATGGTTACCAATTGCATTTATCAAAATGGAAATGAATTAATGAACAACTGAACCATGTTACTTTAATTTAAAATGCCTTAATACAATTACATTTATGTTTTGCTCCATCTGAAATATGATTTCATAAAAATGAGTGGCAATTAATCTCTTAGCAGCTGGACACCCTCAATTTTGAAGATCACAAGGAATTTTCGTGTGTGTGTGTGTGTGTGTGAGAGAGAGAGAGAGAGAGAGAGAGAGAGAGAGAGAGAGAGAGAGAGAGAGAGAGAGAGAGAGAGAGAGAGAGAGAGAGAGAGAGAGAGATTTTAGGTGTTCTTTGCACCAATGATTCTCAAAAATTGATTTTGTGCCTATAAGAAATTGGGTTTCTGTTCTAACTTCTGCATAGCACTGTGCAAAGATTGTGACTATTCAGCAGCTGTTACACCAAGGGTTGTAATATCTTCATGAGTTTAAATGAATCAATTAATGATGGGCAAATTTAGGTATTTGTCACTCCTGGGTCTAAAGTTTTAGAATATGCTGATGATGATGCACAATCTGGCAAGATTAGCTGGGAAATCCTAGCTGTGAGGCTGGAAGGGAATGCATGGACATCAGAACAGCAACGTCATTGCAGTAAGTAGCACCTAACTGCAATTTTTTATCCTCGTGAATTGTGGAAGTCATTATTGCATTGTCTGTATGGCTTTGTATCTAGTTTTCTGCCCTGGCCAGACTCTAACCAAAGTGAAATGGCATCTGTAGGGTCAGTCATCTATACTGGGTGTATCTAATGTTACAGAGGGGTATACATATATATTATTGAAAAAAATTCTTTCATGGACTGATGCCACTCACATCGATAAACCTTTTCGGAATATTTTCTTCTTAAAATATTCCACAGTTTCTCTGCCAGGAGGCGTAGATGTATATCTTATTTTCGTCAATATCTCTACTTCTAGAAGTCCGATTTGAAACATTTCTTCTTTGTTGGATAGTGTTTTCTGTGTGACATGTTTTTCATATAATTTCAAAATTTTCAAATAATTCATAGACTTTCCGCTAGGGAGCGTAGAGATAAATTGCGTTTCCCCCTATATCTCTGCTTCTAAATCTCCGATTTGAAAAATTCTTTCTGCACCGGATATAGCTCCTGATGAGAAATCGTTTGCACATAATTTCTAATTTTTTTTTGAAAAAATTGTTTGGCCACCAGGGGCCGTAAATCTTAATTTCCGCTTCTGATGTATTGGCAGCAAAATATGAACTTCTAAAATCTCGATTGAAAAAAAACGTCTTTGTAGACCGATAGTACTCATGTCGACAAACCGTTTAGAAACACTTTTTTCTTAAAATAAATTCATGGTTTCTACACCAAAGGGCATAGATGTATATCTTATTTTTGTAAATATCTTTACTTCTAGGAGTCCGATTTGAAAAATTCCTTCTTTGTTGTATAGTGTTTCTAGTGTGACATGTTTTTCATATAATTTAAAAATTTTCAAGTAATTCATAGACTTTCTGCTAGGGGCGTAAAGGTAAATTACTTTCACCCCTATATATCTGCTTTTAAATCTCCGATTTGAAAAATTCTTTCTGCACCGGATACAGCTCCTGGTGGGAAATCCTTTGCACATAATTTCAATTTTTTGTAAAATGGTTTGGCCACCACGTGGCGTAAATCTTAATTTCCACTGCTGATGTATTTGCAGCAAAATATGAGCTTCTAAAATCTCGATTGAAAAAAGTCATTTCTTGACCAATACTACTCATGTCGACAAACCTTTTAGGAACATTTTCTTCTTGAAATAATGCATGGTTTCTACGCCAGGGGCGCAGATGTATATCTTATTTTTGTCAATATCTCTATATCTAGGAGTCCGATTTCGAAAATTCCTTCTTTGTTGGATAGTGTTTCTGATGCGAAATGTTTTTCCTAAAAATTCAAAATTTTCAAGTAAATCATAGACTTTCCGCTAGGGGGCACAAAGGTAAATTGTGTTTTCTCCGTTATTTCTGCTTCTAAAACTTCGATTTGAAAAATTCTTTCTGTATCGCATACAAGACCTGATGGAAAATATTTTTCACATAATTTCTAATGTTTGGTAAATAATGGTTTGGCCACCAGGGGCATAAGTGTTAATTTCTGCATTTGATGTATTTGTAGCAAAATCTGGGCTCCTGAAAACTCGACTAATTTTTTCTTTTTCTTGGACCGATACCACTCATATGGAAAGTCCTTTTGAGAATACTTTCTTCCTAAAATAATGCATGGTTTTCCCACCTGGGGAAGTAAAGTCACATCTTATTTTTGCTGATATCTCTGTTTCAAACAGTCGGATTTGAAAAATTCTGTCTGTGTTGGAGAGTGTTTCCTGTGTGAAATGTTTCTCATATAAATTCATGTTTTTCTTAGCATACAAGTCTGCAACCAGAGGGCGTAAGCTCACGATTCCGTTTACAGCAATATCTGAGGGATTAAAAACCCGATTGAAAAACTTCTTTCTTCCATCAGATACTATTGTTTTCCATACCGGTTCCATTGACTTTGAATAGCTTTGATAAATTTAATTTGCGTCAGAACGGATTCAAAAGACGTGCTTATTACACCCGAAAATTAGGTGTCATCTTTCTTGTTAAAAGTTTCATCTTACTAAATCCCCGTTCAGACTTTGTGGAAGTGCAGAGAGTGGTCAACAGAATGTCAAACAACTGCAAAATGTTCTCATGTCCCATTGTGGTGCTCATAGATTTTGTTGTCTACGATCAGCGTTTGAAAAACTTAGTTGTTGACACCCGTGTGATGAGAGGTGCGGATGTTGGTTCTGATCATTACTTAGTAGTGTCACGAGTGAAACTTAATGTTGGTTGGAGGAAAAGAAATAGGAAGAGACCCAGGATAGAAACAATAAAGGTTGATAGGCTCCTTGAAGAACATCAGCGGTATTCTGACTTACTCAGAGAACGACTGAAGGATCTGAAGTCTGGTGAGAGGGATGTAGAAAAGAAGTGGGAATGTTTTAAGAACTGTGTTGTCACTGCTGCTAAAGAGGTCTGTGGCACCACAATAGTGGGTAACAATAGAGGTGATGCTTGGTGGAATAGTGATATTGAAGAGGCGATAAAGAGAAAGAAGGAAGCCTATTTGGGGATGTTGCAAGGTAGAGAGTCTGTGGATGAATATCACTGTAAGAAGCGTGAAGCTGCTAAGCTGGTTAGCCACAGTAAGGCAAAAGATAGGAAGTAGAAAGTGGAAAGGCATGAACTGGCTTTTTGGAAAGATAGGAAGTCCTTCTGGAAGTACATGAGACTCAGGAAAAATAGGGAAAACAAAGTTGTAAGTTGTGTGAAGAATGAGATTGGGGAAATGATATTGGAGCCCAATGAGTTAAGTGACAGATGGGGTGAATACTTCTGTGAGTTATTAGATCAGGAAAGCAAAGATGATTCTGAGACAGACGCAGATGATGTCACAATGAGGGATGAAAGCACAGGAGGGATCTCAAGAGAAGAAGTGTGTAAAGCTCTAAAATCTCTTCAGAATGGCAAGGCTCCGGGAGTTGATGGCATAACTGCAGAGATGTTGAAATATGGTGGTGACTCTATAATTGTCTGGTTAACTGAAATTTGCCAGTTGTGCTGGGAGTTAGGAATGGTCTCTCGGGATTGGAAGGATGCTATCATTGTTCCCTTGTATAAGGGAAAAGGTGATCAGACTGAATGCAAGAACTATCGTGGTATTAGCCTACTGAGTGTGCCAGGGAAAGTGTTTGGTAAGGTTGTTATTGAAAAAGTACGGGGTCTTACATCATTGAAAGTCTGGGATGTTCAGAGTGGTTTTATGCCTGGTAAAGGCTGCACTAACCAGATTTTTGCATTATGCACGATGATTGAAAAGTATCTGGCTGTTGGGAAGAAAGTTTTTACTGCCTTCATAGATTTAGAGAAAGCTTACGACCGAGTGAATAGGACACTTTTGTGGAAGGTATTGAATGAATATGGTGTTACTGGGAATCTACTTAATAGTGTAAAAGCCATGTATGCTGGTAGTAGAGCTTGTGTACGAGTGAATGGTGTTTTATCAAAATGGTTTTCCATTGGTGCAGGAGTTAGACAAGGTTGTGTAATGTCACCATGGCTGTTTAATATATTTATGGATGCATGCATGCGTGATGCCAAAACAGATAATAGTGGTTTATGTCTTGGTGATATCCGTGTGTGCAGATTGCTGTATGCTGATGACACTGTCCTGTTGGCAGAGAGCAAAAGTGAGTTGCAGAGTATGTTGACTCGGATGCACGAAGTTTGCATGAAATTCAAATTGAGTATAAATAAAGGGAAAAACCAAAGTCATGGTGTTTGAGAGAGGAACGGGTAGCACTGAATGTAATGTAAGTATAAATGGCACTGTGATTGACCAGGTGAGTGAGTTTGTGTATTTAGGAAGTATGTTTGACAGAGAGAACAAGTTGGATGGTGAAATCAGTAGGCGAGTGAATTCTTCTTTGAAAGTCATAGCTGCACTGGGAGGTTTTCACAGGAATGATGGGTTCTCTAGAGAGTCCCGCATGGCTGTGTATGAAACTGTAATTGTTCCTACTCTGATGTATGGCAGTGAAACCTGGGTACTGCAGAAGAAACATAGGAGTCGTTTGTGTGCTGGAGAAATGCGTTACTTACATAGGGTTTGGAAGAAACATAGGAGTCGTTTGTGTGCTGGAGAAATGCGTTACTTACATAGGGTTTGGAAGAAACATAGGAGTCGTTTGTGTGCTGGAGAAATGCGTTACTTACATGGGGTTTGTGGCAAGACACAATATGATTGTGTGAGAAATGAAGATGTATTGCAGTTGTGTGATGTGAAGCAAAATGTTGTTAGCAAGGTGGAGACGAATATGCTTCGGTGGTTTGGCCATGTTCAAAGAATGAGTGATGAAATGTTTACTAAGAAAATCTTTTCAGCCCAAGTGGCAAGAACGAAGGGCAGAGGAAGGCCAAGGAAGACATGGGTGGGTCAGATTCAGGAGTGTCTGCATGAGAAAAAGATTATGAGTATGAAGTATAAAAGATCTTGTGTACGGCGTGTAATGGATATTAGTGAAGCACGAGTTGTATGTCAAGATCGCTGTAAATGGAGAAGTTTGATACGACAACAATAAGTAAAAAATACCAGGAAGTTTGTATTTCTTTTTGGAGCTAACCTCTGAATCTCAGAGAACAGCTTAGTGATATGTATGTATGTATGTATGTATGTATGTAAGTAAGTAGCGTCTTTCAGAGCATGACGTAGATTTTTCAACAGTAATCAATGAACTGTTTTCAACAATAAACTGAGACAATGAAAAATGAGTCGTGTAGTGGTAGACATTTGTCGGAATTCCTGAAGCCCACAGAAAGTGGTTACTATAGAGACATTAAATTATCAATTCGTACAAATTTTACAAAAGAGTTTGAAAATGCAAAAGTGCAATTTTTGGATTAATTATTGGAAAACTTAAAAGAACAATTCAACTTGCAGAATATGAATTTACTTTCTGACTTTGATCAGGTATTAAATCCAATTTTATTTTCCTCAAATTCTTCTCGATTAGACTCTTTCAATAAGTTGATGAAACACTATTCTTCTGATGCTTACCTGGGTGTTACAGAAGAGGTAATAAAAGAAGAATTTTTTCAGGTGCAGTCATGGTATTGCAGAAATTCGGACATGAAAATGAATCAGTTCTGCAGACTGATTATGTCTTCAACAGTAGATGATACGCCCATTTACCCAAGATTTTCAATTGTCTCACAAATAGCATTGGTGATTCCTCTTTAAACTGCTGTGTGAGAATAGAATCAGAACTCAAAAGCGAAACCGGCTTGGTGAATAGAATCAGAACTCAAAAGCGAAACCGGCTTGGTGAGCAAAGTGTGGGTGTTTTAACTCGTCTTTCAGAACTGGGTCCACATTTTTTGTGAAAAAAAAATGGAAAAGTTGAATGTACATTTAATATTGAGCAAGCTGTTATATTTCATGGAAAAACAAAAAAACAAAGAAGGTTGGAATTATAATAGGAGGCAAATAAAGATTATCTTTGTTCTTTCAGTTTTGAACTTAGTTTTCTTTTTTTTTTCCCCCTTTTTTTTTTTTTTGCAGCCACATGTATAAAACAAGAGAAGTAGGTAAGATATTCTGATAAATTACAATTTACTTATTTTATATAAAAGAAATTCAATTACATGCCAATTCATGTTGACATATTTATATAAAGATACAATTAGTTGTTTTTATATTAAATATTATTTATCTGAAAATTTGATGCGATAATTGCTCATTCTCTAAAATTACTCCTTTGGAAAGAAAAGTACTCCTTCAAAAAATGTGAAGGAGTATTTTTACTCTTTTGATAAAATCCTAGCATGGTCTCCGAAGACTTGCCCCCTCTCCTGTACGTAATGTATCTCACCTGCACACAGACTGTTACATTCTTATTGTGGAGGAGCTCAACACACACACAGCCAAAATGGTTAACAAACATCAAACCTATTACTACTCCTATGGTATAATTGAAAAAGGAAGATATCTTTGTTGCATGTACGTGCTACAATGAAAACTAAACACCTCAGATTGTGAGTTGAGGGGCATCTTCATTACTATTCTTCACCTCCAGTTCTATTTACAGACACCAAGCATATATATATACATATACACTCAGTACAAATAAGAAAAAAATCATAAAATGAGAACAACAAAGCCAAACCAACAGCAGCAGCACAACAGCAAGCTCCTGCAAGAAAGTGGGGTTTAATTTTATTAATTCAGTAATTAGTTTGACTTTGTCTAGCAAATTTCCTTACTTTACCCCAAGCTCTTTGACAAGATGTCTTTTTCAATTCTATATTCACCAATACAATATGAATTGACAAGAAAAGCAATCACTACAGCGTGAGTTCCCGAAGTCAATCATGAATAAAACTTAGCCTGTTGCAGTCTTTACAATTAAGAATGAATTTCCCAAACAGCTTCATTTAAAAATAATCATCTTTTTGCTAAATATCATATACTTCAGTTCCTATCAATTAAGGCTTAAAAAACATTTAACAAAAAGTTACAGTGGAAGAAAATGACATCAATCCAGATAAAATATTAACAGAGCAAACTATAGAAAGTAGCATTTTCCCAGGAAAATGTTGTTAGCCAAGTGGAAAGAAATGTTAGATGTGCTTCAGTATTTCTTCCCATAGACACAAGGCTAACCTGCCTCAAGGAAGGCATTTGCCAAAATCCACATATTTACATTAGAAATTATTAACACATTACAACATAAATTAAATAATGCAACATTTTGGAATATGAGGATTCATAGCCCAAGAAAATCCATTATATTTATGATCTCAGAAAACATGGTGGTGAAGGGAAACAACTGGGTGGGTTTACCAGCTAAAAGGCTTTGAGGAGAACAAACTTTTTCCAAATATCTCCATTAATATTGGGCTGGTGAAGATTAAATGTTACTTTCAGGAAGGGTTTAAGCTGGCTCAAAAAATGCTGCAGCAAAAATGCTAAAATGTGGGAAAAGGTTGTAGCAAAATGCAAAAGAAAGTTAGCCGATTTTGTCACTCGGAAAATTGTAATATCAAATGAACTGCTCGCTCCAACAATGCCTTGGACAGCAGTGAAAAACTAATTAGCTTGGAAGATACTAATATACAGTGTGTTTCAAAAAGAATTACCCGATTTCAAAGTAGCATATTTAATAAGGCAAATGTGGCATAGTTACAAAACAAAGAGCCAAGTATGAAGGAAGGTCTAAAGTTTCACTCACCACAATTACAAATGCTCAATGTGCCCTCCACCTGCTGCACGGACATCAAGTCGATAGCTGAATTCATCCCAAACGCGTCGGAGAGTGTCTTCAGTCACAGAATTTACTGTGGCCGTGATTCTCGTTTGGATCTCATCCAAGTCAGCGGGTACAGGGGGAACATAAATAAGGTCTTTTACATATCCCCATAAAAAAAAAAAAGTCGCATGGTGTGATGTCTGGAGATCTCGGAGGCCAAGTGTGTAGTGCCAAGTCATGGGGTCCCCTGCGTCCAATCCAACGCTGAGGCAATGTGTCGTTTAGAAACCGACGAACTTGGAGGTTCCAATGTGGCGGTGCGCCATCCTGCTGCAAAATGTAATCTTCATAGTCATCCTGCAGCTGTGGAAGTAGCCCGTCCTTCAGCATTGCAAGATAGGAGTTGCCCGTAACCGTGTTGTCCGAAAAAGAAAGGGCCATAAACCTTTCTAACAGAAACCGGGCAAAAAACATTCAGTTTTGGTGAATCACGTTGATGTTGGAGAGTTTCATGTGGATTCTCCAGTCTCCATATGCGAGCATTGTGGCACGAAACTTTCCCGCTTACATGAAAGGTTGCTTCATCGCTAAAAATCAACCTTTGTACGATGGTGTTGTCCTCCATGTCCTCTAACTGAGTTGCACAAAAATCTTTTCGTTGTGTTTTTTCACCTCCATGAAGAGCTTGCACCAGTTGCAGTCTGTACGGCTTCAGCAGCAAACGTTGTCGTAAAACACGCCAAACAGTCCATGAGGGATGGCAAGTTTGCGGCTCGCATGACAAGTAGACTTCCGTGGGCTTCGCTGAAACGCCTCGTGAATTTTTTGCACATTCATCGCTGAGGTGGTTGGTCGTCCAGGACTCTTTCCCTTACATAAACACCCTGTTTCTTTAAACTGTTGATACCAACGACAAATTTTTTGCCCACTGGTGGAACACTGCCGTAACGCCGTTTAAACGCACGCTGCACCGTAATCACGGACTTGGTCTTGCTAAATTCGAGCACACAAAATGCCTTCTGTTGCCTCGACGCCATCTTCTCAATCACTAAGCATAGCGGCTGTTTGGACACTCATGCTGCCATTTAGCGGTAGTCATAAACTCTGGGCCACGCCTGTAGACATGATACGAGTTGCATTCATCGGCGGTTCTGTTTGTTTTTGCCCACTGGTGGAACACTGCCGTAACGCCGTTTAAACGCACGCTGCACCGTAATCACGGACTTGGTCTTGCTAAATTCGAGCACACAAAATGCCTTCTGTTGCCTCGACGCCATCTTCTCAATCACTAAGCATAGCGGCTGTTTGGACACTCATGCTGCCATTTAGCGGTAGTCATAAACTCTGGGCCACGCCTGTAGACATGATACGAGTTGCATTCATCGGCGGTTCGTGGTTGTCGAGATATCCACTTTTCAAATCGGGACATTCTTTATGAAACACCCTGTATTTAAAAGAAAACTGTATTGGGCAGTGTAAGTTGATATACAGCTTCTAACAGGATAAGGATTTTTGTTTCTAAAATCATGATTAAATAAGCATAAAATCCAAATCTGAAATTTGATTTTGTGAGTTACAACATTGTCTTTCCATGAATGATTTGATTAATGACCAGTAGAAATTGAATAAGTAAAACGTCAATACAGTTACTATTAATAAATATTTAATTGAAAATGCCAATACTGTTACTATTAATAAAAATTTAAATGGTGTCAAGAGACGCACCGAAAACCCGGGTTACAACATTATAAGCTGCTTTCGTGATTGAACTTACTGTGTACACCATCTACCCGTATTTTAGGTTAAAATTTATTAAATAACGACTAATACATATAAAAAAAGGTATATAAGTGTAAATAAAAAAAAAAAAAAAAAGACTTTGAGCATCAATAACCCTATTCAATCCAACTAAGTAACCTAAAACCACATGGTTTTAAGGTAAGTTAAATTAAAATTTTTAATAATAGTAACAAGTATATTCCTTAAACCAAATATTATTTTAATTATAATATAACAAAATATTACTATTTGAGCCTTCTAAATATTTATTTTTTAATATCAAACAAAGACGAAGTACACGTGATTCATATCGTGAATCGGCAAAAAAAAAAAAAAAAAAAACGTGCTATGAAAATAGTGTTAGTCCTACAATGATTGTAACGTGAGTATATGTGTATTTCACACATTAATTACAGGTACTTGCAAATGTCAAAAAAAGAAGCTTGTGGTGAAAACATTCCTCTGTGTTCGCACTTCCTCAGTTATAGAAGAGGGGGTGGGCAAAGTATGGAGGGCAATGGCTACTTCACTGGACGTGTGATTTTGAATGTGCGTTTCTTCGTTGTTTTGCTCTGGGACCTCCCCCGCTCCTACCTCTTCCATGTCATTTCTGTCGATCGCGGGCAAGAACTTGTTTCACGATCGGTCCTTCAGTTTTTATGGAATTCATGCTATTTTTGCAGAAGATAGAACTGGCTGTTTTGAATCCTTTACATAGCAGTGTTAAATATTTTTCGAATAGGGAATTTTGTAATTGCTAACACTCAAGATTAATTACAACAGATAAAAATCAATATTTAGAAAAAATATCGTTAATTTTTTCAATACTGCGGGAAAAGAGAACGAAAAAAAAAAAGAAAAAAAAAGACCTCCTACCCCTTGCGATTGTTAATTGTACTTGACAACAACGGTTTTTGGTACGCCCCCCCCCCCTCCTGTAACCCATCCCCTTAATTCTAGCTTGTAAAATATGTAATGACAAACCATGTGGTGAAACTTTACTTGCCTGACAGACTGTTAAGTGTGTTTACATTTTGTGGGGATCGAGACAGCCGGGATTCTTTCTTTATTTTGATTTTCTTATTTCGGTCATGTGTGTGTTTCTGCCTCCAGTATCTTAAGGTGAAGAGAGTGCCCTTAGCAGTTGTTTATGCAACTTTTTCCTTAGTTTTTTTCTCCAGCTGGGAAGCTGTGGTTTCAGCAGCAACTGAAATTATAAACTTTTTTTTCTTCTGTAGTTAAGCATAGGCATTGTCTGTCTGTCATGTGCGATGGAAAGTTGTCACATATTCTTGTTTTGATGATCAACCTAAATTGATTGATTTGATGCTTCAATCGAACTCCTTCTGCATAGGAACATTTTTTGGCTAGTTAGCAGCCATGCATGCGCAAAAACAAATATATGAAAATAATTGGAAGTTGGGAATTTTCGCTTACCTTTATCACTTGCCAGGACATTGCTTTTTCTTGCTTCAATGCACAGTTCGCAGTTCAAATATGGTATTTTATCCCTCCAGTTAACTTGCACCCATTTATAAAAGGAGCACCATTTTCGCACAAGTTGCTCGGAAAGTATATTAGATTCAGTAGCAGTTTTACTTTTTTTTAAACTAGCATTCCTTTTCATTGTTTTATTGGCACTGTCTTTGCAATCTTTGCATTTCTTAATAACGAATTTATCCATTGTAATGTGGCATGCTGTATCATGGATGGCACCTTGGGTGGCAAGAGCAGCCTCTAGCTTGCACTTATCTTTCCTAATATGTGTTCCTTCTCTATAAAAGTTTGAAAAGGTCACTCCGGTCACCAATGCAGGGGTTGCTTATGGCCTTGGGGGTGGGAATGAAGCCATAGACATCGCAGTTGGCTTGAATGGGGGAAGGGTCTAATCCCTCTAGCCTCTATCTGACATTGTCAGCCTACCCCACCCTTTATGGAGTGCTCGTGTATGTAGGGGGTGGGGAGTGATTCAACAGGTGCTGTAGGAACAAGGTAGGAACATGCCGTAAGGATCAAGAAAATAACAGCGGAGTGCAAATCGCTGCCAGAATTTCGGAAACTAGTTACCACAAAAACAGAATAGCCAGAGCAGAATCTGCTGATGGGTTAATATTTAAATGGTGGGCACAATTTTGTGACAGACACTAATTTTTTTCCTCACATTTTAGATTAACTCATCGCATTTCGTGAAAAAAACGACCATGTAGCTTAAACACTGCTTTCAGCAGGTGGACATGTTTCAACCCTCCTGCAGAATGGTGTCATCTGTCAGCACCACAAGGTCAGCATGCATTTGGTGTATGCATTTGTGTGCCTCATTTCATAACAAGGTTCAATAGCAAGTGCAAAGACTTCAATCAAAGTGAACCATGGAGACAAGCCAGTCGGATGCAATCTTTCTATATGAATTCAAACTCTACATTCTGCTGGTATGGCAGCCCAAAACATTAATGCAGTGTTTGGGCAGGGTACTGCAAATGAACACACCATACACTGATTGTTCACAAAATATCAAACACGAGACCCTTGCAAATGTGCTCTGTGGATCCACTGCCATTATTGCCATGGAATCCAGAGCTTCATAGCTAGTGGGCAGAAGTGCATCAATGCAGAAGGGAACTACTTTGCCTAGGTGGGTAGGCGCTTCCTAAGTTTTTGCGGGTTTGCAGGTGGCACTCTCATTTCAGACATTTCATTTGCATAACCCAATATTTCCAGGGCTACAAAACAGTTTATCTTTGATTTGGGCAATACACTGATGCTGATGGGGGAAGAAAAAAAAAAAAAAAAAAGGAATGCCCACAAGACAAGCATGTCACACATGCTTCATCCAAGTTTCAAACCCAGACCACATGGTATAATTACACAACAGCTAAGGCACACTTAAGAAAAAAAACCCATTATTAATGTACATTAAGTACATGAATAACACTCTCCTCTTTTTAAAGAAAAATTAATGAAAAACATCACTCAAAATGTCATACGCAAGAATCACTGCAGTTTGGATTTCTTATCGGTATTTTAAAAAAGGAAAACAGATCAGACTGCCTTTGTAAATATATTACTATTTAAATAAACTAATTTTAATCAGTTCACAAATAAAATGATTTTTTTTTAAAAAGAAGACACAATGTTTCTTTTTATAACCCTTGGTAAGAAACAATTTATATCTCCATAGGCAAACAACCATTTTGACCACATAATCACGGAACAAACACTAATGCATTGCATTAGTGTTACAGGAGATTTATCTTCTATCTACTATACAGGAGATTTATCTTCTTTTTATTGATTTTTACATTTTCCACGTAGTTTTCCTTTTAGTGTGTTTCAGATATTACCTCTCCTCAACATTTAAAAATAAAACTGCAGAATTCTAAAAAGAAAAGAAAATAATCACAGTTTTGGTTAGTAACATTAGGTTTATAAAAAGTTGTAACCAGGGGTGTTTGCGAGACCAGATAAAATCCCCTGAAAATCTCGCGGGCTTACTAGGGTTTTATGGCTTTTAATTCAATGAGTATTTTAAAACCAATTATTATACCTTATATTATAATAACCCAATTGTGTTATAATAATTCAAAAAATTATTTACATTTACCTTCTTTTAGCAATATTTAACAATTTTAAACATTTAAATCACAGAATATATTATGAAGAAAAATACAATAAATCAGTCTTAAAACACCTGAATTATTATTATATCTCATGTGATTCTATCATAAAGTTCACATACCATTACGTGACCACAAGGTTCTTCAGGAAGACGCTTTGATACCTGTAAATTCTGTTTTACACATTCTGTAAAGTGGATACAGTCTGTGGTGGTGCATTAACTTATTCAATTAAAATATAAATCGGTTAGAAGTCCTAAAAATGTTACTCACGGAAGTGCGTGTTCAGTCCGACATCAGTATTTATTGAGAGTTTCTTTGTCCAAAGTTGTATCTTGCTTCAATATGGTCAGTTTTTAGGGTTAGTTCGAGAGCCATTTCGTCATAAGTTGTATCCTACTTCGGTTATGTCCAGATGTTAGGGTTAACTCCGTTCTGGCTGTGTCGACATCATATTGAATGGGTAATGGTTTCCAGATAATAATTAAAGATTCTTGAGTTAAGGGTTACTATTTACATACCACTTGAAGTTCCACGTCGTACTTGGCCATTAGGGCTATCTCGTCAATGCTGCACTCTTGTAGAATTGCTGAGGAAGTCTTCAAGTTAGGTCAGGTTCATAAAAAAATTAAAAGCTTTAAAAGATTCCAGTTAAAATCATTATATACATCATCTCATACCATCCACAGTCTCAATCGCTGGACGTGCGTTTCACCTAGGCTCTACCCTGGCGTTTTCAACGGAGACTTCACACCCTCTGTCGAAGTCTGCTATCTGAAAGTCTCGTGTCCACAGTGTGCATGTTCCTCATGTAACCCATTGCCAATGCCATCTAGTGTCAGGTCACATCAACTTTATCTTCATCTATGCCATTCTCACCCTTCGCTTTTCTCTTCCTCTCTCTCCTCTCCCTATTCAATTTCTTCTCAGTTTCGATGAGGTTCTTCCAAGCGTATGAAAGGTCGTATGGACTTTCATACGCTTGGAGGAACTATTTAACTGCAATAATAACAGTCCATATGACATTTTGTATGCTTGGAGGAACCTGATCAAAACTGAGAAGAAATTGAATAGGGAGAGGAGAGAGAGAGGAAGAGAAAAGGGAAGGATGAGAATGGCATAGATGAAGATAAAGTTGATGTGACCTGACACTAGATGGCATTGGCAATGGGTTACATGAGGAACATGGGCACAAGACTTTCAGATAGCAGACTTCGACAGAGGGTGTGAAGTCTCCGTTGAAAACGCCAGGGTAGAGCCTAGGTGAAACGCACGTCCAGTGATTGAGACTGTGGACGGTATGAGGTGGTGTATATAACGATTTTAGCTGGAATCTTTTAAAGCTTTTAAATTTTTTATGAACCTGACCTAACTTGAAGACTTCCTCAGCAATTCTACGAGAGTGCAGCATTGACGAGATAGTCCTAATGGCCAAGTACGACGTGGAACTTCAAGTGGTATGTAAATAGTAACCCTTAACTCAAGAATCTTTTAATTATTATCTGGAAACCTTTACCCATTCAATATGATGTCGACATAGCCAAAACAGAGTTAACCCTAACATCTGGACATAACCGAAGTAGGATACAACTTATGATGAAATGGCCCTCGAACTAACCCTAACAACTGACCATATTGAAGCAAGATACAACTTTGGACAAAGAAACTCTCAATAACTACTGACGTCGGACTGAACACGCACTTACGTGAGTAACATTTTTAGGATTTTTAACCGATTTATATTTTAATTGAATAAGTTCATGCACCACCACAGACTGTATCCACTTTACAGAACGTGTAAAACAGAATTTATAGACATCAAAGCGTCTTCCTGAAAAACCTGAATTATTTAAAAAAAAAAAAAAAAGCATCCAGTTTCTTTTGTTTCCTTGGAATAAGCTCTGAATTTGCCTTTCTTTTGCATTGAATTTCACAATAACTGTTGGAATGGGAAAGGTTCTTTTTTCCTCCTTCACATACAGAACTGGAAGGTTCCTCAACACACAGGGATTTGGAAGATCCCTGTTCACATATGGAACTACGAATTTCTTTTTGACATGAACTGGAAGGGATTTCATGAGTTTCTATATTTGAAATAAGCACATCAGAACTAGATTTTTCAGCGTTTAAGTCCTCCTGATATGCTCTCCAACTTCTGTTGATATTTAGAAGTAAATCCTTATTAATTGGATCAGTCACTGGATTTTTCGAGCCATATTTTTGGCAAAGTTTTTTTTTTTTTTTTTTTGGAAGACATTAAGTCATATTTAACAGTTTGCACTGCATCCAATGAATCAATTTTAAGAGATGTTCTGCTGTCAGTCAGAATATCATCCATTAAGTTGAAAGCACTTTCAACTAGTGGGCCGTGGAAGCAGGTAAGGCATGCCTTGACTAATTTTCCTAACATAGGATACTTTTTTTCATTTGTAACTTCATCTTTTAAGTAAAATATTTTAGACCAATATTTGTCTATCACACATTTAATTTTTTTTATTGGTATCACAACAGTAGATCATTTCATCAGTAATATCAATGTCAGTTTGGTATAATCTTAATTCTGCACACAGTTGTGGTTTTTCAGCCTCAGAAAATATATGAGACAGATAAAAAGATAATTTTTCAAATGCTAACATAGTACTAGTTTTTACCTCTTAGTTCTGGGTCCAATGCTGTAAAACTAATAAGAAATGAATTTCCAACAGGTAATTTTTGTATCATATACTGTGCTGTGTTAGTGTAGGCTTTGACCAAAGAGGTTTTGAATTCTTTTGCTATCACATGGTATTTTGATATTTTTTTCATAATGGTGCAAGCTTCTGATCCAATATACAGCAACTTGCTGGGTAAGTGGAAATTAGAGTTACTAACATCAAGCTTTAACAAATCCTTGTAAGACATGCACTTTAAAATAACTTCTGGCTTCATAAAAAAGTAACAAATTTTAACATCAATTTATAAATGCTGGTATGTAACATATGAAGCATTGGTTTTTTGGTTTCAAATAATTTTATGTACACATCAAATTCTGGTAGCACTGCTGTATATAATGCTATTTGCAATAAAGTTTTTTTCTGAAAAAACAAATAATCCATTGACTACTCTTTTTTTCCGAGCTACAGCATCCTCTGTAAGTTTTTGGGAATGTTAAGAGGAATGTACTCCATCTACAAGCTCTTTTTGAGAAGATGAAATATTTCTATTATCATACACAGCTTCAACATCAGAAAAACAACACTCTTTATCTTTTTATCCACATAACAAAAATAAAATACTATAAGAGCATCCCACAACTCTTTAATTCTATTTAAGACAGTTAAAATACACACCCACCTGTGATCTGGCCTCTTCAAGGGCTTCAGTTTTTTAATTCCAAGCACTGCACATATTTTGAAAAAAATTCTCCCTTTTGCTACAGCTTTTCACGTCAAAATAAATATCATAAAAAAAAATCTTCCAAGTAACTTTCGAAAAACGATGAAATTTTTTGGCACAGTTATTTGCTATATGACAAGTGTCACCATCAATATCTAATAAGTGAGGTGCTTTATTTCTTCTTATTCTAGTTTCGACACCACTTTTTTTCTCACGCATAATGTTACACGAATCCATTAAAATACTAGTTAAATGTTTCCATGGAATCTGATTTTCTTCAATGGTACTGACAATTGCTGCATAAACAGCTTGCGCATTGCAAGATTCCAGTTTTAAAGAAGCAAAATGATGAACCACAACCTCACTGTGATCGTCATCGTAAAACTGCACTAGCATTGCAAGTGTGCTCTCTTGTGCATTGCTAGTACTTTCATCCACATTTAAAGAAAACATTGTGGTTCTTAAAGTTCTAATTATATTTTCTTTAACTGTTCTGCCAATTCCGTATTTTAACTTGTAACATACAGTAGTTCTGTTCATGGACAGAGATTTCAGCGCAGTTTGGTCCCAGCTTAATTCTTGACACAGCTCAATCAAATTTGGCACCAAACTAAAAGAAAGAGAATTTTCAGCGATGAATGATGATACTAATACTTCTTGATGAGCTTTTTTTCTCATTATATCAAGTGGTCAATTATTGCTCTCCACCAGATCATCCGTATTCTTCGCACTTGCATAATGACTCACGGTCATTGAACTTTTAATATGTGTCATAGTTTTTGCATGGTTCATTAAGGCTTCATAAACTTCTCCACCGTATTTCAGTAATGAGTTGCAAAACACACAATAAGCTTGTCCCACACTATCTATTTTCTTGCACCACGTGCTGATGGTATCGTCATTACTATCCGTGCATTCAAGCCAATCCCATCGAAAAGCATTCCGGACAGATTCTTCTAATTTGGTTATATCGCTGCTAATATAAAGAAATTTCATACTGAAATTCTCTAAGCCGCTACTTGATTATCAGCACCGAACGGAAAGGAGACAAATTAACTTCTCACACTAGCATCTGAACTCTCAACACAGGTCCCTATGGGAGTTCTACTGCGCATACTCAGACTTCTCACCCACCACAACAGGAAAACACATGACACAAAGGCATGAATCTAGCAATTCATGCTGCAGACATATGACTTATAGGTTTTCGCATTCAAAACCCTGCTACAGTAGAATTTGGTGATTCGCAAAATAACAAAAAAAAAAAAAAAAAACTGCTGCTCTGACCTTTAGGCCCGCTTATTTAACCTTTAGTGAATGGGAAGATCGTTTAAATCAGAGGAGCAAATGCCGCCGTCAATGACAGAGGAGGGGACGGTACCGGGAGTGTCACACTAAGCGCATTGGATAAACAACCAAGACGGCCACTGTCACCGGCGAAGGGGTGTGCGTGATTCTTAATGGTTGGGGGCCGGTGGTCTTTCTCCCCTTGGCACTGTTTATAATGGCTTTTCCCTCTCATCTGTGGCCGGCTTTCAGAGAAAATAGGTGCATGCGCTAAGCCGCCAAGCATTCCCCCCCCCCTATCTGCACCTAAGGAGCCGAACGCTGATCACCTGATAATGTTTCATCCATGAATGGTATGCTTTTCTAAATCCCTGGAATTTCAGTGGGGGCCTTGTTTTAATTCCCCAGAGCACAAACAGGCCTCTGTAACTGAAAAGCCTGATCCAAAATTTGCAATAAAAATAATGCAGTAAAATGACCATCTCAGCCTGCAAACTCATGGTCATTCTACTGCATTATTTTGGGAAACAGCAATAGACAAATAAAATAGTTGCAAGTTCAGAGAAAATTCAACAGATGGCAGCACCAGAGTTTGCCGGGGAAAAAATTTAAAAGAGTATTTTTACTCCTTTGAAAAAATTTAGGGAGCAATTTTTAAGTCAGGAGTATTTTTGAAAAATTAACAGATGAAATAAAATACTTACGAAAATGCTAGGCAGTTATGAAAAATCAATCCAGATTTTTTCATATAAAAAAACATTTCACTACCACTCAATGTATTTATAATTTGGATCCATTTTGTTTTAGAAATAAATATAATATTCATATTTTAAAACAATAACATTAAATTTATCATGTTTTATAATGACCACATGGAACAGCAATGTGTTCAAGAAGTGAATGTATTGCACTTTTGAGGTTCTTATAGGCATCTAAAAATATCTAATAAACTTCTCTGCAAGTTCCACAGCACATTTGTTTTTTTGCAGTTGCACAGCATCCAGTGCTTAAATTTTCATTTTGCCGATATCTTTATTCCCTGATATCTTTGTTTGTTGATATCTTCGAATTTTTAAAAGTCGGGAGTAATTTAGGAAAATTAACAGATGAAATAAAATACTTGCAAAAATGCCAAGCTGTTATGAAAAATCAATCCAGATTTTTTCATATAAAAAAATTTTGTATTTAGAATTTGGATCTGTTTCGTTTCTTGTTTTAGAAAGAAATATAATATTCATATTTTAAAACAACATTAAATTTATCATGTTTTTATAATGACCATGTGGAACAGCAATGTGTTCAATAAGTGAATATATTGTACTTTTGAGGTTATTATAGGCATCTAAAAATATCTAATAAACTTCTCTGCAAGTTCCACAGCCACATTTGTTTTTCTGCAGCTGCACAGCATCCAGCGCTTATATTTTTTTATGCCCTTGCATAACAATTTTATCCATCATGAATGCATGATACCTTTCACTATTTTAGATAAAAGATTAATAGCGTAACTTTGAAAATATAAATACTTTTGAACACCTGCAATTCTTACAATTTTTTCAGCTTCATCACTTTCATTTTCAGACCCCTCCCCCCTTCCCCGCTTTATCAAGCTGAAATACAAATCTTTTTGGGGGGAATATTTAAGAATACATGTTCTGATCATCGTAGGGAAAAAAATTACAGTTATGGGGAAATCTTTTCTACGTCGGATTTCCGTTTTAGGACGTTTTCCTTCCATTTTCAAGTTGAAATACAAATATTTATGAAATAAAATGATATTTAACAACAATACTACGCAGAGGAAACATCATGTGAAAAGTAAAATTACGATTACAGGAGAAATCTCCACCGCGTCTAACTTCTGTTTTCGAAAGTTTTAAAAGACGAAACTTCCGCTTTCGAAAGTTTCAGGCAGAAAACATCCTCCACCACTGCCAATTGCTCCAAAATTTCTGTTCAGTTATGCATCGATCTTAAGGATAACCCAAATTATGATGGAAAAGGAGATATTCCTTGAAGCCATCGTACTCTCATGCCTAAAGATTACAGGAAAAAATTTTCAGCATCGAATTTCTGTTTTCGGAAATTTTCCCTCCATTTTCAAACTGAAACACAAATATTTATGGAATAAAATTATATATAACAATAATACTGGACAGAGGCAACATCATAGGAAAGCGAAATTACAATTACGGAAAAAATCTTTATTTCGTTTACTTCTGTTTCTGAAAGACGAAATACCGTCCCGATGGGTATTTTTCGATGCATATTTTTATGCGCCGAGAAAAATTCCTGATGCATATTTTTGCATGACAAGAAAAATTCTCGATGCGTATTTTTACCATAGAGAAAAATTCTTGATGCGTATGTTTACGCGGTGCTAAAATTTCGATGCGCGCTAGACACGTAATTACGCATTTTGGCGAACTCTGGGCAGAACAATACGAGCAACTCATAAAATTTGTTTACTGACTCTATAGAGAAATCTTTACTTTTTCATCTTTTTAAAAGTGAACAGCCATTCTAAAACCTTTGAAAGTGTCCATACTTTGTAGATGCAACACATAAGGAATCAAGTGTCATTTTTTAATGTGAAACATTAGATAGTTTCGAAAATCACACCTCTAAAACTTACAGGATTGTGTGCAAAGCTTTCAAAATCATACAGAGCTACTTTATCTAAAAATTAAAGCAAACAGATGGCTATCTGTAGGAACAGGCACTACTGAAAAGGACACCTCATACTAAGGTACTATCAGCAGCATTTCTACAATTTTTAATATGAAACATTTAAATCCACATGGGAAAATAGGGGAATGTTAAAATTACTGAGAAAAAGAAATAACTTCTGATAAACAAGTAGAAGTACAGTAATAACTTCTTCATAAGCATAGATAAAACACATTGAAATTTATTTAGTATTTATGTATTTATAGTAATAGTATTATGTAGGGGCCGCAGATGGCCTAGTGGTCAACATTAGTGACTGCCATGGAGGAATCTTAGGTTCGATCCCAGGGCAGGTACGAACGCTTGAACTACTAAATATCTGCCATGCGTTGGATGGGCTAGTTAAGCCGTCAGACCCTGGGTACTGGCCACCCGGTAAAAAATAACGGCGTGTTCCTCCGCTTTTCTACCTCACTTCGGTGTTGCTTTCCTATCGGACAATCTAGCCCAAATCTCCTAGCTTCCTATTTCTAAGGGTTGTTTAAGACCCTTAGAAATAGGAAGCTAGGAGACACTTCCTTCCTAAAATCCTCTACATATGATCTGATCTGTATTATGTAGTATTAGTATTTCTTAGTATTTATTAGTTAGCACCAAATGGCTGTGTTTTCATTAATGTACATCTACAAACACACTCCATGTTCTGATTAAAACTCAACTGTGACAAATTTATTAAAAAAAGAAAAAAGCTAGAAATACAAACTTTTGACAGTTATATTTTCTGAACGTTTCACTTCCTCTCTGAGTCATGCTTCGAAGGGAATTTTTCAGTGTTGCAGCATTCTCGTGTACTCTGTAAAAGGAGAAAAAACATTCCTTAATTCATATCAAGAATATATATATATATATATACTAAAACCAGATAAGAAATAAACCAATAACACTTTATCAAATAATTTTCAAATAATTGAAGATAATCAATATCTTTATCAAAGGGTTTGTAACACACACAGTTTTCATAAGTACTGGATACCCCCATTATACGAACAGTCAGAAGGAATCTACACATACTGGCCACAACAAACGGGTACTGACTATTTACTTCTCTGATAGCATATGATGCTGAAAGAGCACCAATTCCTCATTACCACTAATCAGTGTTAATGCAAAATCTGAAAGCCTGGGACATAATGGAAATATGTTTCTATGTGGAGACTTTAAAGACATTGCTGCTTTTAAACTTACTAAAAAACTTATACTTTCTCCTTTCATGTCCTACTAGGCTTGATTCAGTCATTCCATGCCAAATCAACCAAAAAATTTAAATAATCAACCTGATCATCTCAGATTTCAATGAAACCTTCAGTGATCGTTTTCCCTAATGATATAAATGAGAATGTATTTTTAAATTTTTTTATCTCATTGGGTTTTCCTGTAATTAATTTTTAAAATTTTGAAAAATCGTTGTTTTTTGGCTTGCATAAACTTTTTCAATCTTCAATTTCTGAAGTTCAATAAGGCCAACAGAGTTGTTTGACCCCTCATTTTAAAGATAATTTCATAAGTTTTAATTTGATATGCAACTTGACTATGCTTAGTGAAAAAAAAATTAAATACTTTTAAGATAGTGTTTTTAAAATTTTTGAAAAAAAATATTTTTTTGTAATATTATAAGCTTTAAATCCTGAAACTTTTAGGGTGAGATCTCAATGGGATTGGGAGCTATGGCAAAAAAACTTAAAGTTACTGTAAAAGTAATAATGGATTATAATTCTCGTTTTAGTGTGTTTACATGATAACAGACACTGAGTTTTAAAATCTACATAATACATCAAACTAATACATAGTCAAACATAAAATAAGGGAAGGATAGTCCCAACAGGCTAAAAGTTTTACCTGGTAAAATTAATAAAAGTTTTTTTTAGTTAGCACTCAGAGTTGTAGTTACGCCAAAATAGCGACCTCTTAGTTCTTTTTTAATTTAACAAATAATTTCTGGTTTGCCTTTTTGGTTTCCAAAGCTGTAAATCGATACTCTTCCTGTAGCTATTTGTAGGATCAACTTTTGTTAAAACCTAACTTTTATGCACAACTAGTGTGTCAATAAATTGTGGGTATTTGAAAGATGGAGAAGGGCCATGTGGTTCCAAAAAACTTATTTTTACTTCATCTCCTTCTATTCCTAACACACAACCTAACCACCACTTGTCTGAGTATTGGCATGTAACAAAGCCAACAATGTCATTAATGTCCAGATCATCATCAGTGTCATCAGCTGAAACTATTTCTACACTCGATTCCTCTGAAAACGAATAGCTTTTCACTAAAACAATGCTTGGGATGAAGCTCACAAAATTTAGAAATTCCAATTCTCTGATCAGGGTAACGCTCCTTAAATAGTACATATGATTCTTTTAATGTACTTAGAATTAAATACTTTTGAACATGTACACATTTGCCATCTTTTTTGACTGAAACAAAGTCTTTTTTACCAAGCATTTGACGACTAACCTAATCATTTTGACAGAATTCTTTGACTAGAGCTACCGTTGCAGGGTCCAATGTTCTTCCAAGCTTTGGGTCAGAGGATGACATTATACCTTTTTCATTTAACACTGTTTTTACCTTTCTAGCAGTAAAATTAGACACTCCAAATTCAGTTTCAAATTTTTTTAGAGTCCAGCTATTGGGAAGTGTAGTTAGAACCTGTATTCTAACACTTTTGTCTGTAGTAGCATTGAACTTTTCTTTCAATTGATTAATAATTTCATTGTCATAATTTTTTGCAGCGTCAGATTCAGTGGTACCTGGATTTAAGTTAAGTACTTTTGTTTGAAAAGCTTCCGTCACTTTTTTAATCTTTGCTTCTGGGTATTTTTTTTTCAATCAAACATTTTCTTTTAATAGGTGTTTCTTCAATAGCAGTCAGACTTTTGTTCAAAGCTTCAATTGCCTCTTTTTTTCTCTGGAGTTGACAATGTATTTTGAACTGGTACTTCAGGATGCAAGCCTTCTTGCTCAGTTAAAATCTCTGGAAGTTTTAGTAAAGCTTTACGACACCCATCACATATCTTGTCCCCTTCATGCAAATTGGCATTATGTCTCAAAATATTTTCATTTACAGATCTCAATTGTTTCTTATAATAATTATGATCAGGTTTCTTAAATGGTTTACAACAATATACCAAAAAATGCTTTGATGTACTGGGTTCACCCATATCGTCAGAGTCCTAATATAATAGAGTAGAGTTAAAATTATAAATAATAGTACAAGACAAATTGTCTGAAACAATAAAAAAAATATCTTATATAATAATAGGCCTTTAAGACTAAATAGAACTGACTGTACTTTTGAACTGGAGAGAGGCCTAGTTGTTCCAAACAAAGATGTCAAAAATGGTTAAACTTATTACTTAACAAACACATAACACTTATTTCACTTCCACTGAAAAAAACTATTACCGTATATACTCGCGTATAAGTCAACCCCCCCACTTTCAGAGGAAAAAACCGTAAGAAATCGGAAACTCACGTATAAGTCGATCCCCCCACTTTCAGAGGAAAAAATCGTAAGAAATCGGAAACTCGCGTACAAGTCGATCCCGGAATGAGAAAAAAAAAGTTCAATGAATTTATTCAAAAACATTTGAAAACGAAAAAAATTATATATATAATACTAAATTTAATTTGCATACCCAAAAACTTCATCGGAACCCATCAAAATCCGATTCCGAGTCAGACTCGCCAAACAGTTCAAAAAAGTCTTTCTCCGTCATTGGCGCGTCATCATAAACATCAGTATTCCCATCTATGTCTGTGTCATCAGAATCACTGTCATCATCACTCATAAAAATCTCATCATCCTCTGTGCCATCAAGTTTGTTACTAATGCAACATTTCTTGAATGATTTCACGACCATTTCCGCAGGTATCGCATCCCAAGCATCCTTGACCCATCGCGCAATCAAAACGATATCCGACTTCTTTAGATTTCCGCCCTTGGTTTCAGTCGGCAAATCAGAACTTATCCAATTTGCCCAATACCTCCGCACATTGTCCTTGAAGGGCTTATGAAGGTAGACATCTAGTGGTTGAAGAACAGATGTCAACCCACCTGGGATGACAGCAAGAGTTGTTTTTGAATTTTCTGCAGTTTTTTTCACTTCTGCACAACGGTGTGCAACAAACATATCCCACACCAAAAGAGAAGGTTTCCTCAAAAGTGCACCTGGCCTTATGTTCCACACATTCTTTAACCAGTCAATTGTTCCAGGTTCGTTCATCCATCCTTTTTCATGGGCACGAACGAGCACACCAGACGGAAAGACAACGCTTTTTGGCAGAGTTTTGCGTTTGAAAATAATTACCGGAGGTAGCTTACTGCCGTCAGCCAAACAGGAAAGAACAACCGTGAAACTGGATTTTTCGTGGCCAGTCGTTTTGATCAAGATATTTTTTTCGCCCTTTTGGTTCACCGTCTTATTTCCTGGAAGGTCGAAACACATGGCAGTTTCATCCATGTTCCCTATTTGCGAAAGTTCAAAAGCAGTCTCTTTTCTCTTTTGAATTACATACTTTTGAAATTCCATTATCTTTGCTTCGAGGTCACGAGGTAACTTTTGTGCAGTTTTGGTGCGCTGGCGTAGACACAACCCATAGCGGTTCATGAACCTTGTGCACCAACCTGGTGAGGCACGAAAAGTGTTATTTGCGGCTGCAAACTTTTCATCTTTTGCGAGCTTCATTGCTCGCAAACGTATACCAGTTCACATTACAATGTAACCATTTCGTCTGCAGCCCACAATGCAATCATTCAAGACACTTTCCAGCTCTGGGAAAGATGTCGTTCCACGGCGCAGCGCCTTTTTGCGATTTTGGGATTTTCACTAAGTCTGTTGTTTTTTTACGCCAATCTTGAATCAGGTTTTCGTTAATGCCAAATTCACGTGAAGCAGCACAGTTGTTAGTATTTTCTGCAAAAGAAACCACTTTCAACTTGAATCCTGCGTTACAGAATATCCGTTTCCTTACACAATCCGTGTCACCCATAATAGGAGAAGCGAGACACGTGCGATTAAGAACAAGCAACACCTAACACTGGCTGTCGCATGGCTCTGTTACGTCGAAGGTCAGCGCAATCAACTGGTAGTCGGAAGGGCGGAGCTTTCTATGCGCGGCTGTGACTGCGCTGTGGATACGCAAAGCCAGGAGAGCGGAGACTTTTCAAACCGCGGAGAAATTCGGAGGGTCGCAATTTCGTAATTCTACCAGATCGGTGTTTTTTCTTTCTTTCTTTTTCTTTTGGAGGGTTGCGATTTCGTAATTAATACCGCATCGGCATTTTTATTTCTTTTGGGATGAATTGACTTTTGCCTCATGGGAAGAACTTTTGGACTTAGAATTTTTTTTGGACCCCGCGTATAAGTCGACCCCATTACTTTGAAGCTCTCATTTTGTCCCAAATTTCTCGACTTATACGCGAGTATATACGGTAGTATATACTGACAGAGCTGCACGGCTTGTTATCCAACTCTCGAAAAGATACCAGGCTCAGATTATTCAAACTTATGCACCCACCACAAGTCATCCTGAAGAAGAAATTGAAGAATTTTATGAGGAAATTTGTCATCTAAATAATAAAGGTAAGCAGCACTTGAAGATAATTATGGGAGATTTCAATGCAAAAATAGGGCAACGGCAACAGAATGAAACTTCAGTAGGTAAATTCGGTCACGGCAACAGAAACCAGCGTGGAAATACTCTCGTTGAGTTTACAGAGGCAGAAGGGTTTTTCATCTTGAACTCCTTCTTCAAGAAAAAGCCACACAGGAAATGGACATGGAGACATCCAAATGGGACGACAAGTGAAATTGATTTTATTATGTGTAACAAAAAATTCGTCATAGAAGACTGCAGTGTGCTAAACAAGTTCAACACAGGTAGTGACCATAGATTGGTGAGATGTAAGATGCACCTCAACACTAAACTTGAACGTGGCAAGCTCATAAGACAAACAAAATCTATTGACATAACCAACCTTAAAAAACACCATAATACCTTCAAGTTGGAACTGAAGAACAGGTTCTCTGCTTTAGAAGGCCTAACATCGGAAGAAGTGGACATCTCTGAAGTTAACAGAAAAGTAACCAAAGCTCTTATGGAAACAGCAACAAAATTAGCTGGGTCTAAGAACAAGTTGCATGTAAATAAATTATCAGGAAAAACGAAAATGTTGATGCAAAAAAGAAGAGAGATGAGGACAACTAAAGAAGATGTGACTTCCAAAGTGGAATATATAGAGCTATGCAAGACAGTACGAAAAGCATCACTGAAGACGTAAGAAAATTCAACTGTGAACTAGTGAGGAAAGCAATTGAAAACAACCAAAGCCTAAAGATAGCAAAGGGACATCTCAGTAAGGGAAGAAAACAGATTATGGCACTGAGAAAAGAAGATGGTTCTGTAACAAGAAATAGAGGCGAAATTTTGACAAGAGTGAAAGATTTCTACTCCAAATTATATGAAAGGGATGATACATGCACTCCAGACATCATGAAAGATACCAGTACCAGAGTTCCTCCAGTCCTTCCAGCAGAAGTTGCACATGCAATCAAGAACATGAAGCGGGGAAAAGCTCCAGGAGAAGATGGAATTACTGTAGACATCATACAAGAAGCAAGTGGAGAAATCGAAACAGTACTCGCCCAAATTTTCACTCGATGCCTTAATGAAGGAAAGATTCCTGAGGATTGGAACACCGCTACAATGATCCTGCTACATAAGAAAGGTGACATTGAGGATCTCGGAAACTACAGACCTATCAGCCTCCTATCAGTAGTTTATAAAATCTTCACTAAAGTTCTTTCACACCGCTTGAAGGTAACACTGGACATGGCTCAACCGAGAGAACAAGCTGGATTCAGGAGTGGCTACAGCACAATAGATCATATCCATGTGCTGAGAGAACTAATTGAAAGAGCGAGGAATATGAACTTCCATTGTACATGGCTTTTATCGATTATGAAAAAGCCTTTGATTCAGTGAAACCATCAGCAGTTACAATGGCTCTGAAAACCTGCGGTATTGAAGATGCATACATTAATATTATTAATAACATCTATGAAAATGCAAGTGCAAAGATTAGGCTGTTTGAAAATACAACACACATAAAAATTGGAAAGGGAGTGAGACAAGGTGACACCATATCTCCGAAGCTCTTTAATGCCACATTGGAGGGTGTTTTTCAGTCACTGAGCTGGGAAAACAAGGGGATAAAGATTAATGGAGATTATCTAACCCACCTTCGTTTTGCTGATGACGTAGTCATTTTTGCAACTAGCCCATCAGAGCTGCAGAGTATGATCCAGGAACTTGCTGACAAGAGTAAAGAAGTGGGATTAAAAATGAACTTTCACAAGACAAAAGTGATGTTCAATGCTTTTACAAGAAATGAAGATTTCTCGATTGATGGAGAAAAGCTGGAGATAACAGACACGTACGTTTATCTTGGACAGCAGATATCAAGTGAGGGTCACATTGATGAAGAAATTAATCGGCGTACAAAACTTGCCTGGAGAGCTTTTGGAAGAAACAGCATAATTTTCAAGAGCAATATGCCATTATGTCTTAAAAGAAAAGTGTTTGATCAATGCATCCTTCCAGTGCTTACGTATGGTGCAGAGACGTGGACCTTAACTAAAAGAGACATACAAAGGCTGCAGACAACTCAAAGAAGCATGGACAGGTGCATACTTGGTGTAACCAGGAGAGATAAGAAGAGGAACTCGTGGATACGAAAAATGACAAGAGTGGAAGACATCATGATCAGAGTTAAATCCCTGAAATGGCAATGGGCTGGACATACTGCCAGAAGGACAGATCATCGATGGACAGCCGAAATTTTAGATTGGATTCTAAGGGACAGGAAAAGACCCAGAAGAAGACCACATGGGAGATGGGTGGATGAAATTCGAAAGTATGCAGGGGTGACATGGAGGAGACTGGCACAAGACAGATCGTTGTGGAGGAAACTTGGGGAGACCTTCGTCCAGCAGTGGATTGATAATGGTTGACAATGATGATGATGATGATGATGATATACGGTAACTTATAAAAATCATATTTTTATGTGAAACACTTTAAGTAGCACTGCCAACAACTAACTGTTCACTCACTGAGATCTTAGAGGAAACTAAGCAAAAGTTAAGCTAGTGGGCATGAGTCACACTCCTGCAAGAACATGAATCAGACAAGTCTGTACAGGCCTGTGCCAGAACACCTGCGATTAGCAGACTATTTACTCACATGCTATCCCTAATTTGTCTGTAGGTTTAGTAAATCATTATCTATAATAGACCCTAATGTAAATTGGTTACCTTATAGCCAATGTATTTTATTTTATTTTAGTTTTTTACCTTACAAAAGTTAAAGGTAGCAATGTAGCCCTAACTGGTATTTAAAACAATACCATTGGTACTATAACTCCTGATCCCACTGAGATCCCACTCTAAAAGTTTCAGGATTTAAAGCTTATAATATTACAAAAAAAAAAAAAATTTCAAAATTTTTAAAACACTATCTTAAATTTTTTTATTTATTTTTAAATTAAATTTTCTTTTTACCAAGCATAGTCAAGTTGTATATCAAATTAAAACTTATGAAATTCTCTTTAAAATGAGGAGTCAAACAACTCTCTAGGCCTTATAGAACTTGAGAAATTGAAGATTGAAAAAAGTTTATGCAAGCCAAAAAACGACGATTTTTCAAAATTTTAAAAATTAATTACATGAAAAACCCAATGAGATAAAAAAAAAAATGTTTAAATATATTTTCATTTATATTACTAGGGAGAATGATCCCTGAAGGTTTCATTGGAATCTGAAATGGTCAGGTTGAGTGACTGGTTGATTTGGCATGGAATCACCCATTTAGTTCAAAACAGTATTACACCCGTATCATGTCAAAAACTGGTATTTGATGTCACTATGCCAAGACACTCAATGGATGAAGATACAAACTTCTTACACAATATTTAATTTGTAACTCAGTTAAAGTTTACTGTCAGCAAAATTTCATCCTACAAAGCCAATGGCATACTTTTTTTTTCTAAATTTTCTGAAACTGATTTGCAGAGAACATTCTATTCATTCACTTA
Source organism: Macrothele yani (assembly GCA_039090855.1). Classification (NCBI taxonomy): domain Eukaryota; kingdom Metazoa; phylum Arthropoda; class Arachnida; order Araneae; family Macrothelidae; genus Macrothele; species Macrothele yani. The sequence goes on from CM076998.1 coordinate 70,293,968, forward strand.
TTATCGACTATGAAAAAATAGCAAGTTACCAAGCTCATTTCTTTCATAACAATGCGAAATACTGCATAATTTAGGGGGAAACAGCTGGTAACGTAGAGTACAATGGAGAAATTACAATACCACACAAACAGATGTACAAAGTAAAAATCAATTTCATCATAATGCAGTTTATGAAACTAAACCAGTTGTTTTAAGCACATTTAATGGGAAGCAATTCGAAAGTTAATGACAGAAAGAATTGGATGAGAACATTTCCAACATTTTTATTAGACACAAACTTCAACAGCCAAAATACACATTAGATCTTGCATGCTGCATGTGTTTATGGAGGTGGAATCTTGATCTATAAAACAAAGAACATAATTTTGCAAATCTGAATTTCTGATATTGACTCTCAAAACTACATATTTATGGATAAAAGGGTACACTTCTGGATTACTGGTGGAAAGAAAAGAAGTCTGAGGAAGGAAGGGGTTTTTACATTTTCTACCTAATTCAACTGCCATGCTCCACTGCTCAAAAATAAATAAAATTTTGCCAGGATTGTGCTAAATATTACCAGAGTAAACTATTGAACACAGTAGTAGATCTTAGAACACTCATAATGGGGAGATGGAGATCAGTGCCAACTAATTAATTCATAACCATCATCAGAACAGCAGGAAACAATGTTTATGCTGCATAAATTATGCTCCTCAAACAGAGCATCAAAACGAAGTTGCAGAAGAAAGAACCCTTAAAATTATGTGTGGGGAGGGTGGTGAATTGATAGTGTGAATTCAAATATTACAACAACATACTTAATAATCCAGTGCAGTTCACCAGGTGAAATACCATTTCACCTAAAATTTATATAAAACAATTCAAATATTTTGTGGAAACTGTTGAAATTTATTGGGGGTTTTTTTTTTTCATTCATGAGACTGATTTCAAAAATTTGTAGAGGATTTGGTAACATAAGTCTCATGTTTCTGAAAGCAAAAATGGCAGAATTGTTTAAAATCACACACACACGAACTGCTGCAGGAAGTGGATAAATGTTCAAACATGAACTCCTTCGGGAAGGAGGATGGCAACCAGCGTTATAATTCCTCCTATTGAAGTTTATCAGAATACCACTTCACTCATCCTCTCAATGTGATTTCAACATAGGCTTTATTACCCTGGTGCATCCTGTAAGGATATTTTGCCAAGTTGATCGTGTTGTTTCATTTGTGGAACACAGTACAGTTCCTCTGATTTAGTATGCTTCTCTATTAATACTGTAACTATGCTTTTGCAAAAAATGACTATGACAAATTAGTATGGAATCTTGTACAAAAATCTAGCGGATAATGCTTACCTTGGCATTCCTTTCTAGCGACGGGAACATTTCATGCACGTGTTTTCCGGTCTTTGTTGATGTTATTGTCCTAAAGTCCGTTGTATGCGATGACTGGCTTTACTTCTCACACTTTTCGCTGGGTATACTCATTGGATCTTTGCCTTAGGATTCAAACATCAATTTTTACCGTTCTTTATACTCGAAATTTTTGCCCATACTCTGCGCATCTTCAGGAGCGTGGCGACTTTACCAGCGATGTTCGTGGTTAACTTCGCGCTAATGACCACGAACATCGGTGGTAAAGTCGCCACGCTCCTGAAGATGCCCAGAGTATGGGCGAAAATTTCGAGTATAATGAATGGTAAAAATTGATGTTTGAATCCTAAGGCAAAGATCCAATGAGTATACCCAGCGAAAAGTGTGAGAAGTAAAGCCAGTCATCGCAATAACATCAACACGGATTTTAGGACAATAACATCAACAAAGACCGGAAAACACGTGCGTGAAATGTTCCCGTCGCTAGAAAGGAATGCCAAGGTAAGCATTATCCGCTAGATTTTTGTACAAGTTACTTTGAAATATCGCACGTAAAAGAGAATAGTAGAATAATTAGAGCTATATAATAGTCAGAATTAGAACTACTAAGGGGAAGTATGAAATCTGTTAAAGACTCCTTTTTCTTGTAGGAAGATGAATTTGGAAAGAAACTAATTTTTAACTTCCTCATGCTAACAATTTGTATCTGTGTGAAAAAGGAAAACAAATCTTATAGAAAATCATGCCAACTGCATTTTAGAAACTCTTGATATCATGTGTACCTGTGGCTAATGCAGAAGTTATGTGACAAAACGTTTTGTTGGACTTGCTTTCTCTTTGGGCTAAAAAAAATATTTAGAATCATACAGGTTTTACAGATTTTTGCATTTTCTGAACATTTTTCATAAGCATGACCAATCTGCTGAACATTTGAAATGTGTACTTTAATACAAACGAATTCTAAAAATTCTTAACACAAGCACAAACAATTTACAACTTCAAAGTCTGTTGACCACATTATTTCAATAATTGCAGTTGAACTCATAAAATCACCATGAAAAGACTAACAACGTTTATGTCTGTCATTCAATGATCATACAAAATGAAGTTACCGAGTGTGATTCTCAGGCTACTTTAGGACTATATAAGAGAGAAAAAAAAATCAGTGTACGGACTTTTTCTACGTTGAGGTCGAATCTCTTGAATAAACTTTTAGGTCCATTAAATTATAAAAGTAAGCTGACAGCTCATTGTTACAGTGCAGTGTAGTGTCCAACCATGTTAATGCCCTTCAAAAGAAAATCAATGATCAAGTTCCTCATGCTATCTTCATTCATTGTTTAGCACATCACTTGAACAAAACTTTGCAACAAAGTTTCAATTAACATTTGAAATGCTAAGTATTTTGTGCAACAACTTCACTTAGATGAACTCTCATTTATCAAAGTGAAGTTGTGTGTTACCTATTGGAAAGTGAATACCTACTGCAAAAGACACATACACAAGATAGTTATGAAATTCTAACATCCTAGATTTTTGAAAAGCAGATTTGTCCATCCACATCACAGCCAAGAGATACTCAGGTATAAAAAGCCAGGGTGATTGCAAGTGGAGACTGAGATTCCTGAAAGGTATTTTATAGAACTAGGTACTCGCGGGTACGCACAAGGCTATAAAAATCCAGCACAATTTAAAATTGTTTTTAAGCACATACATATTTAATATTTGGAAAGAGAGAAGTACCCATTACTATCATCAAACAAATAAAATAAACTCTTAAAATTATACATACCAGTCACTTTTTGAAAAATTTCATTATTTTCGCTTGGGATTTCTGGTAACCCACCGGCTCTGCCTTTCTTTTCAGAAATGTTTTAGAACATTAAGGAGGGTACAAGTCATCTAAGTCTTTCTTGTTAGTGCTTTGAAACACAGCAACATTGGTTTGAGATATTGTAGGAAGGTTTGTTTTTTTTGTACACATGCTAGTTCACTTGGATCATCACGAATTCGCTGCTGATTTTCAAAGAGGATCATTGCTGCTGATTTTCCTCTTTAACAATATTTTGAGCAAACTCCTTCTGAAGTGGGTCTTTGGTAGGGTCTTTTGAACCAAATACTTCTTCCAAGCTTGTAGCATTTAAAGATAACAGATAATACTTCACAGTCTGCACGGAGTCCAAACTTGCAATATTCAAAGAAGTTCTAGTTTATGTTATTATATCCCCCATTAAACTGAAAATGCTCTCTACTAAGGGCCCATGAAAGCAAGTTAGCAGAGACTGCAGCATCTTGGTAAGGACAGGATAACTTTTTTCCCACCTTGTTTGAACTTGGAAATGGAAGCTCAATAATCCAAAATTGGGCAATCTTTTAAAACTACAAGTGATTCATCAACCTGGTAGTTTCTCACTTTTTGATCAAGATTAAGTTTATCATCTTCAAATAAAACAGTAGGCAGAAAATCAGCTAATTTCATTAATGCACAAAAAGTTGTTGTATTTCCCCTAAGGGGCAAATTAGAATGCTTAATTTGAATCCTTCATTGCTGTATTTTATAACAGTGTTACACCATATACAAAAGAAGGAGCCTTCAAGGTCTATTTTTGGCCCCATGCACCCATAATATCACCATGAGAATCCTTTCTGATTAGCCAATCCCAGCGAAATTTGTTTTTAATTGCTGACTAAAGGTTCGCAACATCATCTTTTTCAGATAAAAACCTCATTTTAATAATAGAAAAAGCTTACCACAAAGATAATCAGAATTTGCTGAAACAAAATTTTAAAGGAGTATTTTTATTCCTTTGGAAAAATTTATGGAGTAATTTTCAAAAGTCAGGAGTATTTTAGAAAACTTAACAGATGAAATAAAATACTTACGAAAATGCTAGGCAATTATGAAAAATCAATCCAGATTTTTCATATAAAATATTTCACTACTGCTCAATGTATTTAGAATTTGGATCCATTTTGTTTCTTGTTTTAGAAATAAATATAATATTCGTATTTTAAAACAATAACATTAAATTTATCATGTTTTGTAATGACCACATGGAACAGCAATGTGTTTAAGAAATGAAAACATTGCACTTTTGAGGTACTTATAAGTCATCTAAAAATATCTAATAAACTTCTCACCAAATTCCACAGCCACATTTGTTTTTCTTCAGCTGCACAGCATCCAGTGCTTAAATTTTCATTTTGCTGATATCTTTGTTTCCCTTCCCTTTTCTTTATTGCCGTTTTTTCTAGTGCCCTTGGATGACAATTTTATCCATCATCTATTCATTTTTTATCTAAAAGCTTTCACTATTTTAGATAAAAAATGAATAGTGTAAACTTGAAAATATAAATACTTTTGAACACCATACATCAATTTTTATAAATTTTTCAGCTTTGTCACTTTTGTTTTCGGAACCCCCCCCCCCCATCAAGCTCAAATGCAAAACTTTTTGGTGGAATATTTAAGAATACTAGATACATGTTCTTTTGATCATCGTTGGGTGGGGGGGGGATTACAGTTACAGGGGAAATCTTTGCTATGTCGATTTCTGTTTTGGGACATTTTCAAGTTGAAATACAAATATTTATGAAATAAAATGATATTTAACAATAATACTAGGCAGAGGAAACATCACATGAAAAATAAAATTACGATTGCGGGAGAAATCTTCAAATCTTCACTGCGTCTAACTTCCGTTTTCGAAAGTTTTGTTTGAAAGACGAAACTTCTGCTTTCGAAAGTTTCAGGCGGAATACATCCACTACCACTACGAATTGCCCCAAAATTTCTGTTCAGTTATGCATCGATCTCGAGGATAACCCAAATCATGATGGAAAAGGACAAATTCCTCAAAGCCGTCGTGCTCTCGTGCCTAAAGATTACAGCGAAAAATTTTCGCCATCGAATTTCCGTTTTCAGAAATTTTTTCTCCATTTCCAAACTGAAATACAAATATTTATGGAATAAAATTAATTATATATATAACAACAATACTGGACAGAGGCAACATCACAGGAAAAAGACATTACGATTACGGAAAAAAATCTTTATTTCATTTACTTCTGTTTCTGAAAGACGAAATACCGTCCCGATGGTAATTTTTACGAATTGGTAAAATTCTTCGATGCATACTAGATGCGTAATTACGCATTTCGGCGAACTCTAAAGATAATTATAGCTTATCCAGAATTAAAATGCGACACTCACTCACATTAAACAAAGAGAGACAACTTCCACTCCTTTGCCAAGTAGAAGACTCACGGATGAAAGAAAATGCGCATAAACTCAGGAAGACACAGAGTGGTAGCAGCCACAAAAGTCTGTTGAAACTGCTCTAATAGAACGTAGTACACGCGACCTGGCCGACCCTCATCAACCTACCACAGAGATAAAATGTGGTGTGAACCCATGACGTTGGCAATAGTTGCTATGGCAACCCAGCCCTCAGGAATGGATGGCGAGGAACTGCTCCGAACCAACCTCACTTTGTTCTCCCAAAGAACTTTGGCCTCAACTCCTATCACAATCAAAGCCAAGTGATTGGAAACATTGACAATACACAAAAGCTGAGTATAAAAAAAGATAAACCAAAAAGCTATCAAAGCCAATAACGTAGATATTGAGACAGATGACCATGGAATACAAATCAGAATTGAAAGTGAAGCTGAGTCAAAGTTCAAACAATGCACAGCTTTATATTCTTTGGTTCAAATGGACAAATTCACATGGTTCGTGGTGGTTCCTGGGAAGCCCAGCTCTGGGTCATCTGTCAATCAACGGGCAGTTCTGTTGAAGGTCGATGGTGCGCTACAGTAGACTTCATAATGTCAGAGTTTCAGCTCAATACAGGTTCTGTCATTTGTGCTCTATGCGCATGCACTGCTCCATCCATTGGTAGTAGGCAGGAGGGTCCTGCTTGGGCTGCGCAGTATCAGATGCAGTTATTTTGAAACCGTGCATGACGTAGGCATGGACGCTCAGTCTTTCGACTTCCTGCATCCCTGTTTGTTTACAATTGGTGTGCTGGAGTTTTCTCTATTAACGCAATTGATTTGCTACCGCTTGAAGTTCGTATCGTATAGTTTTATGTTTATGTTTTGTTTATTTTGATATTTATTTATCTCTGAAAGTCATTGCTTCTGTGTTTTGTAAGAAACACAATAATGCCAGGTTGTGCAGTGGCCTGTTGTACTAAAGGAAAACCAAAAATACTGACATTATGTACCATGTATTTCCCAAGGAATTATCACTACAAAAATTGAGGATTCAGAAATGTAAGTGTCAGGATTCCTTCAAAGTTTCTAATCTAAGAGTGTGTTCTCAACATTTCACACAGGATGACTACCAGTGTGACTTAAAAGGCTGAGTTACTTGGGCTAACTAGCAGGAAAGTTTTGAAGCCTGATCTGTACTTACACTAAACCTTCCCACAAGCAATAATACTAGTATTAATAAGGTAAGTTCGAGAGAGCCAGTGCTGACATTTTAGGACCTGAGACTGCAACGCCTACTGCATTTAGATGTCATGACAGTGGAGTTCAAAAGCATGCATTGGAAACCCTTGATAATCTATCACCAAAAAAGAGGAATGTAGAGAAACCAATGGGAACTTATCAAGAAATACAGTGCATGCTGAGTGATATAAAAACAATGGAGAAAAGAACAAAGAAATTGGAGGAAGAAAACCAAAGGCTAAACACAGCGTGCATTCAGATGAGAGTAAGAAACAAGTACCTTCACAGTCAGCTTGTAACAACTCGACGGAGTTCTCAGGAATACTTGAAAAAATTTGACACGCAGTTAGAAACCGAAGTAAGGAAAGTTTTAGCAAAACTCTTCACTGCAAATCAGGTCCGTTGTTTGATAAAAGGTAAGAAATGTGTAAAATGGGAAAGAGAAGACATCTGTAAATGTCAAGAAAGTACTATATTTTCTTGAGAGAAAAAATGGGTTTTCCATTGTCAGGAATTTCAACACCGAGGCAGTGGACTGCTCACTCATTCCATTGTTGCCCTGGCATTCTACATGATGTCCTTCAGCTAATGAAGGCACAGGCACAGAGACTTAGTACTCAGAACCCCTGGCAATGATCGAGGGTGAAACTGAGATTCGGGATATTACACTATAAGACTCTACAGGTATTCAGGTACCCCCTGCTCAACATCTCTGATTGCTCTGTAGAAGGCTTTCGTTACCTTGCAGGTTACATAGCTTACCGAGGAAGAAAATATGACTGTTCACTGGGTACGCCAACTGGCCAGCTACTTAATCCACCATCAACTATAGAACCAGTACCTGTTGGCTGGATTGAGACCCTTTCACAAGGTGGCCTGCTTGTTCCATCAGATCCATGGTTGGAGAAAGTTAGCCAGTTTGAGTTGATGTTTACAGAAGTGCATGGACATGACTCTTTATCCCAGGAACACAACACTGTACACAAACTATGTGTGAAAATTGGTCAGAGGTTTCCAGATGTTCCTACAAAGGTGGTAAAGTTATATGTTAGAACCTGAACCTTTATACGGCTAAGACATTTAAATGCAAAAGCAAAAGTTAGGAAGGCAGAAGAAGTTCAGCGCAGAAAAGCATGTAAGTGTGAGGCTTCATCAAAGTGAAAGTTTCCTGGATGTACATGGCCAAGCCAGATTTTTCATGCCACGGAGAGACTGTAATCAACCTGCAGGAAAGGAATTCTGCCATCAGAAAGCTAAGTTATTGTATGCAAGTATTTGCAATTTTTCTGATAGCTATTACATATACTCATGTGAGAAAGAAAAGTTTTATTTCAATACATCTGTCTTGGGCACATTGTTTTAAGGATCAAATCTGGTAAAGGAAAAGTAGAATTGAATTAGCACAGCATTAGTGGTAATGAGTATACCAACTTATTTGCTAGTCATTAACATAAAAAATATATATATACCACACACATATATACAGGAGAGACAGATTTTTTAAAGATGAACAATTTTCACACACACACACACACACACACACACACACACACACACACACACACACACAAATATATATATATATATATATATATATATAGGGATGTAAGGTCAGGTGATGCGTAACATCACAGCCTCTCCTTGACAAATGTCAACCCCGCCTTCTCGTGGTACATCCTGTTCCCACTAAAGGGGCTCTGACGACCGCCAATAGTGGTATAACTATACCATCGGGATTAGAGGAAATGCTATCCCACACTCACCAACCCGCTTGCCCAGCGTGGTGAGTTATGGCCAAACCCCTCCAAAATGACTCCAGAACTTAAATCTTGGCCGGCAGCTGGAATGTACCTGGCCAAGGCAGAGGCCAGTGCGACACGAAGGCAGAGGGTGCTAAGAATCCCGAGGACCGGACTAGGCTGCCATCTGATGCTGACCTTGGCTACGTATAATGGACGCTCCCTATCTTCTGATTAAAGGCTTCTTGAATTAGAAGAGGAACTACAAAAGATCAAGTGGGACATCGTCGGGCTAAGTGAGGTAAGGAGAAAAGGAGACCTCATTGAACTGAAAAGTGGACATCTCTTCTACTATCATGGGACAGATACTGGCAGAACTAGTGGTGTTGGATTTATAATAAACAAGAAACTGAAGGATAAAGTTGTAGAAGTTGAAAGTTCCTCTGTCAGAGCTGCATGACTCGTTATCCAACTCTCGAGAAGATACCAGGCTCAGATTATTCAAACTTATGCACCCACCACAATTCATCCTGAAGAAGAAATTGAAGAATTTTATGAGGAAATTCTTCATCTAAATAATAAAGGTAAGCAGCATTTTAAAATAATTATGGGAGATTTCAATGCAAAAATAGGGCAACAGCAACAGAATGAAACTTCAGTAGGTAAATTTGGTCACGGCAACAGAAACCAGCCTGGAAATGCTCTCGTTGAGTTTGCAGAGGTAGAAGGGTTTTTCATCTTGAACTCCTTTTTCAAGAAAAAGCCACACAGGAAATGGACATGGAGACATCCACATGGGACGACAAGTGAAATTGATTTTATTATGTGTAACAAAAAATTTGTCATAGAAGACTGCAGTGTGCTAAACAAGTTCAACACAGGTAGTGACCATAGATTGGTGAGATGTAAGATGCACCTCAACACTAAACTCGAACGTGGCAAGCTCATAAGACAAACAAAATGTATTGACATAACCAACCTTAAAAAACACCATAATACCTTCAAGTTGGAACTGAAGAACAGATTCTCTGCTTTAGAAGGCCTAACATCAGAAAAAGTGGATATTTCTGAAGTTAACAGAAAAGTAACCAAAGCTCTTATGGAAACAGCAACAAAATTAGCTGGGTCCAAGAACAAGTTGCATGTGAACAAATTATCAGGAAAATCCAAAGTGTTGATGCAAAATAGAAGAGACGAGGACAACTAAAGAAGATGTGACTTCCAAAGTGGAATATATAGAGCTATGCAAGACAGTACAAAAAGTATCACTGAAGACGTAAGGAAATTCAACTGTGAACTAGTGAGGAAAGCAATTGAAAACAACCAAAGCCTAAAGATAGCAAAGGGACATCTCAGTAACGGAAGAAAACAGATTATGGCACTGAGAAAAGAAGATGGTTCTGTAACAAGAAATAGAGGCGAAATCTTGACAAGAGTGAAAGATTTCTACTCCAAATTATATGAAAGGGATGATACATGTACTCCAGACATCATGAAAGGTACCAGTACCAGAGTTCTTCCAGTCCTCCTAGCAGAAGTTGCACATGCAATCAAGAACATGAAGCGGGGAAAAGCTCCAGGAGAAGATGGAATTACTGTAGACATCATACAAGAAGCAAGTGGAGAAATCGAAACAGTACTCGCCCAAATTTTCACTCGATGCCTTAATGAAGGAAAGATTCCTGAGGATTGGAACAACGCAACAATGATCCTGCTACATAAAAAAGGTGACATTGAGGATCTCAGGAACTACAGAGCTATCAGCCTCCTATCAGTGGTTTATAAAATCTTCACTAAAGTTCTTTCACACCGCTTAAAGGTGACACTGGACATGGCTCAACCGAGAGAACAAGCTGGATTCAGGGCTGGCTACAGCACAATAGATCATATCTACGTAATGAGAGAACTAATTGAAAGAGCGAGGGAATATGAACTTCCATTGTGCATGGCTTTAATCGATTATGAAAAAGCCTTTGATCCGGTGAAACCATCAGCAGTTACAATGGCTCTGAAATCCTGCGGTATTGAAGATGCATACATTAATATTATTAATAACATCTATGAAAATGCAAGTGCAAAGATTCAGCTGTTTGAAAATATAACACACATAAAAATTGGAAAGGGAGTGAGACAAGGTGACACCATATCTCTGAAGCTCTTTAATGCCACATTGGAAAATGTCTTTCAATCACTGAACTGGGAAAACAAAGGGATAAAGATTAATGGAGATTATCTAACCCACCTTCATTTTGCTGATGACGTAGTCATCTTTGCAACTACCCCATCAGAGCTGCAGAGTATGATCCAGGAACTTGCTGACAAGAGTAAAGAAGTGGGATTAAAAATGAACTTTCAGAAGACAAAAGTGATGTACAATGCTTTTACAAGAAATGAAGATTTATCGATTGATGGAGAAAAGCTGGAGATAACAGACACGTACGTTTATCTTGGACAGCAGATATCAAGTAAGGGTCACATTGATGAAGAAATTAATCGGCGTACAAAACTTGCCTGGAGAGCTTTTGGAAGAAACAGCAAAATTTTCAAGAGCAATATGCCATTATGTCTTAAAAGAAAAGTGTTTGATCAATGCATCCTTCCAGTGCTTACGTATGGTGCAGAGACGTGGACCTTAACCCTTTAACTGGCTGGAACAAATTAACTCGGGGTTAGCGAAACAGGCTGAAATCAGCTTGAACGAATATATTTGCTGTCTAAGAATTGGGCCGAACGCAACTGGAACGAGTGAACGTTGAGCATCAGAAAGCTCTGTTTACGTTTGTTATTGGAAGTGACCATTGTAGGTGGATGTTTGTCATTAAACCTTTTTATATGATTACCTTTTCAGCTGTAAAGGTTATAAAAATGAAAACAAACCGACGATAGGAAAGAAAAGATGTTTGAGTCACTTGTTTCTATTGAATGGCAAGATGTCCGTGTCAGAGGGACTAGCATTTCCAATCATTCCTTGGAGCAAATAATAAAGTGCTATAAGGGAATCAGACTGAAGACTAGAGAAGACTAAGAACTATAATAGAGCACTTGACACCAGCAACAAATGTATGATCGGTACTGCTGAAATGAGGGGAGTGAAAGGAACTATTTTGCCGTAAAGCTTTCGTGTAACTCGGCCGCTCTGTGAGAATTTCTGTTTGGGCAGCACAGAAAATTTTGGGCACCATTTCGTTCAGGTACATCGACCGCTTAAAGGGTTAACTAAAAGAGACATACAAAGGCTGAAGACAACTCAAAAAAGCATGGAGAGGTGCATGCTTGGTATAACCAGGAGAGATAAGAAGAGGAACTTGTGGATCCGAAAAATGAGAAGAGTGGAAGACATCATGATCAGAGTTAAATCCCTGAAATGGCAATGGGCTGGACATACTGCCAGAAGGACAGACCATCGATGGACAGCCGAAATTTTAGATTGGATTCCAAGGGACAGGAAAAGACCCAGAAGAAGACCACATGGGAGATGGGTGGATGAAATTCTAAAGTATGCAGGAGTGACATGGAGGAGACATACATGAGACCGGCAGATGACAAAAAAAGCTGAACTTTTTAACTGGGTGGTAAACTGGGACACATGAACGCGCGGTGTGAGCAAATTCAAGTAGAACATATACAATATTTAACATTGCACAAGCCATATGCAATTATTTTCTGTAAACTATGTAAGTAAATATTAAAGTGAAGCACATTATTATATTCACAATAAAAAAGTAGGGAATTTAGAACAAAATAAAATAAAATATGCTTAAAAATGAGATTTAAAACTTACATGTAAATCTTCACTAGCTAAATCCTGAGGTGAACAGTATTTGTCTAGAAAAGTTTGTGCAATTAGTCAAGCAATTGGATGTTTTCAAGAATTAGAAACATATCCACAGATTAGGTATGGCCAAACATCATAGTATAAGTCAGTCTTGTTGGCTTAGTAACTAAGCACTCTAATGTATCAAATTTTTCAGAAATTAAATGAAATGTGTCCCAAGAGTCATAATTGTGTGTGGAAATAAGTTAAATTCACATATTCTTATTAAATGATAATTGGAATATGTATTGCAATATAAATTTGAATCAGTGGCGGCTTCTCAGGTGAAGTAGGTGAAGTGCCTATTCACCTATTTTACTCAAAATAAAGTTTTATTCAGTATTTTTTTATAATATATTCTTTTTTGCCTTTTATTCATTTCCAAAATACTCAAAATTTTGAATAGATATTAATTCACATGGCGCGCTCAATACGGAAAACAAATCCTTACACGCAAAACAGCGCAAGTGAAGAGCCGAAATGAGAATGCTAGAAGTCTGCATTTTTCGGCCGAGTTGTAATGGTAACCGTGACGTCACCCTCCCCAATCTGCTCGCTCAAGTGAAGTGTTTCAGCTGCACGCGCCTTACCTCTGCATCTTTCAGTTTTTGAGCGTAAAGTCGTGAGAGATCATGGAGCGGGTGTTAATTTTTTTTTTTTTTTTTTTTTTTTTTGCCCTGCTTACTTTTTAGTAATAAACATTCGGCGTGGAATAAAGACGGATTCTCAGATTTATTAAACGTAACACGGTCACTTCATAAACATCGGGATTCTAGTGAACACCTGAAATGCGGATTAATGTTAAGGAATTTTGAAAAAATTCAAAACACCATTGCCGATGCCCTGAGGGAAAATGCTAGGCTTTTGAAAACACATTTTAACAAACCGTTCATTTAAATAGACTTTTCCTGCATACAGTGATTGATGCAGTATTAGTCTGTACTGTATTTGAGCAAACAAGAACTAGCATTCCATGGCCATGACGAAAGCATGAGCTCGACAAATCGTGGAAATTTCATTGAATTACTTTCATTGTTGATATGAAAAAGTTCTTTAGAAATTGAAAATCAATACGAAAGAATAAAAAACTATTCAAACTGAATTAATTGAATGTATTTCTGAATATATAAATGATCACGTCAAAAATTAAATAATTTTTGATTGTTGGTTCGGAAGGTGTATTGGTTGAGGGATTTTTGGGTTTCCATGATGTGAATGAAGATAGAATGTCAGGAGCTTTATACAAAATGCTAGACAAAATTTTGGAACAGTCTGATTACCAACACTAGTAAGTAGGACAATGTTACGATGGGGCAAGTATAATGTCTGGAACAGTTAAATGGGCTACAGAAAAAAAAGTCAAGGATAAAGCTTCTCAAGCTGTTTTTGTTCATTGCTTAGTTCATCGTTTGAATCGTGTATTATACCAGAGTTTTTCTAAAATTTTTAAGTGCCAAATACTTTTTGCAAGCCTCAGTGGAATTGCTTCATTTGTTCACCATTCTGCAAAGCGGTCTTATACACTTATATCAACAACCGCAAGATGATTGATTGATTGGAGGTTTAACGACCACCGTGAGCAACTCAATGGGCTATAAGCAGTCGCCCGTCCCTAATTTAGGGTCACTGGTTCCAGGGAAGGGAGAGAGCCAGTGCCGTAAGACAAACACAACATCCATGCCTCACCGGGATTCGAACCCGGACCCTGTTCGGACGAATGATCAGAGGCCATCGCTTAGACCACTGCGCCACCAGGGCGGCAAAACCGCAAGATGCAGACCAACCACAGCAGAAACTCGATGGTCTTCCACTTCGAAATTAGTAAGTGTAGTTGTTGAAGATTGGAATAAATTGAAGGAAGTGTTCGGATTTCTGATGAACAGCGAATAATCAGACAAAAAATCAATTCATCTTGCCAAGGGGTTTTTCAATGATATGAACACTTTCGAATTTACATTTTTGGCTCCACCGATCTATTATTCGAACTTTTGAAGAAAAAAATAACTAAACATAAACTACTGTGTAACTCAAATTAAAAAAAAAAAAAAAAAAAACTGTGAAATTTTGACCCATAAAAAGAACGATGAGTTATTTGAAGCACCGTTTGGAAAAGCTAGCAAAATCACAGAAATAAGCATGGGAATATGCTGCTCTTACACAGGAAACAATTTTTCAAAATTATAAACAATTGTATTTTAAAATTTTGGACCACATTCTTATGGAAATGGATATAAGATTTCAAGACTGTAAGAAACTTCAATTTGTCTGACTTGCTGACACAACCAAATTCGAATAATTTAATGCATGCTTTCCCTCTTGTGCTCTTGAAAATCTACATTTTTACGGAAACATATTTACTAAACACAGCGCCTTAAAAATGAACTGAGACTTGTATATGCCGATGAAAAATTAAGGAATATATTGACTCAAGAACTCCTTCGAGTGTTTCACGGAGACAAAGACATTTTTACAGAAGATTATAAATTGGTTTTCCTCAGTTTAACAATTCCATCTACAAGTGTGCCAGTGGAAAGAAGTTTTCTTAAAAGAATACAAACTTGCTCAAGAAACACTAGTTCCCAAGATAGACTTCCTTCTCTGGCAAATATTTCTATTCAGGAAGACATTTTATTGATGCTCACGAAGAAACAACCATCTAACCATCTTATGACGACATAATCGACAAATCTGCAGCTTTAAAAGGAAGAAAAATTGATAAAAAAAATAAGTAAGTCCTCATTAAGGGATTTTCATTGTAGACAGTAGATATATTTTCATACTGCTCTTGTACCTCTTCACCTATTTTTCCAACCACGAGTCGCCACTGATTTGAATATGTACAAATGTAAAAAAAAAAAAAAAATGACTAGAAGTTCTATGGTATTTAAACAGGTTTATTCACAGATATTTTGCCCTTTTTTGTTGAACTTGCTTGTACATCAGTTCAAGTTTCCTCTTGTGAGCAAGCCTGGCTTTCTTCTCAGCAAGCTGCACTGCCATATCTGTTTTACGTTGACTCTGCAGCTGAACAGCATCCATTGCTAACTTTTTCTTTTTGCTGATAATTCCTTTTCTTTTCCTCTCAATTTCTTCGGTGTAACTTTTTTCTTGATGCCCTAAGATTTTGGCAGAGGTTGGCATCACCTGCTTCATGCAAAAAATCTTCTTTACTGAAGAAATTAACTGCAGACTTACCTTGTGCTTTAAGCTTATACTTCACAGTTTGTATAGCTGAATAGGTTTCAATGTTCAGTCTTCCTGATTTTCCATCTATGATTTCATCTATCATGCTGAAAGAACTTTCAACCTGTGGACCATGAAAACATGATATCAAGGCTTTCACTATTTTAGAGAACATAGTGTACTTAGAGAAGTTAAATACCTTTGCCCACCATGCATCAATTTTTACAAAGTTTCCAACTTCATCGACAGGAGATGGAAGTTGTTCATCAACCTGATACTGGTAAATTTCCAGAGCATAGCTTCCCATTTCCTCTGAATTCAATATATTTGTAAGGAACTGTGGAAGTTTTTTCAGTCTTTTTAAAGTTAGATTATGTCCCCTTGCAGTAGGATCAATAGCTGATATGCACATTAAAAGATCACTACATAATGGTGGTGTCTTTTGCATGTATTTTGCACACTGAATATAAGCTTCAGAAGCCTGGCTTAAAATTTTTTTTTACCACAATGTCATTTGATTTGCTTTCTAAAATAATGGAGTCTGTTCCTGATCCAAGAAACACGCACTTGCTTTCCAAGCTGTTTGACGGTAAGCCAACATCAATGTTCATCAAATCTTTCACAGGTTTACCTTTCAGTATCTCTTGTTTTAAGAAACAAGCTAAAAAATCCAAGAACAGTTGCTTCTGCTCATCAAAAACCTTATGAATTAATGGCTCCTTTGTTTGAAATAAGCATACATATTTCTTCAAAAGAGGTAGAAGATGCAACATAAAAATTTAATATAAGCAAGGTTTTCTTTGAGCTTTCAAATAATTTTTCAACAATTCTAGATTTCCACTTTCTTCCATCTTCTGTTAGATTTTTTTCCGTAATTTCTCCCAAAGCTCCTGGAATTTTAACTTTCCTTCTTTACTAATATTTTTTTCTTTACATATTTTGTTTATAACATCCATGTATATTGGTCTTTCATTAGACTGCACAAATCCATAATACAGGAGCAAAAGAGCATCATGGATACGTAAACTGTTTAATGCCACATCATAGCATGACAACCACCTGTGTTGGACCATGTTCTTAATTTCAGTTAATTTTAGCCCTATAACTTCACAAATTTCAGCAAGGGCTTCACGTTGATCTGCAGACCATTTAAAGTAATTGAAGATGTCAGTAAAGTATTTCTCAATGTAACCTTCAAATGGTTTGCAAAATTTTTTGCTTGCATTGTGAATATGGTGACAGGAATCTCCATCAATGTCAAGCAAGTGGGGAGATTTTCCCTCTCGAATTCTTGTTTCTAAACCTGTTTTTGAGCCTTTCACAACACTGCAGGAATCCAAAAGAACAGAAACAAGATTTTCCCAGGGAATATCATTTTCTTCAAAAAATGTGCAAATAGAGTGATACAGTGTAGTAGCATCCACTTTAACTACACTTACGGATGTAAGGTGCTCAATTACAACTTTGTTCAGTTTATTAGAAAAAAAAATGCACAGCACACGCTTGTTATTGTTGCTTGCTGCCTCGTCAATGTTAAGAGAAAAACTAGAAGCTTTTAGAGCAGCTGTTGTTTCAGCTAAGAAGGTCTTGGCTAGACCAAACCTCATTTTGTATGATGCACTTGTACGATCCATAGAGAGGTACGATAAAACCTTTCGATCTGTACCTAATGCCCTTCCTACATCAATTAAAACAGGAGCCATGGTGAATGACAGATTATGTTCTGCCAAGACACCTAACACCAATGCTTGTGAATTAGATAATCTATCACACAAGGGCACTTTTATTGGAAGTTTTGCTGAACTCGTAGACATACCTTGAATTTCATCTCTTTCAGATATCTTCTTTGAATTGAAAAAAAAAAAAACCACTCGGCAAGCTATAATTCTTCTGAACTGTTTTTTCTTTCTGCAGATGCTTTTTGCTTTTTAAATGATCTGATATTGCTGAAAATCCTCTTTTACCATAGTAGATCAGATCAGAGCACAAGGAACACAATGCTTTTCCACTGACAT
The DNA here is from genome assembly GCA_039090855.1 of Macrothele yani. NCBI lineage: Eukaryota > Metazoa > Arthropoda > Arachnida > Araneae > Macrothelidae > Macrothele > Macrothele yani. The sequence continues at coordinate 70,311,539 of CM076998.1, forward strand.
CAACTTTGTGAATAGAATCTTCTGCCTTCAGCTGCATTTCAGAATCTTTATTTTTGATCACAATTAATTTTGACAACCAATCAAACCGAAATTTATTTTTTCACTTGCATCAATTAAACGTGCTTTATTTTCTTCGCTTGCTCTAAGAATAGCAGCCATTTCTAATTTTACACAAGACTAGAGAGAAAGAAATTTACCCAAATGATAGTCTAGGGAAAAATAAAGACTAAGTCAGAAATATATTGAGGAACAACCTAAAGGTAATAAGAAAGGAAAAGAATAACATGGTACTTACATTTTGTCCTAGGATATCCGGTGTCTCAACACATGCTTTCGAGCATTTGACTTTGTCACAAAGTCAATCAGTACAAACCGGGAAATTGTTTACAAGTGCCGTGAGAAGCACGCACGTTTATTGCTTACAGATGGTTATGCTGGTAGAACTGCAGCAGCCAAAAAAAGAATGGCTAAGTCACCATGTCACACCATATGTGCCAGGAAGCACCAAAAACAAACTTATCTATACCTCCATCAGCAAAGGAAAGAACAGCATGTGAAAACACGCAGAAGTCACAAAGAAAAGCGGCAATAAACGCAAACATTTTCTAGACTCCCACAGCAACTTTTGTTTCAAACAGATGTAATGCTGTCACTAAAATGGGGAAGGATGGACACAAGAATAAAATTCGCAAGGATGACACATCAGCCAAAGAATATAAACGCATCATCAGCTTAGGTTCGCAAGCAGAGTTTGCAGCTGACCGTCGAGCTGATTGCGTGAGTTGGGAGGGGTCGAGAATCACCAAACACACAACAAAAAGAACTCATTTATTACATCGGAGGAGGCTATGGGGAGGTTGTTGATGTCACTGCGCGATTTCCCGGAAGCAACGGAAAGGCTTTCGTTGGCTGCGGCAGTTTCGCTAAAGGAGGTAGAAGGCGGAGCTTCCACCCTTCGCGCTGTGATGCTCAAGTGATGTCGCCATCCATTGTTGACAGCAGTAAACAAATTGAGCTGATTTCACCCTCCAACATTTCCTCTTGCCCCCAGCGCCTACTCCCCAAAACAATGCTTTCAGCTAGAAAGTGGTTATTTAAAAGTTCTTTCTTTCCACAAAAAAGCGGAATCGCAGAATTCCGCTTTTTCAAGAACTTTTGTATAGAACGACCCCCCCCCCCTCCTAAAAATCCTTAAAAATTTCTCTTCATTTTTGCAAGGACCTGGAGGATGACCAAAATGATGCCAAAAAAGCGAAATTCCGCGAATCCACTGAAGAATCTCATGTATGAGGAGACTGGCACAAGACAGAATGTTGTGGAGGAAACTTGGGGAGACCTTCATCCAGCAGTAGATTGATAATGGCTGATGATGATGATGATGATATACACTGACAGGGAAAAAAATCCCAACACCAAGAAGGGGTTGTGTTAGATAAACGACAGTTGGTAGGCGGTGAGCCTATGCAAATTTCCCGCTCGGCGCATCCGTGTGGCGCTACTAGCGCCTCGGAACATGCAAAGCAGGTTTGCTGTAAATACGTGCTGTAACGTTCGTGAGCGTTAGTTATCGTTGAGATTCGACGTAGTGTGTTGATGTTAGTCAAGAATGCCTTTAAGAAGACGAAGAAGCCATTATCAACAGCTCACGGAGTTTGAACGAGGTTGTGTAATAGGGCTACGAGAAGGTGGATTTTCTTTCCGCAATATTGCAGAACGACTTGGCAGGAATGTAGCCACTGTGCATGATTGTTGGCAGCGGTGGTCAAGGGAAGGTACTGCCTCAAGAAGACCGGGTTCCGGCCGGCCACGTGGCACTACTGAGAGGGAAGACCGCCGTGTATGGCGTATGGCCGTGGCGCATCGTACTGCATCAGCGGCAGCAATTCGAGCTGCAGTTGCCACCACAGTGACACAACGAACTGTTACAAATCGGTTACTTGAAGGACAGCTCCAAGCCAGACGCCCTGTAGCGTGCATTCCACTTACTCCAAACCACTGCCGTTTGCGACGTCAGTGGTGTCGAGCTAGAGCTCATTGGAGGACGGAGTGGAGATCTGTTGTGTTTTCTGATGGAAGCCGGTTCTGCCTGGGTGCCAGTGATGGCCGTGTGTTGGTTAGAAGGAGGCCAGGTGAGCGCCTGCAACCAACCTGTCTGCGGCTGAGACACACTGGACCTACACCTGGAGTTATGGTCTGGGGAGCAATTTCCTATGACAGCAGGAGCACTCTCGTGGTTATCCCACGCACCCTGATGGCACAATTGTATGTCGGTCTGGTGATTCAACCTGTTGTGCTGCCATTCATGAACAACATTCCAGGGGTGTTTTCCAACAGGATAACGCTCGCTCGCATACCGCTGTTGTAACCCAACATGCTCTACAGAGTGTTGACATGTTGCCGTGGCCTGCTAGATCGCCAGATCTTTCTCCAATCGAGCACGTATGGGACATCATTGGACGACAACTACAGCGTCACCCCCAACCAGCATTAACCGTCCCTGTATTGACCAACCAAGTGCAACAGGCATGGAACTCCATCCCACAAACTGACATCCAGCACCTGTACGACACAATTCATGAACGTTTGCATGCTTGCATTCAACATTCTGGCGGTTACACCGGTTATTAATGTACCAGCATTTCACGTTTAAAATGGCTCTTCTCGCGCTTACATTAAGCTGTGATCTTGAAACCTTAATTGATTAATTATGTTACCTATACAAATGTATTGCCGCCATTTCATTTCTCTACAACTATTTTTTCGTGGTGTTGGGATTTTTTTCCGTCAGTGTGTATATATATATATACACACAGTGCGTCAAAGAATTTTTAAGACAGGCGCTAGATTTCAGCCTACAGTGGCGCCACCAGTGTAATCACGAATACGTTATAAACCCGTGACCATCTGCTTGCTTTCTGCCAAAAGTACTGCGCAGTTGTTAAAGTAACTCAAACGAAATGGGCGTTCATTAGAGAAGTAAAATTTTTTTCATGTTGAATTATTAAGATGGAACAAAGGGCTGTTATTAAATTTAACGCAGAACTTGGTAAAGGTGCCTGGGAAACGTACCAAATGATGAAACAAGTTTACGGTGAGTTTTGTTTAAGTAGATCAAATGTTTTCCTGTTGCACAAACTTTTTTGGACGGAAGAAAGACGTTAGAAGATAAGCATACAGGAAGACCAAGTTCATCTAGGACACCTGAGATTATTGAAAAAGTGCATGATTTCGTGGCAAACAATCGATGTGCGTCACTAAGAATGATGGAAGAGTCTTTAAACATCAACAAAGAAATGATTCGAACCATCCTGCATTAAGATTTGGGCAAAACAAAAGTCTGTGCTAAATTTATAAAAAAATCAAGGAGAAGTGCACATTGCAGAGACATCATTTCAGCCGCTGAAAATGATCCAAACTTCTTAAAATCGATTATTAATGGTGATGAAACATGGTGTTTTCAATATGATTCTAAAAACAAAGTGACAAAGTGCGGAATGGAAGTCAAAAAACTCGCCACAAGCCAAAAAAACAAGAAAAGTTCCATCGAAAATCAAAACAATGCTCATTACATTCTTCGATAGTATCCACAAAGAATTTGTTCCAAGTGGACAAACAATTACTGGTGAGTTTTATTTAAATGTTTTGAGGCGTTTGATGGGCAGAATTCGTCGCATTTGTCCAGAATATCGAGATGAAAACAGTTGGTGTTTGTTGCACGATAATGCACCCAGTCACACCTCACTTCTTGTTCGTAGATTTTTGGCGAAAAATAACGTCTGTGTGTGTGTATAATCATCCACCGTATTCTCCTGATTTAGCACCCTGCTACTTTTCTTTGTTCCCAAAACTTACAATGACGTTAAAAGGGTGTTATTTTGATGATATTTCGACCATACAAACAGCTTCGACACGTGTGCTTTGGAGACAGTGCCGTAAAGTGACTGGAACAGGCATTCGAATCATTATTAAATTGCTGTAACAAGTGTACTGAAGCCGGAGGGACTTATTTTGAATAACAAACTGAAACAAATTATAATTTCTTGTTTTTATTTCATTTTACAGACCCAGTCTTAAAAATTCTTTGACGCACTGTGTGTATCATCATCATCATCATTGTCAACCATTATCAATCCACTGCTGGACGAAGGTCTCCCCAAGTTTCCTCCACAACGGTCTGACTTGTGCCAGTCTCCTCCATGTCACTCCCGCATACTTTCGAATTTCATCCACCCATCTCCCATGTGGTCTTCTTCTGGGTCTTTTCCTGTCCCTTGGAATCCAATCTAAAATATCGGCTGTCCATCGATGGTCTGTCCTTCTGGCAGTATGCCCAGCCCATTGCCATTTCAGGGATTTAACTCTGATCATGATGTCTTCCACTCTTGCCATTTTTCGGATCCACGAGTTCCTCTTCTTATCTCTCCTGGTTACACCAAGCATGCACCTCTCCATGCTTCTTTGAGTTGTATGCAGCCTTTGTATGTCTCTTTTAGTTAAGGTCCACGTCTCTGCACCATACGTAAGCACTGGAAGGATGCATTGATCAAACACTTTTCTTTTAAGACATAATGGCATATTGCTCTTGAAAATTATGCTGTTTCTTCCAAAAGCTCTCCAGGCAAGTTTTGTATGCCGATTAATTTCTTCATCAATGTGACCATCACTTGATATCTGCTGTCCAAGATAAACGTACGTGTCTGTTATCTCCAGCTTTTCTCCATCAATCGAGAAATCTTAATTTCTTGTAAAAGCATTGAACATCACTTTTGTCTTCTGAAAGTTCGTTTTTAATCCCACTTCTTTACTCTTGTCAGCAAGTTCCTGGATCATACTCTGCAGCTCTGATGGGGTAGTTGCAAAAATGACTACATCATCAGCATATATATATACGTCATCAGCATACATATATATATACTGTGTGTATGTGTATATATATATATATATATATATATATGGTGTGTGTGCAGAGCTTGAAAAATATCTGAAAAGTTACATGCCCAGCTGGCATGTGCAGAAAATATTTACTTGCCCAGAAAAATTTATCTTTTAAGTTAACAAAACAGAAGCCTCATTTTTTTTTAAAGTTAAAAATTATGATAAACTTTTTATACATCTTTTGCATCACCATTCTAAAGTGTCTGTATTCAAAATGCACAAAAGCATTTAAGAAAGGTAATTGATGGCATTTGAGATATTTAGTGATGATGCCATGTTTAAGAATTTTTAATATACACTGTCAGAAAGTGAAAAAAGAACACCAAGAAGGAGACGTCTGATACCAACGAAATTTATACAGCATAATAACGGAATACAGAGGATAACATGATCAAAACATTATGGCAAAATACAGCTGTATTTGCTGGTAAACTGAAAAGTAATATTTCCATGTAACATGGTTAGTACGAGGTTGAACTGCCATGAATTGCGTCACACTGTGCAATTCTGGTATGGAGTCTGTCGTACAGATGTTGGGTGTAAGTTTGCGGTATCGAGTTCCAAGCATCCTCAACCTGGACGCTTAAATCGGGAATGGTCGTGGAGACCGGATAAGTCATTGTCCCATAAAATCCCACACGTGCTCAATGGGGGACAAATCCGGTGAACGTGCAGGCCATGGAAGTTGTCTCACACCCTAAAGTGCATGTTGCGTTGCACGTGCCGTGTGTGGGCATGCGTTATCTTGCTGGAAAACACCACGATGGACCGACCTTACAAATGGCACAACAACGGGCTGAATGATGTTGTTGATGTAGGAGGTGCTGTTTAACGTACCCGGTACAAACACTAGTTGCGTACGGGAGTGATAGCTGATCGCTCCCGACACCAGGGGACCAGGTGTAGGCCCTGTGTGTCGCTGGCGGATGCAAGAAGGGTGGAGATGCTCCCCTGTGCGTCTGCAAACACACATACGGCCATCGGAGGCTCCCAAGAAGAATCTGCTTTCAGCGCTGAACACGACAGATCGCCATTGCGTTTTCCAGTGCAGACGTTGGCAACACCACTGCAGCCATTCCTGACGGTGGGCTGGAGTCAGAGGTACACATGCCAGAGGCACACGTGTACGTAGTCCTGCATCCAGTAGACAGTTGCGGATGGTTCGCACAGTCACCTCAGATGCAACGGCAGCTCGGATTTGCGTCGCAGTGGATGTTCTGCTTGACAACGCCGCTCTTCTTATACGTCGATCGGTCCGCTCAGCAGTCCGTCTGTGACTCCCGGTTCTACGTCTTCTCGTGGGGGAATGTTTCTCGGACCATCTACGCCACCAATCGTACCACCACCGATACTTCCCGTCCAATTCGCACCGCAATACGACGATACGACCACCAGGCCTTGCGGAGTCCGACTAGACGACCTCGCTCAAAGTTTGATAACTGCTGAAATCGTACACGTCTTCCATGTCCAGGCATCGCAGCTTCTTCAGGGTCTTCGCACGTGTCCGTACGCTGACGACTGATTACATTCACTTCGCCGTACTCCTTAAATACCACCGACGATAATTTGCATATTATGCCGTGCTGTGGCGTAAGCGCTCACTGGTTGGTCCTGAAATTAACATCACACCTACATAAGCTCGACCCCATTAACATATGTAAATTTCATGATCGTCCGCCAATTCGTTCTTGGTGTTCTTTTTTCACTTTCCGCCAGTGTATGTCCCGTGTTTTACAAAAAAAATTAAATAATCATAGTTAACTGTATGGCAGTTTAAGTAGTTTTTAACAACAATTTTGAATGTAAAAATTATTTACCTTTTTTCTTGTGCAAACAAAAGTAATTTTGCATCATAAAATATCCCAAGAATTGCTGTTTAGAAACAAACGCAAATCTTATGTTTTCAACTACTGTTGTGTGCACTTAGTTATTAAACTATATTATCATCTGACACCCACATTGCTTGAAAAAATTACCGGTGGTATCAGCAATTTTAGGATGGTTTTTTGCAAACAGTGCACAACATAATAGTCTTCTTTGAATAAAGTTCATGTTTATGACAATAGTCTTGTCATTTGACTTTAGCCAATTAAATGTTTTTATCCAAGATTCTTCAACTGTGCAATAGCTTTTTTTCCTTTTGTACGCTTTATCATAGTCCGCTTGCATAAGTTTCAGATTTGCCAACGATGTAGATTCCGATTCTAAAATTACGTCACTCAACAGTGCGGAAGACGAATTTGTAACTACCGCTAACAGATCGGGAATTTCACATAATTGCTTACTATGAGATATACTCTCATTGTTGGATTTTATTTTCTAAAAAAACATGGTATATCCATTACTAAATACAACTTATATCCACAGCTAACATGAACCACAACTAACACGAATACTGTTCTTTCAGATAAACTAAGTTATCGGCACTGGTAATTTTCACTCTTCTACCGGTTAAGTGGAACGCATTGTGCAGGCTTGTTCTTAAACAAAACTTAGCTTTTGTTTCAGTAGTTCCGCTGTCAGTTCGTGTGTGTGGCCGTGCACGCCGACGGAAGCTTCCCCTTACTTGACCAAGTTATGTCAGAGACCCCAACCCACCCGGGGCTGTGCAATAAATATTCCGTTGTCACTCCCTCCCCATAAAGCACAGCTTTTTTGCCCATCAGTCTGTGCCCTCCTGTTTCATGGCAGTTTATGCGTTTTGTCACTAAACACCAGAAGCGAGTTTCGTCCGAGGCATGCATCCTGTCGTTAACTGTAAACAACATCTGGAGCAAAACTGCGTATGGCCCCAATTTCTGTACGTAGAGCATAATATAATTAAAGAAGCACTATTGTTCTGGCCTTGGCACTTATTCCGTAACAATAATACAACTGCAGTAAAATGAAAAACAGGTGATGGCTATCTTTTGTTCTAGAGCAGAAAATTCTTCATCCCAAAGAACTTCTTTTTTTTTTTTTTTCTTTAAATCTATTTCATTTTTACTTGCCCAGGACAATAATTTACATGCCCCGGGCATCTTGGGCATGGTATTTTTCAAGCCCTGGTGTGCATTTTTTAAGATGTCATTTTTTAAGTAGGTATTCGATATAGCTTCTATATCTTCACTTCCAGAAACAAATTCAACCTTCTTAAATGATGTGTGTAGGTGTGTTCAAACAATTTTAAAAAGAAAACCCTACGAAAAGATAGAAGACTATAAAACCCAATCACCGAGCTATATTCTCCCCTTGATGAGGGCTAAAACTAAAAAACAGTGAACTCTAAAAGTGAGATTATAAAAGGAGACATGTAATGTAGAACATGTTGAGAATAATCACTTATCGCTTTTTCAGGGTCAAACAGAAATGATTCCTCTCTCATTTCTACAAAGACCTGAAAGTGGGTTTCTGCTATATTACATCTGCTTAAGTGCACCAAAGATAAATTTTGTAAGTTAATAAAATCTTTGAACATTAAATTCTACTAAACCTTTTAAGTACTAAAACAACCAGCTAGCACATATGCTGGCAAAAAAGGTTTAAAGTGAAAACCACATTCTTAAACTTAGAGCAAAATAAGCTTATTAAACTTTACAGGAAAAATAATTTTGGAAAAAAAAAAAGGACGTATGATAACACTTTAACTCTTTTGGTTTTCTTGCGCATATATATATGTATATTTTCTTTAGCTTGCTTATGTGTTATATACATACACACCATGAAGGAATGTTGAAAAATTTTTCAAGAGTGAATATCTAAAGACAGACAGAATAGTTTTCGTGTACGGAACTGATTGATATGGCAGTGATATGTATCGCCGCCTTTGTTGGCATTTTTTGATGAAGTAAATTTCAGAAATAATTTAAGTATCAGTGTTTAACCTTAATTCTTGTGGCTGTTTTATTTGTATAGTGGCTTGGCTACAAATTTCGTTATTCGGTTAAGTATTAAAATGTGAGTTCACATATATGCAAATAAATTTGGAAATGTTGCGCTTCAAGGAAAATAAATGCTTTGATTTTATGGGATTGATTCACGTATGAGCAGTTTTTCGCAGTTTTATTTCGTTATTATCATTGTGTGATTATCACGATCGTTTCGTATGCTGTAACCCCATGCCACAAGATGCTCAAAGCTGCAATGTTGACTGCCAAGCGTCCACGCCGACGTCATTTCAGCAGCCAATGAGAGGCTGACATCGTAGTGAGCTCAACCTTATACCATGAGATATATCTAAAGACCTTGGGTAGTAGGAAAGAACGATCTCCGAGATGGGCCTCGTGGGTAACGGTGAGGAATCCTGACATCGCTGAAGAAACAGGGCCGCCGGCTTTAGGCACATCTTGCAATAACGTTGGTGCTTATGCACTGCATCTACGGCAATCAATATGAACCAATTTACTATGCAAAGTCAGGAAAGTTTTTGAGGAAAACTACACACATTTACGAGAAGAAAATAGTAAAAAAAAAAAAAAAAAAAATAAAAAAATGAGATTTTCAAAAATCCTGATTTCCGGAATTGATTGCTTTAAAAATTTCTGAAAACCGGAACACAATCATTTCTGAAAAAGGCATGCATGGCCTGGCAAACATCACAGACAAGCATGAGCATTAGAATGAGCAATACTGCAGAGTTCAGTGACCTTCAACCTAGCATGATCACAGGATGCCATCTTAGTTACAAGTCAGTTCAGGAAACTTCTGCCCAGCTTCAACTGTTCAAATCAACTGTAAGTGATGTCATTGTTAAGTGGAAGTGTCTGAAGCAACAACAGTGCAATCACAATCTGATAGGTCACACAAAATGACAGAGCAGGACCAACGAGTACTGAAGTGGTTGGTAAGACAAAATTGCCTGCCCTCGGTTTCGACATTCACCACTGAGTTTGCAAATGTCTCTGGAAGCAATACCAGCACCATAACGGTTCATCAACAGCTGACGGGAAATGAGTTTTCATGGCTGGGCAGCCGTACAAAAGCCTGACATCAGTGAGATCAACACCAAGTATCAGTTGGCTTTACACCACTCCAACTGTGGTGTAAAGCTTAGCGCAAGTGGAAATCTGTTTTTCTGGAGTGATAAATCACGCTTCACCACCTGGCAGTCTGACAGATGAGTCCAGGTGTGGAGGATGCCAGGTGAACAATGCTGCCAGCTTAACTGTGAAATCTGGTGAAGGAGGCATCATACTCTGGGGCTGTTTTCCTTGATGAGTTGGATCCCCTATTTCCAGTGCCAGGAAATTTTTACATTGCAGCTCATAACAACATTCCCAACAATTCTGACATAATGGCAATAGTTAAGTTTGGAGAAGGCCCTTTCCTTTACCAAGATGACAATGCACTTGTCCAAAATGTAAAGTTCATGAAAAAATGGTCTGATGAGATTGGTGTATAAAAACTTGACCGGCCTGCCCTGATTTCAACCCCATGGAATGCCTTTGAGATGAATTAGAATGCCGATTGCAAACCAGACTGAACTGCCTGACCGGACTAATCATCATGTGACAGAATGGAAAGCAATTCCTGCAGCAACATACCTAAGTCGAGTGGAAAGCCTTCCAAAAAGAGTGGAGGCTGTAATAGCAGCAAATAGTGAACCAGCTTGACGTTAATTCCTTTCCTGTTATAGGGAATTTGTGGATAGGCTAGTGTCCAGATACTTTTGATCAGACAGTGTATTCTGAATTCAATAGCACCTACACCCCTCCACTCACACTCCCTAGTGTTGAAATCATGCATCAAATGAAGACCAAAAGGCAATGATCATCATTCTCACGGTTCAGATTCCCAAATACAAAACAAATTTTTGAAATCAGACTAATAGGCACAGAGAGATGTTTTCCACAGATGAATGGACCTAGTGTGATAACATACGTATATGTTTCTTCTCAAAACATATGATAAAGAATGAATAATACTCACTAGTTTAAATAAAAGAAATGTGAAACATTTAGTAACTTACAGAATATCATCATCATCATCATGCCAAATTGGTTTCTCGGCATCCATATGATCGCCATTTACTTGTAAATCTTCATCACCAGTATCTTCACCTGCAGTCTGAATATAAAAACCCTGCGTACTTTTCTTCTTCTTCTTCTTCTTGCATTTCTGAAAATATTCCATTCAAAGACTATTGAAAACATAAAAGTTTGTTCAGAAAAGTACTTTAATCACAAATAAACACCATTCAAAGTAATAAGAACATTTCAAGTGCAAGACAGTAAGTTTAACTCACTAAATTACAGCCCTGCAGCATTTTATATGTTGGGGAGAATACAAAGTAATTACAACCATGTCAGATTCATATGATGATAAAAGAAAAAAAAAAGACAAATTAAAATTTAATTTGATTTTAATAAATTTTCAATATTTTAACATGTGTTTTAATTCCAATTTGACAACAATTTTGATTCCTACCTGTAAAAGTTGAATTGCTGCATTTTAATTTTTATACAGGAGCTACAAGACAAAGTACAATTCTTAAAAGGTTATGTTCAGGTGACCGACTAGTACTAAAAGCGTGTGCACGCGTTCACACACACACACAGCACAAACAACAGCCTGTACATGCAAAGGCATTGACTCTACCTAATGCTGGAGGGTTCTGAAGGTAATGAATGCCAGCCATGCCTGTTACAGCACTGTCCACAACTTTGTCAGAGATGTTGATCCAGTATCCATAAATCTGATGTTTTGCTCTACGGCATCCCAGAAAGCTTCTACATAGCTTAAATCTGGGAACTTTGGGGGCCATTGGACGGTTCCCAACTCAGATGAGTGTTCCCTGAGCCAGGCCCGGTTGGTTGTGGCCTGGTGGAGTGGCGCATTATCCTGCTGAAACAGACCATCGGCAGCAGGATGCACAAAGGCCATGAAAGTGTGTAGGTGATCAGAGAGCACATGCTGGTAGCACGCAGTGGTTACGGATCGCTCCAAACCAGGGGCGGATCTAGGTTTTTCGGGGGGGGGTTGACAAGTGTGTTGGGAATAACCTGGAACCTTTCTGATATTTCTCCTCAAAATGAAGTGTTCTCAGTATGTCTATAAATTTTTCAAGTTAATTAAGGAAAGTAATATACTTTTAAGTAATACTTTCTTTCATGAAAAATTATTCAGTTTGTTATTAAAACCTAACAAATCAAAGCTTTTCCTTGGTTCTGAGGGGAAGGCATCCCCCCTCCCCTCTGGATCTGCCCCTGCTCCATACACAGTAAGTGGCTTAATGTGTTCTATAAAAAGGTTCCCCAAACCATCACAGAGCTGACCTGGCACAACAGGGCCAGAACCTCATGCTGTTGCTGCTACACTTGCACCCTCCCATCAGCTTGGAACAGCTAAAAAACAGGATTCATTTGACCATATGAACTGTGCCACTCTGCACAGGTTCAGTTTTGATGTTCCCAACACCAGGCCAGATGTGATTTTTGATGACGAGCAGTCAACAGTGACAAACGAATAGTGCGCCGACTCCTGTAGCCCAGGCTATGCAGCGTTTGCAGTACCGTTCACTCACTGACACTGTTTAGGCCTCCCAACATTTAACCTGGATGTGATTTGCGTTGCTGTTGCCAAGCAGTTGGTCTCGATGAGCCAAGATAGTCTACGTCAACCCCAGTCAACAATGGCGTGTGGTCGGCTACCTGCATGATCTGTGGGCACTGATACATCCATCAACAATGGTAAACTTGCGGTACACCTATGATGTGGTTGCCCTTGAGAACCCTAGGGTTCTTACCACTTGAGTGAGAGAATGACCTATCTGTCTTGTGCTGGCAATGCATCCATGATCAAAGTCACTCAGATCACCACATTTAGCCATGTTCGTCAATTGCTATACAATGTTAGGAAGCATTGCTGTTCGCCTATTTATTGCCTGCATTCGGTTTGGGTCTGTTCCACCTAGCACGAGGGGTGCCTATATCAACTGCCTATAACCCATATCTCTTATGTTTTGTCTACTGATACTGAGTAGGTACAAAGACAGAGCCAGCTTAAAAAAAAAAAAAGAGAGAGACTGTATAAAATGGTATCTACTACCAACAAAAACAAGGTGTACCAATGGGCTCTCCTCTTTCTCCCTTTCTTGCTGAAATTTATTTGCAGAATTTTGAAAAATTAATCATAGCCCCATCCTCTTAAAAACCCCCATTTGGTTACGGTATGTTGATGACATCTTCATCATTTGGCCACACCAGAAACACACTTTGTTAGAACTTATGTCCTCCATAACTTCCAAATTCACTCATATAAAATTCTCGTCTCAAGAACAAGTCGACAACAATATTAGTTTTCTGGATATCAACATCAACCCAGACTTCTCACTTGGTCTCCCTGTTTACAGGAAACTTTCTGCCACCCAGAATATCATCCCTTACCATTCTCGCATCTTTAAAAAATACAAATTGGCTGTCGTACACATGCAGAGCTAACCTTATTTGCAACAGCCTGTCTGCTTTTCAAAAAGAATATCAGATCACCATCAAATCATGAGAGGACCAGATTTTCACATGCCTTAAAAAGCAAAAGTAATTAGTATGAAATACAAAAGGTCTTGTGTGAGACACGTGATGGATGTCACTGAAGCTAAAGTCAAGTGGTATGGAAAGATTTATGTCAAGAGACTTTTGTTAACATTAAGTAATATCTAAGATCATTAATACCTGATTTGGCAGAAGATCTTGATCTTGCTTTGAGGAGCTAACCTCTGATTCTTCAACAACTTAGTGATAAAATCATTTGTAAACTTTGAAAATGGTTATACAAATACCTCTTGGGAAGGAATGCAAATGACTTAAAATTTCGTAGCTAATAAACGTCCAGGTCATCCACAGAGTGTGTTTGAATTATGCCCCCAGTTGCCTAGATAAGGGATAACAAATGCTTGCTTTGTTATTGAGTGCTTTCACTTCATTTGTCCCTAATTATGCCTCAACGACACCCTAGAAGACCCTATGAACAACTTAGTGCATGTTAGAGGTGCCACATCATGGAATTGTGGGAAGCGAAGCAGGCTGGTCATGTAGACAAATCATTTACCATCTGAGCAATAGTGATGCATTAGTGAGATGGTGTTAGCAACAGTTGGTATTTGAGAGCACACATACATGAGAATAACGTTTTGGTTGACCCACAACTGAGTGAGATGCTGCAACAGCTTCTTGGTCTGCCATCCAGTAAGATGTAGTAGCCTCTACTTAAAATCCTGCATAGTTGTGCACCACCACGAGGGCAGCTACAGGCAGAGGCAGAACTCAATATTATTGTCACCCCTTTTGACATCTTCCATTAACCACACTATATCAGCAGCTCCATCTGGAGAGGTGTTATCTTTGGAAATAATGGTTGGCCTCCGACTGGCATCACATTACTTTTAGTTATGAATACCACTTCTAACCTTGGAGCAGATGACCATTGCTTTCGCATATAAGAGGCCTGGGCAGTGCTCACATCCGGACTCAGTTGTGTGTGGAACAGTACATCACCACCACTAGTGGTGTTATGGTGTGGGGAGCCATCTTTTATGACAGCAGGATGCCCCTAGTCATAGTAATACGAATATTAACAGCACAGTGGTACATTTAAGAGATTCTGCAAACTGTTACCTTACCTTTCATGTCTACCAGCTACCACTTACCAACAGAATAATGCCCAGCTACACATGGCTTGCCTCTCCTGGGAGTGCCTGCCTCTATAACATTGTAACCCTCCCTTCGCCAGCTCAGTCCCTAGATCTTTTTCCTATCAAGCACGCCTGTGACATCAGTTGCAGCTATCATGAAACATCCTCTTAGTACACTCTGTCACAAGACAACATCAAAGTTTTGTTTCATTCCATGCCACATCCTATATCAGTGTACATGGTAGCCAGAGGTGGCTTTATGAAGTACTAATCTGTAACAGTCATGCTGACTCTTCTGAAGTCCAACTGCTGTGATATTTTACTCACTTCTTTATCTCTTTCTTTTCTTTCACAACACATGTGCTAAATTCATTACAATGAGATGCATGCTTTGAGGTGTGCCATTTTTTTTATTTTACTTTATTTACTTATTTTTTGTCTAAAAGTGTATATATGTATGAAAATTATTATGATCATGTGAGAGTCAGATTCTGGATAATTCTGAAAAGAATAAAAACATACAAACATAACAACAAAAGCAAAAGACGCACGACTGGCATGCATTAAAACAGAGATTGTGAAACTTTTCATGAAATTGTTTGGTACCATGGTACCCTCTGTAGAACATGGAACATTGTTTTTTGTATGAGATAGTTAATAAGTAGATACACAATTTGGCTACTACTGTATGCTCAGTCTGCATATCAGTTCCATATGACAGGCCCTGTACTATAAACAATGTTGCCATCCTCCCTCCGAAAACATTCTGATGTTAAAAATGGTCCTTCATACCAAGAAATAAACAGTATACTTGTTTTATTAACTGCTACCTTTCATTAGATTGAAATTTCAGGTTATTGAAATTTAAAAACAATTTACGATAGTTTTCATAAAAAAATTGCGACTGAGTAAATTCTAGACTGTTATTCAGTTTTAGCAGCGGAACACCCTAGCTAAGTTCACAAACCACAATTTGACAACCAGAATATCTGAGCAACATATTACACATTTTCTAAACACTTGGCAATTTTGCTACGTAATGAAATGTTTTCACCACTCAAATTCCATTTTGGAAGTAAATGTTCCACATTCTTTAAATTGGGTTTTAGTTGAATAATAACTATTTTCATCCATTTAAATAATTTAAGTCTGTTTTCAGTGAATTTGAAACAGCAATTTCTTAAATTTAATGATAATTTCTTTTTATGTCATTGTTTTGTGGACAAATTTTTGACAGAAAGCCCTCCTCATCAGCAGGCTCTTATCACTAGTTTAATGCCACTGAAATGGTTGGTTGGTTACTAAATATGTAACGATTTTTCAGGTAGCAGTCACACCATATGATCACTGATAGTGGAGTCATACCCCCCCCCTTTTAAGTCTTCCTTAGAATTTCCCTTTTCCTGTTGACATCCATGAATTCTAAGGAAAACTTGGCTCATTTTGTGACCAGTTTTTCCCATACATCTCATTATATTTTAGCACATTTTTAATTCAAGATTTACGTTCAGCCAAATGAGTTTTCAGTTGATAACTGTTTTCAACTATATACAAAACCATAAAATTTAATTCTATGCAATAACTCCATATTTAAATAAGATATCCTTTTAGTTTGCAGTTTAATATGTGGGAAAATTTTATTTTCTTATAACCTAGTACGAATGGGATGTTAATATTTTACTACTTTTTGAAATTCAAATACACCTCTATGATAATTTGTGAGTGTTTTTTGCTTTTTTAGGAAAGCTTTTATTTATTCTTTATAACTTTTTCTTTAGCACCAAACTGGCTCAAAACAGATTTTAGCTCAATGCTAAGAGTAGGTGTGCAGAATGCAATTTCTGACAATGTTCTGGGTAAGTTTAATTATCCTTGTGTGAATGATAATGGTGAAAGATTAATTGAACTCTGCATTGAGAATGGTTTCTGCATATCTAATACATTTTTCAACACAAGTATATCCACACATATACTTGGGAAAAGCGTACTTTTGGTCAAAAGAGTGCGATAGATTTTGTTGTCTACGATCAGTGTCTGAAACACTTAGTTATTGACACCCGTGTGATAAGAGGTGCGGATGTTGGTTCTGATCATTACTTGGTAGTGTCACGAGTGAAACTGAATGTTGGTTGGAGGAAAAGGAATAGGAAAAGGCCCAGGATAGAAAGAATAAAGGTTGAAAGGCTCCTTTGAAGATTATCAGCATTATTCTGATTTTCTCAGAGAACAACTGAAAGAGCTGAAGTCTTGTGAGAGGGATGTAGAAAAGAAGTGGGAATGTTTTAAGAACTGTGTTGTCACTGCTGCTAAAGAGGTCTGTGGCACCATAATAGTGGGTAACAATAGAGGTGATGCTTGGTGGAATAGTGAGATTGAAGAGGCAGTAAAGAGAAAGAAGGAAGCCTGTTTGGGGATGTTGCAAGGTAGAGTTTCTGTGAATGAATATTGCTGTAAGAAGAGTGAAGCTGCAAAGCTGGTTTGCCAGAGTAGGGCAAAAGATAAGAAGAAGAAGGTGGAAAGGAATGAATTGGCTTTTTGGAAAAATAGGAAGTCTTTCTGGAAGTACATGAGACTCAGGAAAAATAGGGGAAACAAAGTTATAAGTTGTGTGAAGAATAAGGTCAGAGAAATGATATGGGAGCCCAATGAGTTAAATGAAAGATGGGGTAAATACTTGTGTGAGTTATTACATCAGGAAAGCAAAGATGATTCTGAGACAGATGCAGATGATCTCACAATGAGGGATGGAAGCACGGGAGGGATCTCAAGAGAAGAAGTGTGTAAAGCTCTAAAATCTTTTCAAAATGGTAAAAAATGGGAGTTGATGGCATAACTGATAAGATGTTGAAATATGGTGGTGACTCTATAATTGTCTGGTTAACTGAAATTTGCCCGTTGTGCTGGGACTTAGGAATGGTCCCTTGGGATTGGAAGGATGCTATTATTGTTCCCTTGTATAAGGGAAAAGGTAATCAGACTGAATGCAAGAACTATCGTGGTATTAGCCTACTAAGTGCGCCAGGGAAAGTGTTTGGTAACGTTGTTATTGAAACAGTACAGGGTCTTACATCAGAGAAAAAGTGGGATGTTAAGAGTAGTTTTATGCCTGGTAAAGGCTGCACTAACCAAATTTTTGCATTACGAATGATGATTGAAAAGTATCTGGCTTTTGGTAAAAAAAGTTTTTGCTGCCTTCATAGATTTAGAGAAAGCTTATGACCGAATAAATAGGACACTTTTGTGGAAGGTATTGAATGAATATGATGTTACTGGGAATCTACTTAATAGTGTAAAAGCCATGTATGCTGGTAGTACAACTTGTGTACGAGTGAATGGAGTTTTATCAAAATGGTTTTCTATTGGTGCAGGAGTCAGACAAGGTTGTGTAATGTCACCATGGCTGTTTAATATATTTATGGATCATGCATGATGCCAAAATAGATAATAGTGGTTTATGTCTTTGTGATGTCCATGTGTGCAGATTCCTGTATGCTGATGATACTGTCCTGTTGGCAGACAGCAAAAGTGAGTTGCAGAGTACGTTGTCCCAGATGTACGGAGTTTGCATGAAATTCAAACTGAGTATAAATAAGGGAAAACCCAAAGTTATGGTCTTTGAGAGAGAAACTGGTAGCACTGAATGTAATGTAAGTATAAATGGCACAGTGATTGACCAGGTAAGTGAGTTTGTGTATTTAGGAAGCATGTTTGACAGAGAGAACAAATTGGATGGTGAAATTAGTAGGCGAGTGAATTCTTTATTGAAAGTCATAGCTGCTCTGGGAGGTTTTCACAGGAATGATGGATTCTCTAGAGTCCCGCATGGCTGTGTATGAAAGTGTAATTGTTCCTACTCTGATGTATGGTAGTGAAACCTGGGTACTACAGAAGAAACATAGAAGTTGTTTGTGTGCTGGAGAAATGCTTTACTTACGGAGGGTTTTTTTTTTTTTTTTTTTTTTATTGGAGTTTTAACGACCACCGTGAGCAACTCAATGGGCTATAAGCAGTCGCCCGTCCCTAATTTAGGGTCACTGGTTCCAGGGAAGGGAGAGAGCCAGTGCCGTAAGACAAACACAACATCCATGCCTCACCGGGATTCGAACCCGGACCCCATTCGGACGAATGATCAGAGGCCATCGCTTAGACCACTGCGCCACCGGGGCGGCACGGAGGGTTTGTGTAAGACATGGTCTGATTGTGTGAGGAATGAAGATGTGTTGCAGTTGTGTTATGTGAAGCAAAATGTTGTTAGCAAGGTGGAGACTATAATATGCTTCAGTGGTTTGGCCCTGCTGAAAGAATGAGTGATGAGATGCTTACTAAGAAAATCTTTTTAGCCCAAGTGGGAGGAAGGAAAGGCAGAGGAAGGCCAAGGAAGACATGGGTGGATCAGATTCAGGAGTGTTTGCATCAGAAAAAGATTATGAGTATGAAGTATAAAAGATCTTGTGTACGTCGTGTAATGGATATCAGTGAAGACCGAGTTGTATGTCAAGATCGCTGTAAATGGAGAAGTTTGATATGACAACAGTAAGTAAAAATATCTGGTAGTTTGTATTTCTTTTTGGAGCTAACCTCTGAATTTCAGAGAACAGCTTAGTGATATGTATGCAGTGTTTAAGCTACAGGTGCTATTTTCGCAAAATGCGATGAGTTAATCTAAAATCTAAAATATGAGAAAAAATTAGTGTCACAAAATTGCGCCTGCCATTTAAATATTAACCGATCAGCAGATTCTACTCCAGCTATTCTGTTTTTGTGGAAATTAGTTTCCGAAATTCTGGTAGTGATTTGCACTCTGCTGTTATTTTCTTAATCCTTAAGGTATGTTCCTACTGTGTTCCTACAGCACCTGTTGAATCACTCCCCACTCCCTACATACACTATAGAGCGCTCCATAAAGGGTAAGATAGAGGCTAGAGGGATTAGACCCCTTTTCCCATTTAAGCCAACTGCAATGTCTACAGCTTCATTCCCACCCCCGAAGTCATAAACAACCCCTGCATTCATGACCAGTGACCTTTCAAACTTCTATAGAGAAGGAACACATATTAGGAAAGATAAGTGAAAGCTAGAGGCTGCTCTTGCCACCCAAGGTGCCATCCATCATACAACGTGCTGCATTACAATGGATAAATTCATTATAAAGAAATGCAAAGAATGCGAAGACAGTGCCGATAAAACAACTGAAAAGGAATGAGAGTTTACAAAAAAAAAAAAAAAAGTAAAACTGCTACTGAATCTAATATACCTTCCAACTTGTGCGAAAAAGGTGCTCCCTTTACAAATGGGTGCAAGTTAACTGGAGGGATAAAATACCATATTTGAACTGCAAACTGTGCATTGAAGCAAGAAAAAGCAATGTCCTGGCAAGTGATAAAGGTAAGCGAAAATTACCATCTTTCAATTATTTTCATATATTTGTTTTTGTGCATAGCTGCTAACTAATCAAAAAAATTTTCTACGTGGAAGGAGTTCGATTGAAGCATAAAACTTTAAGGGCGATTAAAACATCAATCAATTTAGGTTGATCGAAACATCAAAACAATAACATAGATGCCAACCTCTAAAAGTAGTTTTCAGTAACCAACATGTTCATTTTTCAGTAATTTTCAGTAACAATTTTTTTTTTTCAGTAATTTTCAGTAATCCAGTCTACAGCGACAAATTTGGGTATTTAACACTGCAACAAATTTTAATCTGTCAGAACTATTAACAAAATAATAATAATAATAATAATAATAATAATACAATAAAAAATAATTTGCTAGTGGGAAAATTTAAAATACTGTCTACCAGGAAAATATAATAAATTTCCCTCCAGACATGAAGAAAAATTATTCCTTGGAATGTTGCCAAATTATTATGATAAACTGGCTGTAGTTGCCATTTTGGCCTTCCTTAGTTCAATTTGCAAAAACTTCTTCTGATAGCATAGTTCACTGTGTGCAATGCTGTTTATTTTTTCTACTAATAAAGAAGACAGCACATGACTACTTAAATTAGGTCTGAATCATTTATGGTTTTTCTTCACAATACTGAAAATTCTTTCTGTACTTGCATTGCAATGAGGGACTATTAAAATCATTTTCATAATTTTGCTTAATGATTCATACTTTAACTAGCCACTTCCATTTTTCATTAAAGAAATTCTGTGCCACACTTCATCCATTCTCCCAGAAGTAACAGCACAGTTAAAATTTTCAAACTGGTAGTGAGTAAATTCAGATTCCACCTTGTCAGATTCTTCTGGTTTCAAAACTGGAAACAGGGAACACATATATTTGACTGATGCAAAAGAAACACTTTGCCTTAATGCTACATCTGCAATTTCAGCATGACTCAGAAATTCATCATTAAGTGGAAATTTTCTTAAAATGTAATTGCAGTCTGCCATGTAAAATTCCCTTACCTCAGAATAAAAGTAGCCACTGTGTCTTCACTCAGATCCGCAGTTGTGCCTATATAAGATCTTGCTTTTGACCCAATTACGAGATCACAGTTTTCTTTTTGATTTCTCCTTCTTTCAAAATTTCCATCTGCAAGAGATGTTGCTGTCACATCAAATGCCGATGGCTTGATAAATCGTACAAGCAATTCAGATAACAGACTATGAAGTTTTCTTTAATACATGCACAAGCGGAGCTTCCTGCTGCAAGAACACGTTAACAGATGTAAACAAAGGAAGAGTAGCAGATAAAAAAAGACAATAAAGTTTAGATGAAGGATTTCCAATCATACTTGCAAGGTTCTTATACTGTGAATTAGCTTCTTCATTGTCACTAAAATAATGTTCTAGAGCCTCTCACTGTTCTAAAATTCTGTCAATGGATTCCAAAAGTGATAACCAGCGAGTATTGACATGCTTTAGAATTTTGTGTGGTTTAGTACCACAAACAGCTTGACTCAGTTTTAGATTGTGTTTCCTCTTTGAACTTTTCTCAAAAAAAAAAAAAAAAAACTGTATCAGAAACTGCAGTTTAGTAGCAGATTTCTGTGCAGCTAAATTTACTAAATGGCATGAACATCGCTGCACTATGATTGCAGGCTGAACCTTCTTTATGTGAGAAACAACACCTTTTACTTGACCTATGATAGTGTTAGCATTGTCACAGGAAAATGATACACAGTTGCCCCATGAGATATTTTTTTTAACAAACTCATTGTTCAAAATATTGAATATTCCTTCACCTGTATTATTACTTGATTCAACCAATGATAACAAAACAGTTGAATTTTTCCCTATTTTTTCATCAAAATATGTTATTGTAATGGGATACAGTTTATTTGCTTGAGCATCATTACTTCTGTCCATAGATAGAGAAAAAGAATTTTTTTTAACTTCAGATACGATGTTACTTGTAGAAACACTGGCCATGTGCTGAATTAGTGCAGTAGCCTTGGTTCTTCCATAAGAATATTTTTTTGCGATCGCAGAATTGGGAAACATGGCTTGAAATAATGGTTTTTCAAGCCTTCAGTTTTCGGAAATTTATCCAACATTTTCAAGCTGAAATACAAATATTTATGGAATAAAATGATATCTAACAATACTGGGTAGAGGAAACGTCGCGAGAAAAAAACATTACGATTACCAGAGAAATCTTATCTCCGTCTACTTTCCGTTTTCGAAGGATGAAATTCCGTCCTCCGACGGAGAAAACGACCCCCCCCCGCTGCCGCCACCAATCCGCCCAAAATTTAAGTTCAGTTATGCATCGATTTCGTACATGGTCCAAATGATAACAAAAAAAAGACTGAATTCCTCGAATCAGCGTGAGAATCTCGTCGCCGAAGATTACGGGGAAATTTTCGGGCGGCCTAACTTCCGTTTTCGGAAATCGTTTCCTACAATTTCAAGCTAAAATTATGCAATGAAATTATATTTAACAGTACTGAACAGAAGCAACATCGCGAGAGAGAAAAAAATACGATTACGGGAAAAATCTGCATTTCGTTTAACTTCCGTTTCCGAACGTTTAAAAAGACAAAACAACGTCCCCAGACGGAATACGAACCCCCCCCCAAACTAATATCCCGAAAATTTCTTCACTTTTGCATCGATCTCGGGGGAAAAAAAACCGGAGGAGACTCCGCGAACCCGCGGAAGAATCTCACGTATGAATTCACCGCTGAATCGACTTCGAATGTCGTAAGATAACGCTAAAATATCGATGACCGGTAAATTTAACTTTTGGCGCAAAATTGGCACAGATTTCGTCGAAATGGCGATTTTTTAGCAGAATGGCGTAAGAACAACGTTTTGGCATGGCTGGCGCAATTGGCGCAGGTCTGGCAGCCCTGAATGTAGCATTTAATTTTTTTCCCCCAGAAAAACTTGAAGAACCAACAAAAATTTTTAAGTTGATGAAAATGTGCTTTCTATCTCAGAAAATTAAATCAAATGGCGATTTTCCGTAATTTCTGCGGTGTTTCCGTACTTCCGTAACAGGAACTAAAAATCCGTACTAGTTGGCATCTATGCAATAATACATGTCAAATTTTCTTTCCTTTTTTTTTTTTTTTTTTTTGATTGGAGGTTTAACGACCACCATGAGCAACTCAATGGGCTATAAGCAGTCGCCCGTCCCTAATTTAGGGTCACTGGTTCCAGGGAAGGGAGAGAGCCAGTGCCGTAAGACAAACACAACATCCATGCCTCACCGGGATTCGAACCCGGACCCCTTTCGGACGAATGATCAGAGGCCATTGCCTTAGACCACTGCGCCACAGGGGCAGCATCAAATTTTCCATTGCGCATGACAGAGACAACGTGTATGCATAATTACAGAAGAAAAAAATTAAGTTTTTAATTTCAATTGTTGCTGAAACCACAGCTTCCCAGTCGGAGACAAAACCTCAGGAAATAGCTGCATAAACAACTTCTAAGGGCGTGCTCTTCACCTTAAGATACTGGAAGCGGATACACACACAAGACCGAAATAAGAAAATAAAAATAAAGAAAGAATCCCGGCTGTCTCGATCCCCAGAAAATGCAAACACACTCAACAATCTGTCAGGCAAGTAAAGTTTCACCACGTGGTTTGTCATCATATTTTACAAGCTAGAAGGGGATGGATTACGAGGGGAGGAGGGAAACATACCATAAACGGTTGTCGAGTATAATTAACAATCGCAAGGGGTAGGAGGTCATTTTTTTTTTTTCGTTCTCTTTTCCCGCAGTACTGAAAAAGTTAACACTATTTTTTTTTATATTTATTTTTATCTATTGTAATTAATCTTGAGTTTTAAACTGGTTAAAAATTGAAATGGAATTCACCTAAAACAGACAGCCTTGGAAAAAAAAAAAAAAAAAAAAACCAGAAAGAAAAAGAAACAAAGAGGAGAAATACAGTATATCAATGATCCCATGAACTAGTTGCTACCAGAAAAATAGTTCCACATTATTAACCATAACCACTACAGTGATAGTACGGTTTAATGTAAGGGTCTAATGAAAAAGAAGGATTTTTTATCAAAAACTGGTCCATAAGAAAGAAGCAATATTTTAGCAGAAAAGAAATCATACAATTTACAATGCCTTCTTACTCAGTAAATATCACTTTTTCTTTCTTTTTTTCTATTTTGAGGAAAAAATATATTTGGTACAATTTTCAGAATATTTAATTCCACTAAGCAAATGAGTGCAATACAGCAGCTGACACACAAAAGAAACACAGAATTACTTTTACTTTTTCCTCGATCAATTCTTGTATGACATCATCTTCACCACCAAAAACAAGCTTTTCCAGTTCAAGCTCTTGCTCATCTCGATCAAGTACATCATCACCCAGCACATCCTGGAAATCGGGAATTTTGTAGTCAGGCACACTTTTCTTAGCAGCTAAGTTATTCTTTGCATGTGCTTTCCTCTTCCTTTTTGGCAGCTTTGTTTTATTTGTCTTGATGACAGTATTCTCCTCTGAATGAGTTCCACTTTCTCCCATACCTTTATCACTGACTACTGAAAGAGTAAACAAAATTAGAAACAATTACATCACCACAGATAACTTTCTGGTATGGTTTGTAAAACAAAATTTCAGCACCTAAAACTAGTTTCTCTTTTTTGGAAAAATACTGATATGAGATAAATAAATGGTTAACAAAACTAACATTTCCTTTTTTTTTTTTTTTGTCAACAGGATCTAATTATGTTGTACTACACCTTCCACATTAACAAAAGTATCTTGGAACGACGAACTCTTTAATGAAAGTGCTTATAACTAATTCGTATAAGCAGAAATCACATCAGAATGTAATTACAGATAAAACAGTTTTATCTCTCCTCGTGAAATTTTAACATTGTGCACTATCAATATCCTTCAAAATTCAGTACTACAGGATATTACCAAAATGTTATAAAAAGTGTTTTAATCTTCAACACCCAGAAATCATATTTTTTAGATTGATATCAACTAAAATAGATAGTTCCTGTTAATATGAAACATAGTAATAAATGAACATTTTGATTACCACTGTCTAGGATAAAATTGACTTTTGTCTATCAATCTTAGATATTTCTTGTTATACAGTGATCAATCGATTGGGAAATATGCAAATACACATTATCCACACATCCAGATGAATTTTCTTCACTTCTACCTATTTTGTAAACTCACAGGATGCAATTCAATATGCTAAAGTTTACACACACACACACACACACACACACACACACACACACAAAGGAAGGCCAAAAATTCAATATGGTGGATTTTATTTTAAAAATTTTGCTTTTTTTTTTTTTGTCAAGGATATATGGTAATAAAGGAAATAAATGTCAATCCCACGTTTTTAACTTTTATATAGTTTCATACCAGAGTTCGCCAAAATGTGTAATTATGCGTCCAGTAGGCATATCCATCAAAAAGTGTGTTTACGCATCAAAATTTTACCAACGCATAAAAATATGCATCAAGAAACACGTAAAATACACATCACCACATAAAAATATGCATCGAAGAATTTAACCAACACATAAAAATACGCATTGGAACGATATTTCGTCTTCCAAAACCTTCAAATACCAAAGTAAACAAAATAAAGATTTTTTTCTGTAATCATAATTGAATTTTCCTGTGATGTTGTCCCTGTTCAGTATTGTTGTTATATATAATTTTATTCCATAAGTATTTGTATTTCAGCTGGAAAATGGGAAAAAAATTCCGAAAACGGAAATTCAACAGCGCAAAAATTCCCCTGTAATCTTCAGGCATGAGAATGCCATGGCTTTGAGGAATTTCTCCTTTACCATCATAATTTGGATTATCCTTGAGATTGATGCATAACTGAACAGAAATTTTGGAGGAACTGGTAGTGTTGGAGGAGGTTTTCTGCTTGAAACTTTCAAAAACGGAAGTTTCGTCTTTCAAAACTTTTGAAAACGGAAGTTACATGCAGTGAAGATTTCTCCCATAATCATAATTTTATTTTTCACACGATGTTTCCTCTGCCTAGTATTGTTGTTGTTAAATATCATTTTATTTCATTAATATTTGCATTTTAACTTGAAAACGAAGGGAAAATGTCTGAAAACGGAAATCAGACATAGCAAAGATTTTTCTCGTAACTGTAATTCTTTTAACCCAACGATGTTTTGAACATGCACCCTGTGTTCTTAAATACATACATGAGACTGACGAAGGAAAAAAAAAACTGAACTTTTTCAACCGCATGGGTAAAAAATAAGAATGTGCTGCAAAACAGTGTGAATATAACGCGCCATGAGCAAGACAAAATTGTTCACTGAAATTTGTTATATAAATATTAAGGTGGAGCACATCTCTGTATTCAATATATATATATATATATATATATATATATTATGTTTAACAGCAACACAGGATAAATGTAACATCGTGCAGAAATAAAATTACGACTACCGGCGAAATCTACGCTCTGTTCAACTTCCGTTTTAGGAAAGATTTTCCTCTATTTTGAAGCTCCAAAACAAATATTTATGGAATAACATTTTATTTAACACTACCTTGTAGAAGAAACACTGCGAAAAAAAGAATTACGATTACAGGAGAAACCTTCACTCCGTCTAACTTCTGTTTCTTAAAGTTTTGAAAGTCATCATCCCCCTCCCCTGAGGGAAAACGATCCCACCCCCAATCCCTCCCAAATTTCTGTTCAGTTCTGCATCGATCTCGAGCACCATTGAAATGACGATGGAAATAACGGAATTCTTCGAATCCACGGCAAAATCTCCTGCCTGCAGATCACAGGGAGATTTTCGCTCCAACTTTCGTTTTAGGAATTTTTCTTCCTTTTTAAAGCTGAAATGCAAATATTTATGGAATAAAATTATATTTAACAATACTACTGTGCAGAAGAAACATCGCAAGAAAAAGAAATCACGATCACGGCCGTTTAACTTATGTTTTCGAACGTTTTGAGAAACAAAATACCATCTCCAGATCAACCCCCACCCCCCCAACTAATCCTCCAAAATTTCTCTTCAGTTTTGCATCGATAGAGAGAAATAAACAAGAATAACCCAAATGATGACAAAAAAAGTGGAATTCCGAGAATCCGCGGAAGAATCTCATGTATGTAAATATAAATATTCCTCAAAAAAAGGTTTGCATTTCAGCTTGTTAAGGGGGGAGGGAGTCCGAAAACGAAAGTGACGAAGCTGAAAAATTTGTAAGAGTTGATGTACTCTGAAGAGCAATTGAATTAGAGACAGCTGGCATTATGAAAATGTGGCGCTGTGGGTGGCCCTGTAAACGGAAACAACATGACGTATGCAGCGATCCGACAATATAAGGAGTGATGCGATGAGAATCAGTAAGAGTCGGACGCAGTATGGGTAAGACAAAGGATCTAAGCGCATTTGATCATAGGCAAATTGTCGGGGCCCAATGAATGGGTCACTCCATCTCGGAAGTTGTGCAGGCACTGGGATTTTCAGGAGCCCCTGTGTCACTGGTGCACCGTGAGTACATTGAATCCGGTAAAACCATCCCTGCAAGGGCCAACTGCCATGGACAAGAGCGTGTGGATGAGCGGGGTCATCGTCTGCTAGCTCGCATTATAACAGTGGATAGATGGGCCACAGTGCAAGAAATCACTCGACCATTTAACGCTGGTGCACAAAAATGTGTAAGCAGCCACACCATCCAGAACCATCTCCTTCGCTATGGGGTACAGAAGCCATCGTCCCACGAGGGTACCGCTGCTGACCGCACATCACAGGGTTCAAAGATTAGCATGGGCGCGGGATCATCGCCACTGAACCCTAGACATGTGGAAAAATGTTGCCTGGACTGATGAGTCGAGATTCACGTTGGTACATGCGGATAGCAGGATACGAGTACAGCTCAAACCACATGAAGCGATGGATCCTTCTTGCCAGCAGGGTACTCTTCAAGCTGGTGGGGGTGGCATTCTCGTCTGGGGACTGTTTATGTGAACTGAAATGGGACCCCTGGTACGTGTGACATTGTCCCTCACAGGTCAACGTTACCGGGATATCCTGGACGACCATTTGCTCCTGTTTGTGCATCTTCAACATCCCACTGGGGAACTCATCCTGCAACAAGACAATGCACCATGTCATCGCTCCCGAATGGTATCCGAATGATTGGATGAAAACTCCACCGACGTGACCTCACTTCCTTGGCCAGCTAGGTCACCTGACCTCAATCCCATCGAGCACATCTGGGATGCCATCGAGAGAGATGTTCGAGGCTCTGACCCCCTCCATAAAATCTTTGTGAACTGTGGGAGCTTGTTCAGGGGTCGCGGATCCGTATGGCTTCCCAACGCTTTCGGTGTCTTGTCGAGTCCATGCCGAGACGAATCGCCGTCGTCATCAGGGCGAAAGGTGGTGCTACACGTTACTAGATAGGTATCTCTAATTCAATTGCTCTTCAGTGTATGTTCAAAAGTATTCATATTCTCAAAGTTACACTTTTTATCTTTAATCTAAAATAGTGAAAGCTATCATGCATTAATGGTCCTGACTGAAAGTTCTTTCTGCATGATGGATAAAATTGTCATGCAAGGGTATAAAAAAAGAAAACCAACAACAAAAAATGGGAAGGGAAAGATATCAGCAAAATGAAACTTTAAGCACTGGATGCTGTGTAGCTGCAGAGCCAACAAAAGATAAATGTGGCTGTGAAACTTTTGAAAAAGAAAGTGTCCTTTAAAACTTTTGTTTTGTTTTGAATTGTAATTTTACATTGTGAATACATTGATGGACTTCAGTTTGATATTTACATAAATAAATTAGTGAACAATTCTGTCTTGCATGTGCTGTGTATATTCACACTTTTTCACTGTGCATTCTGATTTTTCACCTGGTTAAAAAGTTGAGCTTTTTTTTCCTTTGTCAGTCTGATGTATGATTAGAAAATGAAGAATGTTTTGATAAAAATTACATTTTCTGGGTTGCATCAACATTACAGTTGGAAACTCATTATCTTTTTTTACGAAAATGGTATGAAGAATTTCTACGGATTACTTTAGCTGAAAAGATTATAAATGTATTCTGAATTTAACACAAATGGGTTGCATCAACATTAGAGTTGGAAACTCATTATCTTTTTTTCATGAAAATGGTACAAAAAATTTCCATGGATTACTTTAGATGAAGGGATTAGAAAGGTATTCTGAAAAATTTTGCAGAGGAAACAGATTTATGAGGGTAATGACAACTAAAGGATTGTCTTGGTGATAAGCAAGTAGAGATTCTAACCAGACTTTCTACTAAAAAACCTGAGTTCTCTGAAAAAGATGGACAAGTTTCATGTAATATGGACTTTGCTGCAGGCACAAAAAAATGGGAAACAGCAATAGATCCAGTGAATGATTAAAACGAGCTTAGTTTTTTAGATATTTTTAGATGTCTATAACAATCCTCAAAAGTGCAATGTTTCATTAACACACTGCTGTTGCATGTGGTCATTACAAAACACAATAAATTTAATCTTATTATTTTAAAATATGAATTATATTTATTACTAAAACAAGAAGCAAAATGGATCCAAATTCTAAATACATGCAGTGGTAGTGAAATATTTTTAATTTGAAAAAAATGTGGATTGATTTTTCATAATTTGCCCAGCATTTTTGTAATTTTTTTTTTATTTCATCTGTTAATTTTTCTAAAATACTCCACACTTTTAAAAATTACTCCCTAAATTTTTCAAACGAGTAAAAATACTCCTTTAAATTTTCGGGGGGGGGGGGGCTTTGTTTCATACTCATTACTCTCACTGTTTTGTAAATGTTATCTGAAATATGTGTGGGATTTTTTTTATTCATTCTTCTATACTACACATTTTTAGGGATAAAATAAAAAGCTGTTCTACTTTTTCCCTCTTAACTGGAAGGGGTTATGAGGGAAAGCAAATCTTCCTTGCATCTAATCATTTCTCACCACCCAGCTAACATAGTTATATAGTTATTCAGGAAGAACACTACAAAGCTTTTCGTATCTATGGAACAAAAAAAAAAAAAAAAAAACAGCAGTGAATCTGTTCTGCAGATACCAACTACATACATGTTTCTTATTCAGTTTTACCATTAATATAATAATTTTTATGTCTCTCATGTATTGCACATATGTCTAAGAGTACCCAATTTGTATCATCATCATCATCATTGTCAACCATTATCAATCCACTGCTGGACGAAGGTCTCCCCAAGTTTCCTCCACAACGGTCTGTCTTGTGCCAGTCTCCTCCATGTCACTCCCGCATACTTTCGAATTTCATCCACCCATCTTCCATGTGGTCTTCTTCTGGGTCTTTTCCTGTCCCTTGGAATCCAATCTAAAATTTTGGCTGTCCATCGATGGTCTGTCCTTCTGGCAGTATGTCCAGCCCATTGCCATTTCAGGGATTTAACTCTGATCATGATGTCTTCCACTCTTGTCATTTTTCGTATCCACGAGTTCCTCTTCTTATCTCTCCTGGTTACACCAAGCATGCACCTCTCCATGCTTCTTTGGGTTGTCTGCAGCCTTTGTATGTCTCTTTTAGTTAAGGTCCACGTCTCTGCACCATACGTAAGCACTGGAAGGATGCATTGATCAAACACTTTTCTTTTAAGACATAATAACATACTGCTCATGAAAATTTTGCTGTTTCTTCCAAAAGCTCTCCAGGCAAGTTTTGTACGCCGATTAATTTCTTCATCAATGTGAACCTCACTTGATATCTGCTGTCCAAGATAAATGTACGTGTCTGTTATCTCCAGCTTTTCTCCATCAATCGATAAATCTTCATTTCTTGTAAAAGCATTAAACATCACTTTTGTCTTCTGAAAGTTCATTTTTAATCCCACTTCTTTACTCTTGTCAGCAAGTTCCTGGATCATACTCTGCAGCTCTGATGGGGTAGTTGCAAAAATGACTATGTCATCAGCAAAACGAAGGTGGGTTAGATAATCTCCATTAATCTTTATCCCTTTGTTTTCCCAGTTCAGTGATTGAAAGACATTTTCCAATGTGGCATTAAAGAGCCTCGGAGATATAGTGTCACCTTGTCTCACGTTTACCAATTTTTATGTGTGTTGTATTTTCAAACAGCCGAATCTTTGCACTTGCATTTTCATAGATGTTATTAATAATATTAATGTACACATCTTCAATACCGCAGGATTTCAGAGCCATTGTAAACTGCTGATGGTTTCACCGAATCAAAGGCTTTTTCATAATCGATAAAAGCCATGCACAATGGAAGTATTTTAAGGTTAATCAGTTTAGAACCAGAACACAAAATTGCAACACCTATGCCTCAGCCCAAACTAAAAAACTTGGCCCTGTACATAGCTTTTAGCCTCCTTACAACCCAAATAAAAAATGCTGCTGTTGCAGTTATACAAAATTAAATTCTCAATGACATTTCCAAATCAGAATGCTACTGTTCCAGTTTAGCTGAAGTGATGATGATAACCACCTTTTTTTTTTTTTTTTTTTTTTTTTTTTTTTTGACAAGGCTCGACAAATCCCGGGCGCCAGGTCGTCCACACACATAAAATTCGGGCCGCAGCGCCTAATTTTCTTCTTACTTGATATTTCGTAATTTGCAGTAAATACCATAATTTCTTTTGTATAATCCACAGATTACCTACACTGGCATGCAAAAATTAAGGACGAAATGGTTTTTCGAATATAATGTCGTGCAGAAGTGCTCCACATCGACTTAAATCATACCATAAGATCCCCAAGATGTAAGAATATGGGACAAGTGAGCAAAACCGTCCAAACAAGGACTCCAAAAGATACAAAGGCACTTTATTGAAAAGGTAGCTTCGAGCACAACTGGACAGAAGACAGAAATGTCCATGTGACAGGCGGCTGCCAAGAAAAATCCAGTCTTTAGTAGGGGGATTATGATCACCCCTGACTGTGTTGCAGGATTTACAACATCTGTCCATGCTGAGGACGAGGTTGTCAAGGAGCTGCTGAGGCATAGTGGCCCATTCCTCTTGCAGCGCCAATCGCAGCTGCGGAATTGTTGCTGGCGGCTGGCGACGTGCTGCCAAGTGTCTCCCGAGAAGGTCCCACACGTGTTCGATTGGATTTAGGTCCGGGACCTTGCGGGCCAATCCATGTGTTGAATATCTTCACTCTCCAACAGCTCTGTGACAGCCACTGTACGATGAGGTGTAGCGTTGTCGTCCATGAAGAGGAACTCAGGACCCACAGCACCTCTAAATAGACGCACGTGAGGCAGGAGAACCTTGGTACAATAGCGGACACCAGTGACTGAACCTCCTTGGAAGATGTGGAGGTCAGTACGGCTACCAAGCATGATACCTCCCCAAACGAGAACTCCGCCATCTCCAAATCTGTCCCTTTCGATGATGTTGGAGGTGTGATTGCGTGTTCCCTGCTTTCTCCAGATGTGTATACATCCAGAATCTCTCGTCAGACTAAATCGGCTCTCATCCGTAAAGAAAACTCTACCCCATTGCTGATGTGTCCAGTTCTTGTGTTCCTGGCACCACAGAAACTGCCGTCTCCAATGAGCAGGCGTTAACGACACATACCGTACTGGTCATGGTGCAAATAGACCACCTGTGTGCAGCTTCCTGGCCACGGTATAATGCGATAATGGACATCCACTTGTACAATCCAAAAGAACTATAAAGAACGAATCTAAAAAGCTGATAGTGAACGAATTTAAAAGAGCAAAATGAAATGTGGATGGTCAGAAGAAACGACGAATGAACTATTTACATAATGCGTGCATCACCTCCAGGGATCATAGCATACTTCTGGAAAATTTTAGGTAGGAATTTTGGAAAAATTTTAGGAAAATTTTAGGAGTGTATTTCAATAAAAACTAGATGTATATTTGTATATATCTAGTAAAACAACTTAGTATACATTGTAGAGTTTGCTTCACACCCTTCAACCATATATACTGATAGACTGCGCATGACATCAAAATTTCTGGCTCCAACATAAAATCACATGACATCAGTCAAAAAGATGGGTTACACCTGCTGTGCTTATGGTTGCTCTGAGCGATATAGTAAAGGAAATTCTATGATTTTTCATGGGTAAGAAACGAATTAAATACCTAAGTCAATAAAGTTCAATTACTTAACCAGAAACTTGCAGCTATTGATATAAAAATATAGTAACTTAAGAAAAAAATGGAATGCATGTTACAAATTCTTCGCAAATGTACATCACATTATAAATCACGAAATGTAAACAACCCGATCATGCATGTATATGGCTCATAAGTAAACTTACCTGAAGAGTTTTCATTATATATGAGGCGCATTCACATAATACACCGAAAACACTGAAGTTCTGCAGCGTAAATTAGTAATCATAACAGCATTTTTATACGAAATTTGGAGTCTGATGATGATGTGCCCAATGTTGGAGCCATGGCGGCTTTGATGCAGCTATTGCCAATGCGCAGTCCATTAGTATATATGGTCGAAGTTCACACCCAAATTTTTTGCATAACATCTAATGTCTAAAGTTTAAGTATGATTTACTTCTAATGTTCAGTTCTTATCTTTTCACATGTTATTATCATATTCAAGTATATTTACCACATTCAAGTTTCACTTTGAACATTAATATGCTGTTGAACCAGAAGCAATTCACGATTTTCACAGTAAAGTTTTCAGGTTTCACATTAAATTATAATATCCTAAAAAGGTAATTAAAAACCAAGAACTATGTACAATTGTTCACTAAATTACTTTTTTCATATTATTGTTTCAACCTTTTCCTGATAAGCCTATCTTTTTCTGCTTCCACCACAACTAATTTACTTTCAGTTTTCCTTATTTCAGCTGAACCTTGTATGATCAAGTTAGAGGCAACTGCTATTTCAACAGTATTTTGTTTTTCTACAGCTTTTTCTCATTCTTTCTGTTCCCTCTTGAATTACTGCTAGGGAGGCTTCTTTATCTTTTTTAAGCCTATTTATTTCTGCATCATTTTCTTTTATTTTGTCATCAAACTCAGCTTTTCTTTTTTCTCTAGCTGCTTTTCCTTATTTTCCCTCTCTTTCTGTTTCCTTTCTTTTACCTTTTTTGATTCTTCTTCCTTCAGCTTATCAACACACTCTTTATAAAATTTATGTGAATCACGAACACTATTTAACAAATTTCTTGTTATGGGAACTTTACTTACACATCCATAGTGTTTAATGGCCCCTTTAACTATTCTTAATGATGTTATAGTTGAGTCTTTTAAGTTAGCCTTGTCCTTCCTTAACAGAGCAGTGTTAACCGAAAATCCCCCTTTCTGCATCAGCATTGCCATGAGGTAAAACTAAAATTGACTTGATGAGTTTAGCAAGATTTGAGTATTTTTCTTTTCCGCTAGTCTTTAATACTAAATATATTACGCCAGTAATGATCAATTTGCACTGGAATATGCACTTCCTCTGAAAATTTCACTAGTTCATCTAGAGTTGGCTTATCGCAATTTAAAAGTTTCCACTCTTCTCTTACTCTATCAATTTGTTCCTCAGAAAGATGCAAAACACTTGAAATTCTGGTTATTTCGAAAAGTCCTTCAGTGACTGAAAGTTGAGTTGACTCTTTCTTTGGTTCTTTTACCTTTAAAACTTCTATGTCTCTTAGCTTTTGATTGCAGAATGGCAAATTTGACTTTAAATATTTTGTGGTTGCAATTAGTGATGATCTTACACCTAAGAGAAATAATTTCTGCCTGGTCTCCTGAACATTCCTGAGGAGATTTTTTGTCTTCATACCAACTTCTAACTTCCCTAGTTTTTTCCATGAATTTTTGTTTTCAAAATCTACATTTTTTAGGTCTTCTCCAAATTCCCCTGCAATAACATCATCTTGGATAAACTGAGCCATAACATTCCTCATTAAAGTATTTAAATCAGAATATAAGTGGTGTATTTTTGGTTCTTCACTCTGATAACATAATGAAAACTTTTCAAAATTTTGGTGTGAAAATGAAATTAATGCTAAATAGCAAGGAGTTAGCTCATTTTTCAAGAAACAGTGAATTCTTTTATACCTTGCTGAATTGCGTAGTTGTTTTTCAAATATTTTTTGAGATGGCAAGAAGTTTAAAAATTATTCTGTAATATTTAGCCATTGATCCAAGAGCCTCTGGGCTACAGAACCAATGGTTAACCATCTGTTGCTGACATGACGCAAAAAAAATTTGGCTGTGGCCAATGTTATATCCTCAACAGATTTATAATCCTCTCGTCTTGCAGCACTACTCTTTAAAAAGTAATGCATATCAGTAGCAAATTCGTCAAAATCTATATTTAAGCTTGTCAAAAAAATTTTAAATGCATTACTAACAACACGCAGGTTGCAAAAACCTAGTTCCAAAGATTTCTGGCCTGTTTCTTGTTTTACAACTTCATTGAATTTGCGTAAAAACACTTATTTACATTTGGGCTGTCCATGGATACACAAATAATTCTGTTCAACAAAATATTGAAGGATGATAACACATCAAGAATTTCTTTTAGCAAAATATCTGCTGTTGCATGACCCAGAAAAACGCTTGTTAGGTATCGGCAAGAAACTGAATTTTTTTCTGAAGACCAGTACCTGAGATACACATCCAACTGCCGTTTGACTTGTGCATTTGTAGTTTCATCAAATGCTATAGTAACCTTTCCTGGGCTACTAGATGCAATGTCTTTTTCCAAATCTTCTTCAAAATATTTTGACAATCCATGTGATATCACATAAGCAACTTTTTTTCTTTAAGTTGCATTTTGGCTGCAATAGCAGAATCAGGAAACATTTCTTTGAAAAATTCAACTGTTTCAGTGCATGAAACAAAAGACATATTGTCCTCAGCAACTTTCATGGCCCATAATGCTTCGGCTTTAGCCAACTGTAAATCATGACTCAGTACTTCACTAATATTTGTTTTGGGCTGAAGATCCCATCCTCCATTTCAGGATGGACTTATTTTGAAATTTACTTTGAAATTTCTGCAAATGTTTTTTTTTCCTTTATGATGCGCTTTTACTTGTGAAAAGCCACTATTAGAAATATTGAAAATTTCTGAACACAATATACACTTAGCAGAAAATATTGTTTCAGTTGCAGAACACCATTCTTTCAACTTCACTCCGTCCAATTCTTTGGCGAGCCACGCATCTTGAAATTTCGTTTTGGATTTAGGCATCTTAAACACTTGTATTACTAACCAGAAAATGAAAGGGAAGTACAAAAACACGTTCCAATATTGCAAAACCAGACAACTTCCCGAAGTTTGGCTGCGAGGATGTCAGAAGATAGAAAAAAAAAAAAAAAAAAAAAAGCAAGTCACCACTAGAGAACTGAACCTGCACACAGCACAGAGAACACCATAAAAGACGCAAAACCAGAAACTATCATACGCATCTCACACAAGTTCAGTCAAAGCGAGTCGGAGCCGAGATATATTGCGTATCGAAGGTCGCTGTCGCCGGCCACGCACGATCGAAGGTTAATGATCACGTGCTCTACTGCCTGCCACGATAACACTCAGCTACCATCCCATCGTCATTACCGGAGGTTACGGAAGGAGACCACATGTTTCCTCTTTGCTTCCACCCACCTGCGGTTTACAACAACAAAACATCAGCAGAAAGAGGAGGTTCCACGAGGCATATCCAAAAGTAAAGTACGATCTTCTGCGTGCCACGGAGTTCGTCTGCAAAACGCAAACCAGGGGTGAAAATGACCCCTCCCCTTTTCCCTTAGATCTCTTGTTACTCTCGAAAACTGTCCGAAGGCAAAAAAGTGGAGCGCCCGCCCCGAAGCAAGTGCATCTCGATGGCGTCATTTTCCCTCCCTTCAGCAGCACAGCATATAGGCTGTGTTTGTACAATAACAGGTCTTTTTACCTTACCGTAATGGTAAATTTATTGGCGTTAATAACGGTTGTATTTTTAATAAATAAGCTTACGAAAATTTTAGGAAGAATTAGCAAATTTTAGTTATAATTTTAGGAATTTAAGGAGGGTCACACAATATTAGGAATTTTAGGAATTTTAGGAGAAATCGATCCCTGCACC
Source organism: Macrothele yani (assembly GCA_039090855.1). Lineage (NCBI taxonomy): Eukaryota > Metazoa > Arthropoda > Arachnida > Araneae > Macrothelidae > Macrothele > Macrothele yani. The sequence continues at coordinate 70,348,589 of CM076998.1, forward strand.
TCCTCACGTCCACCAGCGACCCGGACGCGTTTCGCCCTAGTCTCTTCCTAGGCATTTTTAACGGGAAATGAAACGTCTGTTGGTAAGTGACTACGTTTCGTACCTCCAGAAGTCATGATGTACATTGCGCATGGGTCAGTTTTCCTCCTATATGGTGGTGCCATCTGGTGTCATAGTTTGATTTTCCTGTATTTGTCATTGTCTTTTGATTTTATTTTTATGTTCCTCTTTTAATCTTTTTTCGGTGTCCACTAAATTCCTCCAGGCATATGAAAGGTCATATGGTGAATTGTTACTGCAATTTGATGTTTTGGTCTTCTCTATTAAGATGGATTCAGCAATCTGGATGGTCTTCCAATTTTTTTGCTGATTTATCAATTTTATTTCTTCCTATAGTGGTGTGCATTGATTATTTATACAGAAATCAATAAGTGCAGTCTTATTTTCTTTTCTGAACCAATTGCCGATGTGTTCCGATAATCTTATCCTGATATTTCTTTTGGTGCTTCCTATATATTGGCTGATAATTTTGTTTTGGCTGTCCCCTATTGGAATTGAGTAAACACCCGCTTTCTGCAATATCGGTGTGTTTCTGTGACCAGAAGTTAATGTGTCCTCAATATTTCTGGTCTTTATACCAAAGCCCAAGCCAAATTTCTTGCATGCTTCTTTCAATATGCTATTAATTTCATGATTGTAAGATACTGATCCATGATATTTCATTTCTTTTTTATCAGTTGGTGTTCTGAAATGATTATTTCTTGTCTTCTCTGTTATCCGCTTTATGAGACTGTGTATTATTCTGATGTCATATCCAAAAGCAGAGGCCGTATTTCTGATCCAATTGAATTCTTTATTTAGCAATCGGTTATTGGAGGTATGGGTTATTGCTCTATTGATGTATGACCTGAAAGCTGAGTACTTATATGAAATAGGATGGTTAGAATTAGCTGGAATAACGTTGGCAATATAGTTAGGTTTGCAGTATATCTGGAAATCAATTCTATTATTTTGGTTTTTGTGAAATAAAATATCTAAGTAAGTAAAGATTAAAATTAACGGTCGCCACTCGCCACGTGGTGACTAGATAAAATAAAATGTCCAGTAGAAAAAGTAAGTTTAGTTGCCACGCTTGAAAATTTGCCTTTTTTCATTGCTAAAGAATTAATTGGCATTTTTAAAACGTTCATGTTATAGGAAATGTATTTTTTATTTCTGTGGTACATTCGATGTTTCCCGTACTCCGTAGCGATCGACGATTTTCGTAGTGACTGTGAAGAATTTGTAGTATTTGGAAGGTATGTGGCGGGCAAACAGGAAAAATGACAAATCGTTAAAATTCTACCAAAACAACATTTTCTGAGGGGAAAAAATACCGAAAACCAGATTTTTATTTCCGTAGTATATTCGATGTTCCCCGTACTCTGCAGCGATCGAAGAATTCCGTAGTGACTGTGAAGAATTCGTAGTATTTGGAAAGTCTGTGGTGGGCAAAAAGGGAAAAAGGACAAATCATTAAAATTCTACTAAAACTGAACGTTTTACAGGAAAAAAAAAAAAAAAAAAAAAAGCAAGCTGACTCTGGGCTTGAAAACCGGACAGAATCTGATGGAATCAGGATACTCTGCAAGCGTTCTTATTTCGTCATGACTATTTTTTCAACACCTGTGAAGGTTTATCAATGTTTTTAATGTAATATTTATTAGAACAACCCAGGAAATTACTGAATATTTTCTCTTAGTGGTCAGGAATCATTGCAAGTCTGTAAACTAAAGTGACCAGGTTGGTATCACATTTCTCCCAATCTCAGCTGTATCACAAAATGATTCTGCTATAAGATATAAAATTCATTTTTGAAAGCTATATACAGCCAGTTTTCATTTTGACACCAAGAAGAACCTAACCAAAAATAAATGGAATGAAAAGAAAAATTTTGCAGAATGGAAGCAGCTTCGAAACATAATGTCTGAACATTTTTGACCATCAATAACTCACTTAAAAACTGCTAGAGAAACTTAAGCAAGCAATTTTTAGTACATGAAGGTCATAGCACAAATTGTTGAAATACTCAATACTGCTGACTGTTATGCCAAGCAATGCATAAGTTAAGAGAATGCAAGAATTGTGGGCAATGTTCTTGATGACAAGACAATGCTCATGCAAAGAATTACTTTAAAAAATACAGCAAATTAAATAAAGTAAGCAAAAGTAAAAGTACTGCTTGAAAATTTTGACCATCCACTGCTATCAATCAATTTATGGTGAAGAGATTGAGCGATTTTTTTTTTTTTTTTTGTGAACATAGCAAGAGACCAAATAAAAATGATTAAATTATCTTTCCAATAAAAACTGTCTAGAAAATTTGGTTGATGTGGTTGAAGAAAAATTATAACTTTTAAGATTATATTTATTCATTTAATTGCACTGTACAATAGACTGTGCCCTTGTAACTACTAAGCTTAAATTTAACTATGTCTAAATAAATGAAAGGTATACAGTACAGTGATACAATGTGTATACAACACAAAATAGACATAAGGAAAGTGGCCACTAGATTTTGTCCAACCACTGGCCAATGGCCACTTTAATCTTTATAAGCAAGGTAATGTATTATTCTGTTCTTTTTCTATTGTCACATTAATTGATGCATAATATGTGTTATATGCCTGAAGGAAGACCTGCAATTCTTGTTCACTACGTTCCCAGATCATAAAGATGTCATCCACGTATCTACAAAAAAATGCTGTTGTGGAATATTATTATTTTGCATCACAGATTTTTCAATTTGCTGTAAGATTACTTAAGAAAGTAAACCTGAAATATGAGAGCCCATAGGAGCACCTGCAATTTGTTTGTATATTGTACCTTCAAAATCAAAATAATTGTTTTGGTTAATAAAAATCAATGCTTTTTTAATGTCTTCAATTTGTACTATTGGGATATTGTTTCTATGCAATTCCATTTCAATAAGATTTATAGTTTCGAGCGTGGGAGTATTTGGATATAATGATACAATATCTAAACTGGTAGTACGTATTATTTGGCTATTGTTCTTCATACTATTATTTCTATTTTGAATTAGTGGAATTACTTCATCATGTCCATATTTTAACGTGCGTAATAGCAATTTTAAAAGAGATACTGAATCTCTATGTATTATGTACACTGACGGAAAAAAATCCCAACACCAAGAAGGGGTTGTGTTAGATGGTAGGCAGTGAGAGTACATCTGTAAGATGACGTCTATGCAAATTTCGCATTCGGCGCATACGTGTGGCACTAGTAGCGCCTCGGAACATGCAAAGCAGGTGTGCTGTAAATATGCGCTGTAACGTTCGTGAGCGTTAGTTATCTTTGAGATTCGACATAGTGTGTTGATGTTAGTCAAGTATGCCTTTAAGAAGACGAAGAAGCCATTATCAACAGCTCACGGAGTTTGAACGAGGTCGTGTAATAGGGCTACGAGAAGGTGGATTTTCTTTCCACAATATTGCAGAACGACTTGGCAGGAATGTAGCCACACTGTGCATGCATGACTGTTGGCAGCAGTGGTCAAGGGAAGGTACTGCCTCAAGAAGGCCGGGTTCCGGCCGGCCACGTGGCACTACTGAGAGGGAAGACACCAGTGTACGGCGTATGGCCGTGGCGCATTGTACCGTGTCTGCGGCAGCAATTCGAGCTGCAGTTGCCACCACAGTGACACAACAAACTGTTACAAATCGGTTACTTGAAGGACAGCTCCGAGCCAGACGCCCTGTAGCGTACATTCCACTTACTCCAAACCACTGCCATTTGCGACGTCAGTGGTGTCAAGCTAGAGCTCATTGGAGGACGGAGTGGAGATCTGTTGTATTTTCTGATGAAAGCCGGTTCTGCCTGGGTGCCAGTGATGGCCGTGTGTTGGTTAGAAGGAGGCCAGGTAAGCGCCTGCAACCAATCTGTCTGCGGCTGAGACACACTGGACCTACACCTGGAGTTATGGTCTGGGGAGCAATTTCCTATGACAGCAGGAGCACTCTCGTGGTTATCCCACGCACCCTGACGGCACAGTTGTACGTCGGTCTGGTGATTTAACCTGTTGTGCTGCCATTTATGAACAGCATTTCAAGGTGTGTTTTCCAACAGGATAACGCTCGTCCGCATACTGCTGTTGTAACCCAACATGCTCTACAGAGTGTCGACATGTTGCCGTGGCTTGCTAGATCACCAGATCTTTCACCAATCGAGCACGTATGGGACATTATTGGACGACAACTCCAGCGTCACCCCCAACCAGCATTAACCGTCCCTGTATTGACCGACCAAGTGCAACAGGCATGGAACTACAGAGTGTCGACATGTTGCAGTGGCCTGCTAGATCACCAGATCTTTCACCAATCGAGCACGTATGGGACATCATTGGACGACAACTCCAGCGTCACCCCCAACCAGCATTAACCGTCCCTGTATTGACCGACCAAGTGCAACAGGCATGGAACTTCATCCCACAAACTGACATCCAGCACCTGTACGACACAATGCATGAACGTTTGCGTGCTTGCATTCAACATTCTGGCGGTTACACCGGTTATTAATGTACCAGCATTTCACATTTAAAATGGCTCTTCTCGCGCTTACATTAAGCTGTGATCTTGAAATCTTAATCGATTAAATATGTTACCTATACAAATGTATTGCCTCCATTTCATTCCTCTACAACTATTTTTTCGTGGTGTTGGGATTTTTTTTTCCGTCAGTGTATTTTAACCACGTATAACTTGTGATTTCCTTATACGGAAGATATACATGAAGTATCTATTTTACCTTCTAGTGATATTATATAACGCCAAAACATCGGCGGGAAGCATGATAACGTACAATGCAAAATGGGATCAGAGAATAATGCGCAACTATGATGTCAAGAACTTCAAAAAAAGATAATACAACTTAGTAATCAAGCTGACCATCTGGATTTCCTGAAGCAATGTCGTGATAACGAAATTATACCAAATTACTTGAAAATCTAAACTACAGCTATCAACATCAAAGACAAGAAAATACTAAGAACTGCCAAAGTTAAAAAGCTAAAATGTGAAATACGAACAAAAAGACAAAGAATCTACCGGTTATCAAGGCATGTATGTGTACAACTTATACTGCGATATAAGGAAGAATTACCACGAAGATGACGCTGATACTATATTAACAATACATATATATATATATTGAAAAAAGTAAGAAAGCAAATCAAAATTGCCATTGGCAAAAACTAAGTGCATTAATAGAAAAGAACCAGAAACATAGACATCATGTAACTGATGTACCAAACACATATATAAATCTATCGCAAGTGAAATTGAGCCAACTACAAATAAATGCACTCAATAGAGGAGGCAAGTATGCTTATAAACAGGACATAAGAAGTACAGAACAACTAATCCCAGAGGTTGAGGAGATAATCACTGCATTGCCTAGAACAGCTCAAGATACCATACGTTTCAAAATAAATAGAACAGCAACAAGAATCATGAAAGAAAAAGTAAATGAAAAACCAAACTTAATAAAATACGAAAGACAAGCTTTGATGGATTTACGATGAAATCCGGCAATAAAATTAACGATGTCTGACAAAACTAAACAACTCATTATAATGGATAAAACGGACTACGAAGAAAAAGTGATCAAAACAATACAAGAATTGAGGGTTGAGGTCATTCAGAAAGATCCAACTGAAAGAATAAAATGTCAACTTGCTGTTTTTAAAAACCACAGTTTCCTTCCAGACTCAATTAAGAAGAACGCATACCCACCAATAGGAACAACTATTCCCAAAATCTTCGGGAAAGTAAAGACCCACAAAGCAGATAATCCTCTTAGTCTTAGACCAATAGTAGCAAAACATACAGCACCAACAATAAACCTCGAGAGAGCACTATATAGATATCTGGCACCTTATTACAAGCAGTATGAATTTTCTGTTAACAGCTCTGATGAAGTAATTCAACTAATTCAAAATAGAAATAATAGTATGAAGAACAATAGCCAAACAATACTTACCAGTTTAGATATTGTATCTTTATATTCAAATACTCCCACGCTCAAAGCTATAAATCTTATTAAAATGGAATTGCATAGAAACAATATCCCAATAGTACAAATTGAAGACATCAAAAAAGCATTGATTTTTATTAACCAAAACAATTATTTTGATTTTGAAGGTACAATATACAAACAAATTGCAGGTGCTCCAATGGGCTCTCCTATTTCAGGTTTGCTTTCTGAAGTAATCTTACAGCAAATTGAAAAATCTGTGATGCAAAATAATAATATTCCACAACAGCATTTTTTTGTAGATACGTGGATGACATCTGATCTGGGAACGTAGTGAACAAGAATTGCAAGTCTTCCTTCAGGCATATAACACATATTATGCATCAATTAACGTGATTAGAAAAAGAACAGAATAATACATTACCTTACTTAGATATTTTATTTCACAAAAACCAAAATAATAGAATTGATTTCCAGATATACCGCAAACCTAACTATATTGCCAACGTTATTCCAGCTAATTCTAACCATCCTATTTCATATAAGTACTCAGCTTTCAGGTCATACATCAATAGAGCAATAACCCATACCTCCAATAACCGATTGCTAAATAAAGAATTCAATTGGATCAGAAATACGGCCTCTGCTTTTGGATGACATCAGAATAATACACAGTCTCATAAAGCGGATAACAGAGAAGACAAGAAATAATCATTTCAGAACACCAACTGATAAAAAAGAAATGAAATATCATGGATCAGTATCTTACAATCATGAAATTAATAGCATATTGAAAGAAGCATGCAAGAAATTTGGCTTGGGCTTTGGTATAAAGACCAGAAATATTGAAGACACATTAACTTCTGGTCACAGAAACACACCGATATTGCAGAAAGCGGGTGTTTACTCAATTCTAATAGGGGACAGCCAAAACAAAATTATCCGCCAATATATAGGAAGCACCAAAAGAAATATCAAGATAAAATTATCGGAACACATCAGCAATTGGTTCAGAAAAGAAAATAAGACTACACTTATTGATTTCTGTATAAATAATCAATGCACACCACTATGGGAAGAAATAAAATTGATAAATCAGCAAAAAAATTGAAATACCATCCAGATTACTGAATCCATCTTAAGAGAAGACCAAAACATCAAATTGCGGTAACAATTCACCATATGACCTTTCATATGCCTGGAGGAATTTAGTGGACACTGAAAAAAGATTAAAAGAGGAACATAAAAATAAAATCAAAAGACAACGACAAATACAGGAAAATCAAACTATGACACCAGATGGCACCACCATATAGGAAGAAAACTGACCCATGCACAATGTACATCATGACTTCTGGAGGTACGAAACGTAGGCACTTACCAACAGATGTTTCATTTCCCGTTGAAAACGCCTAGGAAGAGACTAGGGCGAAACGTGTCCAGGTCGCTGGTGGACGTGAGGAAGTGGTGCACGCATTATGTAAATTGTTCATTCGTCGTTTCTTCTGACCATCCACATTTCATTTTGTTCTTTTAAATTCGTTCACTATCAGCCTTTTTAGATTTGTTCGTTATATTACCATCGGACTTTTTGCAATGCATAGCCGCTGAACACCTGAGACCAAACAACTTGCGGAACTACGGTGGTATGCGAACAAAAACGACCTCTGGACGAATATATGTGAGTAATTCCTCTTGCTTTCTTTTAGTCTTTATTTTTTCAATAATAAACGCCATAAATAACTGCACCACCATAATCACATATCTGTATTTTAAGGTGCGTAATAGCAATTCTAAAAGAGATACTGAATCTCTATGTATTATGTATTTTAACCACATATAACTTGTGACTTCCTTATACGGAAGATATACATGAAGTATCTACAAAAGAACATGTGCAAAAACCAAACTGCAATTGGGGCAGGTTTTATGCGCCCCTCCCTCATCCCAATGCAATGTTTTTTCATAAAAAAAAATGTTTACACTAAATAAGTTTCATGATGATAGTCAATGCTTTCATTATATCTCATGTGATTCTATCATATAGTTCACATACAATTACGTGAACACAAAGTTCTTCAGGAAGACGCTTTGACATCTGTAAATTCTGTTTTACACGTTCTGTAAAGTGGATACAGTGTAAAATGGACGTTCTGTAAAGTGGACGCGCGTCCAGTGATTGAGACTGTGGACGGTATGAGGTGGTGTATATAACGATTTTAACTGGAACCTTTTAAAGCTTTTAAATATTTTATGAACCTGGCCAAACTATGAAGACTTCCTCAGCATTTTCAAGAGAGTGCAGCATTGACGAGATAGCCCTAAAGGCCAAGTACGACCTGGAACTTCAAGTTGTATGTAAATAGTAACTCTTAACTCAAAAATGTTTAATTATTATCTGGAAACCTTTACCCATTCAATATGATGTCGACATAGCCAGAACGGAGCTAACCCTAACATCTGGACATATCCGAAGTAGGGTACAACTTATAACGAAATGGCTCTCGAACTAACCCTAACAACTGACCATATTGAAGCAAGACACAACTTTGGACAAAGAAACTCAATAACTACTGACGTTGGACTGAACACGCAATTCCGTAAGTAACATTTTTAGGACTTTTAACCGATTTATATTTTAATTGAATCAGTTAATGCACCACCACAGACTGTATCCACTTTACAGAACGTATAAAACTGAATTTACAGACGTTAAAGCGTCTTCCTGAAGAGCAATGCTTTCTTTCAATTTCAGATGCAGAAACTAGTATATTTTTTGTTGAGAGATTTAATGACTACTGTAAACAACTAAATGGGTTATAAGCAGTTACCTGTCCCCAATTTAGAGCCACTGGCTGCCAAAAAAGGATAGAACCAATGCCGTAAGACAAACACACCACACATGCCTCACTTGAACCCATCTCAGACGAATGGTCAGAAGCCAGCACTTGAACTACTGGGCAGTAGGGGGGAAAAACGAATTTGAATGAAAATTTTCATATGTTTGAACATATATTTATACGACATCATTATAAACATGTTGAGCAGTGCTCAACTAAAATGCTATCATGCAGTGTGTTTACATTTGTACAAGCAGCAAAATCATTATCACATGCATTAGTAATTATCCACAGCTGCATCTCCTTTAGGAGGGAGCACAATTGTGATATAACTGGCAAAAGGTCACAAAACTTCTCTACAACTTGCTTTTTAATTCATTCAAACTTATTCTATTGTATCGGTAGCCACAATAGGCTTAATTGGTCATGACAAGTTTTCTAGAAAGAGGCGCCAATTCTCGGATTTTGCTCTGCTGATCATGTGATAGGGATTTGCAAGTTGCATATTAATAGCTTTGTTGCCCCTATGCCGGAACCAGTGTTGCCAGGTGGTGCTATTTTATAGCAAAAATGCTATTTTTTGTTCTCTAGTACTATAATATTTTCTGAATGCTATTTGCTATTTTTCGGAAAAATGTGGCTATTCTTAGCTGAAAATTTGGTATTTTCCTTTAAATTCAACTTGTATGCTAATAATTTTTGGCACTTTGTTGGCAACTTCGATGTACACAAAATTCAAATGCAGAGCTTGTTGTTTAACCATAACATGATGGAATTTAGTTTCCAGAACCATCTTGAGTAACTCAGTGTATTTTTATTTACAGGGCTTGAAAAATATCTGAAAAATTCCATGCCCAGCTGGGCAAGTGCAGAAAATATTTACTTGCCCAGAAGTAAAATCTACATGCCCAGAAAAATTTATCTTTTAAGATGACAAAACAAAAGCCTCAATTTTTTAAAGTTAAAAATTATGAACTTTTTATACATCTTTTTCATCGCCATTTTAAACTGTCTGTGTTCAAAGTGCACAAAAGCATATATCTCAAGTTTTAAGAAAGGTAATAGATGGCATTTGAAAAATTTAGTGATGTTGCCATGTTCAACAATTTTTAATATACGTCCTGTATTTTGCAAAAAAATTAAATAATTATAGTTAACTGTACAGTAGTTTTCAACAACAATTTTGAATGTTAAAATTATTTACCTTTTTCTCTTGTGCAAACAGAAGTGATTTTGCATCATAAAATATCCCAAGAATTGTTGTCTAGAAACAAAGGCAATCCTTATGTTTTCGACTACTGTTGTGTATAATTATTAAACTATATTATCACCTGACCCCCCACATTCCTTGAAAAAAATTGCTGGTGATACCGGCAATTTTAGGATGGTTTTGGCAAGCAGTGCACCACATAATAGTCTTGTTGTCATTTTTCGTACACTTTATCATAGTCCGCTTGCGTAAGTTTCAATTTTGCCAACGACGCAGAAGACGAATTTGTAACAACCACTGACAGATCGGGAATTTCACATATAATAGCTTACTATGAGATTATACTCTCATTGCTGGATTTTTTTCCAAAAAAAAAAAAAAAAATCATATATCCATTACTAAATACAACTTATATCCGCAGCTAACACGAACTACTGTTCTCTCAGACAAACTAGGTAAGTTATCAGCAATTTTTGTTCCTCTCACGGCTAAGTGTGCAGGCTTGTTCTTAAACGGAACTTAGCCTTTGTTTCAGCAGTACCGCTGTTGTTCATGTGTGTGTGTGTAGGTAGGTGCGTGCGGGTGGAAGCTTCCATTTCCCATCCCTCACTCACACAAGTTGTATCAGAGACCCAACCCCACCCGGGGCTGTGTAATAAATATTCTGTTGCCACTCCCTCCCAAAGGTGCTCCCACCCCATAAAGCACAGCTTTCTTGCCCATCAGTCTGCGTCCTCCTGTTTCATGGCACTTTACGCATTTTGTCACTAAACACCGGAGGCTAGTTTCATCCGAGAGGCATGCATCCAGTCGTTAACTGTAAACGACATCTGGAGTAAAACTATGAATGGCCCCAATTTCTGGAAATAGAGCATAATATAATTGAAGAAGCACTATTCTCCTGGCCTTGGCACTCATTCCGTAACAATAATACAACTTCTGGTGATTTGCAATAAAATGAAAAACATGCGACGACCACCTTTTTTTTCTCTAGAGTAGAAAATTCTGGATTTCAAACTTCTTTTTTCTTTAAATCTAGTTGCCTGACTGGGCAACTAGATTTCATTTTTACCAGCCCAGGCCAATAATTTACATGCCCTGGGCATCTCGGGCATGGTATTTTTCAAGCCCTGATTTTTTTTTTTTTTTTTTTGTAGGTTTTACGACCACCGTGAGCAACTCAATGGGCTATAAGCAGTCGCCCGTCCCTAATTTAGGGTCACTGGTTCCAGGGAAGGAAGAGAGCCAGTGCCATAAGACAAACACAACATCCATGCCTGACCGGGATTCGAACCCGGACCCCTTTCGGACGAATGATCAGAGGCCATCGCTTAGACTGCGCCACCGGGGCGGCAATGACCTGATTTACCTCATTGGATTTTAGTGTTGCCAGATTCCTTTCTACTTATGAATCCACATTCCTTCATCCATCCTACAAAGTTGGTTGGTTTATTTCCATTCGCTATCTGTAATGGTGAGCACTTTGAATGATCACTGGGTGTAATTATACAACAAGATCTTAAATCATTTTTATTATTTGAAACTTCTGGCAAACTGTTGCCCAGGAATATGCCTATCACAAACCAGAGGTCCAGTGACTGATCTTCTTAGTTTTTTTTTTTTTTTTTTTGATTGGAGGTTTAACGACCACCGTGAGCAACTCAATGGGCTATAAGCAGTCGCCCGTCCCTAATTTAGGGTCACTGGTTCCAGGGAAGGGAGAGAGCCAGTGCCGTAAGACAAACACAACACCCATGCCTCACCAGGATTCGAACCCGGACCCCAGACGGACGAATGATCAGAGGCCAGCGCCTTAGACCACTGCGCCACCGGGGCGGTCCTTAGTTTTAAAGACAAAAATGCTCAAATGTCAAAATTGGAAGCTAAGCACTTTAAAGGTAGCATATCCAATTGAATTTGGGGGGAGGAGGTGTTACTCTGTACCAAGTTTGTATAAGAAGATTGCATATTTAAAGATTGTATATTACAATTTTATATTGTGATTATATTAGATTGTATATTTACAATTCTTTCACTGTTTTAGTTGCACTTTCTGTATTTATCAGCAAAGCAGTTGTTGAAAGAATATTTTCCAAAATTAATTTGCTGGAAAATGTAACTCAAAATCACATGAAAGTTGAAATACTCCAGACTTTGAGAATTAGGTGCCATTTGAATTTTGAAGCAAAATGTTCCAAAAAATTTCGGATTACTAGCAAAATGCTGAAATTTTTTGAAAATTCAATGTATGATAAATGCATGCAACAACCAGCGATAATGATGATGATGATGATGGCATTGACTTTATTGGAGTTTAATATTACAAAGACAAGATTTCTTACTTTCATAAACAAGATTTGCTTCATTTATTCTTATTCTGTGCTCACATATGATTAATTTTTATAAGAAAATGCGATTAATATGATTAATATAAGTATGGGATTTTTTCAATTGAATGAATACTATACGTTTTTTGTACAACTGCAGTATTAAAGTATGAGAAACGAATAAAGTTTCTTGAAGTTCTATTTTTTTCTCGATACGCTATTTTTTAAGCTTTTATGAGAAATCTGATACCACGTTTTCGTTATTTTTCATGGCAAACCTTGCTATTTTTTAACATCTGACTAAAGATCCAGACTTACAAATTTTGCTATTAGACATTGGCCACCAAGACCAAAATTGTTAGTGGCCATAAAAAAAAAAACTCAGCAGCCAAACTTTGAAAAAAAAAAAAAATCAAATTGTATATTTCATACTAAATTATTCTTATAAAATTGCTTAGTATAATATTAGTATGTTTTATTTTGCATATTTCAGTTATAGTATTCTTAAGAGTTGAAACTGAAGTAATAAAACAATACAGGAGAGTGAGAACATCGCGCCGGGGGGTGGGGGTGAGTGTGCTTACGAGAGAAATCTTTGCACCGCCCGACTTCCGGTTTTGGAAATTTTTCCGCTATTTTCATGCTGAAATACAAATATTTATGCAGTTAAATATTGCTTACCAATATTACTGGGCAGAGGCAACATTGCGAGAAAAAAGGTATTACGTTTGCGGAAAAAATCTGAGCTCCGTCGACCTTCCGTTTTCGAAATTTTCGTAAAGATGGAATTCTGTCCTCCGACGAACATCCCGTCACCCCCTCCCATCCATTGTGTCACTGGTTCATTGATCTCGCGTATGACCAAAAAAATAATAACGAAAAAGGTGGAGTTCCTCGATTTCGCGGAAGAATTTGATGTCTGAGATTATGGGGAAAGTTCTTGCGGCGTCTAACCTCCGTTTTCGCACATTGTTGCCTAGTTTCAAGCTGAAATACTTTTATGCAATAAAATCCTATTTAACAATAAAACTTTACACTAAGGCAACATTGGGAGTAAAAAAATTACGATTACTGTAACTCCATTCAACTACCGTTTTCGAAAGTTTTGAGACACGAAATACCATCTCCAAACGGAACACACACACACACACACACACACACAAATTGTCTTCAGTTTTACGATGATCCTGACAATGATCTAAATGATGACAAAAAACGCGGAATTCCGCGAGTCCGCATAAGAATCTCGTGCATACCATAAAACAATAAAATAGTTAAAAAAAAAAAACAAAAAATTCGTAGAATCCGTAGTTTCGACAGTGAGGTCCTTAGTCAGCCAACTAAATCCGTAGAAGCTACGGACATTCCGTAGTAGTTCGCAGGTATGAAAATATTATTACAGTACAACCTCGAAAATCAGGACTATGCCGATTAAGAATTTTAGAATTTTCCTATGGAATATGCAGGCTTTTAGCAAACATTCACTAAAAATAATAAAAAGAAAATGCCTAACTTCTAAAGTTTTCATCGGATTTTGACGAAATTTCACATGGGAGTTTATTTTGACGTGTCTTGGTTACTGTTAAATTTGCATTCAGTTATCTAAAAAATTAGAAAATTTTTTTTAATAAAAATTTCTCCCAGATGGGCTTTTCCGACGCAGACGTTTAGCTGTCCACCACCGGCTTTCATCTCCACTGCATCCTCGTTCCCCTACGATGAACCATCATCCGCCTTGGCGCATTCTTTGTGATCAAAAACCGATGCCCTTGCCCTTTTTATAAACTTTTTTATTTTCTGCTGTTCAAGCAGAATGAAAAAGGTGATGGCCGACTTCCGTACAACTCAAATTTTGTGCCATTTTGTGCAATTTCCGTACATTTGGAGTAAAATTTTTCAAAAACGTGCGGGTTCTGTTGAAGTTAAAAAAAAATTCCGTACAATACAAGTTAAATAAAATAAAAGTTTTCCCTGTACAGGTCGCCAGAATTGGCGATTTAATCAAACATTTTTAGTTGCCACGACGATGAAGTTTGTCGCCAGTGGCGGCCTGGCGACCGTGGGTCTGAATCTTTACATCTGACCTGGCAACACTGGCGAGGACCTGCTGCTATGGATAACTGTTGCACATGATAGAGATTTATTTAGATAGTTGTATAAATGTATATGGGATGTAAGGTCAGGTGATGCGCAACATCACAGCCTCTCATTGACAAATGTCAAACCTGCATTCTCATGGTGCATCCTGTTCCCACTAAAAGGGCTCTGACGACCGCCTATAGTGGTATAACTATACCAATGAGATTATAGGAAATGTTATCCCACACTCACCAACCCGCTTGGCCAGCGTGATGAGTTATGGCCAACCCCCCTCCCTCCCCCCAATGACTCAACTTAAATCTTGGCCCTCAGTCTCCGGCAGCTGGAATGTACCTGGCAAAGGCAGCGGCCAGTGCGACATGAAGGCAGAGGGTGCTAAGAAACACCGGAGGACCGGACTAGGCTGCCATCATCTGATGCTGACCTTGGCTACGTATAATGTATGATCCCTATCTTCTGATTCAAGGCTTCTTGAATGGGAAGAGGAACTACAAAGGATCAAGTGAGACATCGTCGGGCTATGCTATGGATAACTGTTGCACATGAGGTAAGGAGAAAAGAAGATCTCATTGAACAGAAAAGTGGGCACCTCTTCTACTATCATGGGACAGATACTGGCATAACTAGTGGTGTTGGATTTATAATAAACAAGAAACTGAAGGATAAAGTTGTAGAAGTTGATAGTTCCTTTGACAGAGCTGCACGACTCGTTATCCAACTTTCGAGAAGATACCAGGCTCAGATTATTCAAACTTATGCACATACCACAAATCATCCTGAAGAAGAAATTGAAGAATTTTATGAGGAAATTCGTCATCTAAATAATAAAGGCAAGCAGCACTTGAAGATAATTATGGGAGATTTCAATGCAAAAATAGGGCAACGGCAACAGAATGAAACTTCAGTAGGTAAATTCGGTCACGGCAACAGAAACCAGCATGGAAATACTCTCGTTGAGTTTGCAGAGGCAGAAGGATTTTTCATCATGAACTCCTTTTTCAAGAAAAAGCCACACAGGAAATGGACATGGAGACATCCAAATAGGACGACAAGTGAAATTGATTTTATTATGTGTAACAAAAAATTCATCATAGAAGACTGCAGTGTGCTAAACAAGTTCAACACAGGTAGTGACCATAGATTGGTGAGATGTAAGATGCACCTCAACACTAAACTCGAACGTGGCAAGCTCATAAGACAAACAAAATGTATTGACATAACCAACCTTAAAAAACACCATAATACCTTCAAGTTAGAACTGAAGAACAGATTCTCTGTTTTAGAAGGCCTAACATTGGAAGAAGTGGATATTTATGAAGTTAACAGAAAAGTAACCAAAGCTCTTATGGAAACAGCAACAAAATTAGCTGGGTCTAAGAACAAGTTGCATGTAAACAAATTATCAGAAAAACCAAAATGTTGATGCAAAATAGAAGAGAGATGAGGAAAACTAAAGAAGATGTGACTTCCAAAATGGAATATATAGAGCTATGCAAGAAAGTACGAAAAAGTATCACTGAAGACGTAAGGAAATTTAACTGTGAACTAGTGAGGAAAGCAACTGAAAACAACCAAAGCCTAAAGATAGCAAAGAGACATCTCAGTAAGGGAAGAAAACAGATTATGGCACTGAGAAAAGAAGATGGTTCTGTAACAAGAAATAGAGGCAAAATTTTGACAAAAGTGAAAGATTTCTACTCCAATTTATATGAAATGGATTATACATGTACTCCAGACATCATGAAAGGAACCAGTACCAGAGTTCTTCCAGTCCTCCCACCAGAAGTTGCACATGCAATCAAGAACATGAGGCGGGGGAAACCTCCAGCAGAAGATAGAATTACTGTAGACATCATACAAGAAGCAAGTGGAGAAATTGAAACAGTACTCGCCCAAATTTTTACTCGATGCCTTAATGAAGGGAAGATTCCTGAGGATTAGAACAACGCTACAATGATCCTGCTACATAAAAAAGGTGACATTGAGGATCTCAGGAACTACAGACCTATCAGTGGTTTATAAAATCTTCACTAAAGTTCTTTCACCCCGCTTGAAGGTAACACTGGACATGGCTCAACCGAGAGAACAAGCTGGATTCAGGAGTGGCTACAGCATTACAGATCATATCCACGTACTGAGAGAACTAATTGAAAGAGTGAGTGAGGGAACATGAACTTCCATTGTGCATGGCTTTTATCGATTATGAAAAAGCCTTTGATTCCGCAAAACCATCAGCAGTTACAATGGCTTTGAAATCCTGTGGTATTGAAAATGCATACATTAATATTATCAATAACATCTATGAAAATGCAAAGATTTGGCTATTTGAAAATACAACACACATAAAAATTGGAAAGGAGTGAGACAAGGTGACACCATTATCTCCCAAGCTCTTTAATACCACTTTGGAATATGTCTTTCAATCACTGAACTGGGAAAACAAAGGGATAAAGATTAATGGAGATAATCTAACTCAAGTTTCATTTTGCTCATGACATAGTCATTTTTGCAACTACCCCATCAGAGCTGCAGAGTATGATCCAGGAACTTGCTGACAAGAGTAAAGAAGTGGGATTAAAAATGAACTTTCAGAAGACAAAAGTGATGTACAATGTTTTTACAAGAAATGAAGATTTATCGATTGATGGAGAAAAGCTGGAGATGACGACATGACGATATCAAGTGAGGGTCACATTGATGAAGAAATTAATCGGCATACAAAACTTGCCTGGAGAGCTGTTGGAAGAAATTGCATAATTTTCAAGAGCAATATGCCATTATGTCTTAAAAGAAGAGTGTTTGATCAATGCATCCTTCCAGTGCTTACGTATGGTGCAGAGACCTGAACCTTAACTAAGAGGCATACAAAGGCTGCAGACAACCCAAAGAAGCATGGACAGGTGCATGCTTGGTGTAACCAGGAGAGATAAGAAGAGGAACTCGTGGATCCGAAAAATAAGAGTGGAAGACATCATGATCAGAGTTAAATCCCTGAAATGGCAATGGGCTGGACATTCTGCCACAAAGACAGACCATCGATGGACAGCCGAAATTTTAGATTGGATTCCAAGGGACAAGAAAAGACCCAGAAGAAGACCACATGGAAGATGGGTGGATGAGGTTCGAAAGTATGCGGGAGTAGCATGGAGGAGACTGGCACAAGGCAGACCATTGTGGAGGAAACTTGGGGAGACCTTCGTCCAGCAGTGGATTGATAATGGTTGACAATGATGATGATGATGATAAATGTATTTTTTTTTTGATTGGAGGTTTAACGACCACCGTGAGCAACTCAATGGGCTATAAGCAGTCGCCGGTCCCTAATTTAGGGTAACTGGTTCTAGGGAAGGGAGAGAGCCAGTGCCGTAAGACAAACACAACATCCATGCCTGACCGGGATTCGAACCTGGGCTCCTTACGGGCGAGTGATCAGAGGCCTGCGCCTTAGACCACTGCGCCACCGGGGCGGCATGATAAATGTATACTGGCTTTCTTGCTGGACAAATTGTGGCTCATCAGCTGTACTGCAGTCTTCTTTACATTAATTTGTTTTTTTAATATTTTTTTCCGAAAATTTTATGTATGAACGAAGTTTTGCTAAGTGCACACCGGCAAAATTTTGGTCCAAGACAAATACATGGTTTTTTGTTTTTTTTTTTGCGATGAAAATATCTATCATCCACAGGCTCAAAGGACAGGAATTTAAAACTTTGCTAGAAAGCGAAAATGAATTTACTGGTAAGTGGGATTAATGCGGTTCTACTTATGATCAACTTCATGTTGTGTTGGCAAACCAACCATGTGGCCGTCCACGCTGATTGTAATTAAGAACACTTAACAAATAGTAAAACATATTACCCAACGTCCAGCAACTGTAAAACGTTTAAGATGGTTGGCTATTCTAAGTAAATGAAGAAATCTGTCTTGACTATGTTTACAAATAACGAAAGATAAGTCACATACGACAATTCGACACACTATACTCTGTTGTTGACTACCGCCATGATAATACATACGTTGCCAGATCCAGATACTCTTCCTAAAGGTATCAAGAAAAGTATTCTCCAAAGACGTTCATATAAAAAACTAATCGTGTAATTTCACCTTTCTCATGACTACAACATCTGTTTCTTCATTAAATAAAAATTGCAAACGCTTATTTATCACTAACTGAATGGATGTCTCTGCAAGTCTGCATGGTTATAGCGTCTAAAAGGGGAAGTGTGCCGTGCGAACTCAAAATCTGCGTTCGAAATATGTCCCACGCCGCATCGCGGCTCTGCAGACGGCGTCTGTGTCAAATTGTGTGTACTGTTGTGCAATGTGAACCAAACAACAGGGGTTGGATTAGGATATGTACGATTTTCTTAAGTGTGTGATTATGGAAACACATTTTATGGTTCAGTGAAATGTCTACGTCTGGCGCAGAGTGCAGCGTCGGCAAATGTAATTGAAAGTATAATTATGCGTGATTTAAATTGATATGCTACCTCCTCGAAGAATGCCTACCAAAAGGCTAACAAATGGCTTGTATGTGCCAAGTAAAGAAGTGCTGTTTGGAAAATTTAAATGTATGTCACTTAGTAGCGGCTAGTGGTAAGCTGAGTCGAATCTGACGAAAAAGACAGGCTACGGTGCGAAATAGTCACGTGCACAACTTAGTGCTGTCGCCAAGTCAATCGGTTGAACAGCCATTGCGTTTCATTGTTGGTTCACATTTGTTTGTATTGAGTGAGTGTTCCGTTTATTGCCATTTGGATACACGTATAGTTTTGTAAGGTAGGTATTATTATATTTCTAAGGTAAGGTTAATTCTTAGTAAACGTTTTATTTAGTTTTAGTAATAATTATAGGTTTAATGAGTAGATCTTAGTTTCACACGTGTTGAAATCTGTTCATGTCTCGTGAATAGTGAAGTATAAAGAAGTGAGTTATTCTGTAGTGTTGAATTCTTATTTCAAATAGAATAATTAATATATTTTGCCAATGCCGATTCACATAGAGCTTGAATATTACCAGAAATCAGGGCAACTTTTCAGGAAATTAGCCTTCGTAATTTGTATAACATTTGCATCTCCAACAATCGTTAGCCCTTTCTTTACGAAATTAATGCTTGAACTGTTGTTGCATTGTAATGTGTCTCTGAATTAAAGAGTACATTTTTAATTTCGTAACTTAATGCAACTGTGATATAGCATTTGTCTGATTGAATTTACTAAAGCTGTCTGAACAGTGTGGACAGATTATGTTGAAAAACTTGCATGATCAACTTTATTCTAACTGTACAAAACATAGGGAACTACTTTCGATTAAAAATTTCATATCTAGTTCTTCACTTGTATTAAAAGGTGTAATTCTTTTTACAGGAATTGCCAAAATTTGCCATGCCACAGTGTTGCAGTGTTAGTGGCTGCTAGTTAAATTATAGAAGTCAAAAGGAGACTTACAACTTTTGCCATACCAATTGTCTTATACAAAATCTGCTGCATACATTTAAACAGACAAAGTTCTGATTTTAGATTTCCTTGTTCATTTTCCGTGGAATGTTTGTGTATGAGTAGCTTGAAAACTAAATAGGAAAACATAACTCTCCTCAGTTGGAAAATACTCTTGAACAACTTAGTGAAAGCCAAACATGACAACTGAAATTATTTGAAATCACGTGAAAGGAAAATTAAGAAGTTGAAAGTCTGAACGCTTAGTTTTGTGTGCCTCTCCTTAGTGCATAGTGTGCACAGAGTAAGTCCTGAGATAGGAAAAGAGTTCAAACTTATCAAATATTTTATATGCAAAAGTGTATAGCCAGGTTGGTTAAAGTATTGAAATGTATTTTTCTTCTGTAATAAATGAAGATAACATTTCTGAAAAGTTATCTTTGAAACTGGAAAGTAAAGATCCGTCATATTTGGTTTAATTTTATTTGAAACTTGTATACCAGGAAGCAGTACTTCAGTTAGCTTCTCGTAACATATTTCCAATCTTTTTTCTGCTTCATCACATATTCACACAGTGATGCGGAGTGGTTGGTGGCATTCTGTACTGAAGATTTGTATTTAATATTTGGTGGTGTCTTTTTTTTTTTCAAATTGGAACTAATACTGTTTGTGCAGTGGTTGCCCGTCTTCAAAATGGACCAGAGGTCCTCATTTACTAGCAGGTTTGATTTCATCTGTCAAAATTCATTTGAAAATCTATGGACTATTTTCTTTCCGTGGAAGATGATGCTGTACTCCTTCGCGTCATGGGGTCCGGCTAGTCCCTCAACGACACCATACCCGTACGAGTTCCATGTCACTTATTTTCAGATTAATAAATGTTAGCAGTAATATTGTAGCATTTTTGTTTATGTTTCAATACTGTACCAAAAAATTCCAGGAAATTTCTCTTATTTTTCATACTTACCACTATGACTTCATTGCCATAAAATTTTTGATAAAAACACCTGTGAGAAATTAACTGAAGTGTTACTGTGTGTGTGTGTGTCAGAGCTGAGTTCGGGCTGAATTTCAAGATCCTGAGCCTGAAGTATGTCAGCTCGAACGAGCCCGAAAACTATGATTAACCTGTTAAGCATTGAAAAAGTCTTCCAGACTTCCACTCTTTCCTACCCATGCAATTAACTGATGTCTTTCTCAACTGCGGAGTGGAGAAGGGATGTCTATCTATTTCTATAGTTACCTTTAACCATTCATTTATTCCCGAAATGTTTTTTTGGGGGAGGGGGGGACATCTGGAGGCACAACAAACTATGTCGTATGTTGCTCAATAGAATTAGCAGGGAGCTGCCCCTTTGAGGTAGGGAGCAAAATTCCGTCAGCTTGCTATCTACTATCTATGCTTCTTAAAACTTATCCTTGGCAGAAATCCTGTAATTCATGGCCTATGGTATTTTGTTATCCAAGCCCGGAATGGATAGCCCTGCAGAATTCCTACTCCCCATTTGACCCAGTTGCTGAAGAATTCTCTTTCACAACTAGAAAGTGTAAAAAAGTCTCGTGTGCTAAATTATATAAAATCACATTAAAAGAAAAAGGAAGAAAATTCTTCCCCTCTCTCCAAGCCCGAACTCCAGTAAGTATTACACAGCCAGCGCCCGGTTCGGGCTCGGCCCGTCTCAGCACTGGTGTGTGTGTGTACTAGTGCTTAGCTTGACATTTATAGTAGGTATATTGAAAGTAAAAATTTAATTTTACTATAATGAGCAAATTTGGCTTCTAGTAAAGAATGTTAGTAAAATGTATAAATTCCCTAGTGTTATGAAAAACTACTAACCAATTCTGCTTAATTCCTTTAGAAATGTGTGGGAAATATTTATTTATACTGTTAAAATGTTGTCTAATCTAAAAAGTGATATCAAATATGTTTTATAAAAAAGTAGATCACAGGTATGAACATTACAAGAGTAGATTTTAGGTAAAGAAAATAATTGACATAACTCATACATAAAATATTCAGATGGTAACACACACTGAAGGATCTAAAGCTGAGATAATTTTGATGTAACTTGTGATGATTCAAACTATTTGAAACAGATGTCTTAATTTCTGCCATTGGTTAGCAAGAATTCTTTTTTTATTTTGTTGTGTGTATCTATAACTTTGTTGCAGATGCTATCACATAAAGGAAGTTTGGGTAACAATCTGAAGCTGAATACTGTTTAGCTTGTGATGACTTCCTTCTTTCAAACTATTTGAAACAGACATTTGAGGTACATTTATGTAAAAGAATGGACCCATTTGTTTATTTTTAATAGTATTTTTTACTTTGTTCCGCTTGAAGATACAAGACAAATTCATAGTCAATAGGTAAGTTGATACTTTATCCAAATGTAGTATTTATGCTAATTTTTAAAACAAACTAAAAAATTAATTTCTGAATTGTAGCAAAGTGCTTTAATAATATGAGGGTGGATCAAAAAGTTAGTTACACTGTTGAATAAAAAAATCAAGGATATACTCAGGGGATGTATGTTGGTTTACAACATTAATTCATTTTTCGACATAGTCGCCTAAGGACTGTAAACATTTATCGGAACGTGCGATTAACTTTCCCATACCTGTACAAGAAAAGTCCAGTTTGGTGCAACTAGTTAAGGACCGCACTTTTCACAGCCTCATCCGTTGGGAATCATTGTCCACTAAGCTCCTGTTTCATTTTACCGAACAAATGGTAGCCGCATGGGGATAAGTTGGGGCTGTAAGGTGGATGCTGCCACAATTCCGACTTGAATTAATGCAGCAATTCCCTTAGTTTTCCGTGCTGTGTAATGTTCTTGGACATCAGTGTGACACCTTCGCTCAACTTACCCCGGCATCTGTCCTTAATTGAATTTCGCAAATTTAATGGTGTTTGGCAATATGAGTCACTTGATGGTTGTCTCTTTTGACAGAAATTCTGTGTAAACAACAGATTCACAGTCATCATGACCACTCCCGCAGACAGAGACAGTTGGACTTTTCACGTCTTCCTTGTTGGGGAGGTGACATGTTTCCATTCCATGGACGATCGTTTGATTTCAGTTACGTAACAGTAAATATGTGATTTCAGATTGCTTATAGAGATATATTTCCCACGTATAATAAGAAGAAATATTTCTTCCCCAGTGTTTACCTGTATAACTGGGAATTTGCTAAGCATCGACCTGACTCTAAATAGCTGAGCTACGATGAAGCAAGGCTCGCTTTGACTGGCGAAAATCTGATATGAAATGTAAACTAGAACAATCTGTAGGATGCATAATGCTGTATTTAGTTCCAGAACAGTCTGCTGATATACCAAATGTCTTCCACATATTCCTGGTCCAAGAAGCCCCATCACACGTAATGAAATTAACAAACAGACCTGCATTTTCAGTGAGAATAACAGCTTTAATAATTAATTTTGCTAGCAAAGTTCCACTTATATTGTTACTTGTGGCAAAAACACCAATTATTTGGGTCCAATCTCCATTTAATGGCTGAAACACCATTACCAGTCCGTGATTACATGGGGTATACTTAACAGTTTTTGAAGTGTATGGCCCAATATGAACAAACCCTAATATTTCACCAGATGATTTTGCATGCAGTTTTTCTGTAAGCTTCACTTCATCTATTAATATACCACCATGTCTTGCAAAAGGCTCCATTTCACTTGTTTTCTTTGAAATAGTTTCAAACGTCAGTGCATTGAATCCAAAACTGCTGTTGTAATTTGAAATATACTTTCTAATAGTTGTTCTATTAGGTAGGATCATGATTTTGTGTTTCCGTATGTGCTCGTACAATTTTGGACTTTTTATGTGCATTAGTAAGCATTCAAGTAACCATTCTTTGGTATATGACATACCTCTTGCAGATTTCTTTTTTGCTGCCTTATAACAATGAATAACCATTTGCTGCTGCTTAATGCGTAATTCTGCTATTTTTTCATTAATGGAAAGTTCTGTAAAATTCCTTTTTTTTTTATTTTTTTTTTTTTTTTTAAGTTTAATTAGAGAGCGAAATAACTAGTTTCTTCAGCCTGTTGATTTTCCGAACTGTATTTTGATACTTATTTTTAAATGTAGCCTTTCTTCTATGATAAGCTATTTTGTGCAAAAGTAAGCCCTGCAGATACTTACATCTGAGGCAAGTCTTTGTTGTTCCTTTCGTTACACAATTTTTGCTGTACAAATTATTCTAAAAAATAACTCCACTTTCAAGGTACTTCATGTTATTTTCAAATTCTGAAATGGAGCCTGTGCCATGACATACTGTTAGCCTATCAGTGTCTCGAATAATGGATTTTGATTCATCTTTAGAAGTAATATTAGAAACTGAGTTAATTTTTATTCCACGTAAATACACTTTACAGGTAACCTCTGGTTAACTTTTGGTAACAACAACCAGTTTTTCTGTTGTCAATGAATTTGACAATTCACATTTGAATGAATGAACATGGAAAATTATGCACTTTGAATTATTTGCAGGAATTTGCTTACCCCAAAATACTGAAGGCTGTGATATTCAGAAGGCAGTTCCGTGTAACTCTTTGGGAAGTGAATTCCAAGCTATTTAAATTACCATCAGGCTTATCATCGGTTTCCTAACTTTCCTGTATTTTGCCAGAGTTTTTGACAAATAATGGGGAAGGTTTGGAAATATTGTTGGAATTGCATCTGGTGTCAAGATGGGCCGATCTCTGGGTATTAACACAGTCTCCTCATTTATTTTATGCACAAAATTTCGAACCACAAATCTCTCAAAGTGCAGTTCACATACAGCACTAAATTTGTCGTAAGTTTTTATCTGCACATCTGCACCGGGAATCAATCTTTGCCACTGCTGTAAAAGTTTATCATTTTTGGGTATTCCAAAGAGTGACGGCTTACTGTTTTTGTACTGAGTATTGCAACCTGGCACAAAACTATGGTTATTTCTCTTCCGCATAATGAGCTAAGTATAACTTATATACAATATTTAGGTAATCCACATTCCTTCTAAAACCTAAAACATAACACGTTTTCGTCTAAATTACCGTTCTTTTCACAGTAAGCAACACGAATTTAGTTTCCCGCTCCCATCACAGTAAGAAAGAGGGAAGGGAAGGCGATCGAAGCGCCATCTACGAAGGGGACAAATTTCGGTATCCACGCCAATCATTACGTACGCTAGGCGCTCGGCACACTTTCCCTTCTAGACGCTATAGCATGGTTACGCACAGAAATTTGTTATTAGCGTTTCCATCATTATCACCGAAACTGACAAATTATTTCAACGGGTTTTTTTGTTTTTTTCTAGAAGAAGGGTTTTCCTTTCCTTTAATTATGATCACAGTTTTACAGGATTAACTTAGGGCTTGCTAGAAGAATATCCAGAATTATTGTTTAATTAATTGTTAAATCAATTCTTTTGAAGCGCACAGTTCGTGATGATTACATCGTCTCAGGTTTTTCTCTGCAGTTTGTATATTTTTTCAACATTACGTTCATTTTTTAGGCCCTTATCCTGATACGTAATACCTACATTACGAAACCAATACGCGATTTCAACCGGACGTTTCATTACGCGATTTCAACCTACGTTTCAACCAATTTCAACAAATTCTTTACTTTATGAAATATGTTTCTCGACTGATTGGCAACACTATTCTTGTGGAGCAGACGAACTTTTGAACCATAAAGATTGCATTCGTTGATTGATGGTTACTGGTATTATGCAACTACCTACTGGACGTTTTCATTGTAGATGTTCTTGCGGGAACTCGGCAATGTGTATGTGGTTCTCGCTTCGTGTCATATTGAAGTGGATAATGTGTAATACGTTGACTGTGATTATTAACATCAGTTCATCGGGTTAATCACAAAGTAATAATCTGCGTGGGCTGGCTTGTTGACTTCTGCTCTGTACGTTTACCTGATTTCCTGAGTACTTTTTAGAATTTGTGCAGAATGCCATCGATTTACCTAGATTATAATGCCACGACTCCGTTGAAAAGTGAAGTTTTGGAGGCAATTTATTCAGCCCTTCGGGACGCGTGGGGTAATCCTAGCAGTGGACATTTGGCAGGTTTAAATGCTAAGCAAATCATTTCCGAATCAAGATGCAGAGTGGCAGAAATGTTAGGGGCAAATTCGTCCGAGATAATATTTACGTCGGGCGGCACAGAAAGTAATAACATGGTAATATATTCTTCTCTGCAGTACTACTACTCAGAAAGGAAAATTAATGAAACTTTGCATGAAGTCAAACAGAAATATGATAAACCACACATAATAACAACAAATATTGAGCATGATTCTGTAAAAGTTCCTCTTGAAGTTTTAGTTAATGAAGATAAGGCAGAAGTTACTTTTGTTCCAGTTTCAAAATCATCAGGCCAAGTTGTTGTAACAGATGTACTTAATGCAGTAAAGCCAAATACTTGCTTAATATCTGTCATGCTTGCTAACAATGAAACTGGCATTATACAACCTGTTGAATTGCTTGGAGAAAGGCTGCTGAAGTTGAATGACTCACGAAGCAAGATGCAGCCCCCTTTGCCTCGGATCCTATACCATTCAGATGCAGCACAGGCAATTGGAAAAATTGATGTAGATGTACAAAGTCTATTTACTGATTACCTTACAATTGTTGGACATAAGTTTTATGGCCCTCGTATTGGAGCATTGTATTTTAGAAGCAGTAAAGCATACCCTGTCCCACTGTATCCTACTTTCTTTGGTGGTGGTCAAGAGAGAAAATTTAGACCAGGAACAGAAAACACAGGAATGATAGCTGGTCTTGGAAAAGCTGCTGAATTGGTCACTTTGAATCTAAAGTCATATACAAGCCATATGACCTCCATACGTGATTACTTGGAAAGCTTGTTAGAAAAAACATTTGAATTAAATATATGTTTTAACAACAGAAAGGAGGGAATAGATCGTCTTCCAAATACAACAAGTGTTGCATTTTGTCACAAAAATGTGAGAGGTAATTTGCTTTTATCCTATTCAAATGATGTATGTGCAAGTACTGGTGCTGCATGCCACCATGGCATTAATGCATCCCCTATTTTGGTAGCCTCAGGAGTCCCACAGACAAGAGCTGAGAAAACTTTGAGACTAAGTGTAGGCAGGGAAACAACTACAGAAGATATAGATAGTGCTGTAAAAACTCTGAAGAATGCTTTTAATCTCATATCTAGTGAAAGCCACAAGTGATTAAATGTATATTTTACATTCTACAGTATGCATGCTAAAAGGTTACATCAGCCAAATTTCAAACTGGACACTATTCCAGTAAGTTTTTGTTGTTTTTGTCATTTAAAGAAGTTATAGCAATAATTACCTAATAATTAAATACAAAAAAATGGAAATTAGTACAATATAAATGAAGACTGACAAATTTTAGAAAACAAAGATTATGCTGAACGTATTATGACATCAGTATGATACAAGTTTTTGTTTGAGTACCTTTAATCAGCTGTGGTGATCTGAGTAAAAAGGATTCCAACTGTTTGCTAATATGGCATGTTTGATTTTAAATAATAATAGCTAGCAATCTACCATGTGTATTCATAACAAAATGACAATATTTTGGTATTAAATTACCATAAAAATTGTGGTTTTTTTAATGTATCTACTCAACAAAACTGTTTCAATCATTCTGTGTATTGTGTAACCAATTACAGCTAATTTAGTTATTGATCATGATCAAAATTTTCATTGCAATACTCAATAACATTAAGAGAATTGAAATATTAAAGCTCTTTGACTTCTCTTCCACATGCTGGGAATTTCTAAAATCATAAAAAAAATTAATGGAGTAGTTTCCAGTCCAAAATTCAGATGTTTGGTAGATTTAATCTCCATAATTATTAACATTTCAACAAGATGTAGCTGCACTAATGGCCAGTGGCATAGGTTTCTGACTAGTTATCTGAGCTGGGACCAGGATAAGGCATGGGTGGGGTGTGTCTTACATCACTGGCTCACACCATTTTCTGGAACCATTGACCCTAAATTAGGGATGCATAACTGCTTTTATACCTCAGAGTTGCTCATGATGGTTGTTAAACATCAGAAACAAGGATTTATAAACAGACATACAGGGTTCCCACAGACCTGGAGAAGTCAGTGAATTTTGTAAATTTCAAAAACCTGGAAAAGTCAGGGATTATTTTTTTATTTTGAGAAAAAAATTACTAATGCATATTTTGTTTTTTGTGCTGCCAAATTTCAATTACTCACTGCAGTAAAAGCACAGGCACTTGCGCATTTGTTGAAAATAATAGCATATCTATAACTTCATAGTTTCTCATTTCCTTTTCAGAATATGTTGGTTACTTTTCCTGTACTCTCGATAAATGTGAATTACTTGGGAGAAGCGAGCTTGCTAGTCCAAGAGCCAGACCAGGATTTATTTACCCGAAGAGTGCAAAAGCTTTGTAAATATTTTTTTGTTTATATATGACATAAGTGTCTCAGAAAAGTGAGTCTTGCAAAATTCCAGTGGTGGGTTGCTGCATGATGACGTCATCAATATGGCTGCCTGTTATTACGTAATTCCCACATTTAAATATGCATAGCTTTTCACCCATTTATGCCATAGGAATGAATTTTTTTTCTGAAATGTTTCAAATTTAATGATAAATATTTTTTTGTAATTACACATTTTTGTTTACTTCATTAGTTTTTGAGATAATTGCATTTGAACATGCAAAATCAGTGTTCACATTGGCTATGTGTGACATTTAACCATGATTTACTCAAAAACAATATGATTTAAAAAAAAAATGCTCCTGAACAAAAAAGTTGCATTTTTTAATGAGGATTCCAAAAAATGCCGCCCCGGTGGCACAGTGGTCTAAGGCGTTGGCCTCTGATCATTCGTCCGTAAGGGGTCCGGGTTCGAATCCCGGTCAGGCATGGATGTTGTGTTTGTCTTACGGCACTGGCTCTCTCCCTTCCCTGGAACCAGTGACCCTAAATTAGGGACGGGCGACTGCTTATAGCCCATTGAATTGCTCACGGTGGTCGTTAAACCTCCAATCCAAAAAAAAAAAAAAAAGATTCCAAAATGTATAAAAGCATGGGGTTTAGCCCAACGCTTAGAGAATTATGAGTGATAACTCGTTATAAGTCCACTTTCTCCTCAATACGGCTCCCGCACTGTTATGTAGTTGCCCCATTTAAATATGCAAATCTTCTCATCCGTTTATGCTACAGAGATGATGTTTTTATTGAAATCTATCAAATTTAATGACAAATATTTTTTGTAATTACACATTTTTGTTAACTCCATTAGTTTTTAAGATTTTTCATCAAGTTTTCTGCATTGGGCTCATTTCCACAGCCATGTTACTGAATTGCTTCTTTTAATCTTTTGGATCAGATTAGGTTTAGATTGTGGCAGGATTGTTGGATCAGTCCTTTTAACTTTGGAGAATGCCTTAGACTGAATCTTAGGTGTTATTTTCTTTATAAATAGACTGTATCTTACTTCACTCACAGAGGAGTATCAAGGGTGTCCGTACATGGCACAGACAAGAGAGAATGGCACGGATGTTAGAGGATACTCCATGACTTTTTCACATCACATTTTTGGACAGCAGCCATATGAATTACTTTACCAAAAGCATCTAAAGTGCATTTGGCAACCTCTAGTTTCTTTTCAGGTTACTCGGTGCAACAAAAGATGCACTGTTAGCTACCAAATTTAGGGGTATAGACTTTTCAACATTCTTTGTATCTAGAAAGTAAATTTTTTTGAACTTTTCAGCAGCTTCTTGCACTTTAGAAGAAAATGAAAGAAGATCCAGGGTGACCTTCTCATTGATTGTCTGTCCAGTTGAAATGTTCCTTAGAGGTGCCTGAGGATTCAAGTCTTGAAATGGGTTTTGAAAACCATTTAAGGTTGAAATTATTTTTTTCAATATCTCTGTGATCTTTTTCAATGCATCCTTTTTCCAAATCATGCTTCATATCTGGAGCACTTGTAATTCCACTGCTTTCAAGTAAGATGCTCACTATCTTACTTTTCAATAACCTTGTGATCATCCATCGAGATCTAGAAGATTCTGAGTTTGAAAATGCCATGATGCCTGTGAACCTTGAAGAAGTGTCAGCATTTACAGTCAGCTCTAGTGCCATGTCAACTGGTACCCTAGAGAATGAGTTACTAGAGCATTTTATACCTAGAGCACCTTTCTTTTGTGCATACATGACTTCAGGGCATTTGGTTCCTAGGTTCAGAAATTTTAGGAGGTACACAGTCATCCATCACACATAGTTCAGTCACATGCCTGAGAAAAAAGCTGGAATCATTTTCTCTAAGGCATCCATATACATTTCAAGGTTACTTGTCCTATAGGCTCTGCTTAAGAATTTGTAGATGTTAATGAGATCAATGTACTCTTGATAGAACTCAGCTGTTTTTCCGTGAAATCCTGTTCTTGTTTTTGCTTTGAATTTGTTGAACTCATCATACACTTGCTTTATATTTGAGCTCTCAATAAACTTGTCCCAAGTATCTTGAGAAAGATCATCATTCAGTTTTTTCACCTGATGTTGAAGTTCTTCTAATATTGTACTGTTTTGTAGTTGTGTTATAAACTTCTGGAAAAGGAGGCTTTCGAGAGACTGAGAAAGTGAAGATGTTACTCGCTTACATCTGAAATCCTTTCCTCCTAGGAATCCATGTACTGGACCAGATGCTAGAACTTTGCTCTCTGAAAGAATATGTTCAATCCCTGAGCTATCGAGATAGTGTCCAAGAGCTTCAACGTAGGCTAACTATGTTGGTTGATCCAAAGCAAATGAAGAGATTGTCAAAGTGAGGGCTTTCTTGATTTTGGATCATATTTGCAAGTTTAGCCAGAGCAAGACGACAATGAACCAAAATTGAAGACTCTTCACACTCAGCAGCTACTTACTGTGATACTTTCATAGTTTCTAGCACCACATCATTCTGTGTAGGGGGCAAAGTGATATTTCTCATGTAACCAATCTTCTGTTTCACAGATGTATCTTCTACAACTTTGGGATTCCATCCAGCTCACATTGTTATTGTTTCAGCCCATTTTCCAAAAACCATCCAAGTAAAATCTGTCAGCATGGAGTCTTCAAAATGTTTTGTAACAGGACAATTACTCACCAAAGAACACAATGGCTTGACTAATTTTGGTTTCTTTGGATATGGCTCAAGATCCTTTGAATCAATCTGAAGTGATCTCGTCTTTCTAAGTGGCTTACAAGATCCCATGGGATTATTTATGAGAATACCGGATTCTTCTCAGCTATCGCCAAATTTTATCTCACTTTCTGCTTCCATAGTTTGATTTCCAGGCTGTTCAGTTTCCAAGTTTTGGTAGCAAATGCTGAGCATGTTATGTAAACTCCCTTTTCCTCTTTTCCTGACAATGTCTCCAAGTTGTAGTTGAAGTTGTCCTAGGCTACCCCAGTGAAAAGCCTAGGTTTTCTACATATGTTTTATCTCGTGTGACTCCTGCTTGCTTCATTAGAGACATAGCTAAATCTGTCTCAAGCTACTCAGTGGTGTGGTAACCAATACAGTAACCCAAGTGGTTGAGAATTTCTAGTACCTTTCTGCTTCCTGTCATACTTTTCATGCCTAAACTCAATAGAAGATGTTTTCTTGGTTTCAATCTTCTGTTGCTTGCAACAAATATTGCACCTTGTGAAGATGAAGAAACTCGACACTCCAGTTGTTCACTAGTTGGTTTAGAGGTGCCACTGTATAAAGTTCTAAAAAATACTTCAAGAAACTTCAGGATTTTATTTTCTCCTGAAATAATATTGTGAGCATTAAAAAAGTAATCAAATTTCAGATACACTGAATGTTTAAAAATCTGCCTGTGCAAATATAAAGCAACTTCTTCAATCTGTGCCTCAATTTGAGATGCATTATCATTGGCTATTGCTTCAGCTTCAATTGATGAAATACGGTTCGAACATAGTATTATTCCCTGTTTGTTCCTCGATTTTTATTGTTTTTAAGGCAGGACCAAAGTGACTCATCAGTTTGTAGACTAACTTTTGAGTTGAATACATAGGACCCTCAATTACTTCTTCAGAAAGGTAAACACAATGACGGGAATGAACCGAAGTCAGTTTTTGGACCTTATTTGATATAATTATGTATTCATTGACATAGTCTACTATTTTACTAAATACTCTGTCATGTTTTACTTGATAAATTTTTCTAGGTGTTTCAATGGTTATTTCTCTTTTATTCTCTGTCTCTTGAGATGATGAAGTGTGAAGGTAGTGTTTGCAGCATGAGGGGTAGTACCATGCCTCCTTTGCTATGAAATTTTCTTCACCAAGTTTTAACAATAAATTCTGATCTTGAAATTTTGCTGCATTTTTGGTTCCCTTCTGGGCTTCTTTGGTTTGACATTTGCCCAGTGCTTCTTCTTTCCCTTGAACTTTTTTTCCTTTTAATTCCACAAAAAATACAAATTTTTTCAACAACACCTGTGTTTGTTGCTATTTTCACAGAAATGTCAGCTGAATCGTTTGATCGCAAAGGGTATCTTGAGGTTTTTGCTTGGGGAGTTTCAGTATCTCCTGTATTCTGGACTGCGGTGAAATTTTTGTAGCAAGCTCGGTTACAGCCATCTTTGCTTACATCAAACTCTTTTGGGAGGAATTTACAAATATTATTGTACTTGGAGTCTTTATAAGTTTTTAATCTTGGAAAAGATGCATCTAATATTTTCTTCCATGTCGGATCAGTTAATCCGAAGATGAGTCCTTCAGTATTTCCTGTGTGGATGATACAAGACTTTTCCTCTGCAATCATTTTGAATTTCAACAACAAATACACTAACTTGAAACAAAACAGAAAAAAATGTGTAATTACAGAAAGTATTTGTCATTAAATCTGAAATATTTCATTAAAAAATATCATCTCTGTAACATAAATGGGTGAGAAGATTTGCATATTTAAATGGGGCAACTACATAACTGCGCGGGAGCCGTATTAAGGAGAAAGTGGACTTATAACGAGTTATCACTCATAATTCTCTAAGCGTTGGGGTAAACCCTATGTTTTTATACATTTTCGGAATCCTTATTAAAAATGCATTTTTTTTTGTTCAGGAGCATTTTTTCGAAAGTCATATTGTTTTTGAGTAAATCATGGTTAAATGTCCTACATAGCCAATGTGAACACTGATTTTACACATTCAAATGCAATTATCTCAAAAAGTAATGGAGTTAACAAAAATGTGTAATTGCAAAAATTACTTGTCATTAAATTTGAAACATTTAAAAAAATTCATCCCTGTGACATAAACAGGTGAGAAGTTATGCATATTTAAATGTGGCAACTTCATAATAGCCAGCAGCCATATTGATGATGCCATCACACAGCAACCCACCACTGGAATTTTGCAAGACTCACTTTTCTGAGACACTTATGTCATATATAAACAAAAAATATTCACAAAGCTTTTGCACTCGCTGGGGTAAATAAATCCTTCCTGGCTCTCGGACTATGCCTTCTACACTAATTGCAGGGACGTCTTGAAGGCAGTTGCTGAGAAACTGCTAGAATGCATTCCTCTAAAATATACTATTGTGAGAGCTGCTTCATGCACAAGGTTAGTAGACTCCAAGGTTATGCTTATTGGACACTTCCTCTGGTCACTGTCTTAGGGGTCATCTTCGTGACATCACCGTCTAGGAGTCACCAGGAGTGCTCCTATGTCCACACCCTCCCGCCTAAGGCTGCTTGCTCCCATTGTTACAGTCTGAAAGATATTAAACATTGTGTCTCATTCTGTTTTTGTAGCTTCAAATTCTTGAAAGTGTCTCATTTCCAAGAATTTGAAACTCATTTCCTTTTTCTTAGTTATATGTTAAAAAATTGAACATGCGTGGTGTGTGCATGATAGCAACATGTCGAAATTGTTATTTGAAATCCAGAAAGAATGGCATTCATTACCATAGGTTTCCAAAACATGAAGTTTTGCATAAAACGTGGAAATTGGGGTGCAAACGAATGGATAGTTTCCATGAGGAAAAGAAATTTAAAAAAAAAAAGTAAAAATCCATAATTTTAATTTTTTAAGTAAGTGGCTAATTACAAATAATAACGAAGCATTTAATGCAATTAATTTCTAGCATTTTGATTAAACAAGTTTGGGGAATGTTCCTGAAGATTTTATTTTTTTGGAATAAAGGGATATCTTTATGACGTTCTAGTAACATAACCTTATGGGGGTTTTTCCCCCTTCTTTTCAATTTATTTTAAGACAATATTACAATTGGATATCATCATCATCATCATTGTCAACCATTATCAATCCACTGCTGGACGAAGGTCTCCCCAAGTTTCCTCCACAACGGTCTGTCTTGTGCCAGTCTCCTCCATGTCACTCCCGCATACTTTCGAATTTCATCCACCTATCTTCCATGTGGTCTTCTTCTGGGTCTTTTCCTGTCCCTTGGAATCCAATCTAAAATTTCGGCTGTCCATCGATGGTCTGTTCTTCTGGCAGTATGTCCAGCCCATTGCCATTTCAGGGATTTAACTCTGATCGTGATGTCTTCCACTCTTGTCATTTTTTGGATCCACGTGTTCCTCTTCTTATCTCTCCTGGTTACACCAAGCATGCACCTCTCCATGCTACTTTGAGTTGTTTGCAGCCTTTGTATGTCTCTTTTAGCTAAGGTCCACGTCTCTGCACCATACGTAAGCACTGGAAGGATGCATTGATCAAACACTTTTCTTTTAAGACATAATGGCATATTGCTCTTGAAAATTATGCTGTTTCTTCCAAAAGCTCTCCAGGCAACTTTTGTACGCCGATTAATTTCTTCACCAATGTGACCCTCACTTGATATCTGCTGTCCAAGATAAACGTCTCCAGCTTTTCTCCATCAATCGATAAATCTTCATTTCTTGTAAAAGCATTGTACATCACTTTTGTCTTCTGAGAGTTCATTTTTAATCCCACTTCTTTACTCTTGTCAGCAAGTTCCTGGATCATACTCTGTAGCTCTGATGGGGTAGTTGCAAAAATGACTATGTCATCAGCAAAATGAAGGTGGGTTAGATAATCTCCATTAATCTTTATCCCTTTGTTTTCCCAGTTCAGTGATTGAAAGACATTTTCCAATGTGGCATTAAAGAGCTTCGGAGATATGGTGTCACCTTGTCTCACTCCTTTTCCAATTTTTATGTGTGTTGTATTTTCAAACAGCCGAATCTTTGCACTTGCATTTTCATAGATGTTATTAATAATATTAATGTATGCATCTTCAATACCGCAGGATTTCAGAGCCATTGCAACTGCTGATGGTTTCACCGAATCAAAGGCTTTTTCATAATCGATAAAAGCCATGCACAATGGAAGCTCATATTCCCTCGCTCTTTCAATTAGTTCTCTCAGTACGTGGATATGATCTATTGTGCTGTAGCCACTCCTGAATCCAGCTTGTTTTCTCGGTTGAGCCATGTCCAGTGTCACCTTCAAGCGGTGTGAAAGAACTTTAGTGAAGATTTTATAAACCACTGATAGGAGGCTGATAGGTCTGTAGTTCCTGAGATCCTCAATGTCACCTTTTTTATGTAGCAAGATCATTGTAGCGTTGTTCCAATCCTCAGGAATCTCCCTTCATTAAGGCATCGAGTGAAAATTTGGGCGAGTACTGTTTCAATTTCTCCACTTGCTTCTTGTATGATGTCTACAGTAATTCCATCTTCTCCTGGAGCTTTTCCCCGCTTCATGTTCTTGATTGCATGTGCAACTTCTGCTGGGAGGACTGGAGGAACTCTGGTACTGGTACCTTTCATGATGTCTGGAGTACATGTATCATCCCTTTCATATAATTTGGAGTAGAAATCTTTCACTTTTGTCAAAATTTCACCTCTATTTCTTGTTACAGAAGCATCTTCTTTTCTCAGTGCCATAATCTGTTTTCTTCCCTTACTGAGATGTCCCTTTGCTATCTTTAGGCTTTGGTTGTTTTCAATTGCTTTTCTTACTAGTTCACAGTTGAATTTCCTTACGTCTTCAGTGATACTTTTTCGTACTGTCTTGCATAGCTCTATATATTCCACTTTGGAAGTCACATCTTCTTTAGTTGTCCTCATCACTCTTCTTTTTTGCATCAACATTTTGGTTTTTCCTGATAATTTGTTCACATGCAATTTGTTCTTAGACCCAGCTAATTTTGTTGCTGTTTCCATAAGAGCTTTGGTTACTTTTCTGTTAACTTCATAAATATCCACTTCTTCCGATGTTAGGCCTTCTAAAGCAGAGAATCTGTTCTTCAGTTCCAATTTGAAGATATTATGGTGTTTTTTAAGGTTGGTTATGTCAATACATTTTGTTTGTCTTATGAGCTTGCTACGTTCGAGTTTAGTGTTGAGGTGCATCTTACATCTCACCAATCTATGGTCACTGCCTGTGTTGAACTTGTTTAGCACACTGCAGTCTTCTATAACGAATTTTTTGTTACACATAATAAAATCAATTTCACTTGTCCTCCCATTTGGATGTCTCCATGTCCATTTCCTGTGTGGCTTTTTCTTGAAAAAGGAGTTCAAGATGAAAAACCCTTCTGCCTCTGCAAACTCTACGAGAGTATTTCCACGCTGGTTTCTGTTGCCGTGACCGAATTTACCTACTGAAGTTTCATTCTGTTGCCGTTGCCCTATTTTTGCATTGAAATCTCCCATAATTATCTTCAAGTGCTGCTTACCTTTATTATTTAGATCACGAATTTCCTCATAAAATTCTTCAATTTCTTCTTCAGCATGACTTGTGGTGGGTGCATAAGTTTGAATAATCTGAGCCTGGTATCTTCTCGAGAGTTGGATAACGAGTCGTGCAGCTCTGTCAGAGGAACTTTCAACTTCTACAACTTTATCCTTCAGTTTCTTGTTTATTATAAATCCAACACCACTAGTTCTGCCAGTATCTGTCCCACGATAGTAGAAGAGATGTCCACTTTTCAGTTCGATGAGATCTTCTCCTTTTCTCCTTACTTCACTTAGCCCGACGATGTCCCACTTGATCCTTTGTAGTTCCTCTTCCAATTCAAGAAGCCTTGAATCAGAAGATAGGGAGCGTCCGTTGTACGTAGCCAAGGTCAGCATCAGATGGCAGCCTAGTCCGGTCCTCCGGGGATTCTTAGCACCCTCTGCCTTCATGTCGCACTGGCCGCTGCCTTGGCCAGGTACATTCCAACTGCCGGAGACTGAGGGCCAAGATTTAAGTTGTGGAGTCATTTGGGGGGGGGGGGGGGGTTGGCCATAACTCACCACGCTGGCCAAGCGGGTTGGTGAGTGTGGGATAGCATTTCCTCTAATCCCGATGGTATAGTTATACCGCTATTGGCGGTCGTCAGAGCCCCTTTAGTGGGAACAGGATGTACCACGAGAAGGCGGGGTTGACATTTGTCAAGGAGAGGCTGTGATGTTACGCATCACCTGACCTTACATCCCACAATTGGATATACAAGCCAATATTACAGTTGCATATAATTAAACATAAAAGGTATGATCACTATCCCTGTACTTTTCCTTAAAGCCATGTCAATACTCCATTTGATTAAAGAGATTTGAAAATAATAAGTAAATGCATACTAAGTTTCTTCAAAATCTTGATTTACTTTAAAATATTCACATAGCTGTTGGTTTTCCCTGCATGTATGGCAGATATGATTCAGTTGCCCTCTCTGTGCATTTAGAGAATGGAACTACCCCTACAAAGAAAAGGAAAAGAATCAAGTCTGTTTTGCAGAGAAAGCTTTTACCCAGCTCAAAGAGCTTTTGTCAGTGTTGAGGGTGATCTCAAGAGAAAGTTTAGAAAACTTTTCTGTAGAAAAGGACAGATTATATACTTTATTTTCAGAAGTGTTGATTTGCCTTATGAACTAGGGCATGTTTTTAAGCTTGTTCTTGTGCAATCCCATGGGAATGGGTGTGTAGAACAGGGCTTTTCTGGGATCAGATAAATGTTGGTTGAAAACCTCCATGAAGAGTCCATCATAGCACTTTAAGTGACATGGTCATGTACACCAAAGGTGTGAGCCAACAATACAGATATGCTTTGTAAAAGAGGAAGAAAGAAAACCCCAGCATGAAAGGTGAAGAGATGGTAAAAAGGAAGTGGAAACCCCAAGAAATTGCAAGCTTCAAGCAAAAAAAAAAAAAATGATGTTAGGGAGATAAGAGAATGGCTGAGTAAAGTGAAGGGACATATACTAACAAATGTTAAGTTTACCTTATGTCTGACATATTGCTTACTTAGTTAAATGAAGATCACTATCATTAAAACTCTATGAGGTTGTTTTTTATAGTAGTGCAATTCATTAGTAAAATGTACATTAGTGCAATTCAGTGGTGAAATTTTTCTTATTTTTATGCCCAAGTTTTATCAGAAGTTTTATACAGCTTCTGTCCAAGGTGTACCCAAAGAAGTTGTGATTTTGAAATTGTATAGTATAACTTAAATTTTTGATGGTTCCTTACTTTATAATTTTTCATATTTTGAATAGTGTTTTATATTTATATCTTAAGTTATGTCTGCATTTGTGTCTTAAGTAGGTATCAAATCTGCAAGGCAGATTTTCTATCATATCTTTTTTGAAGTAGGACATGTTATGTAATATCTAAATAATTTTGATGTTTCTTCCTTTTTCTTTTTCAAGTTGATTTTATACCTACTGTTTCTTTAAATGTGCAGAAGTTATGTCATTTTGTTATGTTAAAATTAAAATTTACATTGGAAAAAAAAGGAAGTGGTTTGACTACACAACACTTGAATTTTCATAACAAAGCCATCAGAGCCATGATCATCATTTCATTGTTTTGTAACTTGTAGGCTGTCTACATATAGTAACCATTTTGCCATTAAAATGAATTTCATTCAATTGGATTAAGAGTGAATGAATTTAAGTAACATAAATTTGACTTAATTACTTGAAGTGTTTCAAAACTGAACATAACTAAGCAGAATCACTTCAGTAACTTTAGTTGATTTTTCTTTTCTCATTTTTTTTTTTTTTTTTTACTGAATTTTGTGCCATCCATTTATTTCCCTTTTCTGCCCTCTTTTCTCACAAAAGTTATTATATTGGTAATGGATGTTGACTGTACTGCTGAGCTAGTAGGGAAAATACAGGTGTAAGACTGAATGCATAGTGGGATGCAGGAAAAGGCTGAACAGCTTCTCTAATTTACTAGCAGATGATTCTTTACTTGTCTTCATCATTATCAATCTACTTTAAAAATTAAAATAGATAGCTTTACAAAATGGGGTTAAATGTTTGAAAATTACCTTTTTAGGCAGTCCTTGATTTCGTTTTTTTTTTTTTTTTAGCAGTAGCAACACTTGCTAGTGGCCTTATTTTTTTATTTTTTACTATCAAATTGCATTATCTACTAGCAAAAGTTTATTAACATTATACAAAAGAAATTTTAACATGTCCCTCTCCATTAGTCAATCATGACAAATTTTGATTTCAGCCCTGTAACTGTCACATTGTAATGCTTAAATATTGCAAATATTTAGATATAACTCACCTTTTCATGACCTGACGGATTAATTCTAACAATTTAATTCAAATGCAAATATTTAAAAAATAATTTTTTATTTAACTTTATTCATAAAATTCAAGAACACTATTCAGAATCTTAAGTTATTTTTCGTATGGTTTCGATCGGGGTTTTGGGTCTTTTGATCATACCACTTTAAAATAGCTGGCCTGGGATCAAACTTGTCTTCGGACAGACCTTCAACCTCAATACTCATGAGTGCATTCAATGTAAGTTTAAACTGTCCCTCCAATCGCCCTGGATTCTCTTCATGAAACTGAACTCATCCTCACATGCTGAAGTAGATAAAAGAAATGTACTGGATGTTTCTACTAGTGCCAAAATGTTTTTGTAATGTTTGTACTTTTCAAGAAACATTCGTTTCCAGAAAGTAGTTGTTCCTTTTTGTATGTGTCTAAAATATTCCACACATGCAATGCAGTGGTGCTTTACAGTTCACACTAAATCATTCAGAAATTTTTCTCTAGCGACTTTTGATAGAACCACTTTTTATCACTAGCAAAATGCATTTGCTTGCTAGCACTTTGCTACTAACTACTGGTCGAAATCAAGCCAAATATGTGTGTTGAATCTTTCTTCTAATAGAGAGTTGTTCTCGCCTTCACCAGTTGTGTCTAACCGTTCACTTAGCTTAGGAGTGATATGGTATGGCTGTGAGGAGATAAGGAAAAGGCCATACACATAATTTTATGGGGAATACTAACCCAATATTGCTCAAAATTTATAACAAAAATATTGTTTGCAACAAACTGTTTGTTATTAAGCCCTCTCTCAAATGCAGTGTGTGTTAAAGATTTCAAGACCTATAAAAGTCAGGGAACATTTTGCCTGAGGCTTTGTGGGAAACCTGGATGTACAATGTATTTCTTATGATATTTTGGTGAAATAATTTTTTCCCTAGTATTTACCCCAGTAAAAATATTTCTTTCTAATAAGAAATGTTCAACATAGTTTTGATGGTTTCAGAAAGATTTTTAGTATTTTAGAAAATGAATGCACTCATTTTTACTATTCTAAGTAACTCAGTGTGTGTATTTTGGCATTTACTTCATTTTGGGGCTTAAATAAACTTTTCTGATTGTGGCTGTAGTATTTAACATCTTTTTTATTATTCATATGAATTCATTAAAAATGTGTTAAACATGCCCTACAGGAAAGCCAACATCTGGTTTGTTTTTCATCGGATGATTGTAGGTGGCAGTTATAATCCATAGTTGTGCCTTCCACTCCCATAAGGGGTGGAAGGCACAGCTGTGTTGTAAATGGTGAAAGGTCACAAAACTGTCTCATCGTTTGCTTTTTGACTGATGTGAACTCATTCCATTTCATATTATTGCATCAGTCACTGTCTAAGATTGAGTGAGTCATGATAATGCAATGAAGGTAACACATGCAGTTACCAGGTTTAGTTTTGTAAATTATGTGATAGTTTTCTGACCTACCAGTTACATCATAGCCATGCCCCCTGTGAGGGGGCCTATCTATGCATAATAATTGCCACCTACGATCACCATGTGTAAACTGCTGTAAACAAATATTGACTTTCCTGCAGAGTATGTTCTACATAATTTTAATGAAGATATGAATAAAAAATCACATGAAATGTCCAGTATTGGAAATGTATTTTGGTTGTTTTTTTTAAGTAACAAAACAAAGTGAAATACCACAATGAATGCAGTGGGTTATATAGGTTCATAAAAATGAATATGTCTATCTTCTAAATGGTTACCATGTTTTCAACTGTAGTTTTAAAAAAACATCTTATGTAAAGGAAAACCATTAAGAAAAAAGTTATTTTTGTATTGCTAAACATTTGCTCAATAGCAAAAGTGTTCTTTTAAACTGTAAACACATTGTTTTACAAGTAAAGTTTATATTCATCTCCAT
Source organism: Macrothele yani (assembly GCA_039090855.1). Lineage (NCBI taxonomy): Eukaryota > Metazoa > Arthropoda > Arachnida > Araneae > Macrothelidae > Macrothele > Macrothele yani. Next base: position 70,390,023 of record CM076998.1, read on the forward strand.
TTAGCCCCATTCAGTTTAATGGTACTGATAGCGGTTTTACCAGATGATAGCACTATCCTTACGTACACTACCTTTGTAATGGTTCATCTCATGTTGCAAAAACTGCTGCGTTGGCTTTATTTTTGATGAAATTTAAACATGATCCTGAGGGTTTGTAATATCTGAGTAATGTATTTCATGCACAGTTTTTAGATAAAGTGATCTTTATTCATGTGGGGGAAAATACAGTGTGTTTCTGTTGTGATATTTCAATTTGATTGAGGAAATGGCACAGAAAATAAGCAAAATTCTATTGTATGCTCTTTGGTGTATAATATTGCTAACATTACTAATGTGTTATGAGATGACTGCTGAAACAGATGGTATTATGAAGTTTGCTAGAAACTAAAACGGTGTTTGATTTGCAAAGATTTTGCAGAGTTGTCTGTATCCTAACAAGTTTGCTTTCTTTTATATCTACTTTTTAAAGTTGCAGGAATGATGCATCAAATTTGAAGATGTACATGAATGTGAAATTTTGCAAAAAGATTTGTCCATGAAGATGTGAAATGTTATGGATACTGATTGTTAAATTTTCAAAGTAAATAATAGCCTATAAAACATTAAGTTTGCCTTATAAAAGACCTTAGCAACTGGATCTGTGTAGAGAAAAAGTTTATTGTTTTTCAGCTGTACATTACTTAAACTACATAATGGGCTAAATGGCCTAAAACCACAGTCTTGATGTGACTTACTGAGGCCCTTTGACCCAAAGTCATGAATACTAGCCACTAGTTGGATTATTGGTGTAGGAGTCATCTATCCCTTTCACTGACTTATTTTTTTTACTAATGATGTGACTTACTGAGGCCCTTTGACCCAAAGTCATGATTACTAGCCACTAGGCCATCCATGACCTAGGCTCCTTAGGTAATATGTGACCCTACCAACTTACCTATGCTATTTCCTGAATCAGTTACAGTTGGGTAAAACTTCAAATTATAACTCTGTCACTTGAATTGTTTGTATGCCACAGAGCGCCAATAGACACTGACATATTAGACTTGTAGTGAGGATGATCATCTGAATCAGTGACAAAGGCCATTTGCTGCATGTAGGTGTGATATCACGGACTCCTCCTCCAGGCTCAGGGAATGAGCGGCGTTTATCTGCAATATCAAAAACAGCAGTTCTGCTGTTATGTGTGGTATCACACATTGCTAATTTCGCAAATTGCAGAACCATTTCCCTGTAAGCAAAGCCTTCATGTTATTATCCTTAGGTTCCAGTTTTTATCCTCAGCTGTGCCTACCCCATGTGGGTGGAGACACAGATGAGGATACAATTGACTGAAAGTCAGAAAACTCTCTCATAAGCCACAGATATTATTAGAACAGTCTCAGGATTTCTAAGACACTAGATGCAGACAGGTGGCGCAACAGAAGCAGGGTATATTCTAAATGATAGCCTACAGGTGTTGAGGATATTGCTATTTTAAATGAGTATTTGCAGAAATTATGTCCTATGAATTAATTTATATACAATCAAAATGAAGTTAGTTGTACATTCTATATCTGTATAAAAAGTAATTTTTGAATAATTGTGCAGTTAGCCAAAATTCTTGGTATATTCATGTTTTTTCTTTTTAATAACTGATTTCAATGTTATATGTAATCATGATAAATGGCACTCACTCTGCATTTTAACAAGAAAGAAAGAAAGAAAGCAAGCAGTAACCACTAAGCACCAGTAATAACTCACACAGCTTTTATTTAATGTGTACACTTTGGTGTAACATGCTTTTTAAGTGAAAAACGAAATGTTATGAGATCAATAAATATATAGCATTTCTGAATACTCCACTGGTCTAGAGCACTGCATCAGCAGCATATTTTAAACTTTATGTGATGAGTTAATAGGGTGGTCAACATGTTTTCAGTGCAGCAACTTTGGAACATTTACACTGAAACCCTTATGCTTACCATAGATTGTTGAATCCAGGTGGAGGGTTTTTATTTCTACAACCATGTACATCACTGTCACCCTTCATGCACATATAAATAATCTAGTTATGTATGACAAGTAAAATGTAGTGGAAGAATTGACATTAGTACCCAATGGTCATATTTGAGTGAAAAACATTATTTCTAGAAAATTAGTAAAACAATATGATTTATTGGTGTAAGAATATATAAATAAATGTATCCAAGCTTTTGCACATCAATCAGACGGATTTTTCAAGAAAAATAGATAGAAATTGCAATCTGAATAATAGAACGCTTCAACAATTTGAACATGGTGGCTTGACTTGGCAATAAATAGGTATGACGTAATATTAATTTAAAGACACGAAATGAAGCATCACTTTGGCTGTGCATGCTGCATCCTGGTAGGAAAGAAAGATTGAAGAAAACCTTGGAGATATTTACAAACAGTGATGCTTGCAATGATAGCATCTCTCTGGAGTTGCCATTAATTTGGAACCAGTTCTTCAAGTAATGCCTTTTTTCCTACCAGGATACCACTTGCACAACCAACATGATGCCTTGTGTTGTAGATACCATGTGTACAGGACACCATGTCTTTAAATGGATATTACTTCATATCTATTTATTGTCAAGTCACTGTGCTCAAATTGTTGAAGCATTCTATTATTCAGAGTGCAGTTTCTGTTTATCTTCCTTGAAAAATCCATCTGGTTGATGTGCGAAAGCTTGGAAACATTTATGTATATATTCTTCCGCCAATAAATCAGATACTAGTATAGTTTTACTATTTTCTACATAGTTGGTGTATAGTTCCTTATTATTAATTTGGCATTAATTCTGAAATTTTCTTTCTTTTTGTTTCTTTGATTCAAGTCTCTGAGCTTGCATTTCTGAGTGTTGTACAAAAAAATTGTGTCTATATATACTGTACATATACTGTAGGTATGTACATTACCTGTGAGCATTCAGCTCCATAGACTGAGGATTTCCATCCAATGCCATGAAAGTTCTTGCAGTGATTAGGTCAGCATTTTTGTTCACATAATTTCAATTCATATAACTGTGAGCTACGCAAATATGTATGCAATTAAGCAGCTGCAAAATTCTTTTGAAGAGAAAAATTATATAATAATAGCTTGTATGCAACACACGCACATTTAATGGGTAATAATTTTGTTTTTCTTCAGACTAAATCCTTCTACAATTGTTAGTTCCGTGCTTTTTTTTTCTTTTTTGTGCGTGTCTCCCCCCCCAAATACATTCAGTTGTGCATTCAATCTGTGGATGACACATTTCCCTTTGTTCCATTGCTTTATGTTGCATAAGTGCTGACTTCATTAAAATACAGGGGAAGGGGGCAGACTTTTTTTTTTTTTAAAGAGATTGGGTGTGAATGGGAGGTAGGATTTCTGCCTTTTACACCCAACCTCTTTAAAAAAAAAAAAAAAAAGCCTGCTCCCACCCACCTGGATTGAAAATGCAGTTATAGTTGCTTAAAAAGTAATGAACAGAAGTGAATAATCCTTCTTAAATATTAATATTTTTAAAAACAAAAATTCCTAAAATATCTAAAGATTTTATTTCCAAACATTTATGAATTATATGGGACGTCAGTGACTTTGCTGAAACAAAGAACAAAAATGTAAAAATAGAAAAAAAATAAAAATAATAAAGGTGCGAAATGTAAATTCTCTGTACTTTTTATTTTTGATAATGTTAACACTTGACCCATTTCACAAGAACATGTGAACCACAAAACAGAGCTGGTAGTTAGGTAATCATGACTTATTTATCAAATAAGTAGCACTACAATGTGGGGGAAAGAGAAGATTTTGTTTATTTTGTTATTCATTAGCATTTTGGAAATAATTTTTTGTGACCTCATTAAGTGGAGCTTGGTCCATATACAGCAGATATGCATTTTGATATAGGAAAGAAATTATATTTGCAATAAGATGGGCTAAGCTCTACTGGTGTACTTTATGAAAAGAGCCCAGGCCTCTGAACCCCCCAACTGGGCATTATATTGTATGTATATTGGAACAGCAATACCCCCTAAAAATATTGAGGGCAAGATTTCTCTATGTTCTGCTGCATGATATTGGCACCTGATGACCTATTAAATAGAAAGAAATTCTTGTGCCAAGTCTCAGTTCAAATGTAGACTGAGAAATAAGTGCCATGTAATCATTTTTTGTATTTTTCTTAATATGATCCATAGACTGGAAAATTCCGGAATAAAAAATTGGTCCTTCATATAATCTGCTGCAGGTCAGATTATGTGATTATATGGCAGTTTCGTATTTCTGAATTTCCGCAGATCGTGAAATTCAGAAAAATGAAATTGCTATACAATCCACACCTGCAATGCTGATCCCGAACCATAAATTCCTACAGGAAAGTCACGATTCGTAAAATGACTCAGCAGTTCAAAACACAGAAAAACACGATCCTTTTTTTTTTTTTTAGATAATAATTGTAATTTTTAAAGTGCTCTTGTGTTACTTTCAAGTGAATAAGGAGCAAAAATCACGAGTTTTTAAGCATTACCCAAGGAGGTTAGAATTATACTTCTGAAGATGTCGTGAGTCTCTTAACCGTGAACCCGCAAGGTGTCAGAATTTGACGTTGTTTACATCATACCTATGTAATTTCAACTGTGTGTATTTTGGAATTGTGTGGTTTTGGATTGCAGAAGCCATGTTAATATCAAACCGGAATGGAATATACTTCTTACACGAGTAAAGTTTGCAATTTTAACGTTATATTTTGTTTAGAATTCGCACTAACGTTCGCGTATTTTAATTTAAAAAGAAAAATGGGAAGGAACCTCATAATAATTAAGAAGTTTATAAATTCAGTATTTTCTTACACATTGACAGCAAGTTACGATGCGAAATCGGAAACATTTGCGACGAAAGAAGGCGATTCGATTCGGCCAACATAAAATGCATTGCATTTATGTTGGCCGAATCGCCTCCTCGAAAACCATCAGCTTTCCCATACTCTGATGCCCGTCGGTCGCGGTTATAGGCTTCCCGCAAAGATGTATTGTGTTATTCTAACGTCTTTGACATTACCACAATTCCTTAGTTAGGCCTGACAGTTTCACAGGTGGATTTCATAGCGTGCACTTCTGTAGTTAAAACTGTGACACACAAACGTGCGTGACGCTGAGCTTCCCACAGCAAGTAATCATTCGTCAGAGCAAATAATACCGCCTTAATTGCAGCCACTCAAGCGGTAATACCCAGCCTTTCTGTTTATTAACTGTTGCTCCTCTTCTTTCAATTTGTAGACTTTCCTCGGAAAGTCTACAAATCGACAGAAGAGGTACCACGATTGACGAACAGAAAGGCTGAGTATTACAGCTTGAATGGTAGCAGCACCTACTCTCTTGGACTGCCTTATTGGAATCGCATTAGCACGAGGATGTCTCGGGGCTGCTGATCATCAATGATGATCTAGACACCGGGAAGATGTTTCAGATGCCATTGGGCGCGAGGCTGAGCTTAGTCATCAGTTAAATAAAAATTGCAATGTCCACTGAGAAGAAAAGCTCTTAAAACAGCTGTTTCAAGATCATGTCCGTTGATCGTCATACATGAGATTCTTCGGTGGATTCACGGAATTCCGCTTTTTTCGTCATGATTTGGGTCATTTTCGAGATCGATGCAAAATGAAGAGAAATTTGGGGGTATTGGGAGGGATTCGTTTCCCGTTAGGAAACGATATTTCATCCTGTAAAACTTTCGAAAACGGAAGTTAAACGGAAAAAAGATTTTTTCTGTTATCGTAATGCCCTTTTCTCGCGATGTTTCTTCAGCCCAGCATTGTTAAATATACTTTTATTCCATAAATATTTGTATTCCAGCTTGAAAACGGAGGAAAATTTTTCGAAAACGGAAGTTAGACGGCGCGGAAATTTCCCTGTAATCTTCAGGTATGAGATTGTTCTGCGGATTCGAGGTATTTCGTCTTTTTCATCATCATTTGTGTGGTTCTCGTGATTGAATCATAACTGAACAGAATTTGGGTGAGGGTCGTTTTCCGTCGGAGGATGGAAGTACGACTTTCGAAATCGGAAGCTAGACGGAGTGAAGATTTCTCCCGTAATTGTAATTTTTTTCTTGCAGAATCATTTTGCTCAGTATTGTTAAATATCCTTTTATTGAATAGGTGTGTATTTCAGCTTGAAAATGGAGGGAAAATTTCCGAAAACGATAGTCAGATGGTGCGAAGATTTCGCCCGCAATTGTTATCTCCCCCACCCCCGCGCAATTTTTTCCTGTATCTTGTGTTGTTAAATGTTAATAACTTTATATTTTAAATAGACTGATGTGGTCCAGTTTAATATTTACATAAATAAATTAACGTGAACAGTTTTGTCTTGTTCATGCTGTGTTTTATTCACACTGTTTAGCAGCGCATTCTGATTTTTACCCAGTTAAAAAGTTCGGCTTTTTTTATTCTTTCTTTTTCAGTCTCACGTATGGTCAATATAGAAATTGGAAGTTTTAAAACACTGAAGTGTTCTCACAAAAGATTCGCTCATCAATTTGTCGTTCTGATTTCCATGACAAGCTGCTGCAATCGTGCACGGTAATCCCGCCAGTGCTGAGACTGGCCGATCTCGAGCCCGAAGCGGAGCCTGGGCCTGAACCGAACTCGGGCTGCATAATATTGGGTTGTCGGAAAAGTCATGACGTATTTTGGCATCCGATGGCGGTTGGGCGGTTTTGGAAGTACTAGAGGCATGCGCAGCTCTGTTATCGCTGTGGCATTCGACAGGTACCAGTTCTAGCTGCAGTCTAAAAGGAATAGTGAGCGATTTAGTTGATTTGCGGAGATTTGACATCAAGTTGAAGATGGAAGACCAAACTGTGCATTTTCGCCATATTTTACTGTTTTACTTCCGTAAAGGGAAGAACGCGAGTCAAGCTTGTGAAAAGTTGCGTAAAGTGTACGGTGATAATGCTCTACAAAAACGTCAATGCCAGCGGTGTTCGCAAAATTCCGTGCTATTGATTTTGACCTCAACGATGCTCCTCGGTCGGGGAGGCCCACCAAGGTTGTTGATGACCAAATCAAGGCATTGGTCGTGTCAAACCCACGTTACACGACACGAGAGATTGCAGACACATTGCACATCCATCATTCAAGTGTTCACCACCACCTGAAGAAGCTGGTATACATAAGCCAGCTCGATGTGTGAGTTCCTCATGAACTCAAAGAAGCTGAATTGACGGCGCATTTAAACATCTGCGGCATGCTCATTAAACGTAAGGAAAACGATCCTTTTTTGAAGCGACTGATAACTGGTGACGAAAAGTGCATTGTGTACAACAATGTGCTGCGCAAACGGTCTTGGTTTCGACGTGCTGCTTCGCCTCAAACGACATCCAAAGCAGACATTCATCAGCGGAAGGTTCTGGTCTCAGTGTGGTGGGATTTTAAAGGCGTCGTGTGTTTCGAGCTCCTACCACGGAATCAAACAATCAATTCGAATGTGTACTGTCGGCAATTGGACAGTTTGAACGAATCCATCATCCAAAAACGTCCAGAGCTCGTTCATCGTAAAGGTGTTTTGTTCGATCACGACAACGCGAGACCACACACAAATTTGATCACCCGCAAAAAATTATTGGAGCTTGGATGTGTTGCCCTACCCAGCATACTCGCCTGATCTTGCGCCGTCAGACTTCCACTTGTTTCGCTCTCTTCAACAGTCCTTACGTGGTATAACGTTCAATTCAGATGAGGCTGTAAATCAGCACTTTGTACAGTTTTTTGCCACGAAAGACAGGTCCTTCTATGAACGAGGCATTCTGCAGCTCGCTGAAAGAAAGCAAAAGGTTATCGAAAAACGGAGCATTATATCATTGATTGATCTTTGTTCTTTCTATCAATAAATGACCTTTGCAAAACATGGCTAACATACGTCATGACTTTTCCGACCCAATAGTTACTATGGTTCGGGCTCTGAGACAGAGAAAGAGAATTTTTTTTTTTTTTAATGTAATTTTTTATGTTCGAGACTTTTCTTACATTTTCTAGTTGGCGAAGAGAATTCTTCGGCAATTGGGTTTGGATGGGGAGTGGGGACTCGTGAGGGCTATGTATTCAGGGCATGGGTAGAAAAATGCCATAAGCCACGGGTCAGTGGGTTTCTGCGGAGAAGGAAAAGCTTCTTTATGAAGTATTATAGATAATACGTATAACAGATAGCACGCCTACGAAATATTGCCCCCGTCCTCCACGCAGCAGCTTCCTGCTTTTCTGTTGAGCAAAGTGCGTGGTTTTCAGCGCCTCCTGATCTTTCTGGATGTCCGAAAGATGGGGAGGCGCATAACATTTTATTAAGAAACGAATGGTAAAGAAATCCTGCAAATGTACTACAGAAACCGATAGAAGTCCCTTCCACACTCCCCAGTTGAGAAAGATGTCGGTTAATTGTAATGTGAAGAGAGTGGAAGTCTACATGGTTTTTAATTAATGGCTAAACAGGTTAGTCATAGTCATGTGCGGCGGAACCCAATAATTTCAGGGGAGGGGAACAACTTCTCCGAGAGTTAAAACAATAAGAAAAAAAGAAAAAATCCGTTTTTTATATGTTTACAAGTACTCGTACAAATCATTGTCGCCGCCCCGGTGGCGCAGTGGTCTAAGCGATGGCCTCTGATCATTCGTCCGAAGGGGTCCGGGTTCGAATCCCGGTGAGGCATGGATGTTGTGTTTGTCTTTCGGCACTGGCTCTCTCCCTTCCCTGGAACCAGTGGCCCTAAATTAGGGACGGGCGACTGCTTATAGCCCATTGAGTTGCTCACGGTGGTCGTTAAACCTCCAATAAAAAAAAAGAAAAAATCATTGTCAACTATCATCAGCTCCACTGCTGCTGGATGGTCTCTTTTATAACTTTCTGTCTTCAGAATATCTCTTCTAAGTCACTGCAGCATGCTTTCGAATTTCATACACCCATATCCCAGGTGGTCTGCTTCTGGGTCGTCTCTTGCCTAATGGTGAAATCTAATCTAATATTTCAGTTGTTTAACGGTAGTCAATTCTTCTTGTATTATATCCAGCCCATTGGGATTGGAGAATTCTTTAACGATCTTCTTTAATGTGAAAAACACAACGGTGAGTTAACTTTTCAACTTATTTGTTCAAAATCAATTTTCAAAATTGTACTTGAAGCGTTTTCCAGAAAACTGCGAAACGTGGTGATGGTCTTCAGGAAATCTTCATAAAAAAAAAAAAAGAAAAACCCCGTTACATCATATGTGAACTACAAGTTTTGAAGATGTTTCGTATAGGTGAGGGAACCATGGGGGGGGGGGGGTCTTCCTACGAAACATCTTCAAAACTTGAATAAAACAGGACCGGAGAGGAGGTTCCAGACCCCAGTGTCCCCTACTTTCCGTCGCCCGTGGTCATAGTTTTCGGGCTGTATCTTGCAATATGAACTTCGGACTCCGGTTGACATTCTTCGGGCTCTTAAATTTGAGCCCTAACTCAGCCCTGATACCCGCCGGTTTCCTCGAACTAATTACGATTACCCATTTTTGAAATGCATTGCTTCAGTAGAGTTCGTCACAGAAGTGTAGGCAAAAAAATAATAATAATAATCTACGCTGAAACGTAAAGAGACGAAAGAAAAAAACACAAGCATTAAAAAGCAATGTGAATCTCTTTAAACTCTGAACGTACTATGCAATGGAAAACTAAAACATGCAGTAGATTTAGCTATACATAAAAGGTGAAGTATCAGCATGTCTCAAACGTTTAAGCACTGCAGAAACGTAATGCAAAAGATACCATTATTAGACAAGTATGTTATTTGCAGACACCTGTATCAATTTAAAAACACGTTTCTCAGTGGAATAAATTCAATTCTGTTGAATTTCCATTAAAACCATTTTGAAATCAGCATGTTGGTCTTCCGCCAAGGATTTTCGTTTGCAGTTCTCATAAACATTTCGTCCGATTTTCATTTTAAAATCACCGTAACCAAACAACGGTATCGCATTGTACAAAAGATACTTTTGTCCAATTTCAACCAAATTGACAATCAACATTTTTTTAAACAAAACTGGAAAATATCAAATTTTGTTTCGTTCAGTTTTTGAGTCATTTCAGTCTAAAAAAAAAAAGCAATATGTACATATATCCTTAAAACGGCATGGCTGTGCTTATTAATTTTTCAATAAATATTGCTATATTGGATTAAAATTAATTTACCTAAGTGACTAAATATTTCTAGCCTCCCCTAGAACTTATCACTATAGCTACGGCCTTGGTTCCGACTCTCTCAAAATATCCCTATTCAAGATTTGCCATTTAAGAACTAGAATACGTATATCAGTAAATATATATGCACAGTAAACTAGATAAAGCCTATGTATTTGCTGAAAGCATTCTGGAAATTAATTTTCTTTACTTTTCTAAGTACATAGTAATTTTAAAAGCAATGCATTTGATGTAGCAGTGTCTTCAACAAATGTACATCTTTACATGATTTATAGTTTCCAAAGATGTTACTGTGCTAAACATGATGTTTTGTCAATGGCACACTTCGTGGGGTAGGCCAGGGCCCTCCCATGAAGTATCACTTGGCTTAGGTGATCAGATGTCCTCATTTTCTGGGAACAATCCTCAATTCCGTAAAAACTTGACTGAGGACGTCAAATGTCCTCAATTTCTTCTCTTTTTTTTTTTTTTTTTTTTTGTCCTAAATTTTTAAAAATTTCCCTCCAAAATTGAAATAGTGGTAATTAAAAAAATATTCACACTTTCGGGGTTCTCAGAAAGGTCGGGACATCATCATTACCAGCGTCAGCATCGAACAAAGTCATCTCGATAATCGTGGTGTTCTTTCATTACTGATTTAACTGAACTTAGGATGGGGAATAAATCTTCTCTTTTTCAGCATCTACTTCTTGCAATTAAATAAGTAATTGATGCTAAATTTGGTTGCATTCGGTAGATTCCATTGAGAGTTATACAACTTTCGTTCAGCACATTTTTTCATTAAACTGTTTCTTCAAGTAAAGTTATTGTGCTTGGAATATTCATTCTCATAGAGATAGCATACAGGTATCCCAGGATTTCTGTCCGCGCAGTATATGGTAATTTTCTGGCTTCAGATATTTTATCTTATATAGATTCACAATGAAATTTCATTTCGAAACCAAAATGTAGCTTTGTGTGCATGTGCTATGCGTAACATTTAAAATTTATTAGAAGTAATATTCTGGATGATAGTATTTTATTGCTATTTTATATTTATTTCACAGGAAAATCATCCTCAGATTCATTTTTTCATGAAACTATACAATGATGATACAGGTTATAATATTATTTGCTAATCTTCGGTTTTACCATAATGTGTCAGATGTTGTCCTCATTTTGAAACGAAATTGTCCTCAATTTTGCCTTTGAAATTGAGGGCAAGGTGTCATTTTGTCTTCAATTTCGTTTTTAAAAAATCTGGTCACCTTACTTGGTCCTCTGTTCTTTATTATTGGCTGCTTATTTTAAATATATTTGTACATGTTTTTAAATATATATATTTTACGAATAATTGGAAAATCACTTTAATATGGCAGAGATGTTTTTATAGCTTCCCACTATTTTGTGAGATGTTTTCTCCGGGGTATTTTAATTTACATCTCCTGTGGTATGCACCACTGCTTTAGATTCCGGCATCATTCTGTTTTACGGAGAAATGGAAAACATGAGGGAAAGAATCACTTTGTTCACAAGTAGTGCCCACTACCACAGCTGAGGAAAAAGTGGACATCATTTCGTGCACATCAAAAGATTAAGAGGCACTGCTGAGTTAGTTTTAAACTCGTGTGGTTACATAGTGTGTTGTTCAATCAGAGGTCTGAGATCGCAGACTGAAAAAAAGAAAACCTTTTCTGTATCTTTTCTGTCTGGTATATGATGCAGAAAGGAACTTTATTTTCCTTCTACAGTTTCTGCCAGTGCTCACTCCAAAGTTTGTGAATTTTACCCTTAAAGCAATTTAGTCTCCCCAAGGAAATATGTTTTTTCCGTATTTTTCCACCTGCCCTCGTTTTCACCTTCAAGAAGGTGTGCATATCACAGCATATTACTGCTCTCACTTTCATCAAGTTCGTGTTTGTTTACAAACATAATGGCTTCTATTTCCCGTAACAAAGACTTATATTGCCAGGGAGATAAATTTCTTCTTACCTGGTCAAGCACAAAATATCTTGAGTATGAAAAAAATTCCATTGTGATTGCTTTCGTGATTGGGAATGATGGTGAGTAAGTAGTAATCAGAAAACGTCGAAAACGAGCAGAAACACATTTCAAGAAGATCAATACTACACTAATTCCAGATACAACCGTTAGAAGTACATACCATACGAACAAGCATACCCACAAGTATGGGTATAGATTGTTCAGAGGCAAACTGCACAGAGCCTCTGTTTTCCCAAAAACGAATTTTCCTGACTCCGGAAGTGAGCACTTAGCATAGATTGGAAAGTAGAGAGCCTTAAATTTATCCCACGTTTCCAGCGTGGTGAGGAGCTTCATCTCAGTTGGATCAGTGGTGACTTCGAAGAAGTCTAGAAGCCATATTATGTTTGCCACTGAAGCAAGGAAATTCATAATTTCGCAGAATGCATGGACAAAAGCATACGAACCGTATCTGCCAGATATCAAAGTACCAGCGATGATTCGAGTTTCTTTAATTGTTTCCAAATGGAAAACGAGTTTTTTCAGAAAATCTCTTTCATAGGCCTTCCAAAGCAGGTGCGGTGCGAAAAAACTAATGGCCTGTACAAGCAAAACTATGTTTACCCACCTGTAGTATCTGATGTACAATCTGCTAGCCGAATTCCTGTTGGCTGCACCATCTTGGCTTTCTGCTTTGCTCAAGTCTGATGGATCAGAGTACAGTGCACTGGTGTAACAACTTGTTTCAATATAGCTTGAGGGTAGTACTGTGTAACTAATTGGAACGCATGAAAAAGAACGTCCCCACTGCAGTTCACATGTAATCAGGAAGCTGAATGGTAGAAGAACCAGAACCGTAAGAGGATAATGAAGTCGAAATGCGTAATACATACTTCCTAGTTACTTAAGCATTTCGCAGAATATAAGCACACTGGAAACTTTGCACTTGATCTCTCTATGCGAGGTGCATTAAAATTTCCTCTGGTCTAAAGTAGGGTGTACCTTGTAAGGCTCGACTGTGTTGACTCGGCGTTTGCTTAACCAATGAACTGTGTTGTGATTAGAAACCGTTTTTTCACGTTCTTTGTGTCATGATAAAAGTTTCAGTTCTTCCTCTGCAAGAGGACAACCCATAAAATAAAAAAACAAAAACTTTCGAAAACCACAGATTAAGATGAGTGCGTAATGATAAAGTGTTCAACGAAAGTCCCATGAGCTTCAGACCTGTGATAAAAACGAAGTTATCTGAGTACACTTATCGTTCTGCTCTCATGCAATCCTTGACGACGCCAAAGAAGAGAACATTAAATTTATCATGAAAGAAATACGGGATTACGCCATATAATACAAATTTTGAAGATGACAATCTGTTTTTTGGCGTAAATGTGACAAGGATGGTGTAAGTCAGATAATATCCGAAAACTTGAAAATTTTCATCGTCCTGGAGCGGGACTCGAACCCGGCGTCTCCCAGAAAACGCCTAGGTATGCTAACCACTACACCACCCAGAACGACCAAGTTTCAAGTTTCCGATCAATTTGAATTTAACCATCACAGGATTCGCTAGTCGAAGCAACCGGCATTCATGTTACTTCGGGTTTTAACGACCCCAGTGAGCAACTCAATGGGCTATAAGTAGTCGCGTGTTCGTAATTTGGGGCAACTGGTTCCAGGGAACGGAGAGAACCAGTCGAATACGGATTTTCCAATAGTTCCGAGCCTAATGCGACAAAATTTAGGGGCGAATGGCAGATTTTACTGGCAGTAAAAATTAATAAGTTGTTAAAAGTCCGCAAAAATGAAAGGAATATTGAAAGTAGAAACTAAAATTTAGTCAGAAAATTGTTGTATGCAAGATTTTGTTCCCCAATTTCCCTAATCCCCTTCCTCTTCCACTTGGGAATCGAAATGAATACGAACAGGTAGGAGCGATTGAGGGGTTGTAAACTTTGCTCTTTGGTGTCGATAAAAGAATGCATAAAAGAATGATCGCTTTGAGAGATAGTGGTGATCAGTGTTGTATTCAGGCATCTTTTCGGGGGTGCCTCCCCTCCAGAAAATATATGAACGTCCCCCCGTAGGTTTTTGGACGATCTCCTCCTTGCATTTAATCTAATCGTTTTCGTTTATAGCTGTATATTTGGAGAAATTAATTGAAAGGAAACACTTAAGAAAATGAGGAAAAATGTTATAATAATAAAATAAACAACATCCACATGGACTTCAGTCTGAAATTTCTATCATCCTTCAATAAAACCTTAAACAGTACTCGCTGAAGGTGCAATTTTTCAAGCACTGACAACTCGGCCTATTTCAGTAATAAAAACCTAATTCCACAGATTAGAGATGTCTGTACTGCAATACATCATCATAGTTTGAAAGCTGGCATTCAGATTTGTTTCAGTCTTCTGGATGCCGACTTTCCATGTGTACGATTTAGACTCAGTGTAGCTAACGTGATGTTAGTGCTTCTAATACAACAAAATATTTGCTACCAATTTTTAACAATAGCAAATTCTGAGAAATTGTTCCCATAAAACGGGGGCAGTGGGTGATCTGCGCTCTGTGACCAAAAAAAAAAAAAAAAAAAAATCAAGGCAACACACAAACGGTTAATTAGTTTTTGTTTTGTTTTTTATTATGTGCTAATCTAAATAATCTAAAGCGGCTGAAACCAAATGGCAGAGGAATGGTTTACAACATACGTTTTCAGGTAACTTTGTAATGATTCCTTATTAATCAGAAACACGCTTGTAGTAAGGAGAGGACATTTTTAACACTCCTAATGTTGGGAGTAGGGGATTTTCTCCAGCACAGCATTATCTTACTAGCATCCTCAACATTTTACACCACTCCATGGTGAAATCCGTGGTGCGTTACTGAATTAAAGCAAAGGTATAACATTTTTACATTTTCAACCATTTGTATGTGTAGATTTTTTGGAATTCGCATTTGCGATATACGAGCATAAGAAAATTTTTATACCCTATTTAACATTTTTATATGTGTATTAATGTATATATAAATAACGAAATTGTGATTATATGTATATAAATTAGTCAACAAGTTTCAGCCCCCCCCCAATTTGTAATTGCCTCCCCCCTGGAAAAAGCTCTCTGAATGCAACACTGGTGGCGATACAGCTTTAATAAAAGTTCCCTGGCCTAGATCCTAGATAAAGAAAGATCGCTTTGAGAGTTAGTGGCGATACAGATCCCTGGCATAGATAAGAAAGATCGCTTTGAGAGTTATGCTGATTCAGTTTTAATAGGGTTGGGGTACTTTGAATTTTTTTCCAAAGTGGGTAACAAAAACTCTGCTTCCAGGATCGTTTATGCATCGTCAGTCCGCCATTTCTCTTAAGTACGGCATTCATATTTAAGTGCACGTCAATCAAGTAAAATTCAGATGAGATTAATTCTAATTAGTGGTTGAAATGGTACAAAACAACAGCCGGGATGGTATTTTGATATTAGTTTTTTAGTAACACATGCCATATTTACTCGTGGAACTATGCCCTGAAAGTCTCCGATGGATGCTTAAGATATGCAGGGAATTTTTAACAAGATAAACATTTAAATAAAAGAAAACTACGTTTGTATATGAGTCTCATCGTTTGACTTTTTTACTCACAAAATACAAAGCATTGATCAGCTAACGCATGAAAATCACTTTTATTTTCATTCTTATGCCCGATTTTTTCTGAAATTCTAGTTTTTGTTTTCTTTAAAGATCACTGGAGTAGATTTTGTTTGGAGCAAATGCGACCTCTATCGAACTCGCTGATGTAACTGTATTAATGTCTTACACGACGACGAGGCATCCTTACGCACTGCTGGCCAAGCACTGGCAGATCGACTGAGGCATGCGGCGTTGGTGTCGCACGATTGGTCGACATAACGATCGGTCGACACCCGATTGGTCGACAGTAACGATTCGTAGGCAGCACGATTGGTCGACATAACGATCAGTCGACCGTAACGACTAGTCGACAGTAACGATTGGTCGACAGCACGATTGGTCGACATAACGATCAGTCGACCGTAACGACTGTCGGCACAACATTGGTCGAGATAACCATTGGTTCAGAGGATTATGGTTTACATTCGCAGTGGTACCTCTCAGAACGTACTGACTTCTCAAAACGTAACGTTCCTTTTTGGAAATAATATCTTTTAGAATGTCCTCAGAACGTACAGCCTTCTAACATATTATTTCCAAATAGGCCCCCGTGTACTCTAAGTGAAATCTATATAGAGGGCCTTCTGAACGATGTTATTTCCGAAAGAGCTCCGGGGCACTTTAGGTATAGGCACCTTGGGGAAACTGCCACACCTAATTCGGAAACTCGAAAAATTGCCCCACCGGAAAATTGCCGCACATTCAAAACGTTTCTCGGACGAACGGCGATTTGTGCCCGTCCCCTTAATGAAAACCATGTCGCAATTTTCCGGTGGGGCAATTTTTCTGCGTGTGGCAATTTTCCGGGTTGCTGAAAGATGTATGGCAATTTTCCGGTGGGGTAATTTACCGCCAAACTGTTTGCACTTGTTCAATTTTTTTTCCAAGTTCCGTTGACCATTTTATGTCGACCAGTCTTTATGTCGATCAAACGTGCTGTCGACCAATTGTTACTGTAGACTAATCATTACTGTTGACTAATCGTTATGTCGACTAATCATTTCTGTTGACCAATCGTTATGCCGACCAATCGTTACTGTCGGCCCATCGATATGTCGACCAACCGTTTGTCGACCAATCGTTACATACCCTGCGGCGCTTGTAATAGAAAAATGGCCAGTTTCCTGTATGTGACATTGCGCGATCTGATTTGCCTAGACGCGGTGCGCATACACCTATGAAACCGAAATGCTAATCATTTCTGCGATGTTTCTTGATTAGCATATCTTGCAAAAATCAGAGTCGTAGCTGGACTCCTTTAAGGTGTTCTGCTTTTACGAACAGGAGTGTATTATGAAAATAATTGTTAGCGAAGGAATTTGTCCGAAGAACTTGGTCGCTATAACAGAAATTCACTTTCACAAAGTCAGTTTGGTTTGGAGACTCATGCGGCAGATTTATTTTCATTACATAGTCAGAAAATTCAACGATAACGGAATAATAATATTAGTTTTTCAATATGTTACATAGCACACAACACTGCTTTAGACAAAATATTCTTTTTCATAACACCAGCCGCAGATGAATTTAAGGAGAAGGTGCTGTCACGCCATTTTTTTTTTCTTTTTTACCTTTAGTTTCAAGACTGCTTTGCTTTTTATGTAATCAATTCATTTTGCGAACTTTTTCGTAATGCAATTATGCCGTTTTCCCAATGCTTTTCTCCTTCAGTTTGTGAAGTTAACGAGCTTAGCTGCAATTTTACAAAGGATTTGAGTACAGGGTGTTCCGCTTAGACGTATAATAAAAGGAAGTGTCGTAAATTCTGAACTTAGCACAATTTATTAGCGACACGTATTGTTCCTGATACACAAACTGAGTAATTTTTTTATATGTCGAATAAACTTGAACATGAGTTCCACTGGTGGCGTGGCAAACGTCCAACCGATATTCTACCTCAGCACATGTGTTGAGAAGCATTTGTGGTGTCACCTTGTTGATTGCAGCACAAATTCTGTCAGATTACGCACCGGTGTAGCGTACACCTGGTCCTTAGCAAACCCCCCTCAGGAAACAGTCAGGTGGAGTTAGGTCTAGTGATCTGGGGGCCATGTAATGAACGTTGATCCTCTCCCAATCCATCCTGTAGTGAAGTGGCAATCCAAGAATGTGCGAACATCATTGGCAAAGTGCGGGGGAGCCCAATCTTGTTGGAACATTGTTCCTTCAGGCAGCTGAGGCACAGCGTATTCCTGTGACATAAGGTGTGTTATTCCAGACACCGTGGCCTCCGAAAAAAAAAGTGGCCAATGATTTTGTCCTTCATGATCCCACACCAATCATTGCATTTTGAAGAATCCCGTTCGTGTTCATGAACAACGTATGGATTTTCAGACTCCCAGATGTGGCAATTATGTCCGTTTACTTTTCCAGACAGGTGGAATGTTGACTCGTCTGAAAAGCATACCTAGTCTAGGAATGTAACATCGGCATCAATTTTGGTCAACATTGTTTCCGCAAATTTTTCCCGTGCCGTCCTGTCACGTGACTTAACTTGTTGATGCAGTTGAATCTTGAATGCAAGTAAATACAACTTTTTGTAACAGTGCATCGGGTTCAGAGTACCCGATGCACTATTGTGTGTGGGGGTGTAGCTCCTCACTAGCCTCTTGGATGGATTACCTCGGGCTTCTCTGAAATGGTTTTCGAATCTGTTCGATGTTTTCCTCAGACGCCGTACGCTTAGCATGTTTACCAGTCATCGATAACTTCCCGTTTTTCTGAAATGCTTGTCCCATTTCATAATAGACACGTAAGACAGGACGTCTGCCGGCGCTCTAAAGTTGTACTCGCGGCAAAAACGGTGCTATAAATTCGTCACAGACTTCAATTCCGCAAGCGATAGTACACGAAATACCTTCTGCTGCGGAGTCCGCATGTCGACTGACACAGCTCAGGAGTAGATAGCTTCTGTACATGCGCTGCGCGCCCAAATTCGCCTGGTTCATAAATTTCACAGCTGCTCTTTACAATGGCGCCCACCTTCTGTCATTCGAACTAGTACTTTGTATGTTACAAATTTTTCTTTTATTATGAGTCTAAGCGGAACACCCGGTATACACTGAAGAGCAATTGAATTAGAGACAGCTGGCGTTATGCAAATGTGGCGTTATGCAAATGTGGCGCTGTGGGCGGCCCTGTAAACGGAAACGACATGACGTATGAAGCGATCCGACAATATAAAGAGTGATGCGACGGGAATCAATAAGAGTCGGACGCAATATGGGTAAGACGAAGGATCTAAGCGCATTTGATCGTGGGCAAATTGTCTGGGCCCGACGAATGGGTCACTTCATCTCGGAAGTTGTGCAGGCACTGGGATTTTCACGAGCCACTGTGTCACGGGTGCACCGTGAGTACATCGAATCCGGTAAAACCATCCCTACAAGGGCCAACTGCCGTGGACGACAGCGTGTGGATGAGAGGGGTCATCGTCGGCTAGCTCGCATTGTAACAGCGGATAGACGGGCCACAGTGCAAGAAATCACTCGGCAATTTAACGCTGGTGCACAAAAACGTGTGCCGCCCCGGTGGCGCAGTGGTCTAAGGCGCTGGCCTCTGATCATTCGTCCGTAAGGGGTCCGGGTTCGAATCCCGGTCCGGCATGGATGTTGTGTTTGTCTTACGGCACTGGCTCTCTCCCTTCCCTGGAACCAGTGACCCTAAATTAGGGACGGGCGACTGCTTATAGCCCATTGAGTTGCTCACGGTGGTCGTTAAACCTCCAATAAAAAAAAACGTGTAAGCAGCCACACCATTTTTTTTTGAATGGAGGTTTAACGACTACCGTGAGCAACTCAATGGGCTATAAGCAGTCGCCCATCCCTAATTTAGGGTCACTGGTTCCAGGGAAGGGAGAGAGCCAGTGCCGTAAGACAAACACAACATCCATGCCTCACCGGGATTCGAACCCGGACCCCGTTCGGACGAATGATCAGAGGCCATCGCTTAGACCACTGCGCCACCGGGGCGGCACAGCCACACCATCCAGAACTATCTCCTCGCTATGGGATACAGAAGCCATCGTCCCACGAGGGTACCGCTGCTGACCACACATCACAGGGTGCAAAGATCAGCATGGGTGCGGGAACATCACCACTGGACCCTAGACATGTGGAAAACTGTTGCCTGGACTGATGAGTCGAGATTCACGTTGGTATATGCGGGTGGCAGGATACGAGTACGGCGCAAACCACATGAAGCGATGGATCCTTCTTGCCAGCAGGGTACTTTTCAAGCTGCTGGGGGTAGCATTCTCATCTAGGGACTGTTTACGTGGACTGAAATGGGACCCCTGGTATGTGTGACATCGTCCCTTACAGGTGAACGTTACCGAGATATCCTGGACGACCATTTGCTTCCGTTTGTGCGTCTTCAACATGAAAATTTCAACAGAAGGCCCAAAAATTCCCGATTTTAGGAGCCCAACCCATGAAGATGGTAAAGTGTACAATCAGTGCACTGAACAAGCTTATCACAAATGGCTTCAAAAGGGACAACAAAATATTTAAAAGACAAAAATGTTAAAAACGCTACACTTCCAAAGAATTCGTTTATCGTTTTAAGAAACACTGTAAGTGATATTTTAAAATTATTATTAAGTGAATGTATGCGGCAAAATTATTATGCAGAAGCTAACCTCATTTGTCATGGAAAAATAACATTTATTATACAAAATGCCGTGTCATAGCTATGTTTTACATTTGGCATTTGCCTTGACAATCAAATACGACAAGGCACAGGCTACGAATTTAACTTCCTAACAACTGTAGAAACGATCAATAGTCAATATTATTAAAAACTGACAAGGTACTTAAGATTAAGTGTTTTTACTATATATAAATGGGAAAGTTTCCTTTTTAATATTTAAGTATTAGCGCCTTTTGGGTACCATAAAGCACAGTGGTCAGTAACAGTTACATGAATCTTCAGCTTTACATTCCGTATTTTCTATCATAATGCAATAATTTTACTATTATTTGTTTATTCGAAGTCTATGTATACCATCAGTCCCCTTCAGAAAACCGCGAGAGCTAGGAACGACCAGGGCGGTCATGCATAGTGAAGATTACCCGAGGCTTGACTATTACCTATTTTATAAACTTCTTCGCTTCTCATTCTGATCTTCCTTGGGAGACGTCTTGGCTTTCGCACTCCTCGTTTCTGTTTCCAGACAGATGATATAATTCCTCCCGCTTTGGAATGTGGTACCCCTTATCAGCGGGCAATTAAAAAAATATGTACGCAGGTGAATCAAAAGTAAGTTACACGTAATGCCATTTGGAGTGGGACTCCAGTCATACCGTGTGTGCTTGGGAGCGAAGTAGACAGTACATCATAGCTGCCGACGGGAGGTGTTTTAGTTCAGTAACTGCGTAAGGCGTGTGCAGGAGGCAGTTCGTAATGGCGAAGTAGACAGTACGTCATAGCTGCCGACGGGAGGTGTTTTAGTTCAGTAACTGCGTAAGGCGTGTGTGCAGGAGGCAGTTCGTAATGGCGAAGTAGACACTACGTCATAGCTGCCGACGAGAGGTGTTTTAGTTCAGTAACTGCGTAAGGCGCGTGCAGGAGGCAGTTCGTAATGGCGAAGTAGACAGTACGTCATAGCTGCCGACGGGAGGTGTTTTAGTTCAGTAACTGAGTAAGGCGTGTGCAGGAGGCAGTTCGTTATGGCGAAGTAGACAGTACGTCATAGCTGCCGACGAGAGGTGTTTTAGTTCAGTAACTGCGTAAGGCGTGTGCAGGAGACAATTCGTAACTGCGCGTCAATTGGATTCTTACTCCAAATTTTTAGCGCGAGGAACCAGTTGATTTTTGTGGGCTAAGCGCCTAAATTACACTGACATCCATCGTGAAATATGTGCTGCATACGGGGGGGGCAATCTATGTCTCGCCCGGCTATTGCAAAGTGGTGCTAACAATTTGAAGAGGGTCGCACAAATTTGACGTACGAATACGGCGAAGGCAGACCATCAATATCCAGCACTCCGGAGCATGTTGACGACATGATACGAGATAATAGGCTTATCAAAATAAAGGAAATTGCCAGTAAGTTAGACATTTAGTACAGGACTGTGCGTTCCATCATTCACGAGCAGTTCGGATTCCAAACCGATGAGGCTGTGAAAACTGCGGTCCTTAACTGGTTGCACCAAACTGGAGGAGACTTCCTGTACAGGTATAGAAAAGTGAATCACACGTTCCGATAAATATTTACAGTGCTTAGGTGACTATGTCGAAAAATTAATAAATGTTGTACCTTTAAACTAACAAACATCCCTTGAGTATATCTCTTTATGTGTTCTTTTTATTCAGCAGTGTAACTAACTTTTTGATCCGCCACTGTATATATCAGTCAAATGTTTCTATGGAATGTGGTACCCCTTATTAGCGGGCAATTAAAAAATATGTCTATAGCTATATAGCAGTTAAATGTTTCTTTTTTTAGCTTTCTTGTTTAAAGTCAGTCATTGTAACCATAAAACATATGTACCTATCTCTTCATTTTAGCTTGCTGCAAATTTTGCAAATATACACTGATGTGCCAGAAAAACTGGTACAGACGAGCTTATAGAAACGTCACCTATGCGCGTACTCGGTTGCATCCTCCAGTGCGTATATAAAGCGATAGACATCCTTGCCAGCTGTCAGAGCTGTTTTCAGCATGAGAATGACAAGTAATAACGATTCAAGCGATTTTAAACGCGGTGTCATAGTTAGCGCTCGTGAGATGGGTCATAGTATTTCGGAGGTAGAAACGAAGTTCGGATTTTCACGGTCGACCACTGCAAAGGTGTCCCGTGATTACAAGAATTCCGGCAAAACCTCCAACCTACGATACCAGTGTGGCCGTAAAAAACATTGGGTGAACGTGACCATCGTCGGCTGTCAAGAATCGTTTCACGCGATAGGCGTGCAACACTCTCGCAGGTATCATCGGAATTCAATGCTGGAGCCTCAACAAGCGTCAGCGTCCGGACAGTGCAACGTACCCTGCACGATATGGGCTTTGGGAGCCGACGCCCAACTCGAGTCCCCTTGATGGGTGCACGACACAGAGCTATGCGCCTCGCTTGGGCACGGCAACACCGCCACTGGACACTTGATGACTGGAAACAAGTAGCCTGGTCTGACGAGTCGCGTTTCCAACTGTATCGGGCAGATGGAAGGATTCGTGTGTGGCGCAAACCCCATGAACCCGTGGATCCCGCTTGTCAACAGGGAACTGTACCGGCTGGTGGTGGGGGGGTCCGTAATGGTATTGGGTGTGTTTAGCTGGACTTCACTGGGACCCCTTGTACGTCTACAAACATCTGTGACCGGCCAACGCTATTAGCGCATCCTTTCTGACGAGGTGCACCCGTTCATGTCCTGCATTCATGCTGATGGGTTGGGCCTGTTTCAAAAGGACAATGTACCTCCACACAAGTGTCGGGACGCCACATTATGGTTAGAGGAGCATTCATCTGAGTTTGGGGTGTTGCCATCCCACCCAAGTCCCCAGATCTGAACGTGATAGAACGCATTTGGGATGCCATGCAACGCGCTATCGAACGCAGGAATCCGAGACCTCGGAATATACCCGAATTGTGGAACGCTCTGCAGGAAGTATGGTGTGCATTGCCTACAGCATATTTCCAGAAGCTAGTGGAGTCCATGCCCTCATCGTATTTCTGCAGTCCTGCGCTTCCGTGGGGTACCTACCAAGTATTAGACTGGTGTACCAGTTTTTCTGGCACTTCAGTATACTTTTGAATCATATCAGCATGCACAAGATTTGCGAAAATATCAATGTCTACTGTTTCAGCAACCCATGTTAATAAAAAAAATAGTAGCCATGTGAAGCTTTGCAAAAAGATTTTCATTTGTAACCGTTCTTAACTATAAAACATCAACCGTACTCACTTTTGAAGTGTTCCCCAGTTTTTATCCTGCGTAGGTTAAAAAACAAATGTTTCACTACAAAAATGTTTAGCCTCGGAAAAAATTTTCTTTCATGCACCACCATCCAAACTTTTTCAGCACCCCCTTCCCCCGCCCCTGTTTGAAATTCCTGGATAACTCTTGCTGTTACAGGTCGGGCTTTGTCCTCTAGCACAGTACAACGTGGTCTTCTTAACAGAAGACTGGTCGCTAGCAGCCCATTGCTGCGCATTCCTATTAGACCCAATCAGAGACTCCTTAGACTGCAATGGGGTCTCGAACACAGACAGCGCGCTGATTGGTAACATATCCTGTTTTCTGACGAGTCACGATTCAACTTGAGTCACCATGATTGTCGCATACATGTTCAAAGACATCGCGGTGAAGCACCTATACCGGCCCAACGCCAAGAGTCATGGTTTAGGGCGCCATTGGGTTCAATTCGCGATCTTGCCTGGTACGAAGTGAGGAAACCCTCAACAGCTAGCAATACGTCAGTTATGTTTTAGAGGTCGAGGTGATACTCTTCCTTCAAAGTTGCCCTGACGCTATATTCCAGCAGGACAATGCTCGGCCACATGTGCCCTGGAATGTCCAAGATCTCTTTCATGCACTGCAGATACCGCTTCTTCTCTGGCCTGCACGTTCGCCGGATATGTCCCCGATCGAACATGTTTGGGACATGGCAGCTAAGCGAATGGCCTGTCAAGAGCCTCTGCCAGTCATCACAAATGAACTGTGGTATCGCACAGAAACAGCCTGCCAGGCTATTCCCCAGGACGATATCAAAAACCTTTTCCATTCAATCGTACGCCGTATAGAGTCTGTTATTGTTGCACTAGGTGTCTTGACACGATACTGAGCTTTGAAGCGAAAAAAATCTTGTACAAATCTACAAATGGAATTAGTTATCTCCTGTTATACATGAGGAATCTGTGATACAAATTTCATTTGAATTGCGCGATTCTTTCTTGGTGTTGCAATTTTCACAAACAGTAGTGTATTTTATTTTTTTATTTACTATTCTGGTCCTTTCTGTGGACCTGCGTTACAACATGGAGGAGTCGCTGCTGTCGTATTTTGACATCAATGACTCCTCATGTCTCTTTCTACTCCCTTTCTTTAGTTCCACTTTTTTATCCGTCTTTTATCACGCGTTCTCTTTCGCTGATGCTCGCATGTAGCCTCTTCTTACGGTGGTAAACAGCCAAACCCCTGCCTTTCCCACTCAGAAACCAAGAGCCCTCAAATTCACGATAACAAACCAGTTTCCTCTCACACACACTCATTGAAAACCGCTTCTACTGATCCCAAAGCAATGAGTAGGAATTAGGAAGAAGTTAAAAGCTCTCTCTCGCATAAGGATTTATCTTTAACATTTTTTTTCCAACGCCTAGACGATTGCATATTTCGTTACCTCCCACATCATCATGGTCATCTCATGGTCATTTATTAAGTTACGAATAGAGTTTCACCCTTCTGCGCAACTACACATCCACCTCCGCTTCTTCTTTTTTCTTTTCTTCCTTCCTTTTCGAGAGAGGGAGGGGGGGGGGGTAAGTAACATTCTTCCACATTTTGCGGTTCTTCGAAAGAAAGGGAGCATTTCTCTTTTCCCCAACCGTTAACACCGACATGCAATACCCTTGGGTGGTTGAGAATAATTGTCGCAACTGTTCCTAGAGATTCACTCCGAGAAGTAATTTTTTTTTTTTTTGGGTCATTCATAATTCGTGATGTATAGTTTCAATTTTGTTTTTTAAACAAAGTTCAATATCCGAATAAATAAGGCAGATAAACAAAGACATCGCTCTTTCCACGTTTAGCAACACACAGCAACCGAAAAATTGTTATTCGGTCACCGTTGGGAAATTGAATCCCAGATCTCTCGATATCTAGCCGAGCGCGTTAGCCGTACACTACGGTGGCCAACAATCCACGGCGCTATGTGTGTTTTTATCTCAGCTTCTGACATTATAAATCCGTAAGACGGGCTCAGCTACTGAGACGTCTCCATCTGGTGGGCATTAACGGCACTGGCTATGTATTAATTATAGCAGTTAAATCCAAAGGGCGAGATCCAAAGTGAAAATCCTCCAAATACGTGGCGTCAGTGAATAAACAAAGACATCGCTCTGTTGGCCACCGTAGTGTATAGCTAACGCGCTTGGCTAGATATCGAGAGATCTGGGATTCAATTCCCCAGCGGTGACCGAATAACAATTTTTCGGTTGTTGTGTGTTGCTAAACGTGGATAGAGCGATGTCTTTGTTTATTCACTGACGCCACGTATTTGGAGTATTTTCACTAAATGAGGCATTTGTGCTTGTAATGAAACAAGAGTAATTCTTATAAGCCACTGAAAATAAAAGTTCAGAGAATTTACAGCAACGTAGAAATAAATAAAACCCAGAAAACTGTAACTCAAGAGGAGATGGGAGCAGTTACAGAATGCGGAAACAGGAGGTTGTTGAAGGTCAAGTTAAGGCAGTAGGGAAACGGATTCTTTACAGAAATCTGGAGAAATCAAACCGAGATCCGACTGCAAATAAGCAGTGTACAGGAGGGTACATGGTGAAGACTAACGGAGCTTGTAGCTTCAGAGCATTTCAGAGGAGCGGAAGGGATCTGAATTGGAACGATAGAAGGGAACCCACTAAGGGCCCACGGCAAGGCAAGCAAGCAAGGGGTGAGAGCAAATCTCATTCATACATTCCTCCCTATAAGAAGAGAGTGAGGCTGTCAAGAGAAAATAAAAGAAACTGTGAGCTCAGCGCCACACACGTGGGCGTGGAAAACAATTTCTCTGAAGTAGCAGGTACTGATAGCGGATTTAAGGTTAACTTCGAGGAAAGGACGGAAATTTGTTGGTTAGGTCAATCGGGAAAATTTGGTAAGTTTTCCTCAGTGAAAGGTCACCGACAATCTGCTGTGAGGCTTTCAGCTCGAAGAAGGCTGGACAGAGAAAAGATTATAGCGACCCGGAATTCCAGGGTACAGAAAGGAAACTTTACAACTTCAAAGTTTAAGGTGGATTTATAGGACAAAAGGCAGGTAAAGCAATACTGCACTCGGACTCCTTATCTTGGTTAAACCAGTGGCGGCTCGTGGTAAGCTGAGATGAGGGGGCTGCATCTCAATTTTGTAGATATCACGATACCACTTCGAAAGTTAAGTTACTGCGCCTGTGCTGACGCTGTCCGTTTAAGAATAATAATAATAACAATAACAATAATATATATATATACTGATCGAAAGTGCTTTTTTTTACAAGAAATTAATATTTAGATTTTATATTTAGCGATTGATGGGGAAAATGTAAAGGTGCCGATACCTAAATTAGGCAACAGATATTAAGCGATGGCCACATTGTCACATTTATGAAGAAAATAATCGACCTATAAAACTTCGTCGGATACATTATTTCTTAAAAAGAAACTGATTAATCAGTGCATCCTTCCAGTTCTTACGCATGGAGCACAGACATGGACCTCAACTAAAATAGACAGACAGACGTTGCAGACAACTGAAAGAAGCCTGTAGAGATGCATGTTTGTTGTTACCTGGAATGATACAAATAGGAACTCGTGGATCGGGAAAATGACAAGAGTGGAAGACATGGTCAAAATTCCTGAAATTGCAATGGGATGGACATATTGCTAGAAGAAAGAACCACCGACGGAGAGTTGAAATATTGAACTGGATAGCAAGGGAAAAAACAATATCCAGAAGATGACAAGAGGGAGATGGGTACATGAAATTCGAAAGCATGAAAAAAACTGACTTAAGGCAGACTGTTGTGGAAGAAGAAACTTGGAGACTTTCATTCAGCAGTATATTGATGGTGGTTGCAAATTATATATACATGCATATACTGTACGTATAAACCAGCGTGGAAATACTCTCGTTGAGTTTGCAGAGGCAGTAGGGTTTTTCATCTTGAACTCCTTCTTCAAGAAAAAGCCACACAGGAAATGGACATGGAGACATCCAAATGGGACGACAAGTGAAATTGATTTTATTATGTGTAACAAAAAATTCGTCATAGAAGACTGCAGTGTGCTAAACAAGTTCAACACAGGTAGTGACCATAGATTGGTGAGATGTAAGATGCACCTCAACACTAAACTTGAACGTGGCAAGCTCATAAGACAAACAAAATCTATTGACATAACCAACCTTAAAAAACACCATAATACCTTCAAATTGGAACTGAAGAACAGGTTCTCTGCTTTAGAAGGCCTAACATCGGAAGAAGTGGACATCTCTGAAGTTAACAGAAAAGTAACCAAAGCTCTTATGGAAACAGCAGCAAAATTAGCTGGGTCTAAGAACAAGTTGCATGTAAATAAATTATCAGGAAAAACCAAAATGTTGATGCAAAAAAGAAGAGAGATGAGGACAACTAAAGAAGATGTGACTTCCAAAGTGGAATATATAGAGCTATGCAAGACAGTACGAAAAAGTATCACTGAAGACGTAAGAAAATTCAACTGTGAACTAGTGAGGAAAGCAATTGAAAACAACCAAAGCCTAAAGATAGCAAAGGGACATCTCAGTAATTGAAGAAAACAGATTATGGCACTGAGAAAAGAAGATGGTTCTGTAACAAGAAATAGAGGCGAAATTTTGACAAGAGTGAAAGATTTCTACTCCAAATTATATGAAAGAGATGATACATGCACTCCAGACATCATGAAAGATACCAGTACCAGAGTTCCTCCATTCCTTCCAGCAGAAGTTGCACATGCAATCAAGAACATGAAGCGGGGAAAAGCTCCAGGAGAAGATGGAATTACTGTAGACATCATACAAGAAGCAAGTGGAGAAATCGAAACAGTACTCGCCCAAATTTTCACTCGATGCCTTAATGAAGGAAAGATTCCTGAGGATTGGAACACCGCTACAATGATCCTGCTACATAAGAAAGGTGACATTGAGGATCTCGGAAACTACAGACCTATCAGCCTCCTATCAGTTTTTTATAAAATCTTCACTAAAGTTCTTTCACACCGCTTGTAGGTAACACTGGACATGGCTCAACCGAGAGAACAAGCTGGATTCAGGAGTGGCTACAGCACAATAGATCATATCCATGTGCTGAGAGAACTAATTGAAAGAGCGAGGGAATATGAGCTTCCATTGTGCATGGCTTTTATCGATTATGAAAAAGCCTTTGATTCGGTGAAACCATCAGCAGTTACAATGGCTCTGAAAACCTGCGGTATTGAAGATGCATACATTAATATTATTAATAACATCTATGAAAATGCAAGTGCAAAGATTAGGCTGTTTGAAAATACAACACACATAAAAATTGGAAAGGGAGTGAGACAAGGTGACACCATATCTCCGAAGCTCTTTAATGCCACATTGGAGGGAGTTTTTCAGTCACTGAGCTGGGAAAACAAGGGGATAAAGATTAATGGAGATTATCTAACCCACCTTCGTTTTGCTGATGACGTAGTCATTTTTGCAACTAGCCCATCAGAGCTGCGGAGTATGATCCAGGAACTTGCTGACAAGAGTAAAGAAGTGGGATTAAAAATGAACTTTCAGAAGACAAAAGTGATGTTCAATGCTTTTACAAGAAATGAAGATTTATCGATTGATGGAGAAAAGCTGGAGATAACAGATACGTACGTTTATCTTGGACAGCAGATATCAAGTGAGGGTCACATTGATGAAGAAATTAATCGGCGTACAAAACTTGCCTGGAGAGCGTTTGGAAGAAACAGCATAATTTTCAAGAGCAATATGCCATTATGTCTTAAAAGAAAAGTGTTTGATCAATGCATCCTTCCAGTGCTTACGTATGGTGCAGAGACGTGGACCTTAATTAAAAGAGACATACAAAGGCTGCAGACAACTCAAAATAGCATGGAGAGGTGCATACTTGGTGTAACCAGGAGAGATAAGAAGAGGAACTCGTGGATCCGAAAAATGACAAGAGTGGAAGACATCATGATCAGAGTTAAATCCCTGAAATGGCAATGGGCTGGACATACTGCCAGAAGGACAGATCATCGATGGACAGCCGAAATTTTAGATTGGATTCCAAGGGACAGGAAAAGACCCAGAAGAAGACCACATGGGAGATGGGTGGATGAAATTCGAAAGTATGCAGGGGTGACATGGAGGAGACTGGCACAAGACAGACCGTTGTGGAGGAAACTTGGGGAGACCTTCGTCCAGCAGTGGATTGATAATGGTTGACAATGATGATGATGATGATATATATATAAGGACAAAAAAATTAAAAAAATTAATGCGTGTGCCAGTGGTAGCGGAGACACACTCAAGGTCATGATGTACGCGTTACGCGTTCTCAAGTGTCTCATTGTGACCGCTAGAAATATGAAAATTTATATTTTTTCTTCTGATACACTCCCTTTGAAACTTCGACTTGATACCGACCACTGCAACTTGGACGGCGATGAAAAACATTTTGTGGAATTTTGAAGGGTCTTCCAGAATTTCGCGACGAGTTGTTATTGCGATACTCACACACCGGCATTCTCTTTAATAAAAACGGATTGCAAACATATTCAGTCCAGTTTTAATTCTGAAGCCATCATGATAACTATTTAGTGTAGAAAAATTTGTTTTCCAAAATTTACCAACGTAAATTTTCTAAACAATGATATCTGATTAAATGCTCTTTTCAAAGTCATTTAAGTACACTACCTCAATTGAAATGCGCAGCTGATTTTTGGGAGGGAGGGGGATGTAGCAGAAAAATAAAAATAAAATGTATCCAGTGGAGTGACTTCAATGATTTTTGGTGAATAAAAATTTACGTGAGTTTAAGAGCGAAAATTTCGCTGTGCTTGGTAAGTGAAGAAATCAATTTTGTGCAAGTATTTCGCTGCAGAAATTAGTCTCTCATCCTTTTTTTCTTTTTTTTTTTTTCAATTTATCCAATACTGAACTCTATTTTTAATCGCAATTTGTTCACATGCCCATTTTGACCAGAAGAGAAAATATAAGTAAAACTTTTTTTGCAAAAGTCCCGGCATTCCGGCGACTGAGTATTTGTTATCAGATGGGAGCAACATTGTTGTTAGAATTATTACGTTGAATAAAAAGCAGGAACAAACCAAAAATTGGAAGAAAAAAAAACCAGTTTGAGTAATACATTCAAACGTACTTTATTTAATACTTTATTTCAACATTCGTCATTATTTTTAATTTATCCCCTATTTTATGTCTCATTCGGAAGCACAAGAACCGTATTAATCAACAAAGCACACAGGCCCGGCGATGCATTTCCACCCAATGAAAGACTGCATTCGCGAGCAACCCTGCTAGCGAGAGCTGCTATGAATGCAGTCCCCGGGGAAGTTTTATTCAAAGGAAACGAACTGGTGTGGGAATAGGCAGAGTTTCCCACATGAGTTGGTTTCAATAGCGCCACTGCTGCAAGAAGCACAGTCCGTGACGTTCTTCCCGCTCCCAGTGGTGTTATGCAGGGAAAACTTCCAGTTGAGTTCAGAAAACTGCAGTCGTGGCATTATGCTGGGAAAACTTACAGCGGTATTCACAAAACTTCTCTTTCTTGGTACGGCATGAAAAAAAAACTGCTTTGGGTAGGGGGGCTGCAGCCCCACAGCTCCATAGAAGGAGCCGCCCCTGGGTTAAACTTAAAGAATTAAACTTGAGTCACCATGGGATCACTTTTTTAATGGTTAGGTAGGGGCATCTGGTTAAATGCAGAGAATCTTAGTGGTACGGACAGACATAATTAATAGCACATTTTTGTTTTGTCATTACGAACTCAAGTGAAGTAACAGTTCATAACTTTATAGTCATGTGAATGTGTGTAATTATCTAGAGATTCGTCGTGGCGGACATTGGTATTCACCATTACACTTGTGTGAGAACTGGAAATATTTCTTCTTCTTTTTTTTTTTTTTTTTTTTTTTCTTTAATTTGTTCCTGACACACAAAAACTCTTTACATCGACTCAAATAACATAAAAGATGTGGACTTTCGTCTGAACGGTGGGGTGTTGTAAGATTCGCTAGTCCCCAAGTTATAAAATATAATTCTAAATATGTATTTATATATGCATTCCCACATGGAATTTCTTTGTTAGCGCCATTTTCGGACAGAGCGGACGAAATCAGCATGTTTAAGGCTGTTGCTGTCAGATTCACGCGATTAACCGAATTACAATCGGCTTATTACATAAGTATTTGAAGTGTATTGCACCTGTCTTGTGTGGCGATGGGATTATTTCAAGGGCGCGTTAATGAGTGAGACGCAAGCTTAACGGGTGTGGCAAGTAGCCCCACGTGGGGGAGTTTAACTCGGAAATTCGATAGTGGAGCTTTTCTCAAGTTTTAGAGTACGGGGATTTTACTTTTGTAGTGGAAGCGAGACAGACTGGACCGGAGTTTTGGAAAGCGCAGTCGGCTCTGGGAATTGACGTCGGAGACGATTTGTTTTCCGGAGAGCGATTGATGTCGGGTCGTGTGGAGCAGCGACGGTTTACGGGTGACACGGAGTTCGGGTGTACTGTCGATAGCACGGACAGGCACGCAATCCAACAAGCATTCCGTTAACCAGCCCTAGAGAAGACTCAAACCACATCGTTATAGCGAAATAAACTGCTCGTCTTTGTTAATGTTAAAAAAGGGCCTGAATTCTATTTTTCTTCGAGTGTGCGATTCTACTTTGGGAAACGAACCGAAACAAAATTATGAGACGGCTCTCTCTGGATCGGGGCTATGTTGAGACAGAGCTAGAAAGGAGCTAAGGTCGTTACAGCCCATCTTCAAATATATCACTCCGCCTTATTTACATACAGCCTACTGACTTCCAGCATTAAGTAGCAAAAGAATTAGCTCCGTCGCTAAAGAAAGACAATGAAGCATGGGCTCCCATAGGGAGGGGCAGAACGGGGCACTTACCCTCCCTTATCTGTCATTTCAGTTCTTGGGAGGCACTACAATGATTTTCGCCATATCATTCATTCTGATTGCCAATTTTCATGTTGAAATTCTAGAGGCGTGTGTGAGTTTAAAAAAACATTGGGAATTTTCCTCCTTGATGATCAATTGAATTATCACTGGAGTTTTGTGCATGGTGCAAGGCTGGCGCAAGGCTCAGAAGAACAACAAAGGGATTTTTTATTGCCCCAGCATGCTGTCAAACTTTATCTTCGAGTCTTTTATGTAGTTTGTGGGTCGTCTAGGTTTTCACTTAAATTTATTTAGGTGTGTGGCAAAAATGGTTAGAGGATACAGAGGGTATAGGGGATTTTTACGTTGTTTATGCTGTTCGTGTTTACAGTTTCTATTTTTGGCCCTTCCTGAAAACTAAGTGTGGGCGCTCATGAATGAAGACATATGGCAATAAATAAATACAAATTTGGCTGGTCTTCCGATTCAGCACACAGGTAGTTCCCGATTTCGAGTCTATCGTTCCGCTTTGTTTACATAGAACCTGATCACGCCCAACGTGAAAGAAAGTCATTCACCGTACGATACGAATTGTTATTACTATTTTCATGGAAACAAATCTTATTGTAATAGAAATAATTATAGCCGTTTATTTTATTATGGAAAATAAAAACCTTTATTTCGTATCACAGATTTATACATTATAATTCCATAAAGAATTATGTATAAATCTGCGCACGCACTTTTCATGTATTAAACGAAGTTAATGTGTCAAACATTCATTTTGAACACTAGGTAGAACGCAGTACTTCAATGTTCAAATGGATCTATATAAATTTTGTTGCACGAGAAATACTTTCACCACGCTTTCCTCCAGAATGAATCTTATGGCACCTAAATAGACCGCATTTTGCTGTACAAGACGCATAATACAACTTCATCTCGTGCCCTTATGAACATAATACGTCAGCAAAACCCGTGTGTATTCATAGTGTATATGACCTGTTCTATTCAGTATAATGTCTTACATCTGATTATGGTCCCAGTGTGGGACCGAAAGATCTAGTGTTTTAACCGCAAATAAATATTTTAATTACTGTAGTATGGTTTTAATTTATTTTTAATCTTATATAGTTTAAATCGTGTAAAGACGGCTGTTGTTTTTCGGATTAATTTTGCACGAAGTGATTGCTACAGCATTATAGCCACTGGTAAAGGTAAACGTCGAAGCATTTCTCCAAAAATGTGTCGTAATCCATATATATATATACATTTGTATATATATAATGAATAGATCTAATATATATATCATCATCATCAACCATTATCAATCCACTGCTGGGTGAAGGTCTCCCCAAGTTTCTTCCACATCTATCTATCTTTCGCCAGTCTCCTTCATGTCACTCCCGCATATTTTTGAATTTCATCCACCCGTCTCCCATGTGGTCTTCTTCTGAGTCTTTCCCTGTCTCTATACATACAATTTGGTGAATCATTAAAAACGCACTTTAAAACGCGGGAGACAGTTTTATCGCTTCCCAATATCTTTCTTGGGAGTTGTTTTTCTCAGGAATATTTTTATTTGCATCAATATATTGGGCTACCCCCATAAAGAATTCTTGGGTGCGCCACCGATTTCCCTCATAACATATATTTACAAATGAAAATAGGCCGCCCCGGTGGGACAGTGGTCTAAGCGATGGCCACTGATCATTCGTCCGAAAGGGATTCGGGTTCGAATCCCGGTGAGGCATGGATGTTGTGTTTGTCTTCCGGCACTGGCTCTCTCCCTTCCCTGGAACCAGTGACCCTAAATTAGGGACGGGCGACTGCTTATAGCACAATGAGTTGCTCACGGTAGTCGTTAAACCTCCAACCAAAAAAAAATAATAATAACAAAATAAAAATAGTTATTAAGGCGTCTATTGTAACGAAATTCTAAAAAAATATCCGCATAAAATTTACGATTAACTACTTTCCGTTGGGTGTAATCAGGTTCTATGTAAAAAAAAGCGGAACGATGCACTCGAAACTGGAAACACTTGAAAGCGTTCCGATTCGGAAAACCCGACAAAAATTCTTGTTTCGGGCGTATTTTCTTTTCCGAATAGAAAATATTAACAAGAAAGATGTCACCGAATTTTCGGGTGTAATAGCACGTCTTTTGAATCCGTTCTGACGCAAATCAAATTTATCAAAGCTATTCAAAGTCTATGGAACCGGTATGGAAAACAATAGTATCAGACGGACGAAAGAAGTTTTTCAATCGGGTTTTTAATCCCTCAGGTATTACTGTAAACGGAATCGTGAACTTACGCCCTCTGGTTGCAGACTTGAGCGTTAAGAAAAACATGAATTTATATGAGAAACATTTCGCACCGGAAACGCTCCCCAACACAGAAATAATATTTCAACTCGGACTCTTAGAAACAGAGATATCGACAAAAATAAGATGTGACTTTACGTCCCCTGGTGGGTATGGTGGATATGCAATTTTTAGGAAGGAAGTATTCTCAAAAGGTTTTCCCATATGAGCGGTATCGGTATAAGAAAAAAAAATTTAGTCGAGTTTTCAGGAGCCCAGATTTTGCTACAAATACATCAGAAGGAGAAATTAACACTTACGCCCCCTGGTGGCCAAACCATTCTTTACCAAACATTAGAAATTATGTGAAAAATATTTTCCATCAGGTCTTGTATGCGATACAGGAAGATTTTTTCAAATCGGAGTTTTAGAAGCAGAAATAACGCAGAAAACGCAATTTACCTTTGTGCCCTCTAACGGAAAGTCTATGATTTACTTGAAAATTTTGAATTTATAGGAAAAACATGTCGCATCGGAAACAAATCCAACAAAGAAGGATTTTTTTAAATCGGACTCCTAGAAGTAGAGATATTGACAAAAATAAGATATACATCTACCCTCCCTGTCGTAGAAACCATGCATTATTTCAAGAAGAAAATGTTTCTAAAAGGTTTGTCGACATGAGTAGTATCGGTCTACAAAAGACGTTTTTTTTCAATCAAGAATTTAGAAGCTCATATTTTGCTGCAAATACATCAGAAATGGAAATTAAGATTTACGGACCCTGATGGCCAAACCATTTTTTACAAAAATTAGAAATTACGTGTAAAGGATTTCCCATCAGGAGCTGTATCCGGTGCAGAAATTTTTTTTCAAATCGCAGATTTAGAAGCCGAGATATTAGGGGGAAAGCAATTTTCTTTTACGACCCCTAGAAGAAAGTCTACGAATTACTTGAAAATTTTGAAATTATTTGAAAAACATGTCACACTGGAAACACTATCCAACAAAGAAGGAATTTTTCAAATCGGATTCCCAGAAGTACAGATATTGACAAAAATAAGATATACATCTACGTCCTCTGGCGTAGAAACCATGCATTATTTTAAGAAGAAAATGTTTCTAAAAACTTTGTCGACATGAGTAGAATCGGTTTACAAACGACGTTTTTTTCAATCGAGAATTTAGAAGCTCATATTTTGCTGCAAATACATCAGAAGCGGAAATTAAGATTTACGCCACCTGGTGGCCAAACCATTTTTTACAAAAAATTAGAAATTATGTGTAAATGATTTTCCTTCTGGATCTGTATCCGGTGCAGAAATAATTTTTCAAATCGGAGGTTTAGAAGTAGATATAGATATAGGGGGAAACGCAATTTACCTCAACGCCCTCTAGCGGAAAGTCTACGAATTACTTGAAAATTTTGAAATTATATGAAAAACATGTCACAATGTAAACACTATCCAACAAAGAAATGATTTTTCAAATCGGACTTCTAGAAGTAGAGATATTGACAAAAATAATATATACATCTACGCCCCATGGCGTAGAAACCATGGGTTATTTTAAGAAGAAAATGTTTCTAAAAAGTTTGCTGACGTGAGTAGTATCGGTTTGCAAACGACGTTTTTTTTCAATCGAGAATTTAGAAGCTCATATTTTGCTGCAAATACATCAGAAGCGGAAATTAAGATTTATGCACCCTGGTGGCTAAACCATTTTTTTACAAAAATAAGAATTTATGTGCAAAGGATTTTTCATCTGAAGCTGTATCCGGTACAGGAAGAGAAATTTTCAAATCTGAGATTTAGAAGCAGATATATAGGGGGATTATCTAACTCACCTTCGTTTTGCTGATGATGTAGTCATTTTTGCAACTACCCCATCAGAGCTGCAGAGTATGACCCAGGAACTTGCTGGCAAGAGTAAAGAAGTGGGGTTAAAAATGAACTTTCAGAAGACAAAAGTGATGTACAATGCTTTTAGAAGAAATGAAGATTTATCGATTGATGGGGAAAAGCTGGAGATAACCAATACCTACATTTATCTTGGACAGCAGATATCATGTGAGGGTCACATTGATGAAGAAATTAATCGGCGTATAAAACTTGCCTGGAGAGCTTTTGGAAGAAACAGTGTAATTTTCAAGAGCAATATGCCATTATGTCTTAAAAGAAAAGTGTTTGATCAATGCATCATCCCAGTGCTTACATATGGTGCCGAGACGTGGACCTTAACTAAAAGAGACATACAAAGACTGCAGACAACTCAAAATAGCATGGAGAGGTGCATGCTTGGTGTAACCAGGAGAGATAAGAAGAACTCGTGGATCAGAAAAATGACAAGAGTGGAAGACATCACGATCAGAGTAAAATTCCTGAAATGGTAATGAGCTGGACATATTGCCAGAAGGACAGACCATCGATGGACAGTTGAAATTTTAGATAAATTTTAGACTGGATTCCAAGGGACAGGAAAAGACCCAGGAGAAGACCACATGTGAGATGGGTGGATGAAATTCGAAAGTATGCTGGAGTAACATGGAGGAGACTGGCACACGACAGACCGTTGTGGGAGAAACTTATAACGAAGTAAGTTTCTCCGTCATTTTTGTCCGCGCCAGGATTCGAACCCGGATCCTCTCATTCCGGAATAAGTCACTCTACCAATTGAGCTACGCGGACGTTTTATTCTGATTCCTATCTGCCTTTAT
Organism: Macrothele yani; assembly: GCA_039090855.1. NCBI lineage: Eukaryota > Metazoa > Arthropoda > Arachnida > Araneae > Macrothelidae > Macrothele > Macrothele yani. The sequence continues at coordinate 70,427,730 of CM076998.1, forward strand.
GTCGTGTGCGTCCTTCTGGCAGGTACGTCACATCTCCTGGTACGTTACATCATCTCCCCCTTATTTTTTTATTTTTTTTTTCCGAAGCGCTGGAGAAGGGATTCTCTGATTTTTCCTATCTCGCGGTGTGGAAAGAACATCACACCAATGCGAGATTTTGAACGGTCGGGTCATCCGGATAGTTCGGGCGCCATTATAACGAAGTAAATTTCTCCGTCATTTTTGGTCTATGCCGGGATTCGAACCCGGATCCCCTCATTCCGGAATAAGTCACTCTACCAATTGAGCTACGCGGACGTTTTATTCTGATTCCTATCTGCCTTTATGTCGTGTGCGTCCTTCTGGCAGGTGCGTCACATCTCCTGGTACGTTACAAACTTGGGGAAACCTTCATCCAGCAGTGGATTAATAATGGTTGACAATGATGATGCTGATGATATATAGGGGGAAACGCAATTTACCTCAACGACTCCTAGCGGAAAATCTATGAATTACTTGAAAATTTTGAAATTACATGAAAAACATGTCACACTGAAAACACTATCCAACAAAGAAGGAATTTTTCAAATCGGACTCCTAGATGTAGAGATATTGACCGAAATAAGATATACATCTACGCCCTCTGGCGGAGAAACTGTGGAATATTTTAAGAAGAAAATTTTCCGAGAAGGTTTATCGATGTGAGTGGCATCAGCCCACGAAAGAATTTTTCAAACGATATTTTACAAGCTCAAATTTTATGGCAAATACATCAGAAGCAAAAATTAACACTTACGCCCCCTGGTGGCCAAAGTATTCCTTACCAAAATTTTGAAATTATGTGCAACAGATTTCCATCAGAAGGTGTATCCTCTGAAGAAAATATTTTTCAAATCGGAGTTTTAGAAGAAGAGTTATCGGGAAAAATGTAATTTACTTCTACGCCCCCTAGCGGAAAATCTATGAGTAATTTAAAATAAGTAACTATATCTGAAATGCTCTTCGACATAAATGGAATCGAAAGATTAGAAGAATTTTTTCAATCTGATGTTTAGAAGCAAATATGTGGAATAAAACGTATTTTTGAATTCGACATTATCTGCGTTTACGCCCTGTAGCGGCGAAATTGTACATCGTAAAAAATATATATATAAATAAAGGATCATCACTTGCATATATCAAGCTTCCCAATGCAAAAAGAATTTTTGAAATCGGACTAATAGTTGCAGAGATATCGTGGGTATAGACGGACTGCGATCTGACGGACGGACAAACCGATAACATAAGCACGATCTTTTTTTTAAAAAGACGTGCTAAAAATGTTGAACTCGAAGAGTTTGATATAGCAACTTCACTTTCGGATCAACCCAAACTGCCTATATTAAAACAGTTCCCACAAAAAGAAAAAAAAAATGCGGTAAAGAACAAAGAAGCTTCCATGGCTTGCATGCAGTATAAAGAAAGATTCCGCCTTTTGTTTTCCGTGTAAAATGTTTTCATCGGACGACGAAAAACATGAGGTCACCTTCGCTCAGCGAGGTTACAACAATTGGAAAAAAGCACTTGAAATGGATTCGGGTTTTAAAAAACATCAAAACAGCTTGACCCACAAAACTTACTTGGTGCCGTGTACCTCTTATAAGAAAATGAAATCAAGAATAGCAGATTGATCAGTTGCCACACTTCAAAATGCTGCATGTGCAGCTGAAGTCAAGGAAAAGCTTTGTTTAGGGCAATGCTGGAGGTGCATATCAAGTGAGGGTCACATTGATGAAGAAATTAATCCTCGTATAAAACTTGCCTGGAGAGCGTTTGGAAGAAACAGCATAATTTTCAAGAGCAATATGCCATTATGTCTTAAAAGAAAAGTGTTTGATCAATGCATCCTTCCACTGCTTACATATGGTGCAGAGACGTGGACCTTAACTAAAAGAGACATACAAAGACTGCAGACAACTCAAAATAGCATGGAGAGGTGCATGCTTGGTGTAACCAGGAGAGATAAGAAAAACTCGTGGATCAGAAAAATGACAAGAGTGGAAGACATCATGAACAGAGTAAAATCCCTGAAATGGCAATGGGCTGGACATATTGCCAGAAGGACAGACCATCGATGCACAGCTGAAATTTAGACAGGATTCTGAGGGACGGGAAAAGACCCAGAAGAAGATCACACGGGAGATGGGCGGATGAAATTCGAAAGTATGCGGGAGTAACATGGAGGAGGCTGGCACAAGACAGACCGTTGTGTAAGAAACTTGGGGAGACCTTCGTCCAGCAGTGGATTGATAATGGTTGATAATTATGATGATGATATATGAAGCATAAATTCGCCCCCCGCCGTTGAAAATTTTCTGGCGCCGTCCCTGAATACATGCAACAGAAAGCAAATTGTTACACGAGGTGCAAAACAAAAACGCGCGGCATTTTACGCGGTACTAACTTTATTTCTACTATTTTGTTCATCTTTTGATTTGTATTAATTCATCAGATGGATCTAAATACTGTAGTATGCTCGCATGAGAGCCCATAGCTTAGTTTTCAGGAGGGGGCAAACGGATATCAGAAATACAAATAACGTACACTAGCACCATACGTAGATTTCCATTATGCTTTCCATGTTATCTAATGTTTTTACCACACACACACACTATTATTATTATTATATTTTATTTAATTTTCTCATCTACAGCAATGTCATCTGTAGCATGGTCCACTTGTGAGTACGGACGTCAAGTAAAGACATAGTCACTCATGGTTTAAAAATCGTCGTACGATGTGGCACTTATCAAGAATTACTGCTTCTTGGATTTTGGGCCTTAGGTGTAGACCTAAAGCATCAAGCTGAGTTATGAGAGTCTGATAAATTAAACGGGTTGCAGAGATAATCAGTGGACGTATGTGAACTATTTTCAGCTTCCACATCTCCGCAGCCAGTTCCACATACTTGTTGATTTTTGTTGCATAGGTATTCTGAATACTAGGTGTACAAATAAGTTTTAAAGCGTTTTAAGACAACGCAGCATGTAATTTGATAATTTGAGAGAAAACAACAATACCTTTACGAATCAAAATATGCGCCGTCATTATCTATCGCCTTCTGCAATCGGTCGGGCAGCTGACGGATTCCAGCCATGAATTCGTCATGTGACGCGATGAAGTCGTCAACCCATTTCTGGACTTCGTCACATGTCCGGAACCGTACAGCAGACAAACCATGTTGCATCGATCGGAACAAATGATAGTCTGAAGGGGCTATGTCGGGACTATACGCCGGGTGCTCCCAAACTTCCCAGCCAAGCGTCAATAACGTTTCCTTGACCGATTTCGCGCCATGCGGCCTAGCGTTGTCATGCAGTAATTTCACGGGACGCAATCCTTTGCCTGTTAATGGACGTTTCCGACAGATTTCCTGGTTCAATCGCAGCAACTGTTGCTTGTAGCGATTAGAAGTAACAGTTTGACCCTGTTCCAATAGTTCATAATAGAACACACCCTTTATATCCCACCAAATGCGCAGCAGAACTTTCTTGGAGTGAATATTGCATTTCGCTGTCGAAGTTGTTGCTTCACCGGGGGCTACCCAGTTTTTTTTACGTTTGGGATTGTCGTACTATTGGGTCGTTTCATAATTATTGGCCGATTCGGTCACAAAGAAACAAACAGCAGTAACAGACGACGAAATGCATTTTATTCCGAAAATTTTCTGCCCTCGGCAGCAATACACTGTGCTCAATGTGTTTTCAGTGCAGAAATGCCACGGTGGCAGAAACTGGCATCACAGTGGTCCGAGGAATCGCTAAGAGCGGAAATCACAGCATCCTTGTTAGCGAACCGTTTGCCCCTCAAGAAGCGAAACATGTGAAAGTCTGAGGGAGCAAGTCAGGTGAATAAACCTGACTTGCTCCCTCAGACTTTCACATGTTTGAAATTCACATGTTTCAAATGGCGAAACATGACAGAATTTCTCATGTTTCAAATGGTGAAACATGTGAAAGTCTGAGGGAGCAAGTCAGGTGAATAAACAGGGTGAGAGAGGACCTCATACCCCAAGGCGTTGATTTTTCGTATGCTTCTAATAGACACATGCGGTCGTGTGCCATCCTGAAGCAGTATGGATCCAAACGATTGAGATAGGTTGTTTGCTGCACAATTTCTGGTGACATTCGTTCGACTGACCTCAGCACACGTCCGTTGCGATTGTTTGACCTCGCGGCAAAAACTCAGAATGAACCACAGTCTTGGCAGTCCACCACACAGAGATCAGAACCTTCTGTGGGTGCAACTCGGGTTTGGACATGTGTTTGGGTGGTTCCCCTTTATCGAGCCACAGCGCTGTTCGCTTCCTTTTGTCACAAAACACCCATTTTTCATCAACAGTTAGGATCCGATGCAGAAAGGGAGCACTAGCCTCACGTTTTGGAGGGCAATGCATGTTTCCAGACGCCGTATCTGCTGCTGTTCGGTGAGTTCGTGTGGAACCCAGGAATCCAGTTTTTAACCTTGCCCATAGTTGCCAGGTGTCTGGAAACTGTCGCTGATTATACGACAAGTTCGGAACTGAGCTCATGTACTGTGGAAGTTGGTTTTTCTTCCACTTTCCGCCTTAAATGTACAGTGTCACACAGAACCGGACGATCGGCTCGTGGCTTATGGTCGATGGCAACATCACCGGCAAGGAACTTGGAAAACAGTCTACGGACAGTTCTGTCACTCGTCGTTCCGACAACCCACGCTCTATTGACATTTGCGACCGTTTTGGATGCATTCCGGCCAAGTTTGAATTCGTGCAAAATCACTGATCTCACGTCAGGTTGCTCCATCACGTCCCCAACTGCTGAGATCTGTCTGAAATACCGTTTTATACACGTGGACCGAACCGATTCAATTTGCATGGGCGTTTGGTAGTTCCTCCTCCGAGGCGTCCCTTGTAACCGGCTATGCAAATTCGCCTTGTCGGCATCGGCCAATAATTATGAAACGACCCAATATATCCACTTTTCATCACCTGTAACGATTTTTCACAGGAAAGACTTTGTGTTGTTTATTCAACATATTCAAACACTTCATGACACGCTCATCCTTGTTCCTCTGACTCAGGTCATGTGGCACCCATTTTCCTTCCTTCTGAATCTTTCCTATTGCGAGTAAACGATTGGAAATGGTTTGTTGAGTTACCCCCAGTTGTTCAGCTAGTTCTTTTTTCGTTTCATACGAATTTTCATCCAGCAATGCTTGCAGTTCCTTATGTGCAAAGTTCTGCAGGGCGCCGCTACGTTCTCGATCGCTAACATCAAAATCACATGCTTTAAACCGTCTAAACCAAAACTCACATGTGCTTTTCGATACAATCTTCTCCCCCAGAACAGAACAGATCGATACCCATGCTTTTGCAGCACTTTTTCCTTGATAAAATTTGTAACGAATGCAGTGTCGAATAAATGCAGTATAGCTTGCCATCTTTCACCTACCGATGTGCTAGTGCGTTTGACTGTTGGGCAAACTTCTGTGTCATATTTTATACTCCGGACGAGTTACGGTCACATGACAACAACGCGGGGGAATGTCGGATATGTAAATTAGCGGTATACGTCACACAAAAACCGCTTTAAAGCTTATTTGTACACCTAATATTATGGTCCAACGGTACCGATATGTCGATAATGACTGCTTCCTTCTAGAAGCCTTTTGTCATATAACACTATGTCTGGACGATTGACAGAGATGGTTATGTCTGTGGTAATCTCACGGTCCCAATATAATTTGTATTGTTTATTATCTAATACCTCAGTGGGTTGGTATTTATAGTATGGTATTATTATTATTATTATTATTATTATCATGATTTGTAAAAATTGTCCACATGAGATTTAGCAGAGTTACCTTCTTTACTCGTCGATGGTGGGTGTGAGCTTTTTCTTCTACTTCTTAGCCTGTTGACACTCACTGCAGGGTATAGGCCTCCCCCAGTGTACGTAAACATGGCGCAGCTATACATGCGAAATTGGAAACTACGTGAAAGTGTTTGCAATCGAAAGACCACCATTTTTTCTTATGATAATGTATTATTTTACTCACCGTTATGGGAAATAAGTTCATAAAAAATCGTTTATCATATTGCTGCTGAAAGAAAAATGAGTAAAAATGTGTGAACTCATAAGTCTGAGTTATAATGCCGCTTTTAATATCGTCACAATATCACCAAAAATACAAGAGCCACTGAAGTTGAATATTAGAGAAACCGATGAATTTTTCTTCTGTCATATAATTTTTTACATTTCAGAAAAATATTTGAATAAATCACCGTTCATTATCACAGAGTATTTTGATTTTCCTCTGAAAAAATTTCTTTTCATGGCGAAATCTTTAAAATGTAATTCAGAAACAGTTTTAGTACTGCAAGCCACCATCTAATCCGTCTTTAACAGCTCTTGCATTATCTTGATCACTTTGTTAAACTGATACGGATGCAGATTTCTCCTTAATTTAATGAGAACAAAAAAGTCAGAATACCTGTCAGAAATGCGCGCAATAGCACAATCAAGAGTTTCACGGCATTTAGAACAATAGCAAAGCGTACAAACAGTTTTTAGTGTCAAACCCGACATAAAAACTAAAAATATGTACCAAGCGCACAAGAAGATGAATATATACATGTACAGCGTGTTAAGCGTTAAACTGCATAATGCTTCAGTTTCAACATCATATCCATTTCCGTCGTTGCTAAGAAGAAGACACTTTGCGAAAGGCGGAAAATAAAAATGGGCGAAATCGTTCCACGTTTCTAACGTTATGTGTTCCAGCCGGCTGGGAACACCTGTTACCTGGAAGAAGTAAATCAGACATACAATGTGCGTCACAGCAACTGCGTGATTCAAAAAATGGCAAAATGCATGCATAAATGCGTAACATCGGTAGGTTCCTAACTTCCGCACCAGAAAATTTGCCAACTGGAGAGCACAGGAACGTTCTTTCTCTTTTTCGTACGTTTTTAGTCTTTGCAGGTTTGAAATCAGTTTCATTAAGAAACCATCTTCGTAAGTCTTCCAAATTAAGTACGGAAAGTAAAAACTGAAGGCGTGTACTAATAAAACCACATTGGCCCACTTGTAGTACGGCATAGAAGACACGTAAGTAATATCCTCACTTAAAGAGCTTGAACTGTCTGTTTTAATTCCCTTACTTTGTAAAGTTCCTTGCACAGTAGAAGTACCATTGGTATAACCGCAAGCTTCAACGTAGACGGGAGTCAATACGGTACCGTTCACAGTGGTACAAATAAAGGTAGTTCCAAATATCATCTCTAGCGTAATTACACAACTCATACTCACAAGGATTGCAACAGTCCATCTATAATGTAGTACAAACGGAAAATCTTCCTTGCCGGCCATCTTCGTATCTTGCAAAAATTACCTAAAAACTAACGCATGCGCTTTAAGCCCAAGAACATGCTTTCCTATCACGAGACTGAACACATTTTGGCAACTGCGTGACTGCTTTTCTCGTGCAAGTAATATTGTATGTCACGATAGGTTGACTGGATTCTATGAGAGAATGCGGAATCCGTCACAGTTGTACAAAACTATTTAGGACCAGCTGCTGCGATTGATTAAATGAGTTTAATAAACATGTTTATTAACAAGAGCTCCGTAATTTCCTACCTTTTTGCTCTTAGACAGTTGAGTAAAATATTAGCACTTGCGTAATGAATTTTCTAGCTAGAGGTTAAAGCAAAAGTAAATAAATAAATATAAAGGATGGCTGTATGTCTCCATAGCGAATTCATTACTTAAAACCCTGCCTCATTTTGAGGAGAGGGTATTTTTCCGGCTTTTAAAGATTCTGTGCTTATTCTCATTTTAATAATTTTTCTTGAGAGGATGAAGCGATCCCTTTAAGAAACTTCTGGCTGCGTCTCTGCTTCAGTGATGTAATTAATTATCACTGTTCACCCTGAAACTGAGTTTTGTGTTTATCGAGTACAGCAATCATCTGAACAGTATTCCTATCATTTCCTCAGGCCTGAGGAATACTTTAGGAAAACTATGAGTCGTACGAATAAGTCGTGCAGAGCACATTATGGGATGAATGATTAATTAATTAATTAATTAATTAATTAATTACCTCCATTTATTTCTACGTGAGAAGAACGTTTGTTTTCACAGCTATTATTCTGCATTAATCTAACAAATGGAGGAGATTATGTTAAAAAAAATGTTCTCAGAGGAAATCATCCAGGCGACATAAATAGTGAATAATGACCACGAAAAGAACACTAAGTACTTTTAGTGATTTCGCAGCCATCCCTGTAACAGGTAGGCAGAAACATTCATTCAGCGCGTGAGGAAGCTCAATGTGAAATCTGCATGTCGGTAGAGGTATGTAGCAGTTGTGTCATTAGCATTCTGTTCGCACAAATTTTGTTCTCTTCGATCTGAATTACTACACAATTTTGGAGAAATGCTTCGATGTTTACCTTTAACAGCGGCTGTATTGTAGTAGCAATCACTTCGTGCGAAATTAATCCAAAGAACAATAGCCATCTTTACACGATTTAAACTATATAAGATTAAAAATATACTAAAACCACACTACAATAGTTAAAATATTTATTTACAGTCAAAACATTAGATCTTTGGGTCCCACACTGGGACCATAATCAGATGTAAGACATTATACTGAATAGAACAGATCATATATAAGTACACACGACTTTTGCTGACGTATAACATAATTAGACGTAATAGTATGTTTAATTGGTTGTGTTCACACAAGAAAGTTCATTTATATAGTCTGTACACAACTGAGACATGGAGTTTTTGTCAGAGTGCACCTAGTCAGTCCCGGATAAGATATATTTCCCTGCTTGCGGTAAATAACCGGGAAAGCTATCATTACAACATAGTTGCCCTTTATTAAAAATATGTACACTTTCAATCAGAAGCAATGATGACGTCGAGGAAGGGGTCGCCAAGATCAAAGCATCGGTGTAATGAAGTCCTCGTTCACGAGTCGTGATAGTGCTGTTGACATTAAGCCATTTTGATATTTTATTGGTGATCTCAGATTCGAGTCTTTAATGTACGCCCAGTCGAGCCTATATAAATCTGTTCGGGTTGCGTCTGGTCCATACTTTCTTTTTAATGGGATTCTGTAAATGTCATGTTTGTTTTCTTTTTGTATAGGGTCACGATCTTTCTTTACCCTTGCTAAAATGCTATGTGTCTTGACTCCAGAATCCAAACCATGGCATGGCGCCTGCAAGTATTTTTAATAACTGGGATAACAGTATTGTGGAAGTTCATGGATCCCACGTATTTTATCTGATTACTTTCTCCTTGTAGCGTGGTTTGTTCAGCCCTGTGCATTTTCTTTATGATGTTATTAACAGTACTGCCAGAATAACCACGTAATTCTGCAATTTTTACTATTTTATGCATCGTCTGTTGCCGTAGCTAATTACAGGATGAATGAGTAAACGCTCGTCGTATCAAAAAAATATAATGCAGACAGTTTATAGCTTTGTGGGTGGGTCGACAACACCGGCATTAGTAGGGAAGTACTGGATCTTGACTTCCTATATACTGAATGGCGAAGCCTATTAGTATAGGGTCTCGTTCAAGCAGAAAATGTAAGAAGGGTAGTGAATTTTCCTGTTCAACCTCTACGATAAAAGTTATTGTGCCGCCCCGGTGGCGCAGTGGTCTAAGCGATGGCCTCTGATCATTCGTCCGAACGGGGTCCGGGTTCGAATCCCGGTGAGGCATGGATGTTGTGTTTGTCTTACGGCACTAGTTCTCTCCCTTCCCTGGAACCAGTGACTCTAAATTAGGGACGGGCGACTGCTTATAGCCCATTGAGTTGCTCACGGTGGTCGTTAAACCTTCAAAAAAAAAAAAAAAAAAAAAAAAGTTATTGTTGCATATCGAGAGGACATATTCACAGTAAGTCTTATTAAATCATCTAAAGTGTGTCTCCAGAAAACAAGGATATCATCGACATATCGGATGTAAAATGTAGGACCTTGCGGACATACATACACTGTATCTTCATTATACTGTAAAGCGATTTCAGCCAATGTAGCTGAGAGGGGGTCCCATTGGTGTACCCCGGTCTGTCGGTAAGTAGTGCCATCAAACTTAAAGTATATTCGGTTTTGAACCAGCTTCAAGATTGTAATCACTGAATTTATTTCGCGGGAAGAAGCCAATCCAATATCGTTTATCTTTCTCTCGATAATTGCATGCGCCTCCGTAAGCGGAACGTTAGGATATAATGCTATTACATCTAATGAGGCCATGATGTATGGTCTGTTATTATGTTGAAATTTCTTAATTTTATCAAGGGCCTGGACTGTTCCCCTCACAGAATATCTTGAGTCGGTGGTTAAAAGGGCAAGGTATTTTGCCAGCATCTTTTCAAGCGGTCTCATGGAGCTGGCATACCCTGAAACCAGTGGGTGAATGGGCTGCCCCAGTTTGTGTATTTTTACCTTTCAAAATAATTCAGGTACTCTAGGTCCAAGTGTAGGGTACAAACCTTGTGAAATTGAAGATGGTAGTTCTGAATGATTATTTAACCTACTCAAAGCTTCCAATGTTGCAATCGTTGGATCCGTCTGGATTTTTATATTGGGTGTTTCATCCAACCACACCGGTTGAATGATTACCCAAAAGGCTATGTCTGGATTTTTATATTGGGTATTTCATCCAGCCACACCGGTTGAATGATTTCCCAAAAGGCAATGTCTGGATTTTTATATTGGGCATTTCATCCAGAGGCCGGTTGAATGATTTCCCCAAAGGCTATGCGGAAAGATAAACAGTATAAGAGTCACATGCGCCTCGCGAACTGCTGCTGTTGTGGGTCAAAGAGCAAACACGGAAATTCGCATTTCTGCGAAGCTGTTAGGAAAATTCTATAACACTGAAGGATTCTTGCATCATCTACGTTAGAGCGAGAAAACTGAGTTTGGTTATTATACAATGGTTAATCGTTTGAATTAGGTTAGCGATAAAATATTATTCGAGATATGTGTATACATTTTTAACAAATAAAACTTTAAAACACGAAACAAAATCGACAGCCCTACGGGTCTATAGATTTTCAGTTGGAGAGTGAGATAGTAACACTATGCTAGTGATCCGATTTACTGGCGTAGGAAAATATACATAATCGTTTCCAAGCTTTCGCACATCAACCAGATGGCTTTTTCAAGGAAGTTAGACAGAAACTGCAATTCGAGTAATAGAACACCTAACAATTTGAACGCGGGAACTTGATTTGACAATAAATAGATACGACGTTATTTTAATTTAAAGATGCGAAGTATCACGTTGGTTGTGCACACGGTATCCTGGTTGAGAGAAGGCGTTACTTGAAGAACTGGTTCCATATTCGTGGCAACTCGAGTGAGACGCTATCATTGCAAGTTTTCACTAATACTAGCTTCTAGAGTTCCCAAGGACAAGCATATAAACAGAATAATGGCGTTCCGATGGGATCCTCACTTTAACCCGTCCTTGCAGAAGCAATACTTCGCCCAATTGAACAGAATATACTCTCCAGCATTACCCCACGGCCTACCACCTCGCTGAGTTATGAGGACGATGTATTTTTCGCGTGGCCTCACGGAAAAGAGACTTTTCCAATTTTCTTTGATAAAATCAAAGATATGCATCCTACGATCAATTCTACGATGGAGCTTGAACACAATAACGCTCTACCTTATCTGGATGTTTTATTGAGAAAATCGCCTGACAACCGCCTCGGTACACAAGTCAACTATAAGCCCACGTCCGTCCCCAACCTGATACTCTGCAGTGCGAGCAGAATACAAAACAGCTATCTTCCGTTCTCGAATTAGAAGAGCCTTCGCCGTCTCCTCCGATACTTATTCTAGACAACACGAAATTGAAAGCGTCATCAAGTTGGCCACTGATGCAGGATATTCACTGAATCAGATACGTAACTTTATCCGAAAAGCCAGGGTTAAACATACTAATCTTCCTGTGCCGCAGCTTCGTTATTTAGGCTCAATTCCCTACATACCAAATGTGTCTTACAAACTCAAGAACGCCCTCAAGAAGATGAACTACGGCGTCGGCATAAGGTCTCCTGCATCTTTATATACTATGTTAAAACGAAATACTGAAAAATCACCTCTTTCCAGCAAAGCAGGTGTTTATTCAATTCTCCTACAGTATCCGGACGGCTCTAAGCGATACTACATTGGAATGACCAAGCGTTCTTTTGGAATCAGAGTCAACGAACATAAAAGGGACACAAAATACGGTAAAGTAGCCACGGTCCTATCCAGAGAAATTAAATTCAAGTCCTCTACTCCTGTGTGGGATGATATAAAGAAATTAGCTACCTACTTTACCCCTAAATGTACAGCCATTCGGGAAACCTTGGAGATCTTTACCAACCACGATACTTACAATGATAGCGACTAACTCGAATTGCCAAAAATTGGGAACCAGTTCTTCAAATAACACCTTCTCCCTAGCAGGATGCCGCGTGAACTACCGACGTGATGCCTCGTTCCTTTAAATGAATATAACGTCGTATCTATTTATTTCAAGCCCTGTACATAGTGTATATGTTTTATTTAGCCGCAGTCGAAAGAAGGCATATATAACATGATGCATCTTATTTGTTCCGTGCATTTCTTTATTTAGCCGCAGTCGAGAGAAGGCATATATAACATGATGCATCTTATTTGTTCCGTGGATTTCTTTATTTAGCCGCAGTCGAAAGAAGGCATATATAACATGATGCATCTTATTTGTTCCGTGGATTTCTTTATTTAGCCGCAGTCGAAAGAAGGCATATATAACATGATGCATCTTATTTGTTCCGTGGATTTCTTTATTTAGCCGCAGTAGAAAGAAGGCATATATAACATGATGCATCTTATTTGTTCCGTGGATTTCTTTATTTAGCCGCAGTCGAAAGAAGGCATATATAACATGATGCATCTTATTTGTTCCGTGGATTTCTTTATTTAGCCGCAGTCGAAAGAAGGCATATATAACATGATGCATCTTATTTGTTCCGTGGATTTCTTTATTTAGCCGCAGTAGAAAGAAGGCATATATAACATGATGCATCTTATTTGTTCCGTGGATTTCTTTATTTAGCCGCAGTCGAAAGAAGGCATATATAACATGATGCATCTTATTTGTTCCGTGGATTTCTTTATTTAGCCGCAGTCGAAAGAAGGCATATATAACATGATGCATCTTATTTGTTCCGTGGATTTCTTTATTTAGCCGCAGTAGAAAGAAGGCATATATAACATGATGCATCTTATTTGTTCCGTGGATTTCTTTATTTAGCCGCAGTCGAAAGAAGGCATATATAACATGATGCATCTTATTTGTTCCGTGGATTTCTTTATTTAGCCGCAGTCGAAAGAAGGCATATATAACATGATGCATCTTATTTGTTCCGTGGATTTCTTTATTTAGCCGCAGTCGAAAGAAGGCATATATAACATGATGCATCTTATTTGTTCCGTGGATTTCTTTATTTAGCCGCAGTCGAAAGAAGGCATATATAACATGATGCATCTTATTTGTTCCGTGGATTTCTTTATTTAGCCGCAGTAGAAAGAAGGCATATATAACATGATGCATCTTATTTGTTCCGTGGATTTCTTTATTTAGCCGCAGTCGAAAGAAGGCATATATATAACATGATGCATCTTATTTGTTCCGTGGATTTCTTTATTTAGCCGCAGTCGAAAGAAGGCATATATAACATGATGCATCTTATTTGTTCCGTGGATTTCTTTATTTAGCCGCAGTAGAAAGAAGGCATATATAACATGATGCATCTTATTTGTTCCGTGGATTTCTTTATTTAGCCGCAGTCGAAAGAAGGCATATATAACATGATGCATCTTATTTGTTCCGTGGATTTCTTTATTTAGCCGCAGTCGAAAGAAGGCATATATAACATGATGCATCTTATTTGTTCCGTGGATTTCTTTATTTAGCCGCAGTCGAAAGAAGGCATATATAACATGATGCATCTTATTTGTTCCGTGGATTTCTTTATTTAGCCGCAGTCGAAAGAAGGCATATATAACATGATGCATCTTATTTGTTCCGCGGATTTCTTTATTTAGCCGCAGTCGAAAGAAGGCATATATAACATGATGCATCTTATTTGTTCCATGGATTTCTTTGTTTGGTCTCCTTACCCCGAAGAAATTCTGGGTGCGCTACTGCTCTTGGCGTATGCGAAAAGTCAGGGGCAGGGCGTAGAAAATACTGACTGAACAAGGAACGAAAACTTTGAAGTTTGCCGTATATCAGTAAAATAAACGCAATTTTCGAGATCGTTTCACTGCGTCATTTCTTTTTTATTTATTTATTTTTGAGATTGTCGCTCACACCGCTTCTGAAAAACAGATTTCTTTCGCTCACCCCAGGGCCGTAGCCAGACACAGAAGTTGGGACGGGCGGCTGATACTTGTGGTCGGTTAGAAAACCAGAAATTTTACTGTTTCCTTTTTTACTGTGTGTGTGTGTGTGCGGGTGTGTTATTCATAATTCTCATTATCCTGTGCTACAATTTTCTTCCGAGGAAAACAAAATAGCATTTCTATAGAAATGCAATACTATGTAAAACACTTAACTTTAAAAGATCAATGTGACTGATTGGCTTCTTCAATTTGTTACTTTCTTTGCGAAGCATTGCTGTGGGTTGGATCACCGGAATATCGGGACATTTCCCGAAGGTGGACCAATCGAGAAATGGCCCACCTTATCGCATACCTTTTACTTGGATTTTTTTGGAACAAATGAATAACTATTTTGGTACTTGTGAATAATAATCGTTAATCTCATTGGAGCTTTATTTCTGCCTGAAAAAATTGTTTCCTTAAAAAAACCTTTGCTTCCTATTCATGTTGGTCATTGGCTCTGAAATGATGTAGCATATTTCTCTGTACTTAAGTGAAAAAAGGGCCGCCTCGCTGAGCACGTTCTTATACATTGTCGAGTCACATTATTGTGATCACCAGCTAATATCCAGAGTAACCGGCGTATGCAGCGCGGACAGCAGCTAGACTGGCTGGGAGTGACTCAATAAGGTGCTGGAAGTTGTTCACAGATATGTGAAGCCATACTGACTGCAGTGCATCTGACAGCTGCTGGAGGATCCATAGAGCAAAAAAACACGATCTAGATGGTACCACAGATGCTCGATTGGGTTTAAGTCTGGGGAATTAGGGGGCCAGGGAAGTACTTTGAAGTTTTTATCGTGCTCTTCCAACCACTCTCCGACATTTCTAGCTGTGTGACACGTCGCATTGTCGTGCTGGAAGATCCCATCCGCCCCAAGGAAGACAATCAGCATGTATTTGTGTACGTGGTCTACCAGGATGGATTCATAACGAATTCAGTCCATAGTGGACCCAGAGAATGCCACGAAAACATTCCTCAGACCATAACGCTGCCACCACCAGCTTGTGTTCTTCCAGCAATGGTTGAAGAGTGTTTGTTCTCGGATGTTTCTCACCTTATACGCCATCGTCCGTCCGTTCGATGAAGCAGAAAACGTGACTCATCGAAAAAGGCAATCCTTTGCCAATCAGCGGAGGTCCAATTCCGATACTGGCTTGCAAATGTAAGCCTTTTCTGCCGATGCAGCTTCGTTAGCATAAGTGTAGTGACCATCCCTCTGTATCGGAGCCCCATACGCAGCAGGGTTCACTGAACTGTCGTTTTAGACACATCCGGTAGCTCCCTGGTTCATTCAGCCAGTGAGTTGCTCCACTGTAGCGTGTCAATCGGCCCTCACGCACCTTCGAAGCCGACGTTCATCACCTCTCACATCAATGGCACGTGGCGCTCCGCAGTTTTCGCGTCGCTTATTCGCAATGGTGCCATTTCTCCAATCCAATCACGATACACTTTGACCACAGCAGCACGCGAACAGTTCACAAACTGCGCTGTTTCAGAAATACTGCCACCCTTGGCCCGAAAGCCAATAATCATCCCTTTTTGCAAATCTAAATCTGATAAATCTCTCCTTTTTAAAAATCCATAACAGCAACGAGTGATATGTTTTCAGATCATAATGATCGTAATGATCATATGTAGAGGATTTTAGGAAGGAGTGTCTGACCCCAGGTCTTAAACAACCCTTAGAAATAGGAAGATAGAAGATTTGGGCTAGAGTGCCCGATAGGAAAGTGACACGGAAGCGAAGTAGAAAAGGGGAGAAAGGTGCCCTCATTTATTACCGGGGAGCTAGTACCCGGGGTCCGACGGCTTAAAGTGCCCATCTGACGCACGGCGGATATTTAGTGGATCGAGCGTTCGTACCTGCCTGGGATCGAACCTAAGGTCCTCTCCGTGGCAGTCACGAACGTTGCCCAGTAGGCCACTCGCGGCCCATGTTTTCAGATTGCCCACAGCACACCTTATGTACCCTCCAAGCCAGCTCACGACACGTGCCTTTCATTGGCTACGCGCTGTTGGCGTCAAAAGTAGAAGGTGGCCACAATAATTTGACACGACTGTGTATATTAATTAAGGTAAAGCTTACTACAGTTAGACGTACGTCGTTGGATTTGGAGCTCAGGGTCTTTGGTAGGCACTACCTTCCTTTTGTAATCTTGAAGAAAGCACTAGTACCGATTGAGAGGATATATTATTCCCATCCCCTTTTTCACACACAAAGCGATTCTCTTGAAGAGATATTTCGAAATCTGTTACCTACTCACATTTATCTTGAAAGAAATAACAATTTACTAGGGCTGGTTTATGGATCAAAATAATGGGAAACTTTCAAAAGGCATCTACTGTAGGCGAAATTACCAATAACAATACGCAGTAGCGATCAGTGACAAAATAAATATAAAAAATAATTGTTTGGAAAATTGCTATGTGACATGTGCATATTTTAGCTTTAAGAATAATCTTCATTGTGATTCTGTTAGACATGGGATCTTCAAGATTTGTGATTTTGTCAAAACTAAATTTTTCAAAAGAAAATAATTATCTCGTGCAACACCCCGTTTTGAACGGGATTTGATGCTGCATTTGATCATGAAGAGATTTTTTAGATTTTATTGACGTTAAATTGTTATTTTTTAATTTTACCCACGACTAATTTGTTTTATAATTCATTCAGGATTAAAAGAATTTTTTCATGAGGGAATTCATGAAGTATTTTTCTGTAAGTACGTGGATTTTTTGTGGACATCAAGATAAAAATTCTCCTCCTGATTTGGTTGTCCCAATCCGCCCCTCGTTACAAATTATATATTATATTGCAATATATAAATGAAATCCTCACAACTGTATAAGAATCGGAGACCATGCAGTGCTTCAATATGCAACACATGAATTAACAGTTTTTCCTGCGGATCCTGAGTGCATCCGTTTGAAACCAGAAAGTTGAATATTAATAACGATGTACTGTACACCAACTATACACGTAAGAGTAAAAGTACACTAAAAATCCAACTTATTGTCGTAAAAATATTAATATACGTTTCAAGCTATCGCATATTAACCAGATGGCTTTCTTGGAAATTTATATTTATGTTTTTACACCAATAAATCGGATTTCTACTGTACTTTCACTATTATGTTGAACATTGATGATACATTTAGGATTCAATTCCGCTACGCCACAAAGTTACGTCTAAAAGATTTACCAATTTTTAAATAGCGAATATGTGTGTGAGTCGTGAAATGCGAAGCCAGTTTTTCATCCAAACCGAAAGCAGAAAACGTACACTTCTCTGATGGTATCAAGTTTCAACTTTGGCGGCACCAAGAAGGAACACAACAATGCTGTCTCCATTATCTCAAGTAGTATTATACTGGGTAACGTATAGAAGAATAAAAACATCGTATATTTTTGATAATTTCAAATTCGAATTTTAAATAATAATAAAAAAAAGGCGCACAAATTAATTACGTTCTACCGAGTTAAAAAAAAAAAGCTATAAAAACTACAGTAAAATATAGGAACTAACGCAAAATTACGTATAAAACTGAAAAACGTATTACCGAGGTTCTACTCGTATGTGTGTGTGTACTCAGTCGTATCAGAATAATATGATTACCCCGGAATCACAAATGATCATATGATCTGTGTCTGAACCCAGGTCTTAAACAACCCTTAGAAATAGGAAGCTAGGAGATTTGGGCTAGAGTGCTCGATAGGAAAGTGACACGTAAGCGAAGTAGAAAGGGGGAGGAAGACGCCCTTATTTATTACCGGGGGCCAGTACCCGGGGACCGACGGCTTAACGTGCCCATCCGATGCACGGCGGATATTTAGTGGATCGAGCGTTCGTACCTGCCTGGGATCGAACCTAAGGTCCTTTCCGTGGCAGTCACGAACGTTGCCCACTAGGCCACCCGCGGCCCAACCCCGAATCACAGTGTCCCCGCTCAGGCACATAACAGAGTGCACATGACAAGGTCGACCACACGGAGATATAAGCGGCCGGCCAAGACATATGAGTGAGCACAATGGGCAGAGGTAGTGATCTGAGGGACGTCCAAAAAGGTATGATCATCGGCTACTGCACTAAGGGTGAAAGCATCTCAGAAACTGTAGACTTCGTGCGCTGTTCGCGAGGTGGTGTAGTAAGGGTGTACCAAGAACGGGCCGCTGGCACACCGAGTACCTCCCGACGTTGTAACTGTGGAGCCGCAAAGGCCATCGACTCCAGAAGAGAATGCCGCCTCTGTCGACTGGTAAAAGGCAATCGACGCGCAAAAGTGCTGCAATTGATCAGCAAATGAACGCTGGGGCACCCAGGTACGTGTCCCCGATAACATCAGAGCTAACCCTGTTGCGCATGGGTCTCCGGAGTCGACGCTGCGTCAAGGCGCCCATGCAAACCCAGATCCATCGACAACGACTACGATCATTGGACAATGGAGGAGTGGAGGAAGGTTGCCTTCTCGGACGAATCGAGGTTTCTGTTTCACAGAAGTGACAGGTGGTGGCGGATACGGATGCACGAGAACCAACACCCGAGCATGCTTGTCGGTCGAGTACAGGCCGGCGGTGGCAGTGTGCATATCTAGGGAATGTTTTCATTTTATGACCTGGCACCGCTGATATCACTGGATGGGTCCTTGAACGCCAATAGCTACCTGTCCATCTTCGCTGGCCACATGCACCCCTTCATGTTGGGCGTTTACCCTGGTGGTGATGGTGTCTACCAACAGGACAATGCGCCGTACCACGTGGCTGAGGTGTGCGTGACTGGTTCCTGGAACACAACAGTTATGACATTTCTCCCTTGACCGTCGAAACCCCGGCCTCAATCCCATAGAGCACTTGTGGGACTATTTGGATCGACAGGTACGACGTGCCAACCCACAACCATGTCATCTCCGAGACCTCCGTGCTATGCTGCAATCCGAATGGGCACGTATGCCTCGGGCAACCTTCCAGGGCCTAATTGCATCCATGCCAATCCGTCTCGCAGCTGTCATCTGGCCCAAAGGCAGTTATTCCCATTATTATGTAGGTGGTCATATTATTCTGATACGATTGTGTATATATCCTTTCAGGGTTTTTGCCTTGATCATGATAAATACCAACAACTCTCGTCATTTTTCAGGTAGGAAAAGTAAGTCATAAATCAGGAAAATGACTTATTTGATGATATCGTGATCAAGGTAAAAATCGAGAAATGGCAATGGCATAGAAACATTTTGCAATAAAAACTAGTCACTGTTGGGCAACTAAGAGACTGAATTCCAATGGGCAGCAAAAGACCCAGAGGACGACTACGTTGGAGATGGGTGGATGAAATTCAAAAGCATGCCAGGAGTGATATGGAGGAGACTGGCAAAAGTAAGAAAGTTTTGGAGGAAGCTAGAGGAGATCTTCATCCAGCAGCGGACTATTAATGGTTCATAAAGTTGATACATATACGCTGATCAACAACACAAAATTAACGTCACTCTCCAATGGTACTGTTATCTCTATGAAGGTTTAAATAGTGGTAGGCATGGGTCTTGGGAGCCATTTAGAGCCTTAAGAGAAAAGGGGGGGGGGGGTTCCTATCTTCAAAAATTTACCTCAGAAAAGACATAAAATACAGAAAAATTCAAACGTGAAGTACATAGTGCCCATCACTCACAGGCAATTTCAATCTCCACTTAGAAATTCCATTTATTCTGTGGACGTTCAAACGTGCTCAGAAAAAAAAAGTAAAAACAATCAGACTACCCTTTAAAATGATAAATTAACTACTTCAGACAAGTCGAGATACTATGCTTCTTGCCACGTGCATAAATGTAATGTGAAACTGCTTGATTTGAGAATTATATACTGAAGATGTTTGTACAAAAAATGAAAAGAAAATGAACCTGTTTGGACATTTTCAGTTTCATGTGTTCTTTTTAACTTCCATTTTCTTAGTTCTTGGAAGAGAAGAGAACTGACTTTTCCTTTGCTTGAATTCCTATTTGTCGAATTCATTTGTCCCTTCTAAACTTCTACAACAGGGGCATAACCATTTATTATTAAAATGCTTTTGTGATATAATTTATAAATTATAAAATATATTTTTTGTAAATTTTCTTTGAAAAAATCATATACCTTTCCATCCCCCAATAATCTCCAATTTTTTTTCTTGTGTACTACACTATTAACACTCTTCTACTTCCGCCAACCCACGGATCCAGTCGAAGCCTGACGGGCCACTGTTATTTCATAGCCAATCTTTTTTTTTTAATTACGTAAATTGAGAAAATCAGATAACATAGCGCGCGCGATCTGTGTATTATACAGAAATTGTACGTTGAAAAACTTTTAAAGAACTTCACTTACGCAACTTTTGATCATTTTCGAATTAATTAACTTTTGTTCAATAAAATGTTTTCCTAAATAAGGTATTTTAATGCTTATTCATCGAAGAAAGGTTGCATGAATTGTCCGAACGCTTTTAAAAGTTTGAAAATTTCATATTATAATTGGTATATCTTGCTGGAATCCCCCCTCCCCTCCTACTGTTGGTCTTCCTTGACAGCGTCGAAATAGGTTTGGGAAAGAGCCAAGCAACTTTTCTTTTACGACTGCACCTGTGTTCCAACCCCCTAATTATCCCACTACAACAATAATTTTTTTAAATGTCTCTTATTCTCTCAAAATTATACATTAAATGATGTCCATGGAACCCCCAAAAGGCGGTAGCCAGAAGACCAGAGCATCCCGAAATTTTAAGACAGCAATGCTGCACGTATCGGATCTGATTCTGTAATACCACTAAGAAATTTATTAACCAAAATATTTTGGGAATGATATAGCACTTACATGCCTTATTAAAACATTTCTTTCTAAAGTTCAGTACAAGGTTTTCTGGTTTTGATTTCAATATTTAATCTTAGTCTTAAAAAAAGCACTACTCGTATACTGAATACGAACCGCGAACGACACTTGCTTTAGTTCGGTTTCTTGAAGATGAAGAAAAAACTTTCACATTGTGTCATCGCCTGTGCAATGTCAGCACTGATCTTTTTCAGTAAAAGTAGGAATGTTAGAGCAAAAGAAAGGTCTGAGGGAAAGGAGAAAAGTACTTCACCGGAAATCTCAGATTGAAACCAAAGCAAGCCAGTCGGTATTCATTTGTCCTAAATTGACCTTCAAAGTTTTATAACTAGACTGGGAGTGGGAGGTATAGAGATCCACGTTACAGCACTATACCCATTGTCCCGTCATCTCCACCAGACAAATCAGGAACACTACACCAAAAGGAAGCCACAACAAAAGTCTGGAAAGAAAGCCAAGCCCAGTCCGTTTCTTCTAAAAAACCTTCAATATTTTGTAATTGGGATTGGGTCACGGGGAGGAAAGAATCGTCAGTTCGATACAGAACTCAGTATGCATAATTTTTTCTCATTTTTTTCTTTTTTGGTATTTATCTGTGGCATATATTTTAATATTACAATGAATTATCCTGATCAAAAATTTCGTTCAAGCTGAGAACGCTAGGACGGGCTAAAAGAAACGTAGGTCGGGCTGGCCCCCCTCACTCTTACCTGAACGCATGATAAACAAAAGCGCTGCAAATTAGCAATCAGCAGCCGTAGAAAAGAAGTTACTGAAGTTCGCTATCTGATGGTCCACCATTCAGTTTAGTACCGGGTGGCACTGACATTTAAGTTTTCGAAATCAGAGAAAAGTCTTGAGGGAACTGGAATGAAAGTTGAACACAGGAATACCTAAGAAAATGGTCTGTTTAAACAATGACATGAACGAAAATAATGTAATAAGTTAGATGACACCGTCAGTGGCATACCGAAATTCCCTCCTCCCTTCCGCAAAAAACATCTTTGAGGTCCTATTGCAAAAAATGTATTAGCTTTAAATTACTGAAATTTTTGAATTACATATTATGAACGAGGTTTTATTGAAATTCTTTGGAACCTATAGTATTATAGTTGTTGTTTTTCGTTTTTTTTCGTAAAACCAAAAAATTATTGCACTTTAGTGCGTGTAACACAAATGTGCACGTTGTAATTAAAAGGTTTGCCCTAGTTCTGTACCAATTACAAAGTACTGCAAAGCACTTATGCCAAAGTTAATCATTATTCGTCCACGATGGGTCCGGGTTCGAATCCCGGTGAGGCATGGATGTTGTGTTTGTCTTACGGCACTGGCCCTTCACTGGAACCAGTGGCCCTAAATTAGGGACGGGTGACTGCTTATAGCTCAGTGAGTTGCTCACGGTGGTCGTTAAACCTCCAATCGAAAACGAAAAAAAGAAGTTAAATCACATCATGTGAATTCTATTCTTTTAGAGAACAAATGACAACCTCTTTGAAATGCCTCACGATCACACAGGCAAAACACGTAACTGCCGTGTGACAGTGTTTAATGGCCTTCCCCGATTTATACAAAAATATCGAACATAAGTAAGCAAATAAATAAGTAACAGTTAAGAATTATGACACACAAAAGTAAAACTGCTTAAATTATTTTCTCTTGAATATATTAAACAAGGCACCTAATTTAAAGCCTAATGTTTTACACTTACTAAAAATTTCTCTTGACCCAGTTATAAAGAAAGAAGACACAGGGCTCTGCTTTTTTGGACCCTCAAAGAACACCCTTCAGTTCATTATATTCTGAAGGATACGTAGTTATGTTCAAAAAATGTAATACATAACACCTTATCCTCATTGGTATAAACATTTCATTGACACAATTATTATTTCTTTCGCATTCTTCTGTTAATATATACATGCATAGGGACTATTGCTATGGCTGTGAAAAGAAGCCTCAGATGATCTGGAATAGCTGCATTCTCGTAATCAAGTTTTCATAAATTAAGACAGCGAAAATGATTTCGAAATATTTTACTTAATTTGTTGAAAAAGATACCAAAAATTCCCTTTCTTTTTAATACTATCATTCAAAGCTGCTGGCTATTTCTTTTACCAGTTTCCTACGAAGTTTGGGCAAAACTTTTTGTAAAACCTTTTTCCTGATGTTAGAGGTCTTCTTAGCCGTGAGGCCCTCTCGCAAAGCGGCGGTTTGTGGGGTCTATTAGTACGCCCCTGGACACCGTACATGACTGAGTGGGAAAAAATAATCCTAACAGTAGGACTAATGATGCTTAGGTGTTCAATAGGAAAATGTTATAATCGAAATCTGTTCATCATGTATTTGCTAAAATTATCCACTGTACATATATGAAGATGCATTTGTTGCATCAACCGTTCTCAATTTACTGCTGGATGAAGGTCTCCCCAAGTCTCTTCCAGAACTTTGTCTTGAGCCATTCTTTTACATGTCAGTACTTCGGCATGTTTTCGAATTTTATCCACCCATCCCCAATATGGTCTTTTCCTGTCCCTTCGAATCCAGGCTAGTATTTCAGTTGCTCAACGGTGTGGACAGTTCTTTTAGCAGTATGTCCAGCCCATTGCCACTTGAGGGGTTTTCCTACTTTAATTATGTCATCAGCTCTCATCATTTTCTTGACCCAAGACTTCTTATCTTCTTTTCTTTTCTTTTTTTATTTTTGGTTACCCCAAGCATACATCTCTTCCTGATTCTTTGAGTTGTTCGCCCCTCCTGTGTATCTTATTTTGGTTTGTAAAAAATATATAGAGAGAGAGAGAGAACTTTTTTTTTCTTTTTGGTTACCCCAAGCATATATCTCTCCCTGATTCTTTGAGTTGTTCGCACCTCCTGTGCATCATATTTTGGTTTGTAAAAAATATATATATAGAGAGAACTTTTTTTATTTTTGGTTACCCCAAGCATACATCTCTTCCTGATTCTTTGAGTTGTTCGCCCCTCCTGTGTATCTTATTTTGGTTTGTAAAAAATATATATATAGAGAGAGAGAACTTTTTTTTTTCTTTTTGGTTACCCCAAGCATATATCTCTCCCTGATTCTTTGAGTTGTTCGCACCTCCTGTGCATCATATTTTGGTTTGTAAAAAATATATATATAGAGAGAACTTTTTTTTATTTTTGGTTACCCCAAGCATACATCTCTTCCTGATTCTTTGAGTTGTTCGCCCCTCCTGTGTATCTTATTTTGGTTTGTAAAAAATATATATATAGAGAGAGAGAACTTTTTTTTCTTTTGGTTACCCCAAGCATATATCTCTCCCTGATTCTTTGAGTTGTTCGCAGCTCCTGTGCATCATATTTTGGTTTGTAAAAAATATATAGAGAGAGAGAACTTTTTTTTTTTTTTTTTTTGGTTACCCCAAGCATACATCTCTTCCTGATTCTTTGAGTTGTTCGCCCCTCCTGTGTATCTTATTTTGGTTTGTAAAAAATATATATATAGAGAGAGAGAACTTTTTTTTCTTTTTGGTTACCCCAAGCATATATCTCTCCCTGATTCTTTGAGTTGTTCGCAGCTCCTGTGCATCATATTTTGGTTTGTAAAAAATATATAGAGAGAGAACTTTTTTTTTTTTTGGTTACCCCAAGCATACATCTCTTCCTGATTCTTTGAGTTGTTCGCCCCTCCTGTGTATCTTATTTTGGTTTGTAAAAAATATATATATAGAGAGAGAGAACTTTTTTTTCTTTTTGGTTACCCCAAGCATATATCTCTCCCTGATTCTTTGAGTTGTTCGCACCTCCTGTGCATCATATTTTGGTTTGTAAAAAATATATAGAGAGAGAGAACTTTTTTTTTTTTTGGTTACCCCAAGCATACATCTCTCCCTGATTCTTTGAGTTGTTCGCAGCTCCTGTGTATCTTATTTTGGTTTGTAAAAAATATAGAGAGAGAGAGAACTTTTTTTTTTTTTTTACAGTAGATAGCTGTTAAAGGGTCGTAGTCCACGTATCAGCATTCATCTTTCATTTAGTTGGTTATATATGTACTGAATTCGCCTTCAGTACAGTAGATAATGAACACTAAATTCATGTTCACTAATCAGAAATAAGAACTGTATTCATCTTTCATTTAATCACTAATAAATATTAAATTCGTGTGTATTTAGGGAAATAAAACACTAAATTCATTTTTCATAATAATACGTCATCCGTCAGTGAATAATAAATAGTGAATTCATCTGTCATTTATTTTATAATATTGGACACATTTTATTTATTTAACATCAGTGAAATTCCTCTTTTTCTTATTAAGCAGGAAAGCCAGATTCATCTGATGGAATATCATTGAATTAGTTTTTCATTTAGTGGCTGATGCTGATTTTTTCATTTAGGATTATTAAAATAATATTCCTTTTGCTATAACATAATTAATATTCATTTCAGAATAATCCAATTCATTTTCTGTTGAGTGAGTAACGTGAAACTCTTTATGCACCGTGCCCCCCCCCCCTCCCCTCTCTCTTCAGGAAAAAGGTTTTGAGACATACAAAACAAGCTGCGGCGGAGATACTCAAATAGAAAGAGGTGAATGAACATTTTCGTTACTGTTATCACACAGTGTCGTTTATCTATTGAACATGGAAACATATAGGTAATTAACTATAACTTAAAAAGCACAGTTTGCATCAACTGGCCAAATGTTCACCTTTTAATGAAGTGGTGTAATTGCTGCGACTGCTACAGCATGTTTGCAGCTAAATCCTGGAAGAAAAGTAGAAAGCGTTGTCCACTGACGGCTTTCTGCATCATAAATTTCCACAACATTATCGGCATTTTTGGAGCCCGTAAAACCACCGATAGTGTATATTTTGCTGTTATGTGAAACCAAAGAAAAGGCACACCTGGCAATTCTCATGCGGCTAATGAAGGTCCACTGTTCTGTAGAAGGATCATACACCTCTGGTGATGTTAAGATGCATAAATCCGAAGACCCAATCTTTTCTCGTCGACCACCGCAGACATAAATCTTGCCCAGCATCTCGGTGCAACCATGAGCGCTTCTGGGTGTCAGCATAGGAGCGACTTCATCCCACTTGTCCAATGACGGGGAATATTTTTCAACTCTATTAAATCTCTTGCCACCACCCCTTTGACCTCCGGTTAGATAAATGGATTCTCCTAAGGAAGCAGCAGCAGAACAGCAACGGCTTGTTCCCATTTGGCATTCTCGCAGCCATTCATTCCTTTCAACATCAAAGGAACGTACTTTGTCAGAAAAGCGATCGTTTACAGAACCAAAACAATAGATCGTGTTCCCAAGAGACGAAACAGCAGCTCCATGTATATGTTCATGTTCAGAAAGTTGAACGCCCCACTCATAAGTTCGTACGTTAAATGGTTGAATTGTTTTATTAAGAAATAAGTACAATTTTTCACCTACGGAAGCTACTTGAGAAACACAATCATGCTCTAAAATCTTAGACCCGAGATTATGCCATTTCTCGTTGACCAAGTCGCAATAATGCACAGAAATTTCAAAAGTTTTGCTTAAGCAAATAGCATATACGCCATAACTAAAGCTATAGTATTTACGTGGTCGTGTGTTCAAATTTAAAACTGCCACCTTCTCTTTCGGCAGCCGATTATACGTTTTGACTTCTTCTAATAGATCCAGACAGGGTTTCGAAGCTTTAATGAGTTCCATTGAAGAAATATGATCAATGAATTTCGTTGGAAGATAAATCATGCGAACTATAGACAGCAGCTCGATTAGTTTCTTCTTCCCGCTGTGGAGGCGAAGCCTCCACCCACTTAATAACTGCCTTGAATACCTTGTCTTCGCTTATCACGTTTAAGTTGTCTTCAGAGATAATTTGTTTAAATGATGAAAGCGGTAGTAGTGATAAATCTTCCAAATGCGAAAATTGTTCGAAGTGCTTTCCAATGAAATTATTACAGTTTTCAATTAGCCCTGCGTCATTAAGACTATGCGCAAGTGTACATACCTGAACAACGCTGCTAACTTGGAGTCTTGCTGACAAAAATCCAACGCAGGCATCGCGCACGTCATTCAGTCGCAGCAAGTGCGACGCTGCGAGCAGTGATTGCACGTTTTCCACAGAAATTTTTATTTTGCCGCAATACACAAACCTTATCACGCATTCCATTACTTCGGGATCGAAGTTCGCCTCAAGAACATCAATCTCGTTGCATTTTTCGTCGTCCGTCGCAAACTTTGAACGGAAATACGGAATCCCACATGCAACGATCACCCGATGAGCTAAGAACCGGCGATTCCGGACTTTTATTGCTACATCACAAAGTTCACCACGCTGTCGCATGTCCTCCAAAATGACGAACGTAAGACGTGAAAAGTCGTCCTGACAAAAAACTATGGCGTCCTCCAGATCCATACTGATATCAGTACACATTTAATAAATCGCCGATTCAAAAGGTTGAATAATACAACGTGGTGACTGCACAAAGAGAATGAAAGACTGTCATCGACTTATCCAGAAGCAGGGAGACCTCTTTCTAAACTGTGTGAGAATTATACACAAGGATTTTCCAGTGATGACGTCAGCAAACGCGTTTTACGAGCAACCCCATATGACTGGAGCTCTGCTTCGGTTATCTTTTTATTTTCATCTGTGTCGGCGCCTTGAACTTCACTAACGGCAGAAACGTAGTGGCGCTGAAATATAATCTGCGCATGCGTTATTGCGGTAATTTCCCTTGCACTCTTTCGCGTTTCTGTGAATGACGGCTCCACGACTGCCGAGAAGATTGTCGTCACGCTATTTCTATACGGACTGCCACTTCCCTCAGCTTTCATGCATATTAACATCCATCGCAGCTAACAGCTGAAGTCTAACAATTATTCGTGCCGCTCCGACAGTTTTCGTGAGAAACGAAAGAGATTCGCTTTATTAAATTTCCATCTTCAAACTATCAAATATTTTCATATAAACGACATACCTCAGAGCAGACACAGCTGAATGAGTATAAGTAAACATTTACAAATGATTTATATTAATAGGTGTCGATAAAAATTTCATTCTAGTAGGAAATATTGAAAAAGTTCCAGACCATGCTTCTGACGCGTGAACGGCAGAAAGGAACTGGAACGCAGAACCGTGGCGTATCGTCATTAACACAAGAAAAGCACGACACGTGTTCTTTTTTAATTATTATTTCTTTTTCCTGTTTTTTAATTTCATTTTTAAATTTGGTGATCCAACCAAGTTTAAAAAGAAATCCAATTAATATGTCATTTTTCTGCAAGGATCCGAAGGTATCCAAAATAAAAAATTTTATTTCGGAAAGTGTTCATACATTAATATTATTAATAACATCTATGAAAATGCAAGTGCAAAGATTAGGCTGTTTGAAAATACAACACACATAAAAATTGGAAAGGGAGTGAGACAAGGTGACACCATATCTCCGAAGCTCTTTAATGCCACATTGGAGGGTGTTTTTCAGTCACTGAGTTGGGAAAACAAGGGGATAAAGATTAATGGAGATTATCTAACCCACCTTCGTTTTGCTGATGACGTAGTCATTTTTGCAACTAGCCCATCAGAGCTGCAGAGTATGATCCAGGAACTTGCTGACAAGAGTAAAGAAGTGGGATTAAAAATGAACTTTCAGAAGACAAAAGTGATGTTCAATGCTTTTACAAGAAATGAAGATTTATCGATTGATGGAGAAAAGCTGGAGATAACAGACACGTACGTTTATCTTGGACAGCAGATATCAAGTGAGGGTCACATTGATGAAGAAATTAATCGGCGTACAAAACTTGCCTGGAGAGCTTTTGGAAGAAACAGCATAATTTTCAAGAGCAATATGCCATTATGTCTTAAAAGAAAAGTGTTTGATCAATGCATCCTTCCAGTGCTTACGTATGGTGCAGAGACGTGGACCTTAACTAAAAGAGACATACAAAGGCTGCAGACAACTCAAAGAAGCATGGAGAGGTGCATACTTGGTGTAACCAGGAGAGATAAGAAGAGGAACTCGTGGATCCGAAAAATGACAGGAGTGGAAGACATCATGATCAGAGTTAAATCCCTGAAATGGCAATGGGCTGGACATACTGCCAGAAAGACAGATCATCGATGGACAGCCGAAATTTTAGATTGGATTCCAAGGGATAGGAAAAGACCCAGAAGAAGACCACATGGGAGATGGGTGGATGAAATTCGAAAGTATGCAGGGGTGACATGGAGGAGACTGGCACAAGACAGACCGTTGTGGGGGAAACTTGGGGAGACCTTCGTCCAGCAGTGGATTGATAATGGTTGACAATGATGATGATGATGATATAACAAATATAACCATGGGGCGTCCCGCAGATTCCAGTTATAGTTTTTGAAAATATTCGAACACTCACAAAGACAAACAAATAAATAATCAACCCAAAAGTTCGTATTTTGTTTTAAGGTACATTTAGCTTTGCCTAAATAAATGCCATGTTTCACTTTTAAAGCACTGGATGTCCTACAGATTGAAGCTATTCGGCCCTTTGTCTCCGAGTTGTAATACGATCTGTCTCCAATCGCGCTCTCTCTGTGCTGCTGAGGAAAAGCGTAAGGCCACATGGAGATTTCTCATGCAGGAAGTGGGGAAACAATCAGTCAGTCACCTAGGATTACGTACACGACAGGCGACAACGTTTATTTCTTCAAGTGATTTATTTTAGTTTTGTACAAAACAATTACATATATTGTTAAATCTATTACTTAAAATGTTAAAACTACAGAGCTCTAGGTACAGGCATTACTTTTCCAGATACTCTCCCTGACTTCCTGACCCCTTCCCCCCATCCACTACACACACACCACGAAAAATGCATCCATCCTAGTGCTTGAAATCCTGGGAAAATTACTGCGCTTAATGGCGCTGAAGTAAATATTGCGGGGGTGGGGGGCACGTTATGCTAGTTACGCCACTGCACTTCTCTGGTTTGTGCCATTATAAAGGGAAAATGTCAAAGTTTCTCGGACAGTAAGGCAGCACTGCAGGCTCTGAGTAGATTCAGGGGAAGAAACCCCATCGTCCAGAGGATCAAAACCCTCTTGAGGGCAGAGGGAGAGGGGGCAGTCAGTTTCCACTGGGTACGAAGCCATGTCGGAACCCTAGGAAATGAAAGGGCAGATCAGCTGGCGAAGGCAGCCACGCTGAAAGAGACGGTTGACGTGCAATGTAGAACGCCGCGAAGGAGTTTTCGCGCAGCATTGGCACGACAGACCATGACTGAATGGCAATTCAGATGGGACACGGGAGAGACAGGGCGGAAGACACATAGAGTGTTTCCGAAGGTCTCGACCAAACGAGCACAGACAAACAAGTTCCTGAATCAAGTACTCAGTGGCCATGGCATCAGCCCTGAATACCTAGGCAGATTTGCCATCAGGAACTGCACTTGTCCCTGTGGAGATAGGTCGGCAAGCATTGAACACTGCGTGCTAGATTGCAGTGGCTTCGCCGAATGGAGAAACACACTGATCCCAGGTGTGCAAAGAACGCGAAGATTGGATCTGCTCATCCAATCCTCCGTTAACAGGAGGGGATAATAGCCCTGGTTGAGCGGCTAACCCTCCAGCAACATACGATCTTCCCCAGTCAAACGGGGATCGAAACGCAAGAGGTGTACGTGCACACCGAAAGCGATTCGGAAGAGGAATGAGGGCAGAGTCTGTGGGAAAGCAGACAAAATTCCCTCCAGTGTACATACTATGTAAATACTCTTTAAATCTCTCAATGTTGTAAGTCCTAAGCATGAGGACAGTGTAATTGATGTGTTTAATTCTTGTTGAAAAAATGATAAAGGGAAATTATTCCCCCAAAAAAGTTCGAGGGCAAGGAATCTCCCAGTCAATGCTAAATAAATGAACGACCTATCCCGCCAGACAGAGCGGGAACCCAGATAAGGTACGTTAGGTCGCCTGCCAGCACGTCACCACGGGCTGGTCTCTGGGCCACGGGGGTGGCCAGGGTCCGAACCGGCGTCTCAAGGCAGGATAATTGTCGCAACATGTCAAAATAAAATCCAAGGTGCTCAATTAGTCCCCGTGGAGCCAAGACATATTGGCGGAACGGGACAATGAAATCAGTATTTTTTACCCAGACTGCAGATGTCGCACACATGATTCTAGAATGTGCTTCTCTGGCAGGGAAGAGAGCAACGTTAGTGCCAGAATTGGCAAAGACGAGGGACCTCTCGATCCTGCTCGCGTACCCAAGAGCGCGACAGGGGCTCATCGAGATGGTCAAGTACCTCAAAGAGGAAACAGGCGGTCTACCTAATAGAGGGGTGACCGAAGAAGAACGAAGAAAGAAGAGGGATGAAGAAAGAAGAAAAGAAGAGGAATGAAGAATTGAAGAAGAGAAACAGATGACTCGAGCCCAGAGTCGTCACCACAGAACCTACCCTAGTCCTGTGGCAATGTAAATAATGTAAATATTTTAATATTTTTCAATGTGAGAGGGCCCATTGAGCAAAGGACTTGTTTCCTAAGCGGAGATGGGTTCCTCAGTGTAAATAACCATGCTTGTAACCTGTTTGTTTGTTTGAATAAAGGGCAGACGCCCCAAACAGTTCGCGCCAGCAATTATTCTCCCAGTCAGGGGTAGAGAAAAAATTTCTTTTCTAGCCCCTGCCCAAATGGCACGCACACCCGGGTCATGATGGAGAGGTGGGAAGTGCCGGCAAACGGGGGTAGCAGCGCACTGCAGGTCCACGGACCGATCCTGTCCGGATGGAGGAATGTCGGATCCAGGCAGGATTACTCGCAACGCCGTCACTAAAAATCTTTTGAAAGAGTTCTCCTAACCCTGTGGAGTCCGCATTTGGACGGTACAGGATAATGGTCATCAGCTAGTCGTTACTTACTGTAATTGTCTCAATTAATTTCAATGTGGGCATCTTCGGTTGCCCGACAAACATCCAGACAATAGTCGATCACATTCCACGTTGCTTGAAGCATGTTAGGTGCAACGTCCGTTAAGCGGGTTTTCTGGAGCTGAAGGTCGGTGATCTTGATCTGGTAGACAATGTTTTTGACATAACCCCACAGGAAAAAAATCCAGTGGGGTTAAATCTGGCGACCGAGGAGAAATCAGAGAGCCGAAATTTCTTTCTTTGGAATAGTCCATTGTTTCTCCCCACCTACTCCTTCCCCACCTCCTCCTTCTTCCCCTATTTCGACATACTTCTGTTAGCAACTTATTCATTTAGAGCAAGGTTGTCCAACATACGGCCCGCAAAGGGTTTTAATTTGGTCCACCTGCTACTGTTCGGAATTTTTAAAATTCCAGGATTTAAAAAAAGAAAAGCAAAAATTGTAGAAAACTAAATATTTCAGAAAAAAAGAAAAACCGTGAGAACAGTTTGGAACCCCTTTCCTGCGGCAGCCCTTTTCACGCGGGAAGCCTTTTTCCTATCACAAGTGAGCAAACAAATAGCCCAGAGAAAAGTTGAGTGGAGGAGAAAAAGGTCCGCACAGTCACTGGAAGCGTTGTTTTCTCCAGCAAATCAGGTGTCAAATATCCACCTGTTCCACGTAGAGCTGAGCTCCACGTGACGATTGCCTCCTTAGCTTTTCATTAGGAAATCGTCTTTTCAATTGCAAGTTTTTCTCACAGAAGTAACTGTGCTAGCTAAACAACAGTGTGTTTATTAGTTAAATATCCGGCGAAGTTCTTGTTAAAATACATCGCACCAAACATGGCGGCTCCCGTGAATACACGCAAGAAAAGGAAAATCGATTCTGAATGTAGAGCTTTTAAGGATGCTTGGACCAATGATTTTTTTGTTATTGAGTATAACGGGGCATATTGTGTCTGATATGCCAAGAGATAACCGCTGTTGTAAAAGAATATAATATCAAGAGACATTATTCTGCGAAACATGCCAGAAAATATGACAATCTAACACGCTAAGAAAGAATCGATCGAGTGAACTCTCTAAAAACCAATAATATCGGGAAACAATCTTCCTTTAAAGCTGCAAACCAAAATTCTGAAGCGGCTACCAAGATCAGTCGTTTGATAGCCGAAAAAATAGCCAAGAGAGGAAACCCGTTATCGGATGGGAAATTTGTGAAATATTGCTTGTACATATTTACATCTGTAGCATGTCCTGATAAAAAGTCGATGGTAGAAAAAAACGAGTTTTTCACACCAGACAGTTACTAGAAGAGTAGAAGATTTAGCAACCAACATTGAAAATGCTCTCTTTAAAAGGCTCAAATCTCGCCAATGTTACTGCTTAGCACTCGATGAAAGTACGGATATAAGCAATACAGCACAACTGGCAATCTATGTACGCGGAGTCACCGCAACTTTTGAAATCGTTAAGGAACTATTAGACTTATGCCACTGAAAGGCACAACAACTGGAAAAGATATGTTTGATGAGATAAAACGTGTCTTGGTGAAATTCAGTCTTCCGGAGGATAAACTTTGTGGAATTACAACAGATGGAGCCTCGGCAATGATAGGAAAGCATAATGGATTTGTAAATCTAATGCTGATACCAGTGCATCATTCACCAAGAGCAACTGTGTGCAAAGACCATGGATATGCAACACCTAATGGAAAAGGTTGTTTCAACAATCAGTTTTATGAGGTCCAAAGGGCTCAATCACAGACAGTTCAAAACTTTTCTTACAGAATTAAAATCATCCAATGGTGATGTAATTTACTTCAACCACGTTCGCTGGCTTGGCAGGGCGGCGACACTGGCCAGATTCTGGGCACTGCTTGAAGAAATAAAGATCCAATGATCAGGTATAAACGCTGTGTTATGCACGATTAAAACAAAGTCCGAAGATGACATATGCACTTCGTAAAATTACATTTAATCACACTTAACTATATAGAAAAATTTAAATGACGCTCATCAGATCTTTCGGACTCCCCTGGAGTCCTTCATCAGATAAAAAAATAATGACCGCATAAAAGGTTGTCATGGCGTATAAATAAGATAGTCGTTGCCACTGAATAATGCAATTCACAGAAGCAAATAAAAGTCAAATGGATGTACTGACTCTCTGTAAAGCGAATTTGAGTCTTACTGGCAGGGGTCAAGATCCTAGCTTCTTCCTAGTGTGGGTAGTAAGTTCCCGAAGTAACGAGACGTGTTAAAGCCGTAGATAGAGCATGCATTTTAATGTTGTATTTGTTTTCCGAAAAACTGAATTTCGCATCCTAATCGTAAAACCCACATACATCTTGGGGGGTAGGGGGTGGTGTGAAAAAGAAGGTTTGAGGTAAACGGAGAAACTTAAATGATTGGAAACCGGATGCATGCGAAACAGAAAATCCAAAAAGAAAGCGATCCATTGGACTCCAATTCCACTGTAAACTTAATGGAAAGAAGAAAAGACGACATTAGATCTGCAAAATTTAACAAATTATCCGACGAGTCGGGCCATAGGACGAGAACGTCGTCCACTTAGCGCAAAAAATAACAGAGGTTTAATGGGGCAAGATGCCAAAACATAATGCTTCAAATGTTTCACAACAATTTCTGTCAGTAATGGGGACCCCATTGGGGCACCCTCAAACTGCCTAAAGATTTATCCGTTGAGCCGGAAAAAAGACCTGCGATGGATAAGGCAAACAGCTCTTAAAATAGCTTGAATAACCTCATCCGGG
This sequence comes from Macrothele yani, assembly GCA_039090855.1. Lineage (NCBI taxonomy): Eukaryota > Metazoa > Arthropoda > Arachnida > Araneae > Macrothelidae > Macrothele > Macrothele yani. The sequence goes on from CM076998.1 coordinate 70,462,688, forward strand.
TAAACTGCCAAGGTGGTGAGTTTTTCAACTATGAGATCATAGGCAAGAGAAACTGGGACATTCGGAAAAAGTGAAACGATGTCTAAAGAAGCAAGAATAAAGTTAGAGGGTAAAGGAGTAGCAGATTTGATTAAATTAATAGCCTGAACCGAATTGGATACAGAGTACGGTGACCCAACAAACAAAGGGGAAAGGAGTCGGGCCAACTCCCGTTCTAGGGGTAGGTGGGGCTGGCGTGTCCTGAGAAAAGAGTGCGGACAGGATGACACTCCTTGTGAAGTTTAATAGTGCCAAATAATTCTGAGACGCGTGGGAAGGGAGGAGGATGCAACGAAGAAACCAAAACAGTTGGAAGACAATCATGATTTTTTGGTTTGTTGAGAGCGGTTAAGGTACTAGTAGTGGGATCAGAAGAGACATGAGAAAGAGGAATGTTAGACAGGGCTTCACTCATCTTACTGACGTACTCGTCCTTATTCATGCACACAATTTGAGAGGTCTTATCAGCTGTTATAATGGCAATGTTCCGTGCTGAACTCAGTCCTTTACGAAGTATATATATCATCTTTGGACTTAGTTTTAATCGTGCATAACACAGCGTTTTTACCTGATCATTTAATTTATTCTGCGCGCACCGTCATGATCATTAACGAAATAAAGATCTTTATTGCAAAAAAGGGGAAAGATGCAAGTCCTATGAATGACGATGAGTGGTTGAATGACTTAGCATTCCTGGTAGATATCTCTAAATATCTTGCAGACTTGTGAAATTACACAAGTCTGCAAAGGATCAATTAGCCTATAAACTGTTCGAGCATATCCAAGCGTTCATGTAGAAGTTACAACTGTTTCAGCACTAGTTGAGTGTAAAAACAGTTGTCCATTTCACGAAGCTATCAACAAGGCCGTCTGAGACAGTGAACCATAAAAAGTACTCTGAACTGATTGAAAAACTTAGTGATGAATTCACAGAAAGGTTTTCTCGTTTCAGATAACACGGTGGTGAAATGAAGTTGTTTTCAGATCCATTTGTAACCGATGTCAATGGTGGTCCTCATATGTTTCAGATGGAACTAGTCGAGATCAAAAATGACACTGCCATGAAGAGAGCATTCGTAGAGCATGATTTGTTAACATTTTATAAAAATTATGTTCCCTCAGATTCTTATCCAAATGTCCCAAAACACTCACTTCGATGCATTGCACTGTTTGGCAGCACATATTGCTCTGAACAGCTACACTATCTACCAACAAGTAATTGGACACCTGTGATAGCAAAGGAAAACGAAGTTTATTCACCTTCAATAGTTGGTGGAGCCTCCACAAGCAGCGATTACAGCTGCGACCCTCCGGGACATACTCTCAACCAGCCGTTGTACGACGGCTAGCGGTATTTTCTTCCATTCGGCTTGGAGAAGACAGATCAGTTCCTTCACCAATTTCGGACGGTAGGGGCACCCTTTAAGTCGACGATCCAACTCGTCCCAGAGGTGCTCGATAGGGTTAAGGTCCAGGCGCTGCGCAGGCCAGTCCATTCGATTAACCCCATTGTCACCATACCAAGCCATGGTGGACCTCGCAACATGACAGGTGGCATTGTCATCCTGAAAGTAACATGGATCCACCCCGTAAAACCGCCACAACGTAGGAAGCGCATGGTCATCCAAAATGGTGCAGTAGGTCTCGGCGTCGAGTCTACCAGGAATTGCGACCAAGGGTCCCGTGCCATACTAGGAGAAACACCCCCATAGCATAATTCCACCACCGCCGAACTTCACAGTTGGCACGATACATTCCGGCAGGAGGCGTTCTCCAGGCAAACGCCAAACCCAGACCCTGCCATCCAAACGGTAGAGGGTGAACCTTGATTCGTCGCTCCAGAGAACTTGTTTCCACTGTTCAACGGTCCACTGTCGACGTTCTTTGCACCACGTTAGCCGAGCAGCGTTATTGGACTTGGTGATCAAAGGCTTGTGAGCGGCAGCACGTCCATGATAACCGAGCAGATGGGCTTCCTTACGGATGGTATTCATCGAAAGAACACTCCCCGATGCCTGATGAAACTCCTAGCAGATGTGGCCCATCGATTTGGTGCGGTTCTTCCGAATTTCTCTGGCCAGCACCCGTCGGTCTCTAACTCCCAGTTTTGTGGGTCTGCCGGGTCGGGGCATATTCCGACAGTCACCTCTCATCTTCCACTTGCCAATCACGTAGACCACTGTCGATTTTGGGTACTTCAACTCGCTGGATATGTCACGTATGGAGCGGCCATTTCTGTGATACCCGACGATTACACCTTTCTCGAAATCAGAGAGCTCCGAACTGCGTGGCATCTTGCATGCGTCTGGTTGCATTGTTGTTGTTTCCCACACGATATTTAACGGCGCCGGCCGTGACGTGTATCAGGACTGCAGATATCGTCGATTGCAGGGGTGTCCAATTACTTGTTGGTAGATAGTGTATATATATATATCATCATCATCATCATCATCATCATTGTCAACCATTATCAATCCACTGCTGGACGAAGGTCTCTCCAAGTTTCCTCCACAACGGTCTGTCTTGTGCCAGTCTCCTCCATGTCACTCCCGCATACTTTCGAATTTCATCCACCCATCTCCCATGTGGTCTTTTTCTGGGTCTTTTCCTGTCCCTTGGAATCCAATCTAAAATTTCGGCTGTCCATCGATGGTCTGTTTTCTGGCAGTATGCCCAGCCCATTGCCATTTCAGGGATTTAACTCTGATCATGATGTCTTCCAATCTTGTCATTTTTCGGATCCACGTGTTCCTCTTCTTATCTCTCCTGGTTACCCCAAACATGCACCTCTCCATGCTTTTCTGAGTTGTCTGCAGCCTTTGTATGTCTCTTTTAGTTAAGGTCCACGTCTCTGCACCATACGTAAGCACTGGAAGGATGCATTGATCAAACACTTTTCTTTTAAGACATAATGGCATATTGCTCCTGAAAATTATGCAGTTTCTTCCAAAAAGCTCTCCAGGCAAGTTTTATATGCCGATTAATTTCTTTATCAATGTGACCCTCACTTGATATCTGCTGTCCAAGATAAACGTACGTGTCTGTTATCTCCAGCTTTTCTCCATCAATCGATAAATCTTCATTTCTTGTAAAAGCATTGAACATCACTTTTGTCTTCTGAAAGTTCATTTTTAATCCCACTTCTTTACTCTTGTCAGCAAGTTCCTTGATCATACTCTGCAGCTCTGATGGGGTAGTTGCAAAAATGACAACGTCATCCGCCAAACGAAGGTGGGTTAGATAATCTCCATTAATCTTTATCCCTTTGTTTTCCCAGTTCAGTGATTGAAAGACATTTTCCAATGTGGCATTAAAGAGCTTCGGAGATATGGTGTCACCTTGTCTCACTCCCTTTCCAATTTTTATGTGTGTTGTATTTTCAAACAGCCGAATCTTTGCACTTGCATTTTCATAGATGTTATTAATAATATTAATGTATGCATCTTCAATACCGCAGGATTTCAGAGCCATATTAACTGCTGATGGTTTCACCGAATCAAAGGCTTTTTCATAATCGATAAAAGCCATGCACAATGGAAGTTCATATTCCCTCGCTCTTTCAATTAGTTCTCGCAGTACGTAGATATGATCTATAGTGCTGTAGCCACTCCTGAATCCAGCTTGTTCTCTCGGTTGAGCCATGTCCAGTGTTACCTTCAAACGGTGTGAAAGAACTTTAGTGAAGATTTTATAAACCACTGATAGGAGGCTGATAGGTCTGTAGTTCCTGAGATCCTCAATGTCACCTTTCTTATGTAGCAGCATCATTGTAGCGTTGTTCCAATCCTCAGGAATCTTCCCTTCATTAAGGTATCGAGTGAAAATTTGGGCGAGTACTGTTTCGATTTCTCCACTTGCTTTTTGTATGATGTCTACAGTAATTCCATCTTCTCCTGAAGGTTTTCCCCGCTTCATGTTCTTGATTGCATGTGCAACTTCTGCTGGAAGGACCGGAAGAACTCTAGTATTGGTACCTTTCACAATGTCTGGAGTACATGCATCATACCTTTCATATAATTTGGAGTAGAAATCTTTCACTCTTGTCAAAATTTCGCCTCTATTTCTGGTTACAGAACCATCTTCTTTTCTCAGTGCCATAATCTGTTTTCTTCCCTTGCTGAGATGTCCCTTTGCTATCTTTAGGCTTTGGTTGCTTTCAATAGCTTTCCTCACTAGTTCACAGTTGAATTTCCTTACGTCTTCAGTGATACTTTTTCGTACTGTCTTGCATAGCTCTATATATTCCACTTTGGAAGTCACATCTCCTTTAGTTGTCCTCATCTCTCTTCTTTTTTGCATCAACATTTTGGTTTTTCCTGATAATTTGTTCACATGCAACTTCTTCTTAGATCCAGCTAATTTTGTTGCTGTTTCCATAAGAGCTTTGGTTACTTTTCTGTTAACTTCAGAAATATCCACTTTTTCCGATGTTAGGCCTTCTAAAGCAGAGAATCTGTTCTTCAGTTCCAACTTGAAGGTATTATGGTGTTTTTTAAGGTTGGTTATGTCAATACATTTTGTTTGTCTTATGAGCTTGCCACGTTCAAGTTTAGTGTTGAGGTGCATCTTACATCTCACCAATCTATGGTCACTACCTGTGTTGAACTTGTTTAGCACACTGCAGTCTTCTACGACGAATTTTTTGTTACACATAATAAAATCAATTTCACTTGTCGTCCCATTTGGGTGTCTCCATGTCCATTTTCTGTGTGGCTTTTTCTTGAAAAAGGAGTTCATGATGAAAAACCCTTCTGCCTCTGCAAACTCTACGAGCGTATTTCCACGCTTGTTTCTATTGCCGTGACCAAATTTACCTACTGAAGTTTCATTCTGTTGCTGTTGCCCTATTTTTGCATTGAAATCTCCCATAATTATCTTCAAGTGCTGCTTACCTTTATTATTTAGATGACGAATTTCCTCATAAAATTCTTCAATTTCTTCTTCAGGATGACTTGTGGTGGGTGCATAAGTTTGAATAATCTGAGCCTGGTATCTTCTCGAAAGTTGGATAACGAGTCGTGCAGCTCTGTCAGAGGAACTTTCAACTTCTACAACTTTATCCTTCAGTTTCTTGTTTATTATAAATCCAACACCACTAGTTCTGCAGTATCTGTCCCACGATAGTAGAAGAGATGTCCACTTTTCAGTTTAATGAGATCTTCTCCTTTTCTCCTTACCTCACTTAGCCCGACGATGTCCCACTTGATCCTTTGTAGTTCCTCTTCCAATTCAAGAAGCCTTGAATCAGAAGATAGGGAGCGTCCATTATACGTAGCCAAGGTCAGCATCAGATGACAGCTTAGTCCGGTCCTCCGGGGATTCTTAGCACCCTCTGCCTTCATGTCGCACTGGCCGCTGCTTTGGCCAGGTACATTCCAGCTGCCGGAGACTGAGGGCCAAGATTTAAGTTGTGGAGTCATTTTGGAGGGGTTTGGCCATAGCTCACCACGCTGGCTAAGCGGGTTGGTGAGTGTGGGATAGCATTTCCTCTAATCCCGATGGTATAGTTATACCGCTATTGGTGGTCGTCAGAGCCCCTTTAGTGGGAACAGGATGCACCACGAGAAGGCGGGGTTGACATTTGTCAAGGAGAGGCTGTGATGTTACGCACCACGTGACCTTACATCCCATATATATATATATATATATATAGAGAGAGAGAGAGAGAGAGAGAGAGAAAATTCTCAGCAATCGTTGGCCCGCGAGTTCCGTGAAAAAATGTTAAGTGGCCCTTTACACAAAAATGTTGGAATTTCCATTTCCAATTATATTGCGGTTCCTCACAGTTCCCTCCCACTTTCACCACTTTTGAATGATGTAGGTTTCTCTAATTTTTATAACCTCATCCTCATGTCCCTAACGGGGGCGTAATACCCTAAGGTAGGGTGTGGCCAGTGCGGCGCCTGTCATAGGCGCTTATTACATGAAAGTGCCGTACGGTGTTTAAGGTAATTTAATAAATAGCAGTTAGTAACCGTACGATTTGAAACAGCAGCGGGGGCACAAACTTTCTCTACAGTAATTGAATATTTTCATATGCACTGTATTTCAATTTTGCATTTTAGCGGCGACATCTCTAGAATTTGACTATAAGTCTTTCGGTCACAAGACCATAGAAAAGAATACTAATTCTTTTCTTGATTGTTGAACTAAGCGGATGTAGCCCCGAGTTACAATCGCGAGCGAGCACATATTTTGTATTTCACGACAAGAGGGGGGATGGGTTGTCTGGTGAACTGTTAAGCTATGAGTGTCAGGTCAATCTAAAAGATTTGTGGACCGGGCGTGAGTTATGCGCGTCACAAATATAGAAGCAGGATTTTTTTTTTTTGGTCCCTAATATGATCTGTGTATAAAAACAGATTTTGACAATGTTATTGATCAATCTGTGAAATTGAAGGTACGTAAAGTAAGATTAATATAATTTGTATATGTTAGACAGCTATTTGTTTTGTATTGTACATTGAAAATAGGAATAAAGCATTTTCTTTAGCAAATAGTATACTATTTATAAGAGAAAACTGTAATTATAATTTTTGTGAGTTATTTTACATAGTTAAACTTTTGTAATTGTTTCATGACAATTGCGTTTTAAATTAATATACGAATACGAGTATATACGCATATGGGATGCAAGGTCACGTAATGCGCAAACATATCGTAGCCTATCCTAGACAAATAAATGTCAACCCCACCTTTCTCATGGTTAGTCCTGTTCCCACTAAAGGGGCTCTGACGATCGCCACATAGCGGTACAACTATACCACCGGGATTAGAGGAAATGTTATCCCATACTCTCCAACCTGATTCGCCAGCGTGGTGAGTTAAGTCGAAACCCCTCAAGATGACTTTAAACTAAAAACTTGGTCCTCAGTCTGCAGCAGCTGGAATGTACTTGGCCAAGGCAGCAGCCAGTTCAACATGAAGGCACAGGGTGCTAAAAATCACCGGATGACCGGACTAGGCTGCCATCTGATGCTGACCTTGGCTGCGTTCAATGGACGACCTCTATTTTCCAATTGAAGGCTCCTTGAATTGGAGGAGGAACTACAAAAAATCAAGTGGGACATCGTCGGGCTAAGTGAGGTAAGAAAAAAAGTGAGGATCTCATTGAACTGAAAAGTGGAAATCTCTTCTACAACCGTAGGACAAATACTGGCAGAACTAATGGTGTTAGATGTATAATAAACAAGAAACTGAAAACTGAAGAACATTGTTCTAGAAGTTGAAAGTTCCTGGGACAGAGCTGCGCGACTCTTTATCTAACTTTCAAAAAGATACCAGACACAGATTATTCAAGCTTATGCACCCACCACATGTCATCCCGAGGAAGAATTTGAAGAATTTTACGAGGAAATTCGGCATCTAAATAACAAGAGCAAACAACACTTAAAGATAATTATGCGTGATTTAATTGCGAAAATGAGGCAACAGAAACAGAATGAAACTTTGGTAAGTAAATTTGATTGGCGTAGAAATACTCTTGTAGAGTTTGCAGAGGCAGAAATGTTTTTCATCATGAACTCCTTTTTCAAGAAAACGCCACATAGAAAATGGACATGGAGACATTCCATGGGACGACATGTGAAATTGGCTTTATTATGTGTAACAAGAAATTCGTCATCGAAGACTTCAGTGTGCTAAACAGGTAGTGACCATAGAATGGTGAGATGTAGGATGCACCTCAGTACTAAACTGGAGCGTGGCAAGCTCATAAATGAAACAGAATGTATTGACATGACCAACCTTAAAAATAATCATAATACCTTCAAGTTGGAATTGAGGAATCGATTCTCTACTCTAGAAGGTCCAGCATCGTAAGAAGTGGACATCTCTGAAGTTAACAGAAAACTATCCAAGGCTCTTATGGAAACAGCAAAAAAATAGGTCGTACTAAAAACAAGTTGCATATGAACAAAATATCAGGAAAAACAAAAATGCTGATGCAGAAGAAAAGGGAGATGAGGACAAATAGAGAAAATTTAACTTCCAAAGTGAAATATATAGAGCTATGCAAGACAGTTCAGAAAAGTATCACTAAAGACATAAGGAAATTCAATTGTGAACTACTGAGAAAAGCAATTGAAAATAACCAAAGCCTGAAGAAATCAGTAAGGAAAGAAAACAGATTATGGCACTGAGAAATGAAGATGGTTTTGTAACAAGAAATAGAAGTGAAATTTTGACAAGAGTGAATTTTACACAAAACTATATGAAAGATACACTGCCGGACAATTGCTAAGGACGGATGACAATAGCAACGATAGCAACCATAAAATGGAAGGCAGGAAAATGTGGAAATCAGCATAAGTGCGGGATACAGTAAGACGTGTTGTGCGTATGCAAATTTTGGATTGCCGAACTTGTTCGTGACGTCATAGCGCTGATAAGAGATATAAAAAATTTGACGCGTATTGAGCGTTGTTGTTCAAACGCAAAGTTGAAAGGGAAAGAGTCAATTGACGAACTTGCAATTTTCAGTATGTCTTCCCAACATCACCTAGATGATTTTACGCGTGGCCGTATTATTGACAAGATTGAAGAAGGGCGAAAAATAACAGATGTTGCCAGGGAGTTCGACGTCAGCCACAGTGTTGTTTCAAGGCTTTGGAAATCATTTCAAACAAATGGAGAGTGTAGCAAACGTCACGGGGGAGGTCGTGTTCGCAGTACGACACCTGCAGAAGATCGGTACATAGTGCTATCAACAAAAAGACACCGGCGCAGCACAGCTAGTGAGGTAGCAAATCAGTTTATGGCTGCTACTGGCAAGCGGATCTCCCGAAAAACCGTCGACAGACGTTTGCATGAAGGAGGACTATACGCCCGCCGTCCTGTTGTGTGCATCCCATTGTCCAGACGTCACCGTACCGCCCGTTTGCAATGGTGCCATCAACATCGCAATTGGACTGATAACGACTGGTCTGCTGACCTCTTCTCAGATGAGAGTAGATACAGTCTATCGTCTGATTGTCGACGACAACTGATCTGGCGTGATAGTGGTACTGCATATTGTCCAGCAAACATACAGGAAAGGGACCGATATCCGACATGTAGTGTCATGGTATGTGCTGGCATCATGATCAATGTCCGTACGTCCCTCTATGTGCTTCCAACTGGCACTATGACTGGCCAACGATACATTAATGATGTTCTGCTACCTCATGTTCGCATGTTCCATGGTGCTGTCGGTGATAGATTCATTTTCATGGACGACAACGCAACATGTCATCGAACAGTCGCTGTCCAGGAGTGTCTTGAGAGCGAGGATATTCAACGCCTCGTATGGCCAGCACGTTCTCCAGATCTGAATCCCATTGAAAATGTGGGGGATGCTTTGGGGAGGAGTCTTGCTGGTCGCCAATGCCCTCCAATAAACAAGGACACCCTCATCCGTGCACTGACAGAGGAATGGGATAAATTACCCCAACAGCTGCTTGATAATGTTGTGCAAAGCATGACACGACGTGGGGAATCTTGCATCGCCCTCCATGGTGGCCATATCCCGTATTGACATCTTACGCCGGAACGCCTGCGGACGGTAATTGCATTTTTCACGTTTACGTATTCTGCACAAAATGGCCTGTTTGTCCCTTGAACACGTTCCAAAGCCTTCTGGATTTCAGAGCACAATAAATTGTCGGTGTCACGTCAATTCGTCGCGTGCGTCAATTCGTCGCGTGCGTCAATTCGTCGCGTGCGTCAATTCGTCGACTACGTCAATTCGTCGCCTGCGTCAATTCGTCGCGCGTCAATTCGTCGCGCGTCAATTCGTCGACTACGACAATTCGTCGCGCGTCAATTCGTCGCGGACAAATTCGTCGACTACGTCAATTCGTCGACTACGTCAATTCGTCGCGTTTACAGATTTTGGTTACATACAAAACGAATGCAGGAAAACGTACGATTTCGAACGTCTTGCTCCCTGATCAAATTTATAAAGTTTGGACACGCAGACAGGATAGGAATATTACGTTTTTCTTTGGCACTAAAAATATTAGACGGTAAACGGTTTTTGGAACGGGTCAGGGGCCCGGTTGGTCAGAGCACCCCATACACAAAATATTCGTAAGATCTACAGTTTTCAAGTTTTCAATTCAGAACCACCAAATCAGGTATCCTATCTCATAGTACTCTAACTTAGACGGTTGTCAGTTTTTGGAACGGGTCAAGGCCCGGAGAGTCTGAGCCACCCCCCCCCCCCTACATACAAAATTTTCGTAAAATCTAGTTTTCATTTCAGAACCATCAAATTTGGTATGATGAAACTCTAACTTAGACGCTAGACGGTTTTTGGTAGGGGTTGGTGCCCGCGGGTTCGGAGCCCCCCCTCATAAAAAATTTCGTAAAATCTACAGTTTTCATCTTAGAACCACCAAATTTGGTATACTATCTTATGGTACTCTAACTTAGTCGGCAGACCGTTTTTGCAACGGGTCAAGGCACGGGGATCAGAGCCCCCCACATACAAAATTTTCTTAAAAACTACAGTTTTCAATTCAGAACCACCTAATCTGGTATACTATCTCATGGAACTCTAACTTAGACGCTAGACGGTTTTTGGAAGGGGTTGGAGCCCGGGCGGACAGACCCCCTCCGAATAATTTTTTTTTTGTAAAATCTACAGTTTTCAATCTTAGAACCACCAAATTTGATATACTATCTCATGGTACTCTAACTTAGACAGTAGACCGTTTTTGGAACGGATCAAGGCCCGGGGGTCAGAGCCCCCACATACAAAATTTTCTTAAAAACTACAGTTTTCAATTCAGAACCACCAAATCTGGTATACTATCTCATGGTACTCTAACTTAGACTCCAGACGGGTATTGGATTGGGTTGGTGCCCGGGGGTCAGACCACTCCCCGAATAAAAACTTTTTCGTAAAATCTACAGTTTTCAATTTAGAACCACCAAATTTGGTATACTATCTCATGGTACTCTAACTTAGACGCTAGACGGTTTTGGAAGGAGTTGGAGCCCGGGGGTAAAGCCCCCACATACAAAATGCCGCGTAAAATCTACAGTTTTCAATTTACAACCACCAAATTTGGCATACTCTCTCATGGTACTCTAACTTAGACGGTAGACGGTTTTTGGAACGGGTCGGAGCACGGGGTCAGAGTCTCTCCGCCCATAAATATTTTTCGTAAAAACTAAAGTTTTCAATTTAGAGCTACTAAATTTGGTATACTATATAATGGTGTTCTAAATTAAACGGTAGACGGTTTTCAGAACGGGTCGGGGCAAGGGTGGTTACCCCCCCCCTACACACAAACTTTCGTAAAATCTATAGTTTTCAATTTAGAACCACCAAATTTTGTATATTATCTCATGGTACTCTAACTTAGACGGTAGAAAGTTTTTGGAACGGATCAAGGCCAGGGGGTAAGACCCCCACATACAAAATTTTCTTAAAATCTTAATTTTTCAATTCAGAACCACCAAATTTTGTGTCATGAAACTCTAACTTAGCGGGAGACGGCAAGTGAAAGCGCAACATTGTTAACTTGATTTGTTATGCAAACCTTATAAATACGACCACAGCGATTAAGAGTTACTAAAGAGTCCTTGTAAGTAATATTTTTTGACCGAGTGCAAGTACAATTTACGAAATGTCAACAGGTCAAAACATCTAAAGTAACAATGAAATTTGGAATATTTCTTTTTTCTTTCTTTTTATTTCAGTTTTGACACTTGTATTAAGTTTTAAAAACATATATTTCTCCTGTCGTATACCTTCATTGTGCTTTAAACAGAATTTCTTACCATGTTTTGGGTATTTTGTTTCGTGTGGTTGCAGTTTTTTTAATGTTTTGGGCATTTCATTTTGTGTGGTTACTTCTTTTTATGTTTTGCGCATTTTACTTTGTATGGGTGTTTTTGTTATGTTTTGTTCTTTTCTTTTCTGTGGTGGTTGTAATGTCGACAGGATGAAAAGGGAAACTGTGGACAGTCACGATGCCTACTTGCTTCTAATTTTTTTTTCAAATACAGCACATGATTTTGTATTGAGTTATACCACTTACTCATTAATGACTACAGGTTTCTTTAAATATGAACGTTTTCTTAGAGCCTTTTGTTTCCTCTACCTAGCTTTTTCGGTTCCGCAATTTCTTTTTTGGTTTTAGAATATTTTCCTTATTATTAATCTATTTTCTCATGCAAACTCTTTATGTAAGGTATGTTTATTCTATCGAAGTATTTTGCAATCATACGTGAAGCCCTGTTGCTGAAGTAAAAAAATATATTTCCAACTGAAACAACGCAGTTCAAATATTTTCCCGCTGTTAACTCAAAGAATGAAAACAAAAACAACAAATCTGTGCAAGGGTTGAGGCATGAGACAGTACTTACTGGAACCAGGCAAAGTTTTAAGGAAGAATGAGCTTAAGAATTTCTAACTGCAACAAAAAAAGAGCATCCGCACTGTATCCCTCCCCATCCCCTAGTGCCGGCCTTTGGACGTCTTGAAAGAGAAGTCTTAAGGACACATCTGTATCGTAATTGCCTGAGCATTCGCGACAATCTCCTGGTGTCGTAGTAGAAAAACACACTTCCTACTTCGCCTAAATTGCTTGGATGTAATGCCAACGAACAAAGTTTTGCTCTCGCATTGGATTTCTGTTGCTTTTGATGGAATACTTTTCCCCTGGGGTTCACCGCTTTCACTATAGTCTTCAGGACAGGCGGCAATACACCCCAACGTAAAACACCAATTTCACGGCAATTAACTGCAATTAGCGAAAGAGAGGGGCGGTACAGGAAATAAGTCGAACGAAACAGATCTGACCTTAGAAAGTCGGGGGAAGGTGTTGCATGAAAAACTGTGTTTGGCTTACAGATCATTTGGCACGTAGGGACGTAGGTTTCGTTTAATATGTTACGGGGTAAAGAAATTGTCTTTTCAGTATAACAATTTTCTTTCATACGCATGGTGCAACACAAAAAATTTGAATTTATTTTTGAGAATTAGCATGACGCCTACCGGCCCAGAGTACAGCTGCCCAGTCCGCGCCTGCTGCCGCCTCCGGAACCTGGCTCCCGGGTTCTTCGCATCTGTTGATCCCCCGCCTGGAGCGTCCCAGCTGTGAAATACATGTACCTCTGCGTTTTGGAAAAACAAAAGATAAGATGCCGATCCTTAAAATTAACCACTTCTTGTGACCGTAGGTACGAAAATCTTGAACTTCGCTTAAACCCTAACTGGAGGAACAAGCTTCTCGTGATTGTCTGTATTCTGAGTGTTTTATTGAATGGTTGCTCATTAGTTCGTAGTTGACTGGAGAACAGAGAACGTGCTTGTTGAAATCTTTGTTGTGCGTTGTCAAGTGATAATAGTGGAAATATATCATTCTAAATATTTTGGAAAGAGAACGTGCATTGTTTTCCGAAGGCACTATGCAGATGAAGAATGCAACTTAAATAGTTAACTCACAAAAAGAAAATGATTTGCTGAAATGGAAAGGGTATTTATTTTGCCATAACAGAGTGCGAGGTGATTTACGGTATTGTCACTGTATTGAAAGAAATTATGGAAATTGTACAGGCTTTGCTAGTACTATTCTTATTGGAGATGAACACAGGATGCGCAATGAGAAACCACATAATCATGCTCCAAGACCGGAGAAAAGTGATGTTGCTGTTGCAAGAGCGCAAATAAAAGAACGAGCGAGAAATACGGACGAAGCCCCTGCACAAATTATTCAAACCGTGACAACGTCAATGGCTACAGTAAATGCAGCTTACATGCCTAATATGGATGCACTAAGGCAAGTTGTAAAAAAGAGAAGACATGCCAAGACATGCCTGCGGAGCCTACGACTTCAGAACGGATCGATGCCCCAATAAATTTACAGGAGAAGATGGTGCAAAATTTCTTGGCAGAGATAGCGCATTTGGACATCAAAGAATTATTTTATTTTTAACAGAGAATAATTTACGAAAGCTTAAAGAAGCACCCCTCTGGATTATGGATGGGACATTTGAAACTTGTCCAACCCTTTTTAGGCAATTATGTTCCATTCATGCTATGGTTGAAACGAATCCAGAGATGCACAGACTTGTCCCACTAGTTTATGGGTTACTTTCCAGCAAGTATAAATAATATAATACTATTATAAAGTATTTTTGTAGGATTTACAAGACTATGCATCAGACTATGATATTCAGCTTGCACCACAATATACGCATAATAATAGATTTTGAAATAGCTACCGTCATAATGCTACTAAAAAGGAATTTGGAAGCAGCACACACAAATGTTGTTGGTTTCATCTCGGAAAAAAATGTGCTGAGGAATATCCATCCCCTGGCATAGCCTTGGAATATAAGGAAAACAGTGAGTTTGCTCTCAAAGTCAGACATTTGCAAGCACTAGCATTTTTTTCATCTGATGAAATTCCAGCTGCTTTTGAAGAAGTGAAATCAATTTTACTAGAATATGCAGATTCTGTAGTTCAGTGGTTTGAGGAAAATTATGTTCTTGGAAAATTTCGTGGAAGCAGAAGCCCTCCGCTGTTCCCGCCAACAATTTGGTCAGTTAGTGAAAACAATTTATTTGGCTTTCCCAGAACACAAAACGAACTTGAAAGATTAGACAGACGCTGAAATACAATTCTGGGAGAGAAAAAACTGTGACTGTACGAAATAATCAGTGAAATTGCGAAAGAGCAGAGAACAACTATGGCTACAATCGAAAGAGGGATAGCACAGATTCCAACAAATCCACCCAGAAGAAAACGCTGGCAAGATAAAAAGGAATTCGAACTTCTTTGGTGCACAGAGACAATGTTAACATGCTGGACATTTTAAGAGGAATTTCATATAATTCTACCCTTTACTAAAATGTGCTGGTATTTCTCACTAATTGATTTATACCTTTTACTAACTTGTATTTGAATTTTTCAAGAATGTAATTCCGCCAAAGATGCAAGAATGTAAAACACAACGCAAAATTAAAAAAGTCAAAATTTTCAAAATAGCATGTCAAAAACATAAAATGTCAAAAAGTAATCCAAAATGTGAAACATATAAAAATTCAAAATGCAATCCAAAATGTGAAACAAATAAAAATTCAAAATGCAATCACAAGTCACAAGCATTACAAAAATGCGAAACGCTATGTAACAAGTACAACACAAAATAAAACAAATGCCAAAAAAAATGCATACGCTTTGTAAAATGTACAAAATAAAATAAATGCCATATTTACAAGGATTTCATGACGAGTCAAGTTAAAAATGAGCTTTTACTTAGACTTCAAATAATAATTACTAGCCTCTACACCTTTTTAAGTCTTTAATAAGTGCAACATCATTAACCTGACTTGTCATCAAACATTATCAATATGACCATAGCATACAATCACTTAAAAGACTTGTTAATGGATGAATTGAGGAATCACCAAGTTCAGCGGGTGAAGTTAATGGCTGTTTATAGTTTTGTACTCGAGTAAATGCGCAACACAGTAAACTTGACTTTCTCTGAAAATTTATGTATATGAGCACGGTTGATTGAAAACTGATAAAAAGGCTTAAGGCCTGTTTATTAATTTTTGTGCCTCAGTCAAAACGCAGTACCATAACCTTTGCATGTTATCGAAACCTTATGAATACATCGGACTAAAAATTCCTAAAAAAAGTTTACGCCTAAGGTCTTGTAACTAAAGTTTTGTGACAGGGTAAAACTGCAACATTAATAACTTGACATGCTATGTTAACGTTGTGAATATGAGCACGGCGGATTAAAGATTTCAACAAATAGCCTTTGGGATTAATGTGTTGTAGCTGAGTAAAAATGTAACATTATCTTGATTTTCTATATAAACCAAACTACGTGCTGAAATGGCCCAACTATATATACGTATACTTCAACCATATACCGAAGCGCTGACAAGGTGAAAGCAAAAGTGCAATTTTGTACGGTCCCCTAACATTTTATGGCCAGCCTACATGGAAGTGGACACCTTGATATCAAAAACATACTTTTTGTACGGTCCACAACAAATAGCAATGGACACGTCGCAATCTTTGGGGGGGGTTAACGACCACCGTGATCAATTCAGTGGGCTATAAGCAGTCGGACATTCCCAATTTTGGGCCACTAGTTCCTGGGAAGGGGGACAGCCAGTGCCAGAAGTCAAGCACAACGTCCATGATTCACCGGGATTTGAACCAGGATCCTTTTCGACAAGTGGTCAGAAGCCAGCGCCTAGATCACTCCGCCGCCGTGGCGGCACACGTTGAAATGTATTTTTCATAAGGCCCCAAACGCTCTTATGGACATACTAGATTGAACTGGACGCAAATAAATCATTTATATAATTTGTACTAGCAGGGATACCATTTATTTGCCAGGTACATATTACTATTTGTGGAATCACCAAGTTCAGCGGGTGAAAGTTAATGAATGAAAAAGATATTCCTGCAATTTTCCAGTAAACTTATTTTAAATTTTTTGATTTAGTTAATTTAATTTTGAGAAACAAAAAGAAAGAAAAAGGAATGGGAATACTTACCTTCTAGGAGACATCTACAGAACTGCCGTACATCTGGCGTGTGCTTCTGTGAATCCCGCGACACAGAAATGCAATGTACCTATGTGATGTCGCATGCATACGACTTCACATTGGCATTGATAATCTTTTTCTTACCGCTTTGAATTTTGAATATCTGGAACTCTCTGTTTACATTACATTATATTTCTTTCTGATAAGCCGTTCGTTGGTAGTGAAAGCTAAACTATATAGATTTGTGTTTTTAATACACCATTAAACGCATATTTTTACACTTTATTGTTATCTACAGTCCTTAACTTAGACCGTAGGTTGGCTAGTTGGTTGGTTGGTTAGTTGGTTGGTTGGTTGATGGTTTATGGTGCAAGGCCCTCAAAGGGCCAAAGAGCGCCTTAGAACGTAAATAGGGCATTCTTAAGAGTAAAAAACGGAACTTTTTACGAAAATTTTGCATGGGGCTACCTTGACCCGGCCCCCGACCCCTTCCAAAAACCGTCTACCGTCTAAGTTAGATAACCATAAGTAGTATACCAAATCTGGTTGTCCTAAATTGAAAACTGTAGATTTTACAAAATTTTTATGAGGAGGGGAGGGGCTCTCACCCCGGGGTTCCAGCCCCTTCCAAAAACCGTCTAGCGTCTAAGTTAGAGTTTCATGACACCAAATTTGGTGGTTCTGAATTGAAAACTGTAGTTTTTAAGAAAATGTTGTATATCTGTGTGTGTGTGTGCGGGGCGGGGGGTGGGGGTGGGGGCTCCGACCCATAGGGCGTTGACCCGTCCCAAAAACCGTCGACCGTCTAAGTTAAAGTACCATGAGATAGCATACCAAATTTGGTGGTTCTAAATTGAGAACTGTAGATTTTACGCGGCATTTTTATGGGGGGGCTCTTACCCCCGGGCTCCAACCACTTCCAAAAACCGTCTAGCGTCTAAGTTAGAGTACCATGAGATAGTATACCAAATTTGGTGGTTCTAAATTGAAAACTGTAGATTTTGCGAATTTTTATATGAAGGGGGCCTTTACCCCCGGGCTGCAAATCCTTCAAAAAATCGTCGAGCGTCTAAGTTAGAGTACCATGCGATAGTATACCAGATTTGGTGGTTCTGAATTGAAAACTGCAGTTTTTAAGAAAATTTTGTATGTGGGGGCTCTGACCCCCGGGCCTTGATCCGTTCCAAAAACGGTCTGCCGTCTAAGTTAGAGTACCATGAGATAGTATACCAAAGTTTGTGGTTCTAAATTGAAAACTGTAGATTTTACAAAAAAAAAATTATTCGGGGAAGTCTGACCCCCGGGCTCCAACCCCTTCCAAAAACCGTCTAGCGTCTAAGTTAGAGTACCATGAGATAGTATACCAGATTAGGTGGTTCTGAATTGAAAACTGTAGTTTTTAAGAAAATTTTGTATATGGAGGGGCTCTCACCCCCAGGGCCTTGACCCATTCCAAAAACGGTCTGCCGTCTAAGTTAGAGTACCATAAGATAGTATACCAAATTTGGTGGTTCTAAGATGAAAACTGTCGATTTTACGAAATTTTTTATGAGGGGGGGGGCTCCGACCCCGCTGGCTCCAACCCCTTCCAAAAACCGTCTAGCGTCTAAGTTAGAGTTTCATGATACTAAATTTGATGGTTCTGAAATGAAAACTAGATTTTACGAAAATTTTGTATGTAGGGGGGCGGGAGCTCTGACTCCCCGGGCCTTGTCCCGTTCCAAAAACCGACAACCGTCTAAGTTAGAGTACCATGAGATAGTATACCAAATTTGGTGGTTCTAAATTGAAAACTGTAAATTTTACGAAAAAGTGTTTTTTCCGGGGGTCTGATCCCCCGGGCTCCAACCCCTTCCAAAAACCGTCTAGCGTCTAAGTTAGAGTACCATGAGATAGTATACAAAGTTTGGTGGTTCTAAATTGAAAACTGTAGATTTTGCGCAGTGACTAATATTTTAAAAATATTAGTCACTGCGCGAATTTTTATATGAGGGGGGCCCTTCCCCCGGGCTGCAACCCCTTCAAAAATCGTCTAGCGTCTAAGTTAGAGTACCATGAGATAGTATACCAAATTTGGTGGTTCTAAATTGAAAACTGTAGATTTCACAAAAAGTGTTTATTCGGGGGGTCTGACCCCCAGGCTCCAACCCCTTCCAAAAACCGTCTAGCGTCTAAGTTAGAGTAACATGAGATAGTATACCAGATTAGGTGGTTCTGAATTGAAAACTGTAGTTTTTAAGAAAATTTTGTATGTTGGGGGTTCTCACCCCCGGGCCTTGACCTGTTCCAAAAACGGTCTGCCGTCTAAGTTAGAGTACCATAAGATAGTATACCAAATTTGGTGGTTCTAAGATGAAAACTGTCGATTTTACGAAATTTTTTATGAAGGGGGGCTCCGACCCCGCTGGCTCCAACCCCTTCCAAAAACCGTCCAGCGTCTAAGTTAGAGTACCATGAGATAGTATACCAAATTTGGTGGTTCTAAATTGAAAACTGTAGATTTTACGAAAAAATGTTTATTCGGGGGGGTCTGACCCCCCGGGCTCCAACCCTTCCAAAAACCGTCTAGCGTCTAAGTTAGAGTACCATGAGATAGTATACCAGATTAGGTGGTTCTGAATTGAAAACTGTAGTTTTTAAGAAAATTTTGTATGTGGGGGGGGTTCTCACCCCCGGGCCTTGACCCGTTCCAAAAACGGTCTGCCGTCTAAGTTAGAGTACCATAAGATAGTATACCAAATTTGGTGGTTCTAAGATGAAAACTGTTGATTTTACGAAATTTTTTATGAAGGGGGGGGGGGCTCCGACCCCGCTGGCTCCAACCCCTTCCAAAAACCGTGTAGCGTCCAAGTTAGAGTTTCATGGTACCAAATTTGATGGTTCTGAAATGAAAACTAGATTTTACGAAAATTTTGTATGTAGGGGGGGGTGGCTCAGACTCTCCGGGCCTTGACCCGTTCCAAAAACTGACAACCGTCTAAGTTAGAGTACTATGAGATAGGATACCTGATTTGGTGGTTCTGAATTGAAAACTGTAGATCTTACGAATATTTTGTGTATGAGGTGCTCTGACCAACCGGGCCCCTGACCCGTTCCAAAAACCGTTGACCGTCTAATATTTTTAGTGCCAAAGAAAAACGTAATATTCCTATCCTGTCTGCGTGTCCAAACTTTATAAATTTGATCAGGGAGCAAGACGTTCGAAATCGTACGTTTTCCTGCATTCGTTTTGTATGTAACCAAAATCTGTAAACGCGACGAATTGACGTAGTCGACGAATTTGTCCGCGACGAATTGACGCAGTCGACGAATTGACGCGCGATGAATTAACGCGCGACGAATTGACGCAGTCGACGAATTGACGCACGCGACGAATTGACGTAGAACCTAAATTGTCTTTCTTGTAATGTCCTGGCATTCTGACATTATTTTATTTCACTTGGCATCCAACCACACTTACTTTTTTTATGCGCTATATAGCCGTTTATGATCCGTCCTTAGCAATTGTCCAGCAGTGTATTATACACCTATTACAGTCATGAAGAAAGGTACCAGTACCAAAGTTCCTCCAGTCTTCCCGACAGAATTTGCACATGCAATTAAGAACATGAAACGGGGAAGAGCTCCAGGAGAAGATGGAATTACCGTGGACATTATACAAGAAGCAAGTGGAGAAATAGACTCTACACTCGCCCAAGTTTTCACTAGAAGGAAAGATTCCTGAGGATTGGAACAATGTTACAATGATCTTGCTACATAAAAAAAGAGACACTGAGGTTCTCAGGAACTACAGGCCCATCAGCCTCCTTTCAGTGGTTTATAAAATCTTCACAAAAGTTCTTTCACATCGCTTGAAGATAACATTGGATATGGCCCAACCGAGAGAACAAGCTGACTACAGGAATGGTTACAGCGACATAAATTATTTCCATATACTGAGCGAACTAATGGAAAGAACGAGGGAGTGTGAACTCCCATTATGCATGGCTTTTATTGATTATGAAAAGGCCTTTGATTCTGTGAAACCATCAGCAGTCACAATGGCTTTGAAATCCTGCAGTATTGAGGATGCTTACATTAGCATTATTAATAACATCTATGAAAATACAAGTGCAAAGGTTCGGATATTTGAGGACACAGCACCAATAAAATTTGTGAAAGGAGTGAGACAAGGTGACTCCATATCTCCCAAATTTTTCAATGCCACATTGCAAAGTGTCTTTCAATCACTGAACTGGGAAAACAAGGGGATAAATATTAATGGAGATTATTTAACTCACCTTCGTTTTGCTGATGACGTCGTAATTTTAGCTACTACCCCCTTCAGAACTGCAGAGTATGATCCAGGAACTTAGTGACAAGAGTAAAGAAGTGGAATTAAAAATGAACTTTCAGAAGACAAAACTGGTGTACAATGTTTTTACAAGAAATGCAGATTTTGCGATTGATGGGGAAAGCTCGAGGTAACCTATACCTACATTTACCTTGGACAACAGATATCAAGCAAAGGCACATTGATGTGGAAATTAATCGGCGTATAAAACTTGGCTGGAGAGCTTTTGGAAGAAGCAGTACATTTTTAAGAGCAATATGCCATTATGTCTTAAAAGAAAAATGCTTAATCAATGCATCTTTCCAGTTCTTACACATGGAGCAGAGACATGAACCTTTTCTAAAAAACATATACAAAGACATACAAAGACTGCAGACGACTGAAAGAGCCATGGAGAGGTGCATGCTTAGTGTAACCAGGAGAGATAACAGAAACTCGTGGATCACATCATGATCAGAGTAAAATTCCTGAAATAGCAATGGGCTGGACATGTTGCCAGAAAAACGGACCGCAGATGGACAACCGAAATTTTAGACTAGGTACCAAAGAGCAGAAAAAGACCCAGAAGACCACATGGGAGATGGATGGATGAAACTCGAAAACATGCCGGAGTAACATGGAGGAGGGTGGCTCAAAACAGACAGTTGTGAATGAATCTTGGGTAGACCTTCATCCAGCAGTGGATTGATAATAGTTGACAATGATGATGATGATGACAATGATCATATAGAGTTCAACTTAAAAGTACCCCGAGATAAGCGTGCACGTATTTTTATTTGCACAACTGAAGAGTAGTTACAGCAAGTGTTGAAAATGGCGTCCATGCATTTCAATGAACTTATCAACACGTTTGACCACGTTACTGCTGACATTTCGCAGCATGTGAACATTTATTCCCTAGATAGCAACAGTAATATTTCTCCTCAACTCATCGAAGGTGTGTGGGTTGCTGCCGTATACCTTGGCCTTTAAGTATCCAAACAGAAAAAAGTCTAGACTAGTGAGATCAGGAGACCTGGGTGGAAATAGTCCAACGGAAATTGATCTCTCCCCGACAAATTCCTGAAGTATCTGCATCGTAGACGTCGCGGTGTGGCAGGTTGCGCTGTTCTTGCTGGAACCAGTAGTAGCACTCATCCGCTTCCAGCAGCGCAGTGAACAATATTTTGGTAGGCTTCTGCGTTCAGAGTGTCGTAAAAAACACTGGTCCAACTATTCGACGTCTCGAGACAGCACATCATACCCCTACATTTTGCGGGTGTAGAGGAGACTTAACAAACAGATGTGGATTTTCAGTTTGCCACAAATGGTGGTTCTTACTACTAACGTAGCCACTAAGATGTAACCACGACTCATCCGTGTAAAACACAAAATCTATCCTCCATATGGTGCCTCGAATAAACGACTTAAACCATCGGCAGCACCCAAGTCTTCCCCGGTTATTTCATAGAACACTTGCATTCGGTACGGATACAA
This sequence comes from Macrothele yani, assembly GCA_039090855.1. Lineage (NCBI taxonomy): Eukaryota > Metazoa > Arthropoda > Arachnida > Araneae > Macrothelidae > Macrothele > Macrothele yani. The sequence goes on from CM076998.1 coordinate 70,485,046, forward strand.
CTTAAGCGTTTTATTTACTGTATTGTATGCTGAACCTAACGATATATTCTATTGCTGGCTTAATTTCGTTAACGACTTGTTAGGAGATCTCTGTATTGCCTCTTCAATATCACGTACAGCTTTGGGTGTTAACACAGACCTTCGTTTGTTTCGTTTCTTATAAACAACCGAACCTGTGGCAAAAAACTTCTTCACCAACTTTTCAATCGCCTTCTTCGGTGGTGCTTGCTTTCCAAAATCTTTCGCAGATGTTTCGTTGACACTGAACATAAGGATTATTTGTCTTCAGATGCGGTTAAAGTGCAAACACGCGTTCTTCAATTGAGAGCCGCATGGCGAACACAACAGGAACACACTAACAACAACAGGGATCATACTCGCAAACACGAGGCAAGGCAATTATGTCCTGATCAGACTGGTGTGAACAAAAACCTTGGAGGAAAATAGACTGGCAAATACCTAGCTACTTCCGTCAGTGTTTGAAAACCGGATGTTCCAACATTAGCGAGGACGGTAAGCTGTTCATGAGAATACGCCGGTTGCGTGCGTCTTGCAAAACGCGCTTTAAATAATTGTTGTAAATATATGTTTTAAGTATGAAGGAATATATGGACATTACATCATGTTCGAAATATAATAATTATCTATAGAGCAATGTTTTTGGTTTGAATATAGGACTGTTAACAATTTTGAACACCCTCTCTTGTTCATTTCAATTTTTTGTATTCCATGTTCAAAAAATCAAAATTCGAAACACATGTTCGACATCCAAATAATCACATCTGGGGCCTAAGGATTGTTTGCGATTGAGGTTTTTGAACATGGGATACTGAAAATATCAAAAACTGTATGTTTCGAGACATCAGAATTTCTAAATTGTGCCCGGGAGCACTAGAAATGCAAATACAGTTCCTCGACAATCACCAATGTGAAAAGTGATATGCTCTTCCTGCCCTGTGCAAAGATGAAATATATTTATTGCCTTACATTTTTTTCAATTTGCTGAAAAACACCAGTTGGAAACTATTTTCTCCTATGGATTTGTAATAACATTTTTTGAATAAGATTGCCGAAAACATGATGAAAAGCCTGCAAGGCTCTCTGCGTAAACATCTTTTGTACGCTCCAGCTCTTTTGGAAAGATTATATAAATTATTACCCTACTTTTTTTAATTTGGTGAAACACACCAGTTGGAAACTAATATGAATTATGGATTCAAACTTTTTTATCATATTTTGAATTAAATTGCCAGAAACGTGACAAAAAACATGCGGAAACTTTCTCCGCTTCTCTGGACAGTGTGTCAACAACGTTCATTGAACATTTCAAAGTTCGTCTCCCCTCGGAAGCTAAAAATACACAGCATTATGTGACGTACAAGATTATTTGGTTTAATAACCCAGTATGTCAGGTTTGTAAGCCCATGTGACATGGTTATCAAGTAACGCTGAGCCACTGCACAATATCAAGGTGTCAATGTGTTAACAGAACAATTTCAAATGAAAGGTGTGCTCATGTCAAAGTGTCAGGAGGTCATGTAATTCTCATTTTATTCTATCACACCTGGGTGAAGTGAATTTTGTGTTGTATAACAACCAGAACAATTTCAAATAAAAGTTACACTCATGGGGATCGACGTATTCCGTGCTAACTGAGTCAAAACATCACTTGATTACAGAACAATTTGTTAACATTCAGTTCATATTAAATATATTTATTGCCTTACATTTTTTTCAAAGCTAGCATTTGACTAAATCATAATTTCAGGAAGAGAAACAATAATGTTACCACTATTTCATTGCCTATCCTGTGCTATGTTCTCCTTTTTGATCTTTTACAAGATAATTTGAAAAAAATGTTTATATAGTCACATTTTCTTAGCGAAAAAAACAAAAGAAAAACATAAACAGTTCACACAGGTCTGTAGTCAAAGAAAAAATTAAGGTAAGAAAACGATGTTTGTATGCATGTATCAATTAGAGGCAGTGATGTTTTAATTGCTCATTTGCTTCATAAGAACATACAGTGCTTACTGAGGCATAGAAGTGCTTGGTTAGAAAATTAGGTGAGAAAAGTGCTGTGTTATTCTTTCAAATTATATGTAGGAGTAGCTTTTAAAATTAGTTTATTGAGTGTGAAAACGGCACTGCAATTAATAATAGATATAAAGAACTCTGCATGTCTGAGGAAAAGCCGTGATAGTTTTGTAAACATGATAGCTGTAGACCTCCTGTTTTATTTTATACGATATTCATTTTTCATGAGCTCATGGGGTAAAAATATTTTTCAATAAAAGAATTTGAGGAACAAAATTGGGTGGTTAAGGGTAATATGAAGGAACGAAAATGCTTTATATTTAAATTCGTATTGCTGCAACTTCACGTATCAGGTGTGCGTTGTATGTAGCGTCGTATTTTCTATTTCACAGCTGATTTTCATCGAAATTGAGAACTTGCTAATTAAAGTTTGATCTAGAAATTTGTTGATTTGCATTCGCACCCGAATATTCCTTCTGCGCTATTTATACGATATATTATGCGTTGAATTAAACACTGTATGTACCTTTCCAATAGCTATGTATTTCCCACTAACTCCTCGCTGTTAGAGATGGCGCTGCTATCTCAATCGCTGCTCGCTGCCTCCGTAGGGTTTGTATTGCCTTTGCCAGTGTATTCTCTCCAAGGTCTTTGGGTGTGAGAGAGTGGAATCCGGTTCTCGCAACTCCGACTACAGCATTTCCCTTTACTCCGCACGTGCTGTTAACCGTTCGATTAAAATACAAAAATTTACCGAAATGAGAACGTTTATAGTAGCGGTGTACTTTTATGTTGAACACCCTGTATATTGTAACGAGGGGCATTTGTGTACAATTGGCAAAAATGTTTTAATGGGAAAACTTAGGCGGAGAAAAGAACAAACTTTTACACGGAAGTAAGGCACCATGGAGGCCTTACTTCCCAGAAGCGATCTTCACGAAAGCAATAGAAGCAAGGCATTTGGTCGCTCGGACCCAACTGAATCTCCCCCGTGGAGTTTGCTCTGTTCGTAGCTTCAGAGAACGCTTTTTTTGGGTGCGAAGGCGTAGATAAGGCAGCGTATCTGTTAAGGGGTCAGACAAAAATTCGCAGTTTGCATGTAGGGAAAATCAAGAAAAAGATCAGATGAGTTTCGGCAACGTTTTTGGGAAGACATTTAGGAGTTAGAGCACTGGACACAGTCCCCAACCATGGGGGGAGGGGGACAGATTACCGAAGCCCGGGATTCCAGGGGGCCCGCTGCTCAGCAAAGCAGGTCAAGTGACAATTAAAATTATAAACAACAAAAATGTGGCAGAAACTGGAAAAAAACATTTAACTGAATTTTCAATTGTACAAATCCAGAAAGATCGTGATTTTTGAAATGACCAGTAAAGTGCATTTTCCTTAGGAATTATGCCCCTCCTACCTGTGGGATTGTGGAAGCAATTAAGAAATGACAAAATGACAAATCCCTAATAATTATTTGAGAACAAGTGACCTTTGTAAGATGGACGCAGATGCGATAACATTGAGTCTTATTACTGTGTTAGGACAGTAATAAAACTGCAACAAGAGACGAATGGCGCATAATAATATCAAAATCACGCACAGTTGTAGATAATGTGGGACTTCCATCACACTTCCAAAAAAAGGAAAAAGGAAAGAAAAGAAAAATATTATGTGATCACGCTGTTTCGGCAGAAGCAGATAGTATATATAATGATGTCAAATACGAATCTTCGTTTAGAATTACTGTATTCTATGTAACTCTGGATTGCATTAGAAATTACTTGAAGCGGAGATTCCCGGCTACCAATAAAAAGCAACGTGTTCAGTCCAGGGCCGGATTAAGGCCTCGGTGGGCCCCTAGGCTAAGACATTTGAGTGGGCCCCCCAAAGAACTTATAACAGGGAATCAATATGAAGTCCGTTAAAATACGAAACTGTAACTACTAAATTGTCTGCAGAGTTTTCATAATAAGTCACTGTATTTTTCATTTTTCTCATAAGGTCCCCAAAGAACTTATGACGGAGAATCATTATGAAGACCATTGAAACACGAAACGGTAGCATATATGTTGACGACAATTAATAAGAATGCACCACGTACGTGGTGCATTCTTCAAACTAAAAAATTACCTGCAGAGTTTTTAACTAATTTAAACCAATAAATTACCTGTAGAGTGTTCATAAGAAAAATCATTATATTTTACACTGTTCTCACAGACATGAGTTAAAAGCTTGAGATTCCTAGATTTTGTCTTGGATTTTTTAATGATTTAGCATTGTATACTTTTCTTAGTGCATCTTTTTTTGTTGTGCATTGTGAAGTCACAGCGGACTTCGATCATTAATGATTCCAAGTGCAAATTCAGAGGTGTGGGTGGAAAGTAGTGAAAGAGGTGAAACTGTCTCTCCGACCCCACTGTACACAGCGACATGAAACCTTAATCGTCGGTGAGTCACTGCTTTAAAATTTCTTTTGTCTTTTAGCCCCTGTTTTTGTCCAAGTGGAAATCATACTAGACAAAAATAAAACTATTTTACAAATCTCTCTCTGTCTACCTATCTATCTATAATTCGTGCTGAACCTGTAAATTTACGAAACTTTAACGAACAGTACTGGAAACATACAAAAGTGAAATGCGTTTGCAGCACACAATAAAATCCGATTATCGGCGTTGATAAGCCGATAATAAATTCTTAATAATAACCCTATCTACTCGAAAACGCGCTCAGGAGGATGAACTTCTGTGTCGGTATAAGGTCTCCCGCATCTTTATATACGATGCTTAAGAGAAATATTGACAAGCCGGTTCTTCCGATGAGGCAGTTGTTTTTTGCCATCCCACTACAATATCCAGACGGCTCCAAGTGATACTACATCGGAAAGACCAACCGTTCGTTTGGAATTAGAATCAGAAAACATAAAAGAGATACAAAAATTGGAAAAATAACCACCGCCCTTTCAAGAAAAATCAAGTTCATGTCCGCTGATCCTATGTGGAGCTATAAAAACAAATTAGCTTCATAATCCACACGAAAAACTACTGCCATTCGCCAAATCTTGGATATCGTGACCAGCAGCGAGGCTTGCAACGACAGCGTCTCTCTGGAAAAGCCACATATTTGGAATCAATTCTTCAAATAATGCTGCGTTTTCTAACGTGGTTCCGCGTGCCCAACAAACGTGACGTCGTTTCTCCTAATTATCACATTTGCGCCTATTCATTTATTGTCTAGTCCAGTCATCCCGTTAAAATTGTTGAAACGTTCTATTATCCAGCTTTTAGTAAGCTGTCTGCTCTCCTTGAAAAAGCTATCTGGCTGATGTGCAATAGCTTGGAAAGTTTTATTTATCTTCTACGCCAAAAAATTTGGATCATTAAAATAGTTATACCATTTTGAGTATACTTGATGTACCGTTTCTATTTACCAATTAAAACGACAATTTAGAGAATTTAAAGAAAAACAAAGGGTTCTACTGTGCGCTATTTAATGTTTTATTTTGTTTTAAATTCGCACTAATATTCAAGTATTTCAGTTTAAAATAAAAATGGAAAGGATCTTGAAAGTTATTAAGAATTTTATAAATACAATTTGTCAGGCATCGAGCACAAGTTTCGGGTCAAAATTAGAAACATTTGCAACGACAGAATGCGATTCGGCCAGCTCAAAAAATTCATTGCAATAGCCTGTAAACTCACCAATTTAACCTCCCTTTGATGGCAGCCGCTCGCGTTTACAGGCTTTAGGAAACGTAGTACTGCTCCATACGTCGTCGAAGAGTGACATCACAAGATGGCGCGGGGCATAAAAAATGTCCGTTCCTCGATGATTCCCATAGCGTTTCAACGTGATTGGCGAAATGTACTCATATTTTGCAATTTCTTCATTTTTTCTAACAATTTACGGCTAATTTAACGAGGTGAAAATGCTGTGAGGTCTACGAGAACAAGATTCACATCCAGTCATTATATTATGAATCGCACAGCCAGAAAATACGTAGTCAAATTCATGCTTCTATGAAAGATATGATATATAGCATCCCACTTCTTGAGCAATTATTGTTTACAAATTTTTTTAAATATTTCGTAATCAATAAGAAATTTAGACATTTCCATGACTTTTGTGCAAACGACAAAGCGGAGAACTGGACACAAAAATTTTAAGGGGCCGTATAAAAATTGCGTTTTTGGCTGCTTCGTGGCCACGTTCCCAGAGGTTGGTTATCTCAGTTACATTAAGGTTCCGCAATTTCGTATTTTCTTAATTGCGATATTTAATGTAATTCTTTATAAAAAACCATTTTATAATCTGCTACTCAACAAATTCTCTGCGGTCATTTGCTGCCGTAGGAAGCCTGTCTGTGGGACGGGTTATACTCCCTCCCCCGACAGGATTCTTGCGTTCGCACATGCCAGCGAAAGATTCGTTGAGCTTCAATTTATAAAGCGTGAAAGTTCTTTTGACCTTTTGTTGAGTGGTAGATTATAAATCTTTTTTATAAAAAATTACATTTAATATCGCAATTAAGAAAATGCAAAATTACGGAAACTTTAGGTAATCCAGATAACCAACCTCTGCGGACGTGGCCACGAAGCGGTCGAAAACAAATTCTTTATACGGCCCCTAAAAATTTTTGTGGCCAGTTCTCCTGTGGCCACTTCTCTTACACCCATATAGCAACGAGGTACTGTGTGCTTCTTATGCTTATGTTTCATAAATTGTTTTATCTTCTTTCAGTTTTATATCATATCTGAACTGAACAACCAGAAATCCCACAACTTTAAGGCTGGACCGTTTGATATTTGTAATAAAGATGGATAAAATTCTCGGATAGGTTGTAATTTCGTAGGAGCATGTGCTGAATAAGACAGGCGAGAAACCTCACAGTATCTCGCCATGCTTCCGTTTATTTCTCCGAAATCTATAAAATGAACACTGATTTTTGATATTCTCGTGATTACAGTACGCTGCAAAACATAAAACCCTCTCTAATATATTCAGTTTCGCTTTAAAGACGTTTATTTTACAGGACTATCAACAGCCGCTAACGATAAAACTAACGTTAGCTAACATGTAAACAACCTGTGTTTATGGCCATCCGCCATTCCGTGACGTCACGACTTCGACGACGATTCGCGAGGGAATCTCCAGATAACTTGTTTTAACCTCCGTGTCATTTCTTTTGCGCAAAAGAAAGTAAACGCAAAAATCAGAACCTTGCATAAAAAAAAATAGTAAGAAACAAAAATTTGGAACTACGCTAGCGTTCACTCCCAGTACTTAGAATGAGCAACTGAGGGTAATGCAACATGGCAGCTACGCATCTCAGATGGCTTTACGGATGAGAGCACATGCTCGCTGACCTTACTTCATCCTCCTTGGTTGGTATACAATTAACTTCAACCGAGGCATTGTAGGAACTACAACGCTATCATATTACAGATATGATTTCTGTCAGTTTGAGACGTAACACTCATGTTACACGTTCTGATTCAAATTGAAATGTTGACGTCACACAACGACAGCTTTGGAGACTAGTCCGAAGCCTTTGTTTCGGCATGACTACATGGAAGTGAAGAAATACATAGCTAAAGTCACGCCCCTGCATTTTCTGACTGCCTTCTTTCAGCCAACAGATCATGGTTCTGTTCCTGTATGAGGGGATCTCAAGCAACCCTCTCTTCAGTGATCATACTAAAATCAAGCTCTTTTGAACTGTATACTAGTATATTGCATAGCATACGAGAATAAGACCTTAAACACAGTAGAAGTAAGCATTGTGTATAAGTTCGCTTCGTAAAAGACACAAAAGGGTGTTAGCTAGAATACGTGCAAATTTCATTTTTTAGACCCAAACTTCGATTTAATTACAATTATAAGATTTGTTAAGAATTTCTTTAAAATTTAATATTTTAAATTACAAAATATATTTATATGTTATATGTCATTAAATATATTTTATTTTAATACTACCAATGAAAAGAACTTCCGTAAAAAATCTCACCGTTAATATTTCAAAATAAAAAAAGTACACTATATAAATCAGTGAGCACGTAATTTGCGTGAGATTCGTCCGAGCCGTCGCCGTGGTTGTTCATGACTACTATCAAAACAGCGGACATACGTCCACAACATCCGATACGTCGGATATTGTGGAAGTATGGAAAAAGACGAGTTATCACTGGAACTGAATTCCGAAGCTGCCGTGAAATAGAAGTACGAAGAAAAATCACTACAGCCGACATCCTTCCACAACTACCGACAACCTACGGATGCGTCGGATGTTGTGGAAGTATGAAGTACGCCAAGGTATCCCTGGGACTGAATTCCGAAGCTGCCGTGAAATAAAACTACAATGAAAGTGAATTACCTAAACGCCAGTAAGACATGAGCAACAGGTAGCGAGGCGGAGAGGAATCTTTTTATAAGAGATAACTCGCTAATAGAAATTACATTTATATGTGGTCTTTTGTCATATGCACGCGCGTACGATATAAATGTCTCAATGTAGAAAATACGAATTCCTTTTTTCAACATTCATTTCCCTGGAAAACACTTCACTCACGTTAGCTATTATGATGATTTTTCTTTTTTCGAGGTATAATGTCACCGCTAGCGGACCCACGATATCCATCAAATTGACTTCCACCAGGGATATGGTCCCAAAGTCAAGATATATATGTTTTAATCCCCAAGAAAAATATTATATCGATGAGAATGTGATTTCGGGAAGTGTTTTGAGTAACTAACTGTAAGCGCATAACCGAAGATAGTCTGTTCTGTACTGCTGAGGCGATGACATCTGATATTTCGTAAAAATCTTGCATGGGGAACTTGTGCTGTATTTACCTGTCGGCGATGGCTCTTCTCGTCTCTAGAAAAGCATGTCCTTAATTAAGGACAGAAGACTGCATATAGCTCTTACGTTTGATCTAATTTAGTCTAAAATCTATATGTGAGGGCATGTAGCGTTTAGACGATATTTCTAGTAAGTGTCGAGCATAAGTACTTTTGTGGCGATTTAGAAAAAAAATGTATGGAGAAACATGAGGTTATATCGTTAAGATTTCAATTTTTTGGGGGATGTTCGATATTTTATACATACGTACGTATATCGCGCACTAAAATTCTTGTTACTGATTCTAAAAAAAATCATTCGTTTTCAGAAAGCAATACAGAAAATAAAAATCCTTCGTTTTCTGACAAAGGCTCGAAAGAGTTCTTATATTTCCTTTATAAAATAGGATCGAAACTGTCTTTGTGAGACTAAAATATATATGAAACTTCTGTAAGCCTTTGCTGCTCCGAAAATTAAATATAGAAGTAAGAGTTGAAAAAAGTACAGCATCCTACAAAATATAATAACGTCATGAGCTACCAGTAGAAAAGTAATTAACTCGAGCAGATAAAAGAGGAACATCATACAATACAGGAGAGTTATTCTCATGTGACCTGTGAATGAGCACCAGTATTTATCTTTTTTTTGATAGAGATAAAATTTAACGCTGAAAGGGAACGAAACTAACGTGAGTCGCTCTCTACGGAAATGCTTCACTTCGTCATTACACAGCTTTAAAATTTTTTTGGTTAAAAAAATAAATTTCCACCAACAACGGCCACAGGGTGATAGCTATACATACGTTTCATCAAAAGAGATGGAGAGCGTGTGATGTTTTCCTCCAGTACCAACAGTCCACACCACCCTGCGGCACAAAAGAAAGTTAACCAAACAACCGATAGAGGGCGACACCAAGGTACGCTGCTGGTGGACGGCACCAACCGGAAGTGCAATAAATCTGCAGCCCCAGCAACTGATGACTACTCACGTGTCTGTAAACATGATGGAGATATTTCTTTCGCAGAAATATCGCTCACGGCAGAAAATATTTTTTGCATTTTTCTACCGAAATTATACCAAGTGAACTCGTTTCGATTGTAAACGCATGGCGTATGTTATCACTTTTTCTACGAATCTAATGTGACACATTCTGTTCTCATCGTATTTTGACCACTGAGAAGAATGTGTCTTTTACGATTCTTCGAAAAACGACTGTTCCAACGCCGATCAGTCAAATGCCGATTGGTCCAATGATGATTCATCCAAAGCTACGTTTCGTCCAATGGTGCGATTCGACAAATGATATGACTGGTAAACTGGCGATTGGTCCAAAGGTACGATCAGCCCAATTCCTTCCTATCTGGCCAAAAATCCCTCTGGTGTTACGCAAAAAAAGGGCCGTTGGTAGGAAGACACCGCGAATGAAATCTATTATCTACTTTGTAGTAAGCTGTCTACTCTCCTTGAAAAAGCTATCTGGCTGATGTGCAATAGCTTGGAAAATTTTATTTCTCTTCTACGCCAAAAAATTTGGATCATTAGTATAGTTATACCATTTTGAGTATACTTGATGTACCGTTTCAATTTACCAATTAAAGACGACAATTTAGAAAATTTAAAGAAAAACAAAGGGTTCTACTGTTCGCTATTTAATGTTTTATTTTGTTTTAAATTCGCACTAATGTTCAAGTATTTCAGTTTAAAATAAAAATGGAAAGGATCTTGAAAGTTATTAAGAATTTTATAAATATAAGTTGTCAGGCATCGAGTGCAAGTTTCGGCTCAAAATTAGAAACATTTGCAACGACAGAATGCGTTTCGGCCAGCTCAAAAAATTCATTGCAATACCCTTGAAAAGCACCAATTTAACCTCCCTTTGACGGCCACCGCTCGCGTTTACAGGCTAAAGGCAACGTAGTGCTGCTCCATACGTCGTCGAAGTGTGACGTCACAAGATGGCGCTGGGCATAAAAAAATGTCCGTTCCTCGATGATTCCCATAGCGTTTCAAGGTGATTGGTGAAAAGTGCTCATATTTTGCAATTTCTTCATCTTTTCTAACAATTTGCGGCTAATGTAACGTGGTGAAAATGGTGTGAGGTTCTACTCACATCCAGTTATTATATCATGAATCGCCCAGCCAGAAAATACGTAGTCAAATTCATGCTTCCATGAAAGATAAGATATATAGCATCCCACTCCTTGAGCATTTATTGTTTACAAATTTCTTTTAAATATTTCGTAATCAATAAGAAATTTAGACATTTCCATGACTTTTGTGCAAACGACAAAGCGGAGAACTGGCCACAAAAATTTTAAGGGGCCGTAAAAAAATTGCGTTTTTGGCTGCTTTGTGGCCACGTTCCCAGAGGTTGGTTATCTCAGTTACATTAAGGTTCCGCAATTTCGTATTTTCTTCATTGCGATATTTAATGTAATTCTTTATAAAAAACCATTTTATAATCTGCTACTCAACAAATTCTCTGCGGTCATTTGCTGCCGTACGAAACCTGTCTGTGGGAGGGGTTATACTCCCTCCCCCGACAGGATTCTTGCGTTCGCACATGCCAGCGAAGAATTCGTTGAGCTTCAATTTATAAAGCGTTAAAGTTCTGTTGTCCTTTTGTTGAGTGGTAGATTATAAATCTTTTTTATAAAAAATTACGTTTAATATCGCAATTAAGAAAATGCGTAATTACGGAAACTTTAGGTAATCCAGATAACCAATCTCTGCGGACGTGGCCACGAAGCGGTCGAAAACGCATTCTTTATACGGCCCCTAAAAATTTTTGTGGCCACTTCTCTTACACCCATATAGCAACGAGGTACTGTGTGCTTCTTATGCTTATGTTTCATAAATTATTTTATCTTCTTTCAGTTTTATATCATATCTGAACTGAACAACCAGAAATCCCACAACTTTAAGGCTGGACCGTTTGATATTTGTAATAAAGATGGATAAAATTCTCGGATAGGTTGTAATTTCGTAGGAGCATGTGCTGAATAAGACAGGCGAGAAACCTCACAGTATCTCGCCATGCTTCCGTTTATTTCTCCGAAATCTATAAAATGAACACTGATTTTGATATTCTCGTGATTACAGTACGCTGCAAAACATAGAACCCTCTCTAATATATTCAGTTTCGCTTTAAAGAAACAATTTTACAGGACTATCAACAGCCGCTAACGATAAAACTAACGTTAGCTAACATGTAAACAACCTGTGTTTATGGCCATCCGCCATTCCGTGACGTCACGACTTCGACGACGATTCGCGAGGGAATCTCCAGATAACTTGTTTTAACCTCCGTGTCATTTCTTTTGCGCAAAAGAAAGTAAACGCAAAAATCAGAACCTTGCATAAAAAAAAAGAAAAAAAAAATTGGAACTACGCTAGCGTTCACTCCCAGTACTTAGAATGAGCAACTGAGGGTAATGCAACATGGCAGCTACGCATCTCAGATGGCTTTACGGATGAGAGCACATGCTCGCTGACCTTACTTCATCCTCCTTGGTTGGTATACAATTAACTTCAACCGAGGCATTGTAGGAACTACAACGCTATCATATTACAGATATGATTTCTGTCAGTTTGAGACGTAACACTCATGTTACACGTTCTGATTCAAATTGAAATGTTGACGTCACACAACGACAGCTTTGGAGACTAGTCCGAAGCCTTTGTTTCGGCATGACTACATGGAAGTGAAGAAATACATAGCTAAAGTCACGCCCCTGCATTTTCTGACTGCCTTCTTTCAGCCAACAGATCATGGTTCTGTTCCTGTATGAGGGGATCTCAAGCAAACCTCTCTTCAGTGATCATACTAAAATCAAGCTCTTTTGAACTGTATACTAGTATATTGCATAGCATACGAGAATAAGACCTTAAACACAGTAGAAGTAAGCATTGTGTATAAGTTCGCTTCGTAAAAGACACAAAAGGGTGTTAGCTAGAATACGTGCAAATTTCATTTTTTAGACCCAAACTTCGATTTAATTACAATTATAAGATTTGTTAAGAATTTCTTTAAAATTTAATATTTTAAATTACAAAATATATTTATATGTTATATGTCATTAAATATATTTTATTTTAATACTACCAATGAAAAGAACTTCCGTAAAAAATCTCACCGTTAATATTTCAAAATAAAAAAAGTACACTATATAAATCAGTGAGCACGTAATTTGCGTGAGATTCGTCCGAGCCGTCGCCGTGGTTGTTCATGACTACTATCAAAACAGCGGACATACGTCCACAACATCCGATACGTCGGATATTGTGGAAGTATGGAAAAAGACGAGTTATCACTGGAACTGAATTCCGAAGCTGCCGTGAAAGAGAAGTACGAAGAAAAATCACTACAGCCGACATCCTTCCACAACTACCGACAACCTACGGATGCGTCGGATGTTGTGGAAGTATGAAGTACGCCAAGGTATCCCTGGGACTGAATTCCGAAGCTGCCGTGAAATAAAACTACAATGAAAGTGAATTACCTAAACGCCAGTAAGACATGAGCAACAGGTAGCGAGGCGGAGAGGAATCTTTTTATAAGAGATAACTCGCTAATAGAAATTACATTTATATGTGGTCTTTTGTCATATGCACGCGCGTACGATATAAATGTCTCAATGTAGAAAATACGAATTCCTTTTTTCAACATTCATTTCCCTGGAAAACACTTCACTCACGTTAGCTATTATGATGATTTTTCTTTTTTCGAGGTATAATGTCACCGCTAGCGGACCCACGATATCCATCAAATTGACTTCCACCAGGGATATGGTCCCAAAGTCAAGATATATATGTTTTAATCCCCAAGAAAAATATTATATCGATGAGAATGTGATTTCGGGAAGTGTTTTGAGTAACTAACTGTAAGCGCATAACCGAAGATAGTCTGTTCTGTACTGCTGAGGCGATGACATCTGATATTTCGTAAAAATCTTGCATGGGGAACTTGTGCTGTATTTACCTGTCGGCGATGGCTCTTCTCGTCTCTAGAAAAGCATGTCCTTAATTAAGGACAGAAGACTGCATATAGCTCTTACGTTTGATCTAATTTAGTCTAAAATCTATATGTGAGGGCATGTAGCGTTTAGACGATATTTCTAGTAAGTGTCGAGCATAAGTACTTTTGTGGCGATTTAGAAAAAAATGTATGGAGAAACATGAGGTTATATCGTTAAGATTTCAATTTTTTGGGGGATGTTCGATATTTTATACATACGTACGTATATCGCGCACTAAAATTCTTGTTACTGATTCTAAAAAAATCATTCGTTTTCAGAAAGCAATACAGAAAATAAAAATCCTTCGTTTTCTGACAAAGGCTCGAAAGAGTTCTTATATTTCCTTTATAAAATAGGATCGAAACTGTCTTTGTGAGACTAAAATATATATGAAACTTCTGTAAGCCTTTGCTGCTCCGAAAATTAAATATAGAAGTAAGAGTTGAAAAAAGTACAGCATCCTACAAAATATAATAACGTCATGAGCTACCAGTAGAAAAGTAATTAACTCGAGCAGATAAAAGAGGAACATCATACAATACAGGAGAGTTATTCTCATGTGACCTGTGAATGAGCACCAGTATTTATCTTTTTTTGATAGAGATAAAATTTAACGCTGAAAGGGAACGAAACTAACGTGAGTCGCTCTCTACGGAAATGCTTCACTTCGTCATTACACAGCTTTAAAATTTTTTTGGTTAAAAAAATAAATTTCCACCAACAACGGCCACAGGGTGATAGCTATACATACGTTTCATCAAAAGAGATGGAGAGCGTGTGAAGTTTTCCTCCAGTACCAACAGTCCACACCACCCTGCGGCACAAAAGAAAGTTAACCAAACAACCGATAGAGGGCGACACCAAGGTACGCTGCTGGTGGACGGCACCAACCGGAAGTGCAATAAATCTGCAGCCCCAGCAACTGATGACTATTCACGTGTCTGTAAACATGATGGAGATATTTCTTTCGCAGAAATATCGCTCACGGCAGAAAATATTTTTTGCATTTTTCTACCGAAATTATACCAAGTGAACTCGTTTCGATTGTAAACGCATGGCGTATGTTATCACTTTTTCTACGAATCTAATGTGACACATTCTGTTCTCATCGTATTTTGACCACTGAGAAGAATGTGTCTTTTACGATTCTTCGAAAAACGACTGTTCCAACGCCGATCAGTCAAATGCCGATTGGTCCAATGATGATTCATCCAAAGCTACGTTTCGTCCAATGGTGCGATTCGACAAATGATATGACTGGTAAACTGGCGATTGGTCCAAAGGTACGATCAGCCCAATTCCTTCCTATCTGGCCAAAAATCCCTCTGGTGTTACGCAAAAAAAGGGCCGTTGGTAGGAAGACACCGCGAATGAAATCTATTATCTACTTTGTAGTAAGCTGTCTACTCTCCTTGAAAAAGCTATCTGGCTGATGTGCAATAGCTTGGAAAATTTTATTTCTCTTCTACGCCAAAAAATTTGGATCATTAGTATAGTTATACCATTTTGAGTATACTTGATGTACCGTTTCAATTTACCAATTAAAGACGACAATTTAGAAAATTTAAAGAAAAACAAAGGGTTCTACTGTTCGCTATTTAATGTTTTATTTTGTTTTAAATTCGCACTAATGTTCAAGTATTTCAGTTTAAAATAAAAATGGAAAGGATCTTGAAAGTTATTAAGAATTTTATAAATATAAGTTGTCAGGCATCGAGTGCAAGTTTCGGCTCAAAATTAGAAACATTTGCAACGACAGAATGCGTTTCGGCCAGCTCAAAAAATTCATTGCAATACCCTTGAAAAGCACCAATTTAACCTCCCTTTGACGGCCACCGCTCGCGTTTACAGGCTAAAGGCAACGTAGTGCTGCTCCATACGTCGTCGAAGTGTGACGTCACAAGATGGCGCTGGGCATAAAAAAATGTCCGTTCCTCGATGATTCCCATAGCGTTTCAAGGTGATTGGTGAAAAGTGCTCATATTTTGCAATTTCTTCATCTTTTCTAACAATTTGCGGCTAATGTAACGTGGTGAAAATGGTGTGAGGTTCTACTCACATCCAGTTATTATATCATGAATCGCCCAGCCAGAAAATACGTAGTCAAATTCATGCTTCCATGAAAGATAAGATATATAGCATCCCACTCCTTGAGCATTTATTGTTTACAAATTTCTTTTAAATATTTCGTAATCAATAAGAAATTTAGACATTTCCATGACTTTTGTGCAAACGACAAAGCGGAGAACTGGCCACAAAAATTTTAAGGGGCCGTAAAAAAATTGCGTTTTTGGCTGCTTTGTGGCCACGTTCCCAGAGGTTGGTTATCTCAGTTACATTAAGGTTCCGCAATTTCGTATTTTCTTCATTGCGATATTTAATGTAATTCTTTATAAAAAACCATTTTATAATCTGCTACTCAACAAATTCTCTGCGGTCATTTGCTGCCGTACGAAACCTGTCTGTGGGAGGGGTTATACTCCCTCCCCCGACAGGATTCTTGCGTTCGCACATGCCAGCGAAGAATTCGTTGAGCTTCAATTTATAAAGCGTTAAAGTTCTGTTGTCCTTTTGTTGAGTGGTAGATTATAAATCTTTTTTATAAAAAATTACGTTTAATATCGCAATTAAGAAAATGCGTAATTACGGAAACTTTAGGTAATCCAGATAACCAATCTCTGCGGACGTGGCCACGAAGCGGTCGAAAACGCATTCTTTATACGGCCCCTAAAAATTTTTGTGGCCACTTCTCTTACACCCATATAGCAACGAGGTACTGTGTGCTTCTTATGCTTATGTTTCATAAATTATTTTATCTTCTTTCAGTTTTATATCATATCTGAACTGAACAACCAGAAATCCCACAACTTTAAGGCTGGACCGTTTGATATTTGTAATAAAGATGGATAAAATTCTCGGATAGGTTGTAATTTCGTAGGAGCATGTGCTGAATAAGACAGGCGAGAAACCTCACAGTATCTCGCCATGCTTCCGTTTATTTCTCCGAAATCTATAAAATGAACACTGATTTTGATATTCTCGTGATTACAGTACGCTGCAAAACATAGAACCCTCTCTAATATATTCAGTTTCGCTTTAAAGAAACAATTTTACAGGACTATCAACAGCCGCTAACGATAAAACTAACGTTAGCTAACATGTAAACAACCTGTGTTTATGGCCATCCGCCATTCCGTGACGTCACGACTTCGACGACGATTCGCGAGGGAATCTCCAGATAACTTGTTTTAACCTCCGTGTCATTTCTTTTGCGCAAAAGAAAGTAAACGCAAAAATCAGAACCTTGCATAAAAAAAAAAAGAAAAAAATTGGAACTACGCTAGCGTTCACTCCCAGTACTTAGAATGAGCAACTGAGGGTAATGCAACATGGCAGCTACGCATCTCAGATGGCTTTACGGATGAGAGCACATGCTCGCTGACCTTACTTCATCCTCCTTGGTTGGTATACAATTAACTTCAACCGAGGCATTGTAGGAACTACAACGCTATCATATTACAGATATGATTTCTGTCAGTTTGAGACGTAACACTCATGTTACACGTTCTGATTCAAATTGAAATGTTGACGTCACACAACGACAGCTTTGGAGACTAGTCCGAAGCCTTTGTTTCGGCATGACTACATGGAAGTGAAGAAATACATAGCTAAAGTCACGCCCCTGCATTTTCTGACTGCCTTCTTTCAGCCAACAGATCATGGTTCTGTTCCTGTATGAGGGGATCTCAAGCAAACCTCTCTTCAGTGATCATACTAAAATCAAGCTCTTTTGAACTGTATACTAGTATATTGCATAGCATACGAGAATAAGACCTTAAACACAGTAGAAGTAAGCATTGTGTATAAGTTCGCTTCGTAAAAGACACAAAAGGGTGTTAGCTAGAATACGTGCAAATTTCATTTTTTAGACCCAAACTTCGATTTAATTACAATTATAAGATTTGTTAAGAATTTCTTTAAAATTTAATATTTTAAATTACAAAATATATTTATATGTTATATGTCATTAAATATATTTTATTTTAATACTACCAATGAAAAGAACTTCCGTAAAAAATCTCACCGTTAATATTTCAAAATAAAAAAAGTACACTATATAAATCAGTGAGCACGTAATTTGCGTGAGATTCGTCCGAGCCGTCGCCGTGGTTGTTCATGACTACTATCAAAACAGCGGACATACGTCCACAACATCCGATACGTCGGATATTGTGGAAGTATGGAAAAAGACGAGTTATCACTGGAACTGAATTCCGAAGCTGCCGTGAAAGAGAAGTACGAAGAAAAATCACTACAGCCGACATCCTTCCACAACTACCGACAACCTACGGATGCGTCGGATGTTGTGGAAGTATGAAGTACGCCAAGGTATCCCTGGGACTGAATTCCGAAGCTGCCGTGAAATAAAACTACAATGAAAGTGAATTACCTAAACGCCAGTAAGACATGAGCAACAGGTAGCGAGGCGGAGAGGAATCTTTTTATAAGAGATAACTCGCTAATAGAAATTACATTTATATGTGGTCTTTTGTCATATGCACGCGCGTACGATATAAATGTCTCAATGTAGAAAATACGAATTCCTTTTTTCAACATTCATTTCCCTGGAAAACACTTCACTCACGTTAGCTATTATGATGATTTTTCTTTTTTCGAGGTATAATGTCACCGCTAGCGGACCCACGATATCCATCAAATTGACTTCCACCAGGGATATGGTCCCAAAGTCAAGATATATATGTTTTAATCCCCAAGAAAAATATTATATCGATGAGAATGTGATTTCGGGAAGTGTTTTGAGTAACTAACTGTAAGCGCATAACCGAAGATAGTCTGTTCTGTACTGCTGAGGCGATGACATCTGATATTTCGTAAAAATCTTGCATGGGGAACTTGTGCTGTATTTACCTGTCGGCGATGGCTCTTCTCGTCTCTAGAAAAGCATGTCCTTAATTAAGGACAGAAGACTGCATATAGCTCTTACGTTTGATCTAATTTAGTCTAAAATCTATATGTGAGGGCATGTAGCGTTTAGACGATATTTCTAGTAAGTGTCGAGCATAAGTACTTTTGTGGCGATTTAGAAAAAAATGTATGGAGAAACATGAGGTTATATCGTTAAGATTTCAATTTTTTGGGGGATGTTCGATATTTTATACATACGTACGTATATCGCGCACTAAAATTCTTGTTACTGATTCTAAAAAAATCATTCGTTTTCAGAAAGCAATACAGAAAATAAAAATCCTTCGTTTTCTGACAAAGGCTCGAAAGAGTTCTTATATTTCCTTTATAAAATAGGATCGAAACTGTCTTTGTGAGACTAAAATATATATGAAACTTCTGTAAGCCTTTGCTGCTCCGAAAATTAAATATAGAAGTAAGAGTTGAAAAAAGTACAGCATCCTACAAAATATAATAACGTCATGAGCTACCAGTAGAAAAGTAATTAACTCGAGCAGATAAAAGAGGAACATCATACAATACAGGAGAGTTATTCTCATGTGACCTGTGAATGAGCACCAGTATTTATCTTTTTTTTGATAGAGATAAAATTTAACGCTGAAAGGGAACGAAACTAACGTGAGTCGCTCTCTACGGAAATGCTTCACTTCGTCATTACACAGCTTTAAAATTTTTTTGGTTAAAAAAATAAATTTCCACCAACAACGGCCACAGGGTGATAGCTATACATACGTTTCATCAAAAGAGATGGAGAGCGTGTGAAGTTTTCCTCCAGTACCAACAGTCCACACCACCCTGCGGCACAAAAGAAAGTTAACCAAACAACCGATAGAGGGCGACACCAAGGTACGCTGCTGGTGGACGGCACCAACCGGAAGTGCAATAAATCTGCAGCCCCAGCAACTGATGACTACTCACGTGTCTGTAAACATGATGGAGATATTTCTTTCGCAGAAATATCGCTCACGGCAGAAAATATTTTTTGCATTTTTCTACCGAAATTATACCAAGTGAACTCGTTTCGATTGTAAACGCATGGCGTATGTTATCACTTTTTCTACGAATCTAATGTGACACATTCTGTTCTCATCGTATTTTGACCACTGAGAAGAATGTGTCTTTTACGATTCTTCGAAAAACGACTGTTCCAACGCCGATCAGTCAAATGCCGATTGGCCCAATGATGATTCATCCAAAGCTACGTTTCGTCCAATGGTGCGATTCGACAAATGATATGACTGGTAAACTGGCGATTGGTCCAAAGGTACGATCAGCCCAATTCCTTCCTATCTGGCCAAAAATCCCTCTGGTGTTACGCAAAAAAAGGGCCGTTGGTAGGAAGACACCGCGAATGAAATCTATTATCTACTTTGTAGTAAGCTGTCTACTCTCCTTGAAAAAGCTATCTGGCTGATGTGCAATAGCTTGGAAAATTTTATTTCTCTTCTACGCCAAAAAATTTGGATCATTAGTATAGTTATACCATTTTGAGTATACTTGATGTACCGTTTCAATTTACCAATTAAAGACGACAATTTAGAAAATTTAAAGAAAAACAAAGGGTTCTACTGTTCGCTATTTAATGTTTTATTTTGTTTTAAATTCGCACTAATGTTCAAGTATTTCAGTTTAAAATAAAAATGGAAAGGATCTTGAAAGTTATTAAGAATTTTATAAATATAAGTTGTCAGGCATCGAGTGCAAGTTTCGGCTCAAAATTAGAAACATTTGCAACGACAGAATGCGTTTCGGCCAGCTCAAAAAATTCATTGCAATACCCTTGAAAAGCACCAATTTAACCTCCCTTTGACGGCCACCGCTCGCGTTTACAGGCTAAAGGCAACGTAGTGCTGCTCCATACGTCGTCGAAGTGTGACGTCACAAGATGGCGCTGGGCATAAAAAAATGTCCGTTCCTCGATGATTCCCATAGCGTTTCAAGGTGATTGGTGAAAAGTGCTCATATTTTGCAATTTCTTCATCTTTTCTAACAATTTGCGGCTAATGTAACGTGGTGAAAATGGTGTGAGGTTCTACTCACATCCAGTTATTATATCATGAATCGCCCAGCCAGAAAATACGTAGTCAAATTCATGCTTCCATGAAAGATAAGATATATAGCATCCCACTCCTTGAGCATTTATTGTTTACAAATTTCTTTTAAATATTTCGTAATCAATAAGAAATTTAGACATTTCCATGACTTTTGTGCAAACGACAAAGCGGAGAACTGGCCACAAAAATTTTAAGGGGCCGTAAAAAAATTGCGTTTTTGGCTGCTTTGTGGCCACGTTCCCAGAGGTTGGTTATCTCAGTTACATTAAGGTTCCGCAATTTCGTATTTTCTTCATTGCGATATTTAATGTAATTCTTTATAAAAAACCATTTTATAATCTGCTACTCAACAAATTCTCTGCGGTCATTTGCTGCCGTACTAAACCTGTCTGTGGGAGGGGTTATACTCCCACAGACAGGGATTGAGTATAACCCCTCCCACTGTCTGTGGGAGGGGTTATACTCAATCCCCAGACAGGATTCTTGCGTTCGCACATGCCAGCGAAGAATTCGTTGAGCTTCAATTTATAAAGCGTTAAAGTTCTGTTGTCCTTTTGTTGAGTGGTAGATTATAAATCTTTTTATAAAAAATTACGTTTAATATCGCAATTAAGAAAATGCGTAATTACGGAAACTTTAGGTAATCCAGATAACCAATCTCTGCGGACGTGGCCACGAAGCGGTCGAAAACGCATTCTTTATACGGCCCCTAAAAATTTTTGTGGCCACTTCTCTTACACCCATATAGCAACGAGGTACTGTGTGCTTCTTATGCTTATGTTTCATAAATTATTTTATCTTCTTTCAGTTTTATATCATATCTGAACTGAACAACCAGAAATCCCACAACTTTAAGGCTGGACCGTTTGATATTTGTAATAAAGATGGATAAAATTCTCGGATAGGTTGTAATTTCGTAGGAGCATGTGCTGAATAAGACAGGCGAGAAACCTCACAGTATCTCGCCATGCTTCCGTTTATTTCTCCGAAATCTATAAAATGAACACTGATTTTGATATTCTCGTGATTACAGTACGCTGCAAAACATAGAACCCTCTCTAATATATTCAGTTTCGCTTTAAAGAAACAATTTTACAGGACTATCAACAGCCGCTAACGATAAAACTAACGTTAGCTAACATGTAAACAACCTGTGTTTATGGCCATCCGCCATTCCGTGACGTCACGACTTCGACGACGATTCGCGAGGGAATCTCCAGATAACTTGTTTTAACCTCCGTGTCATTTCTTTTGCGCAAAAGAAAGTAAACGCAAAAATCAGAACCTTGCATAAAAAAAAAAAGAAAAAAAAATTGGAACTACGCTAGCGTTCACTCCCAGTACTTAGAATGAGCAACTGAGGGTAATGCAACATGGCAGCTACGCATCTCAGATGGCTTTACGGATGAGAGCACATGCTCGCTGACCTTACTTCATCCTCCTTGGTTGGTATACAATTAACTTCAACCGAGGCATTGTAGGAACTACAACGCTATCATATTACAGATATGATTTCTGTCAGTTTGAGACGTAACACTCATGTTACACGTTCTGATTCAAATTGAAATGTTGACGTCACACAACGACAGCTTTGGAGACTAGTCCGAAGCCTTTGTTTCGGCATGACTACATGGAAGTGAAGAAATACATAGCTAAAGTCACGCCCCTGCATTTTCTGACTGCCTTCTTTCAGCCAACAGATCATGGTTCTGTTCCTGTATGAGGGGATCTCAAGCAAACCTCTCTTCAGTGATCATACTAAAATCAAGCTCTTTTGAACTGTATACTAGTATATTGCATAGCATACGAGAATAAGACCTTAAACACAGTAGAAGTAAGCATTGTGTATAAGTTCGCTTCGTAAAAGACACAAAAGGGTGTTAGCTAGAATACGTGCAAATTTCATTTTTTAGACCCAAACTTCGATTTAATTACAATTATAAGATTTGTTAAGAATTTCTTTAAAATTTAATATTTTAAATTACAAAATATATTTATATGTTATATGTCATTAAATATATTTTATTTTAATACTACCAATGAAAAGAACTTCCGTAAAAAATCTCACCGTTAATATTTCAAAATAAAAAAAGTACACTATATAAATCAGTGAGCACGTAATTTGCGTGAGATTCGTCCGAGCCGTCGCCGTGGTTGTTCATGACTACTATCAAAACAGCGGACATACGTCCACAACATCCGATACGTCGGATATTGTGGAAGTATGGAAAAAGACGAGTTATCACTGGAACTGAATTCCGAAGCTGCCGTGAAAGAGAAGTACGAAGAAAAATCACTACAGCCGACATCCTTCCACAACTACCGACAACCTACGGATGCGTCGGATGTTGTGGAAGTATGAAGTACGCCAAGGTATCCCTGGGACTGAATTCCGAAGCTGCCGTGAAATAAAACTACAATGAAAGTGAATTACCTAAACGCCAGTAAGACATGAGCAACAGGTAGCGAGGCGGAGAGGAATCTTTTTATAAGAGATAACTCGCTAATAGAAATTACATTTATATGTGGTCTTTTGTCATATGCACGCGCGTACGATATAAATGTCTCAATGTAGAAAATACGAATTCCTTTTTTCAACATTCATTTCCCTGGAAAACACTTCACTCACGTTAGCTATTATGATGATTTTTCTTTTTTCGAGGTATAATGTCACCGCTAGCGGACCCACGATATCCATCAAATTGACTTCCACCAGGGATATGGTCCCAAAGTCAAGATATATATGTTTTAATCCCCAAGAAAAATATTATATCGATGAGAATGTGATTTCGGGAAGTGTTTTGAGTAACTAACTGTAAGCGCATAACCGAAGATAGTCTGTTCTGTACTGCTGAGGCGATGACATCTGATATTTCGTAAAAATCTTGCATGGGGAACTTGTGCTGTATTTACCTGTCGGCGATGGCTCTTCTCGTCTCTAGAAAAGCATGTCCTTAATTAAGGACAGAAGACTGCATATAGCTCTTACGTTTGATCTAATTTAGTCTAAAATCTATATGTGAGGGCATGTAGCGTTTAGACGATATTTCTAGTAAGTGTCGAGCATAAGTACTTTTGTGGCGATTTAGAAAAAAATGTATGGAGAAACATGAGGTTATATCGTTAAGATTTCAATTTTTTGGGGGATGTTCGATATTTTATACATACGTACGTATATCGCGCACTAAAATTCTTGTTACTGATTCTAAAAAAATCATTCGTTTTCAGAAAGCAATACAGAAAATAAAAATCCTTCGTTTTCTGACAAAGGCTCGAAAGAGTTCTTATATTTCCTTTATAAAATAGGATCGAAACTGTCTTTGTGAGACTAAAATATATATGAAACTTCTGTAAGCCTTTGCTGCTCCGAAAATTAAATATAGAAGTAAGAGTTGAAAAAAGTACAGCATCCTACAAAATATAATAACGTCATGAGCTACCAGTAGAAAAGTAATTAACTCGAGCAGATAAAAGAGGAACATCATACAATACAGGAGAGTTATTCTCATGTGACCTGTGAATGAGCACCAGTATTTATCTTTTTTTTGATAGAGATAAAATTTAACGCTGAAAGGGAACGAAACTAACGTGAGTCGCTCTCTACGGAAATGCTTCACTTCGTCATTACACAGCTTTAAAATTTTTTTGGTTAAAAAAATAAATTTCCACCAACAACGGCCACAGGGTGATAGCTATACATACGTTTCATCAAAAGAGATGGAGAGCGTGTGAAGTTTTCCTCCAGTACCAACAGTCCACACCACCCTGCGGCACAAAAGAAAGTTAACCAAACAACCGATAGAGGGCGACACCAAGGTACGCTGCTGGTGGACGGCACCAACCGGAAGTGCAATAAATCTGCAGCCCCAGCAACTGATGACTACTCACGTGTCTGTAAACATGATGGAGATATTTCTTTCGCAGAAATATCGCTCACGGCAGAAAATATTTTTTGCATTTTTCTACCGAAATTATACCAAGTGAACTCGTTTCGATTGTAAACGCATGGCGTATGTTATCACTTTTTCTACGAATCTAATGTGACACATTCTGTTCTCATCGTATTTTGACCACTGAGAAGAATGTGTCTTTTACGATTCTTCGAAAAACGACTGTTCCAACGCCGATCAGTCAAATGCCGATTGGCCCAATGATGATTCATCCAAAGCTACGTTTCGTCCAATGGTGCGATTCGACAAATGATATGACTGGTAAACTGGCGATTGGTCCAAAGGTACGATCAGCCCAATTCCTTCCTATCTGGCCAAAAATCCCTCTGGTGTTACGCAAAAAAAGGGCCGTTGGTAGGAAGACACCGCGAATGAAATCTATTATCTACTTTGTAGTAAGCTGTCTACTCTCCTTGAAAAAGCTATCTGGCTGATGTGCAATAGCTTGGAAAATTTTATTTCTCTTCTACGCCAAAAAATTTGGATCATTAGTATAGTTATACCATTTTGAGTATACTTGATGTACCGTTTCAATTTACCAATTAAAGACGACAATTTAGAAAATTTAAAGAAAAACAAAGGGTTCTACTGTTCGCTATTTAATGTTTTATTTTGTTTTAAATTCGCACTAATGTTCAAGTATTTCAGTTTAAAATAAAAATGGAAAGGATCTTGAAAGTTATTAAGAATTTTATAAATATAAGTTGTCAGGCATCGAGTGCAAGTTTCGGCTCAAAATTAGAAACATTTGCAACGACAGAATGCGTTTCGGCCAGCTCAAAAAATTCATTGCAATACCCTTGAAAAGCACCAATTTAACCTCCCTTTGACGGCCACCGCTCGCGTTTACAGGCTAAAGGCAACGTAGTGCTGCTCCATACGTCGTCGAAGTGTGACGTCACAAGATGGCGCTGGGCATAAAAAATGTCCGTTCCTCGATGATTCCCATAGCGTTTCAAGGTGATTGGTGAAAAGTGCTCATATTTTGCAATTTCTTCATCTTTTCTAACAATTTGCGGCTAATGTAACGTGGTGAAAATGGTGTGAGGTTCTACTCACATCCAGTTATTATATCATGAATCGCCCAGCCAGAAAATACGTAGTCAAATTCATGCTTCCATGAAAGATAAGATATATAGCATCCCACTCCTTGAGCATTTATTGTTTACAAATTTCTTTTAAATATTTCGTAATCAATAAGAAATTTAGACATTTCCATGACTTTTGTGCAAACGACAAAGCGGAGAACTGGCCACAAAAATTTTAAGGGGCCGTAAAAAAATTGCGTTTTTGGCTGCTTTGTGGCCACGTTCCCAGAGGTTGGTTATCTCAGTTACATTAAGGTTCCGCAATTTCGTATTTTCTTCATTGCGATATTTAATGTAATTCTTTATAAAAAACCATTTTATAATCTGCTACTCAACAAATTCTCTGCGGTCATTTGCTGCCGTACTACCTGTCTGTGGGAGGGGTTATACTCCCACAGACAGGGATTGAGTATAACCCCTCCCACTGTCTGTGGGAGGGGTTATACTCAATCCCCAGACAGGATTCTTGCGTTCGCACATGCCAGCGAAGAATTCGTTGAGCTTCAATTTATAAAGCGTTAAAGTTCTGTTGTCCTTTTGTTGAGTGGTAGATTATAAATCTTTTTTATAAAAAATTACGTTTAATATCGCAATTAAGAAAATGCGTAATTACGGAAACTTTAGGTAATCCAGATAACCAATCTCTGCGGACGTGGCCACGAAGCGGTCGAAAACGCATTCTTTATACGGCCCCTAAAAATTTTTGTGGCCACTTCTCTTACACCCATATAGCAACGAGGTACTGTGTGCTTCTTATGCTTATGTTTCATAAATTATTTTATCTTCTTTCAGTTTTATATCATATCTGAACTGAACAACCAGAAATCCCACAACTTTAAGGCTGGACCGTTTGATATTTGTAATAAAGATGGATAAAATTCTCGGATAGGTTGTAATTTCGTAGGAGCATGTGCTGAATAAGACAGGCGAGAAACCTCACAGTATCTCGCCATGCTTCCGTTTATTTCTCCGAAATCTATAAAATGAACACTGATTTTGATATTCTCGTGATTACAGTACGCTGCAAAACATAGAACCCTCTCTAATATATTCAGTTTCGCTTTAAAGAAACAATTTTACAGGACTATCAACAGCCGCTAACGATAAAACTAACGTTAGCTAACATGTAAACAACCTGTGTTTATGGCCATCCGCCATTCCGTGACGTCACGACTTCGACGACGATTCGCGAGGGAATCTCCAGATAACTTGTTTTAACCTCCGTGTCATTTCTTTTGCGCAAAAGAAAGTAAACGCAAAAATCAGAACCTTGCATAAAAAAAAAAGAAAAAAAAATTGGAACTACGCTAGCGTTCACTCCCAGTACTTAGAATGAGCAACTGAGGGTAATGCAACATGGCAGCTACGCATCTCAGATGGCTTTACGGATGAGAGCACATGCTCGCTGACCTTACTTCATCCTCCTTGGTTGGTATACAATTAACTTCAACCGAGGCATTGTAGGAACTACAACGCTATCATATTACAGATATGATTTCTGTCAGTTTGAGACGTAACACTCATGTTACACGTTCTGATTCAAATTGAAATGTTGACGTCACACAACGACAGCTTTGGAGACTAGTCCGAAGCCTTTGTTTCGGCATGACTACATGGAAGTGAAGAAATACATAGCTAAAGTCACGCCCCTGCATTTTCTGACTGCCTTCTTTCAGCCAACAGATCATGGTTCTGTTCCTGTATGAGGGGATCTCAAGCAAACCTCTCTTCAGTGATCATACTAAAATCAAGCTCTTTTGAACTGTATACTAGTATATTGCATAGCATACGAGAATAAGACCTTAAACACAGTAGAAGTAAGCATTGTGTATAAGTTCGCTTCGTAAAAGACACAAAAGGGTGTTAGCTAGAATACGTGCAAATTTCATTTTTTAGACCCAAACTTCGATTTAATTACAATTATAAGATTTGTTAAGAATTTCTTTAAAATTTAATATTTTAAATTACAAAATATATTTATATGTTATATGTCATTAAATATATTTTATTTTAATACTACCAATGAAAAGAACTTCCGTAAAAAATCTCACCGTTAATATTTCAAAATAAAAAAAGTACACTATATAAATCAGTGAGCACGTAATTTGCGTGAGATTCGTCCGAGCCGTCGCCGTGGTTGTTCATGACTACTATCAAAACAGCGGACATACGTCCACAACATCCGATACGTCGGATATTGTGGAAGTATGGAAAAAGACGAGTTATCACTGGAACTGAATTCCGAAGCTGCCGTGAAAGAGAAGTACGAAGAAAAATCACTACAGCCGACATCCTTCCACAACTACCGACAACCTACGGATGCGTCGGATGTTGTGGAAGTATGAAGTACGCCAAGGTATCCCTGGGACTGAATTCCGAAGCTGCCGTGAAATAAAACTACAATGAAAGTGAATTACCTAAACGCCAGTAAGACATGAGCAACAGGTAGCGAGGCGGAGAGGAATCTTTTTATAAGAGATAACTCGCTAATAGAAATTACATTTATATGTGGTCTTTTGTCATATGCACGCGCGTACGATATAAATGTCTCAATGTAGAAAATACGAATTCCTTTTTTCAACATTCATTTCCCTGGAAAACACTTCACTCACGTTAGCTATTATGATGATTTTTCTTTTTTCGAGGTATAATGTCACCGCTAGCGGACCCACGATATCCATCAAATTGACTTCCACCAGGGATATGGTCCCAAAGTCAAGATATATATGTTTTAATCCCCAAGAAAAATATTATATCGATGAGAATGTGATTTCGGGAAGTGTTTTGAGTAACTAACTGTAAGCGCATAACCGAAGATAGTCTGTTCTGTACTGCTGAGGCGATGACATCTGATATTTCGTAAAAATCTTGCATGGGGAACTTGTGCTGTATTTACCTGTCGGCGATGGCTCTTCTCGTCTCTAGAAAAGCATGTCCTTAATTAAGGACAGAAGACTGCATATAGCTCTTACGTTTGATC
Organism: Macrothele yani; assembly: GCA_039090855.1. NCBI lineage: Eukaryota > Metazoa > Arthropoda > Arachnida > Araneae > Macrothelidae > Macrothele > Macrothele yani. The sequence continues at coordinate 70,513,988 of CM076998.1, forward strand.
TAATTTAGTCTAAAATCTATATGTGAGGGCATGTAGCGTTTAGACGATATTTCTAGTAAGTGTCGAGCATAAGTACTTTTGTGGCGATTTAGAAAAAAATGTATGGAGAAACATGAGGTTATATCGTTAAGATTTCAATTTTTTGGGGGATGTTCGATATTTTATACATACGTACGTATATCGCGCACTAAAATTCTTGTTACTGATTCTAAAAAAAATCATTCGTTTTCAGAAAGCAATACAGAAAATAAAAATCCTTCGTTTTCTGACAAAGGCTCGAAAGAGTTCTTATATTTCCTTTATAAAATAGGATCGAAACTGTCTTTGTGAGACTAAAATATATATGAAACTTCTGTAAGCCTTTGCTGCTCCGAAAATTAAATATAGAAGTAAGAGTTGAAAAAAGTACAGCATCCTACAAAATATAATAACGTCATGAGCTACCAGTAGAAAAGTAATTAACTCGAGCAGATAAAAGAGGAACATCATACAATACAGGAGAGTTATTCTCATGTGACCTGTGAATGAGCACCAGTATTTATCTTTTTTTTGATAGAGATAAAATTTAACGCTGAAAGGGAACGAAACTAACGTGAGTCGCTCTCTACGGAAATGCTTCACTTCGTCATTACACAGCTTTAAAATTTTTTTGGTTAAAAAAATAAATTTCCACCAACAACGGCCACAGGGTGATAGCTATACATACGTTTCATCAAAAGAGATGGAGAGCGTGTGAAGTTTTCCTCCAGTACCAACAGTCCACACCACCCTGCGGCACAAAAGAAAGTTAACCAAACAACCGATAGAGGGCGACACCAAGGTACGCTGCTGGTGGACGGCACCAACCGGAAGTGCAATAAATCTGCAGCCCCAGCAACTGATGACTACTCACGTGTCTGTAAACATGATGGAGATATTTCTTTCGCAGAAATATCGCTCACGGCAGAAAATATTTTTTGCATTTTTCTACCGAAATTATACCAAGTGAACTCGTTTCGATTGTAAACGCATGGCGTATGTTATCACTTTTTCTACGAATCTAATGTGACACATTCTGTTCTCATCGTATTTTGACCACTGAGAAGAATGTGTCTTTTACGATTCTTCGAAAAACGACTGTTCCAACGCCGATCAGTCAAATGCCGATTGGCCCAATGATGATTCATCCAAAGCTACGTTTCGTCCAATGGTGCGATTCGACAAATGATATGACTGGTAAACTGGCGATTGGTCCAAAGGTACGATCAGCCCAATTCCTTCCTATCTGGCCAAAAATCCCTCTGGTGTTACGCAAAAAAAGGGCCGTTGGTAGGAAGACACCGCGAATGAAATCTATTATCTACTTTGTAGTAAGCTGTCTACTCTCCTTGAAAAAGCTATCTGGCTGATGTGCAATAGCTTGGAAAATTTTATTTCTCTTCTACGCCAAAAAATTTGGATCATTAGTATAGTTATACCATTTTGAGTATACTTGATGTACCGTTTCAATTTACCAATTAAAGACGACAATTTAGAAAATTTAAAGAAAAACAAAGGGTTCTACTGTTCGCTATTTAATGTTTTATTTTGTTTTAAATTCGCACTAATGTTCAAGTATTTCAGTTTAAAATAAAAATGGAAAGGATCTTGAAAGTTATTAAGAATTTTATAAATATAAGTTGTCAGGCATCGAGTGCAAGTTTCGGCTCAAAATTAGAAACATTTGCAACGACAGAATGCGTTTCGGCCAGCTCAAAAAATTCATTGCAATACCCTTGAAAAGCACCAATTTAACCTCCCTTTGACGGCCACCGCTCGCGTTTACAGGCTAAAGGCAACGTAGTGCTGCTCCATACGTCGTCGAAGTGTGACGTCACAAGATGGCGCTGGGCATAAAAAAATGTCCGTTCCTCGATGATTCCCATAGCGTTTCAAGGTGATTGGTGAAAAGTGCTCATATTTTGCAATTTCTTCATCTTTTCTAACAATTTGCGGCTAATGTAACGTGGTGAAAATGGTGTGAGGTTCTACTCACATCCAGTTATTATATCATGAATCGCCCAGCCAGAAAATACGTAGTCAAATTCATGCTTCCATGAAAGATAAGATATATAGCATCCCACTCCTTGAGCATTTATTGTTTACAAATTTCTTTTAAATATTTCGTAATCAATAAGAAATTTAGACATTTCCATGACTTTTGTGCAAACGACAAAGCGGAGAACTGGCCACAAAAATTTTAAGGGGCCGTAAAAAAATTGCGTTTTTGGCTGCTTTGTGGCCACGTTCCCAGAGGTTGGTTATCTCAGTTACATTAAGGTTCCGCAATTTCGTATTTTCTTCATTGCGATATTTAATGTAATTCTTTATAAAAAACCATTTTATAATCTGCTACTCAACAAATTCTCTGCGGTCATTTGCTGCCGTACGAAACCTGTCTGTGGGAGGGGTTATACTCAATCCCCAGACAGGATTCTTGCGTTCGCACATGCCAGCGAAGGATTCGTTGAGCTTCAATTTATAAAGCGTTAAAGTTCTGTTGTCCTTTTGTTGAGTGGTAGATTATAAATCTTTTTTATAAAAAATTACGTTTAATATCGCAATTAAGAAAATGCGTAATTACGGAAACTTTAGGTAATCCAGATAACCAATCTCTGCGGACGTGGCCACGAAGCGGTCGAAAACGCATTCTTTATACGGCCCCTAAAAATTTTTGTGGCCACTTCTCTTACACCCATATAGCAACGAGGTACTGTGTGCTTCTTATGCTTATGTTTCATAAATTATTTTATCTTCTTTCAGTTTTATATCATATCTGAACTGAACAACCAGAAATCCCACAACTTTAAGGCTGGACCGTTTGATATTTGTAATAAAGATGGATAAAATTCTCGGATAGGTTGTAATTTCGTAGGAGCATGTGCTGAATAAGACAGGCGAGAAACCTCACAGTATCTCGCCATGCTTCCGTTTATTTCTCCGAAATCTATAAAATGAACACTGATTTTGATATTCTCGTGATTACAGTACGCTGCAAAACATAGAACCCTCTCTAATATATTCAGTTTCGCTTTAAAGAAACAATTTTACAGGACTATCAACAGCCGCTAACGATAAAACTAACGTTAGCTAACATGTAAACAACCTGTGTTTATGGCCATCCGCCATTCCGTGACGTCACGACTTCGACGACGATTCGCGAGGGAATCTCCAGATAACTTGTTTTAACCTCCGTGTCATTTCTTTTGCGCAAAAGAAAGTAAACGCAAAAATCAGAACCTTGCATAAAAAAAAAAAAGAAAAAAAAATTGGAACTACGCTAGCGTTCACTCCCAGTACTTAGAATGAGCAACTGAGGGTAATGCAACATGGCAGCTACGCATCTCAGATGGCTTTACGGATGAGAGCACATGCTCGCTGACCTTACTTCATCCTCCTTGGTTGGTATACAATTAACTTCAACCGAGGCATTGTAGGAACTACAACGCTATCATATTACAGATATGATTTCTGTCAGTTTGAGACGTAACACTCATGTTACACGTTCTGATTCAAATTGAAATGTTGACGTCACACAACGACAGCTTTGGAGACTAGTCCGAAGCCTTTGTTTCGGCATGACTACATGGAAGTGAAGAAATACATAGCTAAAGTCACGCCCCTGCATTTTCTGACTGCCTTCTTTCAGCCAACAGATCATGGTTCTGTTCCTGTATGAGGGGATCTCAAGCAAACCTCTCTTCAGTGATCATACTAAAATCAAGCTCTTTTGAACTGTATACTAGTATATTGCATAGCATACGAGAATAAGACCTTAAACACAGTAGAAGTAAGCATTGTGTATAAGTTCGCTTCGTAAAAGACACAAAAGGGTGTTAGCTAGAATACGTGCAAATTTCATTTTTTAGACCCAAACTTCGATTTAATTACAATTATAAGATTTGTTAAGAATTTCTTTAAAATTTAATATTTTAAATTACAAAATATATTTATATGTTATATGTCATTAAATATATTTTATTTTAATACTACCAATGAAAAGAACTTCCGTAAAAAATCTCACCGTTAATATTTCAAAATAAAAAAAGTACACTATATAAATCAGTGAGCACGTAATTTGCGTGAGATTCGTCCGAGCCGTCGCCGTGGTTGTTCATGACTACTATCAAAACAGCGGACATACGTCCACAACATCCGATACGTCGGATATTGTGGAAGTATGGAAAAAGACGAGTTATCACTGGAACTGAATTCCGAAGCTGCCGTGAAAGAGAAGTACGAAGAAAAATCACTACAGCCGACATCCTTCCACAACTACCGACAACCTACGGATGCGTCGGATGTTGTGGAAGTATGAAGTACGCCAAGGTATCCCTGGGACTGAATTCCGAAGCTGCCGTGAAATAAAACTACAATGAAAGTGAATTACCTAAACGCCAGTAAGACATGAGCAACAGGTAGCGAGGCGGAGAGGAATCTTTTTATAAGAGATAACTCGCTAATAGAAATTACATTTATATGTGGTCTTTTGTCATATGCACGCGCGTACGATATAAATGTCTCAATGTAGAAAATACGAATTCCTTTTTTCAACATTCATTTCCCTGGAAAACACTTCACTCACGTTAGCTATTATGATGATTTTTCTTTTTTCGAGGTATAATGTCACCGCTAGCGGACCCACGATATCCATCAAATTGACTTCCACCAGGGATATGGTCCCAAAGTCAAGATATATATGTTTTAATCCCCAAGAAAAATATTATATCGATGAGAATGTGATTTCGGGAAGTGTTTTGAGTAACTAACTGTAAGCGCATAACCGAAGATAGTCTGTTCTGTACTGCTGAGGCGATGACATCTGATATTTCGTAAAAATCTTGCATGGGGAACTTGTGCTGTATTTACCTGTCGGCGATGGCTCTTCTCGTCTCTAGAAAAGCATGTCCTTAATTAAGGACAGAAGACTGCATATAGCTCTTACGTTTGATCTAATTTAGTCTAAAATCTATATGTGAGGGCATGTAGCGTTTAGACGATATTTCTAGTAAGTGTCGAGCATAAGTACTTTTGTGGCGATTTAGAAAAAAATGTATGGAGAAACATGAGGTTATATCGTTAAGATTTCAATTTTTTGGGGGATGTTCGATATTTTATACATACGTACGTATATCGCGCACTAAAATTCTTGTTACTGATTCTAAAAAAATCATTCGTTTTCAGAAAGCAATACAGAAAATAAAAATCCTTCGTTTTCTGACAAAGGCTCGAAAGAGTTCTTATATTTCCTTTATAAAATAGGATCGAAACTGTCTTTGTGAGACTAAAATATATATGAAACTTCTGTAAGCCTTTGCTGCTCCGAAAATTAAATATAGAAGTAAGAGTTGAAAAAAGTACAGCATCCTACAAAATATAATAACGTCATGAGCTACCAGTAGAAAAGTAATTAACTCGAGCAGATAAAAGAGGAACATCATACAATACAGGAGAGTTATTCTCATGTGACCTGTGAATGAGCACCAGTATTTATCTTTTTTTTGATAGAGATAAAATTTAACGCTGAAAGGGAACGAAACTAACGTGAGTCGCTCTCTACGGAAATGCTTCACTTCGTCATTACACAGCTTTAAAATTTTTTTGGTTAAAAAAATAAATTTCCACCAACAACGGCCACAGGGTGATAGCTATACATACGTTTCATCAAAAGAGATGGAGAGCGTGTGAAGTTTTCCTCCAGTACCAACAGTCCACACCACCCTGCGGCACAAAAGAAAGTTAACCAAACAACCGATAGAGGGCGACACCAAGGTACGCTGCTGGTGGACGGCACCAACCGGAAGTGCAATAAATCTGCAGCCCCAGCAACTGATGACTACTCACGTGTCTGTAAACATGATGGAGATATTTCTTTCGCAGAAATATCGCTCACGGCAGAAAATATTTTTTGCATTTTTCTACCGAAATTATACCAAGTGAACTCGTTTCGATTGTAAACGCATGGCGTATGTTATCACTTTTTCTACGAATCTAATGTGACACATTCTGTTCTCATCGTATTTTGACCACTGAGAAGAATGTGTCTTTTACGATTCTTCGAAAAACGACTGTTCCAACGCCGATCAGTCGAATGCCGATTGGCCCAATGATGATTCATCCAAAGCTACGTTTCGTCCAATGGTGCGATTCGACAAATGATATGACTGGTAAACTGGCGATTGGTCCAAAGGTACGATCAGCCCAATTCCTTCCTATCTGGCCAAAAATCCCTCTGGTGTTACGCAAAAAAAGGGCCGTTGGTAGGAAGACACCGCGAATGAAATCTATTATCTACTTTGTAGTAAGCTGTCTACTCTCCTTGAAAAAGCTATCTGGCTGATGTGCAATAGCTTGGAAAATTTTATTTCTCTTCTACGCCAAAAAATTTGGATCATTAGTATAGTTATACCATTTTGAGTATACTTGATGTACCGTTTCAATTTACCAATTAAAGACGACAATTTAGAAAATTTAAAGAAAAACAAAGGGTTCTACTGTTCGCTATTTAATGTTTTATTTTGTTTTAAATTCGCACTAATGTTCAAGTATTTCAGTTTAAAATAAAAATGGAAAGGATCTTGAAAGTTATTAAGAATTTTATAAATATAAGTTGTCAGGCATCGAGTGCAAGTTTCGGCTCAAAATTAGAAACATTTGCAACGACAGAATGCGTTTCGGCCAGCTCAAAAAATTCATTGCAATACCCTTGAAAAGCACCAATTTAACCTCCCTTTGACGGCCACCGCTCGCGTTTACAGGCTAAAGGCAACGTAGTGCTGCTCCATACGTCGTCGAAGTGTGACGTCACAAGATGGCGCTGGGCATAAAAAAATGTCCGTTCCTCGATGATTCCCATAGCGTTTCAAGGTGATTGGTGAAAAGTGCTCATATTTTGCAATTTCTTCATCTTTTCTAACAATTTGCGGCTAATGTAACGTGGTGAAAATGGTGTGAGGTTCTACTCACATCCAGTTATTATATCATGAATCGCCCAGCCAGAAAATACGTAGTCAAATTCATGCTTCCATGAAAGATAAGATATATAGCATCCTACTCCTTGAGCATTTATTGTTTACAAATTTCTTTTAAATATTTCGTAATCAATAAGAAATTTAGACATTTCCATGACTTTTGTGCAAACGACAAAGCGGAGAACTGGCCACAAAAATTTTAAGGGGCCGTAAAAAAATTGCGTTTTTGGCTGCTTTGTGGCCACGTTCCCAGAGGTTGGTTATCTCAGTTACATTAAGGTTCCGCAATTTCGTATTTTCTTCATTGCGATATTTAATGTAATTCTTTATAAAAAACCATTTTATAATCTGCTACTCAACAAATTCTCTGCGGTCATTTGCTGCCGTACTACCTGTCTGTGGGAGGGGTTATACTCCCACAGACAGGGATTGAGTATAACCCCTCCCACTGTCTGTGGGAGGGGTTATACTCAATCCCCAGACAGGATTCTTGCGTTCGCACATGCCAGCGAAGGATTCGTTGAGCTTCAATTTATAAAGCGTTAAAGTTCTGTTGTCCTTTTGTTGAGTGGTAGATTATAAATCTTTTTTATAAAAAATTACGTTTAATATCGCAATTAAGAAAATGCGTAATTACGGAAACTTTAGGTAATCCAGATAACCAATCTCTGCGGACGTGGCCACGAAGCGGTCGAAAACGCATTCTTTATACGGCCCCTAAAAATTTTTGTGGCCACTTCTCTTACACCCATATAGCAACGAGGTACTGTGTGCTTCTTATGCTTATGTTTCATAAATTATTTTATCTTCTTTCAGTTTTATATCATATCTGAACTGAACAACCAGAAATCCCACAACTTTAAGGCTGGACCGTTTGATATTTGTAATAAAGATGGATAAAATTCTCGGATAGGTTGTAATTTCGTAGGAGCATGTGCTGAATAAGACAGGCGAGAAACCTCACAGTATCTCGCCATGCTTCCGTTTATTTCTCCGAAATCTATAAAATGAACACTGATTTTGATATTCTCGTGATTACAGTACGCTGCAAAACATAGAACCCTCTCTAATATATTCAGTTTCGCTTTAAAGAAACAATTTTACAGGACTATCAACAGCCGCTAACGATAAAACTAACGTTAGCTAACATGTAAACAACCTGTGTTTATGGCCATCCGCCATTCCGTGACGTCACGACTTCGACGACGATTCGCGAGGGAATCTCCAGATAACTTGTTTTAACCTCCGTGTCATTTCTTTTGCGCAAAAGAAAGTAAACGCAAAAATCAGAACCTTGCATAAAAAAAAAAAAAGAAAAAAAATTGGAACTACGCTAGCGTTCACTCCCAGTACTTAGAATGAGCAACTGAGGGTAATGCAACATGGCAGCTACGCATCTCAGATGGCTTTACGGATGAGAGCACATGCTCGCTGACCTTACTTCATCCTCCTTGGTTGGTATACAATTAACTTCAACCGAGGCATTGTAGGAACTACAACGCTATCATATTACAGATATGATTTCTGTCAGTTTGAGACGTAACACTCATGTTACACGTTCTGATTCAAATTGAAATGTTGACGTCACACAACGACAGCTTTGGAGACTAGTCCGAAGCCTTTGTTTCGGCATGACTACATGGAAGTGAAGAAATACATAGCTAAAGTCACGCCCCTGCATTTTCTGACTGCCTTCTTTCAGCCAACAGATCATGGTTCTGTTCCTGTATGAGGGGATCTCAAGCAAACCTCTCTTCAGTGATCATACTAAAATCAAGCTCTTTTGAACTGTATACTAGTATATTGCATAGCATACGAGAATAAGACCTTAAACACAGTAGAAGTAAGCATTGTGTATAAGTTCGCTTCGTAAAAGACACAAAAGGGTGTTAGCTAGAATACGTGCAAATTTCATTTTTTAGACCCAAACTTCGATTTAATTACAATTATAAGATTTGTTAAGAATTTCTTTAAAATTTAATATTTTAAATTACAAAATATATTTATATGTTATATGTCATTAAATATATTTTATTTTAATACTACCAATGAAAAGAACTTCCGTAAAAAATCTCACCGTTAATATTTCAAAATAAAAAAAGTACACTATATAAATCAGTGAGCACGTAATTTGCGTGAGATTCGTCCGAGCCGTCGCCGTGGTTGTTCATGACTACTATCAAAACAGCGGACATACGTCCACAACATCCGATACGTCGGATATTGTGGAAGTATGGAAAAAGACGAGTTATCACTGGAACTGAATTCCGAAGCTGCCGTGAAAGAGAAGTACGAAGAAAAATCACTACAGCCGACATCCTTCCACAACTACCGACAACCTACGGATGCGTCGGATGTTGTGGAAGTATGAAGTACGCCAAGGTATCCCTGGGACTGAATTCCGAAGCTGCCGTGAAATAAAACTACAATGAAAGTGAATTACCTAAACGCCAGTAAGACATGAGCAACAGGTAGCGAGGCGGAGAGGAATCTTTTTATAAGAGATAACTCGCTAATAGAAATTACATTTATATGTGGTCTTTTGTCATATGCACGCGCGTACGATATAAATGTCTCAATGTAGAAAATACGAATTCCTTTTTTCAACATTCATTTCCCTGGAAAACACTTCACTCACGTTAGCTATTATGATGATTTTTCTTTTTTCGAGGTATAATGTCACCGCTAGCGGACCCACGATATCCATCAAATTGACTTCCACCAGGGATATGGTCCCAAAGTCAAGATATATATGTTTTAATCCCCAAGAAAAATATTATATCGATGAGAATGTGATTTCGGGAAGTGTTTTGAGTAACTAACTGTAAGCGCATAACCGAAGATAGTCTGTTCTGTACTGCTGAGGCGATGACATCTGATATTTCGTAAAAATCTTGCATGGGGAACTTGTGCTGTATTTACCTGTCGGCGATGGCTCTTCTCGTCTCTAGAAAAGCATGTCCTTAATTAAGGACAGAAGACTGCATATAGCTCTTACGTTTGATCTAATTTAGTCTAAAATCTATATGTGAGGGCATGTAGCGTTTAGACGATATTTCTAGTAAGTGTCGAGCATAAGTACTTTTGTGGCGATTTAGAAAAAAAATGTATGGAGAAACATGAGGTTATATCGTTAAGATTTCAATTTTTTGGGGGATGTTCGATATTTTATACATACGTACGTATATCGCGCACTAAAATTCTTGTTACTGATTCTAAAAAAATCATTCGTTTTCAGAAAGCAATACAGAAAATAAAAATCCTTCGTTTTCTGACAAAGGCTCGAAAGAGTTCTTATATTTCCTTTATAAAATAGGATCGAAACTGTCTTTGTGAGACTAAAATATATATGAAACTTCTGTAAGCCTTTGCTGCTCCGAAAATTAAATATAGAAGTAAGAGTTGAAAAAAGTACAGCATCCTACAAAATATAATAACGTCATGAGCTACCAGTAGAAAAGTAATTAACTCGAGCAGATAAAAGAGGAACATCATACAATACAGGAGAGTTATTCTCATGTGACCTGTGAATGAGCACCAGTATTTATCTTTTTTTTTTTGATAGAGATAAAATTTAACGCTGAAAGGGAACGAAACTAACGTGAGTCGCTCTCTACGGAAATGCTTCACTTCGTCATTACACAGCTTTAAAATTTTTTTGGTTAAAAAAATAAATTTCCACCAACAACGGCCACAGGGTGATAGCTATACATACGTTTCATCAAAAGAGATGGAGAGCGTGTGAAGTTTTCCTCCAGTACCAACAGTCCACACCACCCTGCGGCACAAAAGAAAGTTAACCAAACAACCGATAGAGGGCGACACCAAGGTACGCTGCTGGTGGACGGCACCAACCGGAAGTGCAATAAATCTGCAGCCCCAGCAACTGATGACTACTCACGTGTCTGTAAACATGATGGAGATATTTCTTTCGCAGAAATATCGCTCACGGCAGAAAATATTTTTTGCATTTTTCTACCGAAATTATACCAAGTGAACTCGTTTCGATTGTAAACGCATGGCGTATGTTATCACTTTTTCTACGAATCTAATGTGACACATTCTGTTCTCATCGTATTTTGACCACTGAGAAGAATGTGTCTTTTACGATTCTTCGAAAAACGACTGTTCCAACGCCGATCAGTCGAATGCCGATTGGCCCAATGATGATTCATCCAAAGCTACGTTTCGTCCAATGGTGCGATTCGACAAATGATATGACTGGTAAACTGGCGATTGGTCCAAAGGTACGATCAGCCCAATTCCTTCCTATCTGGCCAAAAATCCCTCTGGTGTTACGCAAAAAAAGGGCCGTTGGTAGGAAGACACCGCGAATGAAATCTATTATCTACTTTGTAGTAAGCTGTCTACTCTCCTTGAAAAAGCTATCTGGCTGATGTGCAATAGCTTGGAAAATTTTATTTCTCTTCTACGCCAAAAAATTTGGATCATTAGTATAGTTATACCATTTTGAGTATACTTGATGTACCGTTTCAATTTACCAATTAAAGACGACAATTTAGAAAATTTAAAGAAAAACAAAGGGTTCTACTGTTCGCTATTTAATGTTTTATTTTGTTTTAAATTCGCACTAATGTTCAAGTATTTCAGTTTAAAATAAAAATGGAAAGGATCTTGAAAGTTATTAAGAATTTTATAAATATAAGTTGTCAGGCATCGAGTGCAAGTTTCGGCTCAAAATTAGAAACATTTGCAACGACAGAATGCGTTTCGGCCAGCTCAAAAAATTCATTGCAATACCCTTGAAAAGCACCAATTTAACCTCCCTTTGACGGCCACCGCTCGCGTTTACAGGCTAAAGGCAACGTAGTGCTGCTCCATACGTCGTCGAAGTGTGACGTCACAAGATGGCGCTGGGCATAAAAAATGTCCGTTCCTCGATGATTCCCATAGCGTTTCAAGGTGATTGGTGAAAAGTGCTCATATTTTGCAATTTCTTCATCTTTTCTAACAATTTGCGGCTAATGTAACGTGGTGAAAATGGTGTGAGGTTCTACTCACATCCAGTTATTATATCATGAATCGCCCAGCCAGAAAATACGTAGTCAAATTCATGCTTCCATGAAAGATAAGATATATAGCATCCTACTCCTTGAGCATTTATTGTTTACAAATTTCTTTTAAATATTTCGTAATCAATAAGAAATTTAGACATTTCCATGACTTTTGTGCAAACGACAAAGCGGAGAACTGGCCACAAAAATTTTAAGGGGCCGTAAAAAAATTGCGTTTTTGGCTGCTTTGTGGCCACGTTCCCAGAGGTTGGTTATCTCAGTTACATTAAGGTTCCGCAATTTCGTATTTTCTTCATTGCGATATTTAATGTAATTCTTTATAAAAAACCATTTTATAATCTGCTACTCAACAAATTCTCTGCGGTCATTTGCTGCCGTACTACCTGTCTGTGGGAGGGGTTATACTCCCACAGACAGGGATTGAGTATAACCCCTCCCACTGTCTGTGGGAGGGGTTATACTCAATCCCCAGACAGGATTCTTGCGTTCGCACATGCCAGCGAAGGATTCGTTGAGCTTCAATTTATAAAGCGTTAAAGTTCTGTTGTCCTTTTGTTGAGTGGTAGATTATAAATCTTTTTTATAAAAAATTACGTTTAATATCGCAATTAAGAAAATGCGTAATTACGGAAACTTTAGGTAATCCAGATAACCAATCTCTGCGGACGTGGCCACGAAGCGGTCGAAAACGCATTCTTTATACGGCCCCTAAAAATTTTTGTGGCCACTTCTCTTACACCCATATAGCAACGAGGTACTGTGTGCTTCTTATGCTTATGTTTCATAAATTATTTTATCTTCTTTCAGTTTTATATCATATCTGAACTGAACAACCAGAAATCCCACAACTTTAAGGCTGGACCGTTTGATATTTGTAATAAAGATGGATAAAATTCTCGGATAGGTTGTAATTTCGTAGGAGCATGTGCTGAATAAGACAGGCGAGAAACCTCACAGTATCTCGCCATGCTTCCGTTTATTTCTCCGAAATCTATAAAATGAACACTGATTTTGATATTCTCGTGATTACAGTACGCTGCAAAACATAGAACCCTCTCTAATATATTCAGTTTCGCTTTAAAGAAACAATTTTACAGGACTATCAACAGCCGCTAACGATAAAACTAACGTTAGCTAACATGTAAACAACCTGTGTTTATGGCCATCCGCCATTCCGTGACGTCACGACTTCGACGACGATTCGCGAGGGAATCTCCAGATAACTTGTTTTAACCTCCGTGTCATTTCTTTTGCGCAAAAGAAAGTAAACGCAAAAATCAGAACCTTGCATAAAAAAAAAAAAGAAAAAAAAATTGGAACTACGCTAGCGTTCACTCCCAGTACTTAGAATGAGCAACTGAGGGTAATGCAACATGGCAGCTACGCATCTCAGATGGCTTTACGGATGAGAGCACATGCTCGCTGACCTTACTTCATCCTCCTTGGTTGGTATACAATTAACTTCAACCGAGGCATTGTAGGAACTACAACGCTATCATATTACAGATATGATTTCTGTCAGTTTGAGACGTAACACTCATGTTACACGTTCTGATTCAAATTGAAATGTTGACGTCACACAACGACAGCTTTGGAGACTAGTCCGAAGCCTTTGTTTCGGCATGACTACATGGAAGTGAAGAAATACATAGCTAAAGTCACGCCCCTGCATTTTCTGACTGCCTTCTTTCAGCCAACAGATCATGGTTCTGTTCCTGTATGAGGGGATCTCAAGCAAACCTCTCTTCAGTGATCATACTAAAATCAAGCTCTTTTGAACTGTATACTAGTATATTGCATAGCATACGAGAATAAGACCTTAAACACAGTAGAAGTAAGCATTGTGTATAAGTTCGCTTCGTAAAAGACACAAAAGGGTGTTAGCTAGAATACGTGCAAATTTCATTTTTTAGACCCAAACTTCGATTTAATTACAATTATAAGATTTGTTAAGAATTTCTTTAAAATTTAATATTTTAAATTACAAAATATATTTATATGTTATATGTCATTAAATATATTTTATTTTAATACTACCAATGAAAAGAACTTCCGTAAAAAATCTCACCGTTAATATTTCAAAATAAAAAAAGTACACTATATAAATCAGTGAGCACGTAATTTGCGTGAGATTCGTCCGAGCCGTCGCCGTGGTTGTTCATGACTACTATCAAAACAGCGGACATACGTCCACAACATCCGATACGTCGGATATTGTGGAAGTATGGAAAAAGACGAGTTATCACTGGAACTGAATTCCGAAGCTGCCGTGAAAGAGAAGTACGAAGAAAAATCACTACAGCCGACATCCTTCCACAACTACCGACAACCTACGGATGCGTCGGATGTTGTGGAAGTATGAAGTACGCCAAGGTATCCCTGGGACTGAATTCCGAAGCTGCCGTGAAATAAAACTACAATGAAAGTGAATTACCTAAACGCCAGTAAGACATGAGCAACAGGTAGCGAGGCGGAGAGGAATCTTTTTATAAGAGATAACTCGCTAATAGAAATTACATTTATATGTGGTCTTTTGTCATATGCACGCGCGTACGATATAAATGTCTCAATGTAGAAAATACGAATTCCTTTTTTCAACATTCATTTCCCTGGAAAACACTTCACTCACGTTAGCTATTATGATGATTTTTCTTTTTTCGAGGTATAATGTCACCGCTAGCGGACCCACGATATCCATCAAATTGACTTCCACCAGGGATATGGTCCCAAAGTCAAGATATATATGTTTTAATCCCCAAGAAAAATATTATATCGATGAGAATGTGATTTCGGGAAGTGTTTTGAGTAACTAACTGTAAGCGCATAACCGAAGATAGTCTGTTCTGTACTGCTGAGGCGATGACATCTGATATTTCGTAAAAATCTTGCATGGGGAACTTGTGCTGTATTTACCTGTCGGCGATGGCTCTTCTCGTCTCTAGAAAAGCATGTCCTTAATTAAGGACAGAAGACTGCATATAGCTCTTACGTTTGATCTAATTTAGTCTAAAATCTATATGTGAGGGCATGTAGCGTTTAGACGATATTTCTAGTAAGTGTCGAGCATAAGTACTTTTGTGGCGATTTAGAAAAAAATGTATGGAGAAACATGAGGTTATATCGTTAAGATTTCAATTTTTTGGGGGATGTTCGATATTTTATACATACGTACGTATATCGCGCACTAAAATTCTTGTTACTGATTCTAAAAAAATCATTCGTTTTCAGAAAGCAATACAGAAAATAAAAATCCTTCGTTTTCTGACAAAGGCTCGAAAGAGTTCTTATATTTCCTTTATAAAATAGGATCGAAACTGTCTTTGTGAGACTAAAATATATATGAAACTTCTGTAAGCCTTTGCTGCTCCGAAAATTAAATATAGAAGTAAGAGTTGAAAAAAGTACAGCATCCTACAAAATATAATAACGTCATGAGCTACCAGTAGAAAAGTAATTAACTCGAGCAGATAAAAGAGGAACATCATACAATACAGGAGAGTTATTCTCATGTGACCTGTGAATGAGCACCAGTATTTATCTTTTTTTTTTGATAGAGATAAAATTTAACGCTGAAAGGGAACGAAACTAACGTGAGTCGCTCTCTACGGAAATGCTTCACTTCGTCATTACACAGCTTTAAAATTTTTTGGTTAAAAAAATAAATTTCCACCAACAACGGCCACAGGGTGATAGCTATACATACGTTTCATCAAAAGAGATGGAGAGCGTGTGAAGTTTTCCTCCAGTACCAACAGTCCACACCACCCTGCGGCACAAAAGAAAGTTAACCAAACAACCGATAGAGGGCGACACCAAGGTACGCTGCTGGTGGACGGCACCAACCGGAAGTGCAATAAATCTGCAGCCCCAGCAACTGATGACTACTCACGTGTCTGTAAACATGATGGAGATATTTCTTTCGCAGAAATATCGCTCACGGCAGAAAATATTTTTTGCATTTTTCTACCGAAATTATACCAAGTGAACTCGTTTCGATTGTAAACGCATGGCGTATGTTATCACTTTTTCTACGAATCTAATGTGACACATTCTGTTCTCATCGTATTTTGACCACTGAGAAGAATGTGTCTTTTACGATTCTTCGAAAAACGACTGTTCCAACGCCGATCAGTCGAATGCCGATTGGCCCAATGATGATTCATCCAAAGCTACGTTTCGTCCAATGGTGCGATTCGACAAATGATATGACTGGTAAACTGGCGATTGGTCCAAAGGTACGATCAGCCCAATTCCTTCCTATCTGGCCAAAAATCCCTCTGGTGTTACGCAAAAAAAGGGCCGTTGGTAGGAAGACACCGCGAATGAAATCTATTATCTACTTTGTAGTAAGCTGTCTACTCTCCTTGAAAAAGCTATCTGGCTGATGTGCAATAGCTTGGAAAATTTTATTTCTCTTCTACGCCAAAAAATTTGGATCATTAGTATAGTTATACCATTTTGAGTATACTTGATGTACCGTTTCAATTTACCAATTAAAGACGACAATTTAGAAAATTTAAAGAAAAACAAAGGGTTCTACTGTTCGCTATTTAATGTTTTATTTTGTTTTAAATTCGCACTAATGTTCAAGTATTTCAGTTTAAAATAAAAATGGAAAGGATCTTGAAAGTTATTAAGAATTTTATAAATATAAGTTGTCAGGCATCGAGTGCAAGTTTCGGCTCAAAATTAGAAACATTTGCAACGACAGAATGCGTTTCGGCCAGCTCAAAAAATTCATTGCAATACCCTTGAAAAGCACCAATTTAACCTCCCTTTGACGGCCACCGCTCGCGTTTACAGGCTAAAGGCAACGTAGTGCTGCTCCATACGTCGTCGAAGTGTGACGTCACAAGATGGCGCTGGGCATAAAAAAATGTCCGTTCCTCGATGATTCCCATAGCGTTTCAAGGTGATTGGTGAAAAGTGCTCATATTTTGCAATTTCTTCATCTTTTCTAACAATTTGCGGCTAATGTAACGTGGTGAAAATGGTGTGAGGTTCTACTCACATCCAGTTATTATATCATGAATCGCCCAGCCAGAAAATACGTAGTCAAATTCATGCTTCCATGAAAGATAAGATATATAGCATCCTACTCCTTGAGCATTTATTGTTTACAAATTTCTTTTAAATATTTCGTAATCAATAAGAAATTTAGACATTTCCATGACTTTTGTGCAAACGACAAAGCGGAGAACTGGCCACAAAAATTTTAAGGGGCCGTAAAAAAATTGCGTTTTTGGCTGCTTTGTGGCCACGTTCCCAGAGGTTGGTTATCTCAGTTACATTAAGGTTCCGCAATTTCGTATTTTCTTCATTGCGATATTTAATGTAATTCTTTATAAAAAACCATTTTATAATCTGCTACTCAACAAATTCTCTGCGGTCATTTGCTGCCGTACTACCTGTCTGTGGGAGGGGTTATACTCCCACAGACAGGGATTGAGTATAACCCCTCCCACTGTCTGTGGGAGGGGTTATACTCAATCCCCAGACAGGATTCTTGCGTTCGCACATGCCAGCGAAGGATTCGTTGAGCTTCAATTTATAAAGCGTTAAAGTTCTGTTGTCCTTTTGTTGAGTGGTAGATTATAAATCTTTTTTATAAAAAATTACGTTTAATATCGCAATTAAGAAAATGCGTAATTACGGAAACTTTAGGTAATCCAGATAACCAATCTCTGCGGACGTGGCCACGAAGCGGTCGAAAACGCATTCTTTATACGGCCCCTAAAAATTTTTGTGGCCACTTCTCTTACACCCATATAGCAACGAGGTACTGTGTGCTTCTTATGCTTATGTTTCATAAATTATTTTATCTTCTTTCAGTTTTATATCATATCTGAACTGAACAACCAGAAATCCCACAACTTTAAGGCTGGACCGTTTGATATTTGTAATAAAGATGGATAAAATTCTCGGATAGGTTGTAATTTCGTAGGAGCATGTGCTGAATAAGACAGGCGAGAAACCTCACAGTATCTCGCCATGCTTCCGTTTATTTCTCCGAAATCTATAAAATGAACACTGATTTTGATATTCTCGTGATTACAGTACGCTGCAAAACATAGAACCCTCTCTAATATATTCAGTTTCGCTTTAAAGAAACAATTTTACAGGACTATCAACAGCCGCTAACGATAAAACTAACGTTAGCTAACATGTAAACAACCTGTGTTTATGGCCATCCGCCATTCCGTGACGTCACGACTTCGACGACGATTCGCGAGGGAATCTCCAGATAACTTGTTTTAACCTCCGTGTCATTTCTTTTGCGCAAAAGAAAGTAAACGCAAAAATCAGAACCTTGCATAAAAAAAAAAAAAAAATTGGAACTACGCTAGCGTTCACTCCCAGTACTTAGAATGAGCAACTGAGGGTAATGCAACATGGCAGCTACGCATCTCAGATGGCTTTACGGATGAGAGCACATGCTCGCTGACCTTACTTCATCCTCCTTGGTTGGTATACAATTAACTTCAACCGAGGCATTGTAGGAACTACAACGCTATCATATTACAGATATGATTTCTGTCAGTTTGAGACGTAACACTCATGTTACACGTTCTGATTCAAATTGAAATGTTGACGTCACACAACGACAGCTTTGGAGACTAGTCCGAAGCCTTTGTTTCGGCATGACTACATGGAAGTGAAGAAATACATAGCTAAAGTCACGCCCCTGCATTTTCTGACTGCCTTCTTTCAGCCAACAGATCATGGTTCTGTTCCTGTATGAGGGGATCTCAAGCAAACCTCTCTTCAGTGATCATACTAAAATCAAGCTCTTTTGAACTGTATACTAGTATATTGCATAGCATACGAGAATAAGACCTTAAACACAGTAGAAGTAAGCATTGTGTATAAGTTCGCTTCGTAAAAGACACAAAAGGGTGTTAGCTAGAATACGTGCAAATTTCATTTTTTAGACCCAAACTTCGATTTAATTACAATTATAAGATTTGTTAAGAATTTCTTTAAAATTTAATATTTTAAATTACAAAATATATTTATATGTTATATGTCATTAAATATATTTTATTTTAATACTACCAATGAAAAGAACTTCCGTAAAAAATCTCACCGTTAATATTTCAAAATAAAAAAAGTACACTATATAAATCAGTGAGCACGTAATTTGCGTGAGATTCGTCCGAGCCGTCGCCGTGGTTGTTCATGACTACTATCAAAACAGCGGACATACGTCCACAACATCCGATACGTCGGATATTGTGGAAGTATGGAAAAAGACGAGTTATCACTGGAACTGAATTCCGAAGCTGCCGTGAAAGAGAAGTACGAAGAAAAATCACTACAGCCGACATCCTTCCACAACTACCGACAACCTACGGATGCGTCGGATGTTGTGGAAGTATGAAGTACGCCAAGGTATCCCTGGGACTGAATTCCGAAGCTGCCGTGAAATAAAACTACAATGAAAGTGAATTACCTAAACGCCAGTAAGACATGAGCAACAGGTAGCGAGGCGGAGAGGAATCTTTTTATAAGAGATAACTCGCTAATAGAAATTACATTTATATGTAATCTTTTGTCATATGCACGCGCGTACGATATAAATGTCTCAATGTAGAAAATACGAATTCCTTTTTTCAACATTCATTTCCCTGGAAAACACTTCACTCACGTTAGCTATTATGATGATTTTTCTTTTTTCGAGGTACAATGTCACCGCTAGCGGACCCACGATATCCATCAAATTGACTTCCACCAGGGATATGGTCCCAAAGTCAAGATATATATGTTTTAATCCCCAAGAAAAATATTATATCGATGAGAATGTGATTTCGGGAAGTGTTTTGAGTAACTAACTGTAAGCGCATAACCGAAGATAGTCTGTTCTGTACTGCTGAGGCGATGACATCTGATATTTCGTAAAAATCTTGCATGGGGAACTTGTGCTGTATTTACCTGTCGGCGATGGCTCTTCTCGTCTCTAGAAAAGCATGTCCTTAATTAAGGACAGAAGACTGCATATAGCTCTTACGTTTGATCTAATTTAGTCTAAAATCTATATGTGAGGGCATGTAGCGTTTAGACGATATTTCTAGTAAGTGTCGAGCATAAGTACTTTTGTGGCGATTTAGAAAAAAATGTATGGAGAAACATGAGGTTATATCGTTAAGATTTCAATTTTTTGGGGGATGTTCGATATTTTATACATACGTACGTATATCGCGCACTAAAATTCTTGTTACTGATTCTAAAAAAAATCATTCGTTTTCAGAAAGCAATACAGAAAATAAAAATCCTTCGTTTTCTGACAAAGGCTCGAAAGAGTTCTTATATTTCCTTTATAAAATAGGATCGAAACTGTCTTTGTGAGACTAAAATATATATGAAACTTCTGTAAGCCTTTGCTGCTCCGAAAATTAAATATAGAAGTAAGAGTTGAAAAAAGTACAGCATCCTACAAAATATAATAACGTCATGAGCTACCAGTAGAAAAGTAATTAACTCGAGCAGATAAAAGAGGAACATCATACAATACAGGAGAGTTATTCTCATGTGACCTGTGAATGAGCACCAGTATTTATCTTTTTTTTTTGATAGAGATAAAATTTAACGCTGAAAGGGAACGAAACTAACGTGAGTCGCTCTCTACGGAAATGCTTCACTTCGTCATTACACAGCTTTAAAATTTTTTTGGTTAAAAAAATAAATTTCCACCAACAACGGCCACAGGGTGATAGCTATACATACGTTTCATCAAAAGAGATGGAGAGCGTGTGAAGTTTTCCTCCAGTACCAACAGTCCACACCACCCTGCGGCACAAAAGAAAGTTAACCAAACAACCGATAGAGGGCGACACCAAGGTACGCTGCTGGTGGACGGCACCAACCGGAAGTGCAATAAATCTGCAGCCCCAGCAACTGATGACTACTCACGTGTCTGTAAACATGATGGAGATATTTCTTTCGCAGAAATATCGCTCACGGCAGAAAATATTTTTTGCATTTTTCTACCGAAATTATACCAAGTGAACTCGTTTCGATTGTAAACGCATGGCGTATGTTATCACTTTTTCTACGAATCTAATGTGACACATTCTGTTCTCATCGTATTTTGACCACTGAGAAGAATGTGTCTTTTACGATTCTTCGAAAAACGACTGTTCCAACGCCGATCAGTCGAATGCCGATTGGCCCAATGATGATTCATCCAAAGCTACGTTTCGTCCAATGGTGCGATTCGACAAATGATATGACTGGTAAACTGGCGATTGGTCCAAAGGTACGATCAGCCCAATTCCTTCCTATCTGGCCAAAAATCCCTCTGGTGTTACGCAAAAAAAGGGCCGTTGGTAGGAAGACACCGCGAATGAAATCTATTATCTACTTTGTAGTAAGCTGTCTACTCTCCTTGAAAAAGCTATCTGGCTGATGTGCAATAGCTTGGAAAATTTTATTTCTCTTCTACGCCAAAAAATTTGGATCATTAGTATAGTTATACCATTTTGAGTATACTTGATGTACCGTTTCAATTTACCAATTAAAGACGACAATTTAGAAAATTTAAAGAAAAACAAAGGGTTCTACTGTTCGCTATTTAATGTTTTATTTTGTTTTAAATTCGCACTAATGTTCAAGTATTTCAGTTTAAAATAAAAATGGAAAGGATCTTGAAAGTTATTAAGAATTTTATAAATATAAGTTGTCAGGCATCGAGTGCAAGTTTCGGCTCAAAATTAGAAACATTTGCAACGACAGAATGCGTTTCGGCCAGCTCAAAAAATTCCTTGCAATACCCTTGAAAAGCACCAATTTAACCTCCCTTTGACGGCCACCGCTCGCGTTTACAGGCTAAAGGCAACGTAGTGCTGCTCCATACGTCGTCGAAGTGTGACGTCACAAGATGGCGCTGGGCATAAAAAAATGTCCGTTCCTCGATGATTCCCATAGCGTTTCAAGGTGATTGGTGAAAAGTGCTCATATTTTGCAATTTCTTCATCTTTTCTAACAATTTGCGGCTAATGTAACGTGGTGAAAATGGTGTGAGGTTCTACTCACATCCAGTTATTATATCATGAATCGCCCAGCCAGAAAATACGTAGTCAAATTCATGCTTCCATGAAAGATAAGATATATAGCATCCTACTCCTTGAGCATTTATTGTTTACAAATTTCTTTTAAATATTTCGTAATCAATAAGAAATTTAGACATTTCCATGACTTTTGTGCAAACGACAAAGCGGAGAACTGGCCACAAAAATTTTAAGGGGCCGTAAAAAAATTGCGTTTTTGGCTGCTTTGTGGCCACGTTCCCAGAGGTTGGTTATCTCAGTTACATTAAGGTTCCGCAATTTCGTATTTTCTTCATTGCGATATTTAATGTAATTCTTTATAAAAAACCATTTTATAATCTGCTACTCAACAAATTCTCTGCGGTCATTTGCTGCCGTACTACCTGTCTGTGGGAGGGGTTATACTCCCACAGACAGGGATTGAGTATAACCCCTCCCACTGTCTGTGGGAGGGGTTATACTCAATCCCCAGACAGGATTCTTGCGTTCGCACATGCCAGCGAAGGATTCGTTGAGCTTCAATTTATAAAGCGTTAAAGTTCTGTTGTCCTTTTGTTGAGTGGTAGATTATAAATCTTTTTTATAAAAAATTACGTTTAATATCGCAATTAAGAAAATGCGTAATTACGGAAACTTTAGGTAATCCAGATAACCAATCTCTGCGGACGTGGCCACGAAGCGGTCGAAAACGCATTCTTTATACGGCCCCTAAAAATTTTTGTGGCCACTTCTCTTACACCCATATAGCAACGAGGTACTGTGTGCTTCTTATGCTTATGTTTCATAAATTATTTTATCTTCTTTCAGTTTTATATCATATCTGAACTGAACAACCAGAAATCCCACAACTTTAAGGCTGGACCGTTTGATATTTGTAATAAAGATGGATAAAATTCTCGGATAGGTTGTAATTTCGTAGGAGCATGTGCTGAATAAGACAGGCGAGAAACCTCACAGTATCTCGCCATGCTTCCGTTTATTTCTCCGAAATCTATAAAATGAACACTGATTTTGATATTCTCGTGATTACAGTACGCTGCAAAACATAGAACCCTCTCTAATATATTCAGTTTCGCTTTAAAGAAACAATTTTACAGGACTATCAACAGCCGCTAACGATAAAACTAACGTTAGCTAACATGTAAACAACCTGTGTTTATGGCCATCCGCCATTCCGTGACGTCACGACTTCGACGACGATTCGCGAGGGAATCTCCAGATAACTTGTTTTAACCTCCGTGTCATTTCTTTTGCGCAAAAGAAAGTAAACGCAAAAATCAGAACCTTGCATAAAAAAAAAAAAAAAAAAAAAAATTGGAACTACGCTAGCGTTCACTCCCAGTACTTAGAATGAGCAACTGAGGGTAATGCAACATGGCAGCTACGCATCTCAGATGGCTTTACGGATGAGAGCACATGCTCGCTGACCTTACTTCATCCTCCTTGGTTGGTATACAATTAACTTCAACCGAGGCATTGTAGGAACTACAACGCTATCATATTACAGATATGATTTCTGTCAGTTTGAGACGTAACACTCATGTTACACGTTCTGATTCAAATTGAAATGTTGACGTCACACAACGACAGCTTTGGAGACTAGTCCGAAGCCTTTGTTTCGGCATGACTACATGGAAGTGAAGAAATACATAGCTAAAGTCACGCCCCTGCATTTTCTGACTGCCTTCTTTCAGCCAACAGATCATGGTTCTGTTCCTGTATGAGGGGATCTCAAGCAAACCTCTCTTCAGTGATCATACTAAAATCAAGCTCTTTTGAACTGTATACTAGTATATTGCATAGCATACGAGAATAAGACCTTAAACACAGTAGAAGTAAGCATTGTGTATAAGTTCGCTTCGTAAAAGACACAAAAGGGTGTTAGCTAGAATACGTGCAAATTTCATTTTTTAGACCCAAACTTCGATTTAATTACAATTATAAGATTTGTTAAGAATTTCTTTAAAATTTAATATTTTAAATTACAAAATATATTTATATGTTATATGTCATTAAATATATTTTATTTTAATACTACCAATGAAAAGAACTTCCGTAAAAAATCTCACCGTTAATATTTCAAAATAAAAAAAGTACACTATATAAATCAGTGAGCACGTAATTTGCGTGAGATTCGTCCGAGCCGTCGCCGTGGTTGTTCATGACTACTATCAAAACAGCGGACATACGTCCACAACATCCGATACGTCGGATATTGTGGAAGTATGGAAAAAGACGAGTTATCACTGGAACTGAATTCCGAAGCTGCCGTGAAAGAGAAGTACGAAGAAAAATCACTACAGCCGACATCCTTCCACAACTACCGACAACCTACGGATGCGTCGGATGTTGTGGAAGTATGAAGTACGCCAAGGTATCCCTGGGACTGAATTCCGAAGCTGCCGTGAAATAAAACTACAATGAAAGTGAATTACCTAAACGCCAGTAAGACATGAGCAACAGGTAGCGAGGCGGAGAGGAATCTTTTTATAAGAGATAACTCGCTAATAGAAATTACATTTATATGTAATCTTTTGTCATATGCACGCGCGTACGATATAAATGTCTCAATGTAGAAAATACGAATTCCTTTTTTCAACATTCATTTCCCTGGAAAACACTTCACTCACGTTAGCTATTATGATGATTTTTCTTTTTTCGAGGTACAATGTCACCGCTAGCGGACCCACGATATCCATCAAATTGACTTCCACCAGGGATATGGTCCCAAAGTCAAGATATATATGTTTTAATCCCCAAGAAAAATATTATATCGATGAGAATGTGATTTCGGGAAGTGTTTTGAGTAACTAACTGTAAGCGCATAACCGAAGATAGTCTGTTCTGTACTGCTGAGGCGATGACATCTGATATTTCGTAAAAATCTTGCATGGGGAACTTGTGCTGTATTTACCTGTCGGCGATGGCTCTTCTCGTCTCTAGAAAAGCATGTCCTTAATTAAGGACAGAAGACTGCATATAGCTCTTACGTTTGATCTAATTTAGTCTAAAATCTATATGTGAGGGCATGTAGCGTTTAGACGATATTTCTAGTAAGTGTCGAGCATAAGTACTTTTGTGGCGATTTAGAAAAAAAATGTATGGAGAAACATGAGGTTATATCGTTAAGATTTCAATTTTTTGGGGGATGTTCGATATTTTATACATACGTACGTATATCGCGCACTAAAATTCTTGTTACTGATTCTAAAAAAAATCATTCGTTTTCAGAAAGCAATACAGAAAATAAAAATCCTTCGTTTTCTGACAAAGGCTCGAAAGAGTTCTTATATTTCCTTTATAAAATAGGATCGAAACTGTCTTTGTGAGACTAAAATATATATGAAACTTCTGTAAGCCTTTGCTGCTCCGAAAATTAAATATAGAAGTAAGAGTTGAAAAAAGTACAGCATCCTACAAAATATAATAACGTCATGAGCTACCAGTAGAAAAGTAATTAACTCGAGCAGATAAAAGAGGAACATCATACAATACAGGAGAGTTATTCTCATGTGACCTGTGAATGAGCACCAGTATTTATCTTTTTTTTGATAGAGATAAAATTTAACGCTGAAAGGGAACGAAACTAACGTGAGTCGCTCTCTACGGAAATGCTTCACTTCGTCATTACACAGCTTTAAAATTTTTTTGGTTAAAAAAATAAATTTCCACCAACAACGGCCACAGGGTGATAGCTATACATACGTTTCATCAAAAGAGATGGAGAGCGTGTGAAGTTTTCCTCCAGTACCAACAGTCCACACCACCCTGCGGCACAAAAGAAAGTTAACCAAACAACCGATAGAGGGCGACACCAAGGTACGCTGCTGGTGGACGGCACCAACCGGAAGTGCAATAAATCTGCAGCCCCAGCAACTGATGACTACTCACGTGTCTGTAAACATGATGGAGATATTTCTTTCGCAGAAATATCGCTCACGGCAGAAAATATTTTTTGCATTTTTCTACCGAAATTATACCAAGTGAACTCGTTTCGATTGTAAACGCATGGCGTATGTTATCACTTTTTCTACGAATCTAATGTGACACATTCTGTTCTCATCGTATTTTGACCACTGAGAAGAATGTGTCTTTTACGATTCTTCGAAAAACGACTGTTCCAACGCCGATCAGTCGAATGCCGATTGGCCCAATGATGATTCATCCAAAGCTACGTTTCGTCCAATGGTGCGATTCGACAAATGATATGACTGGTAAACTGGCGATTGGTCCAAAGGTACGATCAGCCCAATTCCTTCCTATCTGGCCAAAAATCCCTCTGGTGTTACGCAAAAAAAGGGCCGTTGGTAGGAAGACACCGCGAATGAAATCTATTATCTACTTTGTAGTAAGCTGTCTACTCTCCTTGAAAAAGCTATCTGGCTGATGTGCAATAGCTTGGAAAATTTTATTTCTCTTCTACGCCAAAAAATTTGGATCATTAGTATAGTTATACCATTTTGAGTATACTTGATGTACCGTTTCAATTTACCAATTAAAGACGACAATTTAGAAAATTTAAAGAAAAACAAAGGGTTCTACTGTTCGCTATTTAATGTTTTATTTTGTTTTAAATTCGCACTAATGTTCAAGTATTTCAGTTTAAAATAAAAATGGAAAGGATCTTGAAAGTTATTAAGAATTTTATAAATATAAGTTGTCAGGCATCGAGTGCAAGTTTCGGCTCAAAATTAGAAACATTTGCAACGACAGAATGCGTTTCGGCCAGCTCAAAAAATTCCTTGCAATACCCTTGAAAAGCACCAATTTAACCTCCCTTTGACGGCCACCGCTCGCGTTTACAGGCTAAAGGCAACGTAGTGCTGCTCCATACGTCGTCGAAGTGTGACGTCACAAGATGGCGCTGGGCATAAAAAATGTCCGTTCCTCGATGATTCCCATAGCGTTTCAAGGTGATTGGTGAAAAGTGCTCATATTTTGCAATTTCTTCATCTTTTCTAACAATTTGCGGCTAATGTAACGTGGTGAAAATGGTGTGAGGTTCTACTCACATCCAGTTATTATATCATGAATCGCCCAGCCAGAAAATACGTAGTCAAATTCATGCTTCCATGAAAGATAAGATATATAGCATCCTACTCCTTGAGCATTTATTGTTTACAAATTTCTTTTAAATATTTCGTAATCAATAAGAAATTTAGACATTTCCATGACTTTTGTGCAAACGACAAAGCGGAGAACTGGCCACAAAAATTTTAAGGGGCCGTAAAAAAATTGCGTTTTTGGCTGCTTTGTGGCCACGTTCCCAGAGGTTGGTTATCTCAGTTACATTAAGGTTCCGCAATTTCGTATTTTCTTCATTGCGATATTTAATGTAATTCTTTATAAAAAACCATTTTATAATCTGCTACTCAACAAATTCTCTGCGGTCATTTGCTGCCGTACTACCTGTCTGTGGGAGGGGTTATACTCCCACAGACAGGGATTGAGTATAACCCCTCCCACTGTCTGTGGGAGGGGTTATACTCAATCCCCAGACAGGATTCTTGCGTTCGCACATGCCAGCGAAGGATTCGTTGAGCTTCAATTTATAAAGCGTTAAAGTTCTGTTGTCCTTTTGTTGAGTGGTAGATTATAAATCTTTTTTATAAAAAATTACGTTTAATATCGCAATTAAGAAAATGCGTAATTACGGAAACTTTAGGTAATCCAGATAACCAATCTCTGCGGACGTGGCCACGAAGCGGTCGAAAACGCATTCTTTATACGGCCCCTAAAAATTTTTGTGGCCACTTCTCTTACACCCATATAGCAACGAGGTACTGTGTGCTTCTTATGCTTATGTTTCATAAATTATTTTATCTTCTTTCAGTTTTATATCATATCTGAACTGAACAACCAGAAATCCCACAACTTTAAGGCTGGACCGTTTGATATTTGTAATAAAGATGGATAAAATTCTCGGATAGGTTGTAATTTCGTAGGAGCATGTGCTGAATAAGACAGGCGAGAAACCTCACAGTATCTCGCCATGCTTCCGTTTATTTCTCCGAAATCTATAAAATGAACACTGATTTTGATATTCTCGTGATTACAGTACGCTGCAAAACATAGAACCCTCTCTAATATATTCAGTTTCGCTTTAAAGAAACAATTTTACAGGACTATCAACAGCCGCTAACGATAAAACTAACGTTAGCTAACATGTAAACAACCTGTGTTTATGGCCATCCGCCATTCCGTGACGTCACGACTTCGACGACGATTCGCGAGGGAATCTCCAGATAACTTGTTTTAACCTCCGTGTCATTTCTTTTGCGCAAAAGAAAGTAAACGCAAAAATCAGAACCTTGCATAAAAAAAAAAAAAAAAAAAAAAAATTGGAACTACGCTAGCGTTCACTCCCAGTACTTAGAATGAGCAACTGAGGGTAATGCAACATGGCAGCTACGCATCTCAGATGGCTTTACGGATGAGAGCACATGCTCGCTGACCTTACTTCATCCTCCTTGGTTGGTATACAATTAACTTCAACCGAGGCATTGTAGGAACTACAACGCTATCATATTACAGATATGATTTCTGTCAGTTTGAGACGTAACACTCATGTTACACGTTCTGATTCAAATTGAAATGTTGACGTCACACAACGACAGCTTTGGAGACTAGTCCGAAGCCTTTGTTTCGGCATGACTACATGGAAGTGAAGAAATACATAGCTAAAGTCACGCCCCTGCATTTTCTGACTGCCTTCTTTCAGCCAACAGATCATGGTTCTGTTCCTGTATGAGGGGATCTCAAGCAAACCTCTCTTCAGTGATCATACTAAAATCAAGCTCTTTTGAACTGTATACTAGTATATTGCATAGCATACGAGAATAAGACCTTAAACACAGTAGAAGTAAGCATTGTGTATAAGTTCGCTTCGTAAAAGACACAAAAGGGTGTTAGCTAGAATACGTGCAAATTTCATTTTTTAGACCCAAACTTCGATTTAATTACAATTATAAGATTTGTTAAGAATTTCTTTAAAATTTAATATTTTAAATTACAAAATATATTTATATGTTATATGTCATTAAATATATTTTATTTTAATACTACCAATGAAAAGAACTTCCGTAAAAAATCTCACCGTTAATATTTCAAAATAAAAAAAGTACACTATATAAATCAGTGAGCACGTAATTTGCGTGAGATTCGTCCGAGCCGTCGCCGTGGTTGTTCATGACTACTATCAAAACAGCGGACATACGTCCACAACATCCGATACGTCGGATATTGTGGAAGTATGGAAAAAGACGAGTTATCACTGGAACTGAATTCCGAAGCTGCCGTGAAAGAGAAGTACGAAGAAAAATCACTACAGCCGACATCCTTCCACAACTACCGACAACCTACGGATGCGTCGGATGTTGTGGAAGTATGAAGTACGCCAAGGTATCCCTGGGACTGAATTCCGAAGCTGCCGTGAAATAAAACTACAATGAAAGTGAATTACCTAAACGCCAGTAAGACATGAGCAACAGGTAGCGAGGCGGAGAGGAATCTTTTTATAAGAGATAACTCGCTAATAGAAATTACATTTATATGTAATCTTTTGTCATATGCACGCGCGTACGATATAAATGTCTCAATGTAGAAAATACGAATTCCTTTTTTCAACATTCATTTCCCTGGAAAACACTTCACTCACGTTAGCTATTATGATGATTTTTCTTTTTTCGAGGTACAATGTCACCGCTAGCGGACCCACGATATCCATCAAATTGACTTCCACCAGGGATATGGTCCCAAAGTCAAGATATATATGTTTTAATCCCCAAGAAAAATATTATATCGATGAGAATGTGATTTCGGGAAGTGTTTTGAGTAACTAACTGTAAGCGCATAACCGAAGATAGTCTGTTCTGTACTGCTGAGGCGATGACATCTGATATTTCGTAAAAATCTTGCATGGGGAACTTGTGCTGTATTTACCTGTCGGCGATGGCTCTTCTCGTCTCTAGAAAAGCATGTCCTTAATTAAGGACAGAAGACTGCATATAGCTCTTACGTTTGATCTAATTTAGTCTAAAATCTATATGTGAGGGCATGTAGCGTTTAGACGATATTTCTAGTAAGTGTCGAGCATAAGTACTTTTGTGGCGATTTAGAAAAAAATGTATGGAGAAACATGAGGTTATATCGTTAAGATTTCAATTTTTTGGGGGATGTTCGATATTTTATACATACGTACGTATATCGCGCACTAAAATTCTTGTTACTGATTCTAAAAAAAATCATTCGTTTTCAGAAAGCAATACAGAAAATAAAAATCCTTCGTTTTCTGACAAAGGCTCGAAAGAGTTCTTATATTTCCTTTATAAAATAGGATCGAAACTGTCTTTGTGAGACTAAAATATATATGAAACTTCTGTAAGCCTTTGCTGCTCCGAAAATTAAATATAGAAGTAAGAGTTGAAAAAAGTACAGCATCCTACAAAATATAATAACGTCATGAGCTACCAGTAGAAAAGTAATTAACTCGAGCAGATAAAAGAGGAACATCATACAATACAGGAGAGTTATTCTCATGTGACCTGTGAATGAGCACCAGTATTTATCTTTTTTTTGATAGAGATAAAATTTAACGCTGAAAGGGAACGAAACTAACGTGAGTCGCTCTCTACGGAAATGCTTCACTTCGTCATTACACAGCTTTAAAATTTTTTTGGTTAAAAAAATAAATTTCCACCAACAACGGCCACAGGGTGATAGCTATACATACGTTTCATCAAAAGAGATGGAGAGCGTGTGAAGTTTTCCTCCAGTACCAACAGTCCACACCACCCTGCGGCACAAAAGAAAGTTAACCAAACAACCGATAGAGGGCGACACCAAGGTACGCTGCTGGTGGACGGCACCAACCGGAAGTGCAATAAATCTGCAGCCCCAGCAACTGATGACTACTCACGTGTCTGTAAACATGATGGAGATATTTCTTTCGCAGAAATATCGCTCACGGCAGAAAATATTTTTTGCATTTTTCTACCGAAATTATACCAAGTGAACTCGTTTCGATTGTAAACGCATGGCGTATGTTATCACTTTTTCTACGAATCTAATGTGACACATTCTGTTCTCATCGTATTTTGACCACTGAGAAGAATGTGTCTTTTACGATTCTTCGAAAAACGACTGTTCCAACGCCGATCAGTCAAATGCCGATTGGCCCAATGATGATTCATCCAAAGCTACGTTTCGTCCAATGGTGCGATTCGACAAATGATATGACTGGTAAACTGGCGATTGGTCCAAAGGTACGATCAGCCCAATTCCTTCCTATCTGGCCAAAAATCCCTCTGGTGTTACGCAAAAAAAGGGCCGTTGGTAGGAAGACACCGCGAATGAAATCTATTATCTACTTTGTAGTAAGCTGTCTACTCTCCTTGAAAAAGCTATCTGGCTGATGTGCAATAGCTTGGAAAATTTTATTTCTCTTCTACGCCAAAAAATTTGGATCATTAGTATAGTTATACCATTTTGAGTATACTTGATGTACCGTTTCAATTTACCAATTAAAGACGACAATTTAGAAAATTTAAAGAAAAACAAAGGGTTCTACTGTTCGCTATTTAATGTTTTATTTTGTTTTAAATTCGCACTAATGTTCAAGTATTTCAGTTTAAAATAAAAATGGAAAGGATCTTGAAAGTTATTAAGAATTTTATAAATATAAGTTGTCAGGCATCGAGTGCAAGTTTCGGCTCAAAATTAGAAACATTTGCAACGACAGAATGCGTTTCGGCCAGCTCAAAAAATTCCTTGCAATACCCTTGAAAAGCACCAATTTAACCTCCCTTTGACGGCCACCGCTCGCGTTTACAGGCTAAAGGCAACGTAGTGCTGCTCCATACGTCGTCGAAGTGTGACGTCACAAGATGGCGCTGGGCATAAAAAATGTCCGTTCCTCGATGATTCCCATAGCGTTTCAAGGTGATTGGTGAAAAGTGCTCATATTTTGCAATTTCTTCATCTTTTCTAACAATTTGCGGCTAATGTAACGTGGTGAAAATGGTGTGAGGTTCTACTCACATCCAGTTATTATATCATGAATCGCCCAGCCAGAAAATACGTAGTCAAATTCATGCTTCCATGAAAGATAAGATATATAGCATCCTACTCCTTGAGCATTTATTGTTTACAAATTTCTTTTAAATATTTCGTAATCAATAAGAAATTTAGACATTTCCATGACTTTTGTGCAAACGACAAAGCGGAGAACTGGCCACAAAAATTTTAAGGGGCCGTAAAAAAATTGCGTTTTTGGCTGCTTTGTGGCCACGTTCCCAGAGGTTGGTTATCTCAGTTACATTAAGGTTCCGCAATTTCGTATTTTCTTCATTGCGATATTTAATGTAATTCTTTATAAAAAACCATTTTATAATCTGCTACTCAACAAATTCTCTGCGGTCATTTGCTGCCGTACTACCTGTCTGTGGGAGGGGTTATACTCCCACAGACAGGGATTGAGTATAACCCCTCCCACTGTCTGTGGGAGGGGTTATACTCAATCCCCAGACAGGATTCTTGCGTTCGCACATGCCAGCGAAGGATTCGTTGAGCTTCAAT
Organism: Macrothele yani; assembly: GCA_039090855.1. Lineage (NCBI taxonomy): Eukaryota > Metazoa > Arthropoda > Arachnida > Araneae > Macrothelidae > Macrothele > Macrothele yani. The sequence goes on from CM076998.1 coordinate 70,546,634, forward strand.
TTATAAAGCGTTAAAGTTCTGTTGTCCTTTTGTTGAGTGGTAGATTATAAATCTTTTTTATAAAAAATTACGTTTAATATCGCAATTAAGAAAATGCGTAATTACGGAAACTTTAGGTAATCCAGATAACCAATCTCTGCGGACGTGGCCACGAAGCGGTCGAAAACGCATTCTTTATACGGCCCCTAAAAATTTTTGTGGCCACTTCTCTTACACCCATATAGCAACGAGGTACTGTGTGCTTCTTATGCTTATGTTTCATAAATTATTTTATCTTCTTTCAGTTTTATATCATATCTGAACTGAACAACCAGAAATCCCACAACTTTAAGGCTGGACCGTTTGATATTTGTAATAAAGATGGATAAAATTCTCGGATAGGTTGTAATTTCGTAGGAGCATGTGCTGAATAAGACAGGCGAGAAACCTCACAGTATCTCGCCATGCTTCCGTTTATTTCTCCGAAATCTATAAAATGAACACTGATTTTGATATTCTCGTGATTACAGTACGCTGCAAAACATAGAACCCTCTCTAATATATTCAGTTTCGCTTTAAAGAAACAATTTTACAGGACTATCAACAGCCGCTAACGATAAAACTAACGTTAGCTAACATGTAAACAACCTGTGTTTATGGCCATCCGCCATTCCGTGACGTCACGACTTCGACGACGATTCGCGAGGGAATCTCCAGATAACTTGTTTTAACCTCCGTGTCATTTCTTTTGCGCAAAAGAAAGTAAACGCAAAAATCAGAACCTTGCATAAAAAAAAAAAAGAAAAAAAATTGGAACTACGCTAGCGTTCACTCCCAGTACTTAGAATGAGCAACTGAGGGTAATGCAACATGGCAGCTACGCATCTCAGATGGCTTTACGGATGAGAGCACATGCTCGCTGACCTTACTTCATCCTCCTTGGTTGGTATACAATTAACTTCAACCGAGGCATTGTAGGAACTACAACGCTATCATATTACAGATATGATTTCTGTCAGTTTGAGACGTAACACTCATGTTACACGTTCTGATTCAAATTGAAATGTTGACGTCACACAACGACAGCTTTGGAGACTAGTCCGAAGCCTTTGTTTCGGCATGACTACATGGAAGTGAAGAAATACATAGCTAAAGTCACGCCCCTGCATTTTCTGACTGCCTTCTTTCAGCCAACAGATCATGGTTCTGTTCCTGTATGAGGGGATCTCAAGCAAACCTCTCTTCAGTGATCATACTAAAATCAAGCTCTTTTGAACTGTATACTAGTATATTGCATAGCATACGAGAATAAGACCTTAAACACAGTAGAAGTAAGCATTGTGTATAAGTTCGCTTCGTAAAAGACACAAAAGGGTGTTAGCTAGAATACGTGCAAATTTCATTTTTTAGACCCAAACTTCGATTTAATTACAATTATAAGATTTGTTAAGAATTTCTTTAAAATTTAATATTTTAAATTACAAAATATATTTATATGTTATATGTCATTAAATATATTTTATTTTAATACTACCAATGAAAAGAACTTCCGTAAAAAATCTCACCGTTAATATTTCAAAATAAAAAAAGTACACTATATAAATCAGTGAGCACGTAATTTGCGTGAGATTCGTCCGAGCCGTCGCCGTGGTTGTTCATGACTACTATCAAAACAGCGGACATACGTCCACAACATCCGATACGTCGGATATTGTGGAAGTATGGAAAAAGACGAGTTATCACTGGAACTGAATTCCGAAGCTGCCGTGAAAGAGAAGTACGAAGAAAAATCACTACAGCCGACATCCTTCCACAACTACCGACAACCTACGGATGCGTCGGATGTTGTGGAAGTATGAAGTACGCCAAGGTATCCCTGGGACTGAATTCCGAAGCTGCCGTGAAATAAAACTACAATGAAAGTGAATTACCTAAACGCCAGTAAGACATGAGCAACAGGTAGCGAGGCGGAGAGGAATCTTTTTATAAGAGATAACTCGCTAATAGAAATTACATTTATATGTAATCTTTTGTCATATGCACGCGCGTACGATATAAATGTCTCAATGTAGAAAATACGAATTCCTTTTTTCAACATTCATTTCCCTGGAAAACACTTCACTCACGTTAGCTATTATGATGATTTTTCTTTTTTCGAGGTACAATGTCACAGCTAGCGGACCCACGATATCCATCAAATTGACTTCCACCAGGGATATGGTCCCAAAGTCAAGATATATATGTTTTAATCCCCAAGAAAAATATTATATCGATGAGAATGTGATTTCGGGAAGTGTTTTGAGTAACTAACTGTAAGCGCATAACCGAAGATAGTCTGTTCTGTACTGCTGAGGCGATGACATCTGATATTTCGTAAAAATCTTGCATGGGGAACTTGTGCTGTATTTACCTGTCGGCGATGGCTCTTCTCGTCTCTAGAAAAGCATGTCCTTAATTAAGGACAGAAGACTGCATATAGCTCTTACGTTTGATCTAATTTAGTCTAAAATCTATATGTGAGGGCATGTAGCGTTTAGACGATATTTCTAGTAAGTGTCGAGCATAAGTACTTTTGTGGCGATTTAGAAAAAAATGTATGGAGAAACATGAGGTTATATCGTTAAGATTTCAATTTTTTGGGGGATGTTCGATATTTTATACATACGTACGTATATCGCGCACTAAAATTCTTGTTACTGATTCTAAAAAAAATCATTCGTTTTCAGAAAGCAATACAGAAAATAAAAATCCTTCGTTTTCTGACAAAGGCTCGAAAGAGTTCTTATATTTCCTTTATAAAATAGGATCGAAACTGTCTTTGTGAGACTAAAATATATATGAAACTTCTGTAAGCCTTTGCTGCTCCGAAAATTAAATATAGAAGTAAGAGTTGAAAAAAGTACAGCATCCTACAAAATATAATAACGTCATGAGCTACCAGTAGAAAAGTAATTAACTCGAGCAGATAAAAGAGGAACATCATACAATACAGGAGAGTTATTCTCATGTGACCTGTGAATGAGCACCAGTATTTATCTTTTTTTTGATAGAGATAAAATTTAACGCTGAAAGGGAACGAAACTAACGTGAGTCGCTCTCTACGGAAATGCTTCACTTCGTCATTACACAGCTTTAAAATTTTTTTGGTTAAAAAAATAAATTTCCACCAACAACGGCCACAGGGTGATAGCTATACATACGTTTCATCAAAAGAGATGGAGAGCGTGTGAAGTTTTCCTCCAGTACCAACAGTCCACACCACCCTGCGGCACAAAAGAAAGTTAACCAAACAACCGATAGAGGGCGACACCAAGGTACGCTGCTGGTGGACGGCACCAACCGGAAGTGCAATAAATCTGCAGCCCCAGCAACTGATGACTACTCACGTGTCTGTAAACATGATGGAGATATTTCTTTCGCAGAAATATCGCTCACGGCAGAAAATATTTTTTGCATTTTTCTACCGAAATTATACCAAGTGAACTCGTTTCGATTGTAAACGCATGGCGTATGTTATCACTTTTTCTACGAATCTAATGTGACACATTCTGTTCTCATCGTATTTTGACCACTGAGAAGAATGTGTCTTTTACGATTCTTCGAAAAACGACTGTTCCAACGCCGATCAGTCAAATGCCGATTGGCCCAATGATGATTCATCCAAAGCTACGTTTCGTCCAATGGTGCGATTCGACAAATGATATGACTGGTAAACTGGCGATTGGTCCAAAGGTACGATCAGCCCAATTCCTTCCTATCTGGCCAAAAATCCCTCTGGTGTTACGCAAAAAAAGGGCCGTTGGTAGGAAGACACCGCGAATGAAATCTATTATCTACTTTGTAGTAAGCTGTCTACTCTCCTTGAAAAAGCTATCTGGCTGATGTGCAATAGCTTGGAAAATTTTATTTCTCTTCTACGCCAAAAAATTTGGATCATTAGTATAGTTATACCATTTTGAGTATACTTGATGTACCGTTTCAATTTACCAATTAAAGACGACAATTTAGAAAATTTAAAGAAAAACAAAGGGTTCTACTGTTCGCTATTTAATGTTTTATTTTGTTTTAAATTCGCACTAATGTTCAAGTATTTCAGTTTAAAATAAAAATGGAAAGGATCTTGAAAGTTATTAAGAATTTTATAAATATAAGTTGTCAGGCATCGAGTGCAAGTTTCGGCTCAAAATTAGAAACATTTGCAACGACAGAATGCGTTTCGGCCAGCTCAAAAAATTCCTTGCAATACCCTTGAAAAGCACCAATTTAACCTCCCTTTGACGGCCACCGCTCGCGTTTACAGGCTAAAGGCAACGTAGTGCTGCTCCATACGTCGTCGAAGTGTGACGTCACAAGATGGCGCTGGGCATAAAAAATGTCCGTTCCTCGATGATTCCCATAGCGTTTCAAGGTGATTGGTGAAAAGTGCTCATATTTTGCAATTTCTTCATCTTTTCTAACAATTTGCGGCTAATGTAACGTGGTGAAAATGGTGTGAGGTTCTACTCACATCCAGTTATTATATCATGAATCGCCCAGCCAGAAAATACGTAGTCAAATTCATGCTTCCATGAAAGATAAGATATATAGCATCCTACTCCTTGAGCATTTATTGTTTACAAATTTCTTTTAAATATTTCGTAATCAATAAGAAATTTAGACATTTCCATGACTTTTGTGCAAACGACAAAGCGGAGAACTGGCCACAAAAATTTTAAGGGGCCGTAAAAAAATTGCGTTTTTGGCTGCTTTGTGGCCACGTTCCCAGAGGTTGGTTATCTCAGTTACATTAAGGTTCCGCAATTTCGTATTTTCTTCATTGCGATATTTAATGTAATTCTTTATAAAAAACCATTTTATAATCTGCTACTCAACAAATTCTCTGCGGTCATTTGCTGCCGTACTACCTGTCTGTGGGAGGGGTTATACTCCCACAGACAGGGATTGAGTATAACCCCTCCCACTGTCTGTGGGAGGGGTTATACTCAATCCCCAGACAGGATTCTTGCGTTCGCACATGCCAGCGAAGGATTCGTTGAGCTTCAATTTATAAAGCGTTAAAGTTCTGTTGTCCTTTTGTTGAGTGGTAGATTATAAATCTTTTTTATAAAAAATTACGTTTAATATCGCAATTAAGAAAATGCGTAATTACGGAAACTTTAGGTAATCCAGATAACCAATCTCTGCGGACGTGGCCACGAAGCGGTCGAAAACGCATTCTTTATACGGCCCCTAAAAATTTTTGTGGCCACTTCTCTTACACCCATATAGCAACGAGGTACTGTGTGCTTCTTATGCTTATGTTTCATAAATTATTTTATCTTCTTTCAGTTTTATATCATATCTGAACTGAACAACCAGAAATCCCACAACTTTAAGGCTGGACCGTTTGATATTTGTAATAAAGATGGATAAAATTCTCGGATAGGTTGTAATTTCGTAGGAGCATGTGCTGAATAAGACAGGCGAGAAACCTCACAGTATCTCGCCATGCTTCCGTTTATTTCTCCGAAATCTATAAAATGAACACTGATTTTGATATTCTCGTGATTACAGTACGCTGCAAAACATAGAACCCTCTCTAATATATTCAGTTTCGCTTTAAAGAAACAATTTTACAGGACTATCAACAGCCGCTAACGATAAAACTAACGTTAGCTAACATGTAAACAACCTGTGTTTATGGCCATCCGCCATTCCGTGACGTCACGACTTCGACGACGATTCGCGAGGGAATCTCCAGATAACTTGTTTTAACCTCCGTGTCATTTCTTTTGCGCAAAAGAAAGTAAACGCAAAAATCAGAACCTTGCATAAAAAAAAAGAAAAAAAAATTGGAACTACGCTAGCGTTCACTCCCAGTACTTAGAATGAGCAACTGAGGGTAATGCAACATGGCAGCTACGCATCTCAGATGGCTTTACGGATGAGAGCACATGCTCGCTGACCTTACTTCATCCTCCTTGGTTGGTATACAATTAACTTCAACCGAGGCATTGTAGGAACTACAACGCTATCATATTACAGATATGATTTCTGTCAGTTTGAGACGTAACACTCATGTTACACGTTCTGATTCAAATTGAAATGTTGACGTCACACAACGACAGCTTTGGAGACTAGTCCGAAGCCTTTGTTTCGGCATGACTACATGGAAGTGAAGAAATACATAGCTAAAGTCACGCCCCTGCATTTTCTGACTGCCTTCTTTCAGCCAACAGATCATGGTTCTGTTCCTGTATGAGGGGATCTCAAGCAAACCTCTCTTCAGTGATCATACTAAAATCAAGCTCTTTTGAACTGTATACTAGTATATTGCATAGCATACGAGAATAAGACCTTAAACACAGTAGAAGTAAGCATTGTGTATAAGTTCGCTTCGTAAAAGACACAAAAGGGTGTTAGCTAGAATACGTGCAAATTTCATTTTTTAGACCCAAACTTCGATTTAATTACAATTATAAGATTTGTTAAGAATTTCTTTAAAATTTAATATTTTAAATTACAAAATATATTTATATGTTATATGTCATTAAATATATTTTATTTTAATACTACCAATGAAAAGAACTTCCGTAAAAAATCTCACCGTTAATATTTCAAAATAAAAAAAGTACACTATATAAATCAGTGAGCACGTAATTTGCGTGAGATTCGTCCGAGCCGTCGCCGTGGTTGTTCATGACTACTATCAAAACAGCGGACATACGTCCACAACATCCGATACGTCGGATATTGTGGAAGTATGGAAAAAGACGAGTTATCACTGGAACTGAATTCCGAAGCTGCCGTGAAAGAGAAGTACGAAGAAAAATCACTACAGCCGACATCCTTCCACAACTACCGACAACCTACGGATGCGTCGGATGTTGTGGAAGTATGAAGTACGCCAAGGTATCCCTGGGACTGAATTCCGAAGCTGCCGTGAAATAAAACTACAATGAAAGTGAATTACCTAAACGCCAGTAAGACATGAGCAACAGGTAGCGAGGCGGAGAGGAATCTTTTTATAAGAGATAACTCGCTAATAGAAATTACATTTATATGTAATCTTTTGTCATATGCACGCGCGTACGATATAAATGTCTCAATGTAGAAAATACGAATTCCTTTTTTCAACATTCATTTCCCTGGAAAACACTTCACTCACGTTAGCTATTATGATGATTTTTCTTTTTTCGAGGTACAATGTCACAGCTAGCGGACCCACGATATCCATCAAATTGACTTCCACCAGGGATATGGTCCCAAAGTCAAGATATATATGTTTTAATCCCCAAGAAAAATATTATATCGATGAGAATGTGATTTCGGGAAGTGTTTTGAGTAACTAACTGTAAGCGCATAACCGAAGATAGTCTGTTCTGTACTGCTGAGGCGATGACATCTGATATTTCGTAAAAATCTTGCATGGGGAACTTGTGCTGTATTTACCTGTCGGCGATGGCTCTTCTCGTCTCTAGAAAAGCATGTCCTTAATTAAGGACAGAAGACTGCATATAGCTCTTACGTTTGATCTAATTTAGTCTAAAATCTATATGTGAGGGCATGTAGCGTTTAGACGATATTTCTAGTAAGTGTCGAGCATAAGTACTTTTGTGGCGATTTAGAAAAAAATGTATGGAGAAACATGAGGTTATATCGTTAAGATTTCAATTTTTTGGGGGATGTTCGATATTTTATACATACGTACGTATATCGCGCACTAAAATTCTTGTTACTGATTCTAAAAAAAATCATTCGTTTTCAGAAAGCAATACAGAAAATAAAAATCCTTCGTTTTCTGACAAAGGCTCGAAAGAGTTCTTATATTTCCTTTATAAAATAGGATCGAAACTGTCTTTGTGAGACTAAAATATATATGAAACTTCTGTAAGCCTTTGCTGCTCCGAAAATTAAATATAGAAGTAAGAGTTGAAAAAAGTACAGCATCCTACAAAATATAATAACGTCATGAGCTACCAGTAGAAAAGTAATTAACTCGAGCAGATAAAAGAGGAACATCATACAATACAGGAGAGTTATTCTCATGTGACCTGTGAATGAGCACCAGTATTTATCTTTTTTTTGATAGAGATAAAATTTAACGCTGAAAGGGAACGAAACTAACGTGAGTCGCTCTCTACGGAAATGCTTCACTTCGTCATTACACAGCTTTAAAATTTTTTTGGTTAAAAAAATAAATTTCCACCAACAACGGCCACAGGGTGATAGCTATACATACGTTTCATCAAAAGAGATGGAGAGCGTGTGAAGTTTTCCTCCAGTACCAACAGTCCACACCACCCTGCGGCACAAAAGAAAGTTAACCAAACAACCGATAGAGGGCGACACCAAGGTACGCTGCTGGTGGACGGCACCAACCGGAAGTGCAATAAATCTGCAGCCCCAGCAACTGATGACTACTCACGTGTCTGTAAACATGATGGAGATATTTCTTTCGCAGAAATATCGCTCACGGCAGAAAATATTTTTTGCATTTTTCTACCGAAATTATACCAAGTGAACTCGTTTCGATTGTAAACGCATGGCGTATGTTATCACTTTTTCTACGAATCTAATGTGACACATTCTGTTCTCATCGTATTTTGACCACTGAGAAGAATGTGTCTTTTACGATTCTTCGAAAAACGACTGTTCCAACGCCGATCAGTCGAATGCCGATTGGCCCAATGATGATTCATCCAAAGCTACGTTTCGTCCAATGGTGCGATTCGACAAATGATATGACTGGTAAACTGGCGATTGGTCCAAAGGTACGATCAGCCCAATTCCTTCCTATCTGGCCAAAAATCCCTCTGGTGTTACGCAAAAAAGGGCCGTTGGTAGGAAGACACCGCGAATGAAATCTATTATCTACTTTGTAGTAAGCTGTCTACTCTCCTTGAAAAAGCTATCTGGCTGATGTGCAATAGCTTGGAAAATTTTATTTCTCTTCTACGCCAAAAAATTTGGATCATTAGTATAGTTATACCATTTTGAGTATACTTGATGTACCGTTTCAATTTACCAATTAAAGACGACAATTTAGAAAATTTAAAGAAAAACAAAGGGTTCTACTGTTCGCTATTTAATGTTTTATTTTGTTTTAAATTCGCACTAATGTTCAAGTATTTCAGTTTAAAATAAAAATGGAAAGGATCTTGAAAGTTATTAAGAATTTTATAAATATAAGTTGTCAGGCATCGAGTGCAAGTTTCGGCTCAAAATTAGAAACATTTGCAACGACAGAATGCGTTTCGGCCAGCTCAAAAAATTCCTTGCAATACCCTTGAAAAGCACCAATTTAACCTCCCTTTGACGGCCACCGCTCGCGTTTACAGGCTAAAGGCAACGTAGTGCTGCTCCATACGTCGTCGAAGTGTGACGTCACAAGATGGCGCTGGGCATAAAAAATGTCCGTTCCTCGATGATTCCCATAGCGTTTCAAGGTGATTGGTGAAAAGTGCTCATATTTTGCAATTTCTTCATCTTTTCTAACAATTTGCGGCTAATGTAACGTGGTGAAAATGGTGTGAGGTTCTACTCACATCCAGTTATTATATCATGAATCGCCCAGCCAGAAAATACGTAGTCAAATTCATGCTTCCATGAAAGATAAGATATATAGCATCCTACTCCTTGAGCATTTATTGTTTACAAATTTCTTTTAAATATTTCGTAATCAATAAGAAATTTAGACATTTCCATGACTTTTGTGCAAACGACAAAGCGGAGAACTGGCCACAAAAATTTTAAGGGGCCGTAAAAAAATTGCGTTTTTGGCTGCTTTGTGGCCACGTTCCCAGAGGTTGGTTATCTCAGTTACATTAAGGTTCCGCAATTTCGTATTTTCTTCATTGCGATATTTAATGTAATTCTTTATAAAAAACCATTTTATAATCTGCTACTCAACAAATTCTCTGCGGTCATTTGCTGCCGTACTACCTGTCTGTGGGAGGGGTTATACTCCCACAGACAGGGATTGAGTATAACCCCTCCCACTGTCTGTGGGAGGGGTTATACTCAATCCCCAGACAGGATTCTTGCGTTCGCACATGCCAGCGAAGGATTCGTTGAGCTTCAATTTATAAAGCGTTAAAGTTCTGTTGTCCTTTTGTTGAGTGGTAGATTATAAATCTTTTTTATAAAAAATTACGTTTAATATCGCAATTAAGAAAATGCGTAATTACGGAAACTTTAGGTAATCCAGATAACCAATCTCTGCGGACGTGGCCACGAAGCGGTCGAAAACGCATTCTTTATACGGCCCCTAAAAATTTTTGTGGCCACTTCTCTTACACCCATATAGCAACGAGGTACTGTGTGCTTCTTATGCTTATGTTTCATAAATTATTTTATCTTCTTTCAGTTTTATATCATATCTGAACTGAACAACCAGAAATCCCACAACTTTAAGGCTGGACCGTTTGATATTTGTAATAAAGATGGATAAAATTCTCGGATAGGTTGTAATTTCGTAGGAGCATGTGCTGAATAAGACAGGCGAGAAACCTCACAGTATCTCGCCATGCTTCCGTTTATTTCTCCGAAATCTATAAAATGAACACTGATTTTGATATTCTCGTGATTACAGTACGCTGCAAAACATAGAACCCTCTCTAATATATTCAGTTTCGCTTTAAAGAAACAATTTTACAGGACTATCAACAGCCGCTAACGATAAAACTAACGTTAGCTAACATGTAAACAACCTGTGTTTATGGCCATCCGCCATTCCGTGACGTCACGACTTCGACGACGATTCGCGAGGGAATCTCCAGATAACTTGTTTTAACCTCCGTGTCATTTCTTTTGCGCAAAAGAAAGTAAACGCAAAAATCAGAACCTTGCATAAAAAAAAAAAAAGAAAAAAAATTGGAACTACGCTAGCGTTCACTCCCAGTACTTAGAATGAGCAACTGAGGGTAATGCAACATGGCAGCTACGCATCTCAGATGGCTTTACGGATGAGAGCACATGCTCGCTGACCTTACTTCATCCTCCTTGGTTGGTATACAATTAACTTCAACCGAGGCATTGTAGGAACTACAACGCTATCATATTACAGATATGATTTCTGTCAGTTTGAGACGTAACACTCATGTTACACGTTCTGATTCAAATTGAAATGTTGACGTCACACAACGACAGCTTTGGAGACTAGTCCGAAGCCTTTGTTTCGGCATGACTACATGGAAGTGAAGAAATACATAGCTAAAGTCACGCCCCTGCATTTTCTGACTGCCTTCTTTCAGCCAACAGATCATGGTTCTGTTCCTGTATGAGGGGATCTCAAGCAAACCTCTCTTCAGTGATCATACTAAAATCAAGCTCTTTTGAACTGTATACTAGTATATTGCATAGCATACGAGAATAAGACCTTAAACACAGTAGAAGTAAGCATTGTGTATAAGTTCGCTTCGTAAAAGACACAAAAGGGTGTTAGCTAGAATACGTGCAAATTTCATTTTTTAGACCCAAACTTCGATTTAATTACAATTATAAGATTTGTTAAGAATTTCTTTAAAATTTAATATTTTAAATTACAAAATATATTTATATGTTATATGTCATTAAATATATTTTATTTTAATACTACCAATGAAAAGAACTTCCGTAAAAAATCTCACCGTTAATATTTCAAAATAAAAAAAGTACACTATATAAATCAGTGAGCACGTAATTTGCGTGAGATTCGTCCGAGCCGTCGCCGTGGTTGTTCATGACTACTATCAAAACAGCGGACATACGTCCACAACATCCGATACGTCGGATATTGTGGAAGTATGGAAAAAGACGAGTTATCACTGGAACTGAATTCCGAAGCTGCCGTGAAAGAGAAGTACGAAGAAAAATCACTACAGCCGACATCCTTCCACAACTACCGACAACCTACGGATGCGTCGGATGTTGTGGAAGTATGAAGTACGCCAAGGTATCCCTGGGACTGAATTCCGAAGCTGCCGTGAAATAAAACTACAATGAAAGTGAATTACCTAAACGCCAGTAAGACATGAGCAACAGGTAGCGAGGCGGAGAGGAATCTTTTTATAAGAGATAACTCGCTAATAGAAATTACATTTATATGTAATCTTTTGTCATATGCACGCGCGTACGATATAAATGTCTCAATGTAGAAAATACGAATTCCTTTTTTCAACATTCATTTCCCTGGAAAACACTTCACTCACGTTAGCTATTATGATGATTTTTCTTTTTTCGAGGTATAATGTCACAGCTAGCGGACCCACGATATCCATCAAATTGACTTCCACCAGGGATATGGTCCCAAAGTCAAGATATATATGTTTTAATCCCCAAGAAAAATATTATATCGATGAGAATGTGATTTCGGGAAGTGTTTTGAGTAACTAACTGTAAGCGCATAACCGAAGATAGTCTGTTCTGTACTGCTGAGGCGATGACATCTGATATTTCGTAAAAATCTTGCATGGGGAACTTGTGCTGTATTTACCTGTCGGCGATGGCTCTTCTCGTCTCTAGAAAAGCATGTCCTTAATTAAGGACAGAAGACTGCATATAGCTCTTACGTTTGATCTAATTTAGTCTAAAATCTATATGTGAGGGCATGTAGCGTTTAGACGATATTTCTAGTAAGTGTCGAGCATAAGTACTTTTGTGGCGATTTAGAAAAAAATGTATGGAGAAACATGAGGTTATATCGTTAAGATTTCAATTTTTTGGGGGATGTTCGATATTTTATACATACGTACGTATATCGCGCACTAAAATTCTTGTTACTGATTCTAAAAAAAATCATTCGTTTTCAGAAAGCAATACAGAAAATAAAAATCCTTCGTTTTCTGACAAAGGCTCGAAAGAGTTCTTATATTTCCTTTATAAAATAGGATCGAAACTGTCTTTGTGAGACTAAAATATATATGAAACTTCTGTAAGCCTTTGCTGCTCCGAAAATTAAATATAGAAGTAAGAGTTGAAAAAAGTACAGCATCCTACAAAATATAATAACGTCATGAGCTACCAGTAGAAAAGTAATTAACTCGAGCAGATAAAAGAGGAACATCATACAATACAGGAGAGTTATTCTCATGTGACCTGTGAATGAGCACCAGTATTTATCTTTTTTTTGATAGAGATAAAATTTAACGCTGAAAGGGAACGAAACTAACGTGAGTCGCTCTCTACGGAAATGCTTCACTTCGTCATTACACAGCTTTAAAATTTTTTGGTTAAAAAAATAAATTTCCACCAACAACGGCCACAGGGTGATAGCTATACATACGTTTCATCAAAAGAGATGGAGAGCGTGTGAAGTTTTCCTCCAGTACCAACAGTCCACACCACCCTGCGGCACAAAAGAAAGTTAACCAAACAACCGATAGAGGGCGACACCAAGGTACGCTGCTGGTGGACGGCACCAACCGGAAGTGCAATAAATCTGCAGCCCCAGCAACTGATGACTACTCACGTGTCTGTAAACATGATGGAGATATTTCTTTCGCAGAAATATCGCTCACGGCAGAAAATATTTTTTGCATTTTTCTACCGAAATTATACCAAGTGAACTCGTTTCGATTGTAAACGCATGGCGTATGTTATCACTTTTTCTACGAATCTAATGTGACACATTCTGTTCTCATCGTATTTTGACCACTGAGAAGAATGTGTCTTTTACGATTCTTCGAAAAACGACTGTTCCAACGCCGATCAGTCGAATGCCGATTGGCCCAATGATGATTCATCCAAAGCTACGTTTCGTCCAATGGTGCGATTCGACAAATGATATGACTGGTAAACTGGCGATTGGTCCAAAGGTACGATCAGCCCAATTCCTTCCTATCTGGCCAAAAATCCCTCTGGTGTTACGCAAAAAAGGGCCGTTGGTAGGAAGACACCGCGAATGAAATCTATTATCTACTTTGTAGTAAGCTGTCTACTCTCCTTGAAAAAGCTATCTGGCTGATGTGCAATAGCTTGGAAAATTTTATTTCTCTTCTACGCCAAAAAATTTGGATCATTAGTATAGTTATACCATTTTGAGTATACTTGATGTACCGTTTCAATTTACCAATTAAAGACGACAATTTAGAAAATTTAAAGAAAAACAAAGGGTTCTACTGTTCGCTATTTAATGTTTTATTTTGTTTTAAATTCGCACTAATGTTCAAGTATTTCAGTTTAAAATAAAAATGGAAAGGATCTTGAAAGTTATTAAGAATTTTATAAATATAAGTTGTCAGGCATCGAGTGCAAGTTTCGGCTCAAAATTAGAAACATTTGCAACGACAGAATGCGTTTCGGCCAGCTCAAAAAATTCCTTGCAATACCCTTGAAAAGCACCAATTTAACCTCCCTTTGACGGCCACCGCTCGCGTTTACAGGCTAAAGGCAACGTAGTGCTGCTCCATACGTCGTCGAAGTGTGACGTCACAAGATGGCGCTGGGCATAAAAAATGTCCGTTCCTCGATGATTCCCATAGCGTTTCAAGGTGATTGGTGAAAAGTGCTCATATTTTGCAATTTCTTCATCTTTTCTAACAATTTGCGGCTAATGTAACGTGGTGAAAATGGTGTGAGGTTCTACTCACATCCAGTTATTATATCATGAATCGCCCAGCCAGAAAATACGTAGTCAAATTCATGCTTCCATGAAAGATAAGATATATAGCATCCTACTCCTTGAGCATTTATTGTTTACAAATTTCTTTTAAATATTTCGTAATCAATAAGAAATTTAGACATTTCCATGACTTTTGTGCAAACGACAAAGCGGAGAACTGGCCACAAAAATTTTAAGGGGCCGTAAAAAAATTGCGTTTTTGGCTGCTTTGTGGCCACGTTCCCAGAGGTTGGTTATCTCAGTTACATTAAGGTTCCGCAATTTCGTATTTTCTTCATTGCGATATTTAATGTAATTCTTTATAAAAAACCATTTTATAATCTGCTACTCAACAAATTCTCTGCGGTCATTTGCTGCCGTACTACCTGTCTGTGGGAGGGTTATACTCCCACAGACAGGGATTGAGTATAACCCCTCCCACTGTCTGTGGGAGGGGTTATACTCAATCCCCAGACAGGATTCTTGCGTTCGCACATGCCAGCGAAGGATTCGTTGAGCTTCAATTTATAAAGCGTTAAAGTTCTGTTGTCCTTTTGTTGAGTGGTAGATTATAAATCTTTTTTATAAAAAATTACGTTTAATATCGCAATTAAGAAAATGCGTAATTACGGAAACTTTAGGTAATCCAGATAACCAATCTCTGCGGACGTGGCCACGAAGCGGTCGAAAACGCATTCTTTATACGGCCCCTAAAAATTTTTGTGGCCACTTCTCTTACACCCATATAGCAACGAGGTACTGTGTGCTTCTTATGCTTATGTTTCATAAATTATTTTATCTTCTTTCAGTTTTATATCATATCTGAACTGAACAACCAGAAATCCCACAACTTTAAGGCTGGACCGTTTGATATTTGTAATAAAGATGGATAAAATTCTCGGATAGGTTGTAATTTCGTAGGAGCATGTGCTGAATAAGACAGGCGAGAAACCTCACAGTATCTCGCCATGCTTCCGTTTATTTCTCCGAAATCTATAAAATGAACACTGATTTTGATATTCTCGTGATTACAGTACGCTGCAAAACATAGAACCCTCTCTAATATATTCAGTTTCGCTTTAAAGAAACAATTTTACAGGACTATCAACAGCCGCTAACGATAAAACTAACGTTAGCTAACATGTAAACAACCTGTGTTTATGGCCATCCGCCATTCCGTGACGTCACGACTTCGACGACGATTCGCGAGGGAATCTCCAGATAACTTGTTTTAACCTCCGTGTCATTTCTTTTGCGCAAAAGAAAGTAAACGCAAAAATCAGAACCTTGCATAAAAAAAAAAAAAAAGAAAAAAAAATTGAAACTACGCTAGCGTTCACTCCCAGTACTTAGAATGAGCAACTGAGGGTAATGCAACATGGCAGCTACGCATCTCAGATGGCTTTACGGATGAGAGCACATGCTCGCTGACCTTACTTCATCCTCCTTGGTTGGTATACAATTAACTTCAACCGAGGCATTGTAGGAACTACAACGCTATCATATTACAGATATGATTTCTGTCAGTTTGAGACGTAACACTCATGTTACACGTTCTGATTCAAATTGAAATGTTGACGTCACACAACGACAGCTTTGGAGACTAGTCCGAAGCCTTTGTTTCGGCATGACTACATGGAAGTGAAGAAATACATAGCTAAAGTCACGCCCCTGCATTTTCTGACTGCCTTCTTTCAGCCAACAGATCATGGTTCTGTTCCTGTATGAGGGGATCTCAAGCAAACCTCTCTTCAGTGATCATACTAAAATCAAGCTCTTTTGAACTGTATACTAGTATATTGCATAGCATACGAGAATAAGACCTTAAACACAGTAGAAGTAAGCATTGTGTATAAGTTCGCTTCGTAAAAGACACAAAAGGGTGTTAGCTAGAATACGTGCAAATTTCATTTTTTAGACCCAAACTTCGATTTAATTACAATTATAAGATTTGTTAAGAATTTCTTTAAAATTTAATATTTTAAATTACAAAATATATTTATATGTTATATGTCATTAAATATATTTTATTTTAATACTACCAATGAAAAGAACTTCCGTAAAAAATCTCACCGTTAATATTTCAAAATAAAAAAAGTACACTATATAAATCAGTGAGCACGTAATTTGCGTGAGATTCGTCCGAGCCGTCGCCGTGGTTGTTCATGACTACTATCAAAACAGCGGACATACGTCCACAACATCCGATACGTCGGATATTGTGGAAGTATGGAAAAAGACGAGTTATCACTGGAACTGAATTCCGAAGCTGCCGTGAAAGAGAAGTACGAAGAAAAATCACTACAGCCGACATCCTTCCACAACTACCGACAACCTACGGATGCGTCGGATGTTGTGGAAGTATGAAGTACGCCAAGGTATCCCTGGGACTGAATTCCGAAGCTGCCGTGAAATAAAACTACAATGAAAGTGAATTACCTAAACGCCAGTAAGACATGAGCAACAGGTAGCGAGGCGGAGAGGAATCTTTTTATAAGAGATAACTCGCTAATAGAAATTACATTTATATGTGGTCTTTTGTCATATGCACGCGCGTACGATATAAATGTCTCAATGTAGAAAATACGAATTCCTTTTTTCAACATTCATTTCCCTGGAAAACACTTCACTCACGTTAGCTATTATGATGATTTTTCTTTTTTCGAGGTATAATGTCACCGCTAGCGGACCCACGATATCCATCAAATTGACTTCCACCAGGGATATGGTCCCAAAGTCAAGATATATATGTTTTAATCCCCAAGAAAAATATTATATCGATGAGAATGTGATTTCGGGAAGTGTTTTGAGTAACTAACTGTAAGCGCATAACCGAAGATAGTCTGTTCTGTACTGCTGAGGCGATGACATCTGATATTTCGTAAAAATCTTGCATGGGGAACTTGTGCTGTATTTACCTGTCGGCGATGGCTCTTCTCGTCTCTAGAAAAGCATGTCCTTAATTAAGGACAGAAGACTGCATATAGCTCTTACGTTTGATCTAATTTAGTCTAAAATCTATATGTGAGGGCATGTAGCGTTTAGACGATATTTCTAGTAAGTGTCGAGCATAAGTACTTTTGTGGCGATTTAGAAAAAAATGTATGGAGAAACATGAGGTTATATCGTTAAGATTTCAATTTTTTGGGGGATGTTCGATATTTTATACATACGTACGTATATCGCGCACTAAAATTCTTGTTACTGATTCTAAAAAAATCATTCGTTTTCAGAAAGCAATACAGAAAATAAAAATCCTTCGTTTTCTGACAAAGGCTCGAAAGAGTTCTTATATTTCCTTTATAAAATAGGATCGAAACTGTCTTTGTGAGACTAAAATATATATGAAACTTCTGTAAGCCTTTGCTGCTCCGAAAATTAAATATAGAAGTAAGAGTTGAAAAAAGTACAGCATCCTACAAAATATAATAACGTCATGAGCTACCAGTAGAAAAGTAATTAACTCGAGCAGATAAAAGAGGAACATCATACAATACAGGAGAGTTATTCTCATGTGACCTGTGAATGAGCACCAGTATTTATCTTTTTTTTTTGATAGAGATAAAATTTAACGCTGAAAGGGAACGAAACTAACGTGAGTCGCTCTCTACGGAAATGCTTCACTTCGTCATTACACAGCTTTAAAATTTTTTTGGTTAAAAAAATAAATTTCCACCAACAACGGCCACAGGGTGATAGCTATACATACGTTTCATCAAAAGAGATGGAGAGCGTGTGAAGTTTTCCTCCAGTACCAACAGTCCACACCACCCTGCGGCACAAAAGAAAGTTAACCAAACAACCGATAGAGGGCGACACCAAGGTACGCTGCTGGTGGACGGCACCAACCGGAAGTGCAATAAATCTGCAGCCCCAGCAACTGATGACTACTCACGTGTCTGTAAACATGATGGAGATATTTCTTTCGCAGAAATATCGCTCACGGCAGAAAATATTTTTTGCATTTTTCTACCGAAATTATACCAAGTGAACTCGTTTCGATTGTAAACGCATGGCGTATGTTATCACTTTTTCTACGGATCTAATGTGACACATTCTGTTCTTATCGTATTTTGACCACTGAGAAGAATGTGTCTTTTACGATTCTTCGAAAAACGACTGTTCCAACGCCGATCAGTTGAATGCCGATTGGCCCAATGATGATTCATCCAAAGCTACGTTTCGTCCAATGGTGCGATTCGACAAATGATATGACTGGTAAACTGGCGATTGGTCCAAAGGTACGATCAGCCCAATTCCTTCCTATCTGGCCAAAAATCCCTCTGGTGTTACGCAAAAAAAGGGCCGTTGGTAGGAAGACACCGCGAATGAAATCTATTATCTACTTTGTAGTAAGCTGTCTACTCTCCTTGAAAAAGCTATCTGGCTGATGTGCAATAGCTTGGAAAATTTTATTTCTCTTCTACGCCAAAAAATTTTAATCATTAGTATAGTTACACCATTTTGAGTATACTTGATGTACCGTTTCAATTTACCAATTAAAGACGACAATTTAGAAAATTTAAAGAAAAATAAAGGGTTCTACTGTTCGCTATTTAATGTTTTATTTTGTTTTAAATTCGCACTAATATTCTAGTATTTCAGTTTAAAATAAAAATGGAAAGGATCTTGAAAGTTATTAAGAATTTTATAAATATAAGTTGTCAGGCATCGAGTGCAAGTTTCGGCTCAAAATTAGAAACATTTGCAACGACAGAATGCGTTTCGGCCAGCTCAAAAAATTCCTTGCAATACCCTTGAAAAGCACCAATTTAACCTCCCTTTGACGGCCACCGCTCGCGTTTACAGGCTAAAGGCAACGTAGTGCTGCTCCATACGTCGTCGAAGTGTGACGTCACAAGATGGCGCTGGGCATAAAAAAATGTCCGTTCCTCGATGATTCCCATAGCGTTTCAAGGTGATTGGTGAAAAGTGCTCATATTTTGCAATTTCTTCATCTTTTCTAACAATTTGCGGCTAATGTAACGTGGTGAAAATGGTGTGAGGTTCTACTCACATCCAGTTATTATATCATGAATCGCCCAGCCAGAAAATACGTAGTCAAATTCATGCTTCCATGAAAGATAAGATATATAGCATCCTACTCCTTGAGCATTTATTGTTTACAAATTTCTTTTAAATATTTCGTAATCAATAAGAAATTTAGACATTTCCATGACTTTTGTGCAAACGACAAAGCGGAGAACTGGCCACAAAAATTTTAAGGGGCCGTAAAAAAATTGCGTTTTTGGCTGCTTTGTGGCCACGTTCCCAGAGGTTGGTTATCTCAGTTACATTAAGGTTCCGCAATTTCGTATTTTCTTCATTGCGATATTTAATGTAATTCTTTATAAAAAACCATTTTATAATCTGCTACTCAACAAATTCTCTGCGGTCATTTGCTGCCGTACTACCTGTCTGTGGGAGGGGTTATACTCCCACAGACAGGGATTGAGTATAACCTCTCCCACTGTCTGTGGGAGGGGTTATACTCAATCCCCAGACAGGATTCTTGCGTTCGCACATGCCAGCGAAGGATTCGTTGAGCTTCAATTTATAAAGCGTTAAAGTTCTGTTGTCCTTTTGTTGAGTGGTAGATTATAAATCTTTTTTATAAAAAATTACGTTTAATATCGCAATTAAGAAAATGCGTAATTACGGAAACTTTAGGTAATCCAGATAACCAATCTCTGCGGACGTGGCCACGAAGCGGTCGAAAACGCATTCTTTATACGGCCCCTAAAAATTTTTGTGGCCACTTCTCTTACACCCATATAGCAACGAGGTACTGTGTGCTTCTTATGCTTATGTTTCATAAATTATTTTATCTTCTTTCAGTTTTATATCATATCTGAACTGAACAACCAGAAATCCCACAACTTTAAGGCTGGACCGTTTGATATTTGTAATAAAGATGGATAAAATTCTCGGATAGGTTGTAATTTCGTAGGAGCATGTGCTGAATAAGACAGGCGAGAAACCTCACAGTATCTCGCCATGCTTCCGTTTATTTCTCCGAAATCTATAAAATGAACACTGATTTTGATATTCTCGTGATTACAGTACGCTGCAAAACATAGAATCCTCTCTAATATATTCAGTTTCGCTTTAACCCTTTAACCGGCCGGTCTGCTGGAACAAATTGTCGCCAAAATCACCCGAAGCTTGAACGCGTATTGTCTCCAAATTCCCTTCCGCTTTCGAAAAAACTGGTCCCATTTCCGCGGGATTTCAGCTTTTCCAACATAGCGATTGCTGTCCCCCTTCTCACCTCAGCGGGTGGAACGCAACCCTGTGACAGGGATTAACGATGCCATCAAGTTTCCTTTATGCTACGTTCTATGACCAAAGGCGAGAACAGGAAGTCCAGTCTCCTCCAACACAATTCTTGCTGAGTCGGTCGGAAGAAAAAAATTAAAGGAAAGAATTAACATGTAAAGACAGTGATGCCCACTACATTGAAAAAAAAAAAAGAAAACAGTTTTACATCCGCATACATTGGATTTAACCATAGGGGTTGAATCGTATGTAGACATGAACACACGTTCCCCTCAACTTCCGTTATCGAGAACACCCCCTGAATTTTTGAATAAAGTTTTTCACATAACATATTACTCTTTCCTAATTTTTTTAATTTCAAAACTTTGTATGTATAAAATTTCAATATTAATTCAAAATAATTGTGTTCTATATTTTTCTAAAACCAAATATATCGATATGAAGTTACATTTGTTTTCATACCACTGTGTGTTATCAGTGGCACATACCCGGGCAAAATAAGGTCCGTCCCCTTTCCCCACCCTTCCAAAAATTCTTGTCCATTGCTCAGATGAAGGAACAAAAATTACCTTATTCCAACGGATCCAGGAAAACTCGTACACTTTCTCATGCCGCTGAGAAAAGTGCAAACGGCGGAAAACTCGTACACCCTTTCAAGTAAGGGGATATACACAAATTGCGTTTCGGTCCGAGATTTTGACAAAGTGTACGAGTTTTCCTAGCTGAACAAAACGGAATGTACCAGTTTTCCTAGGGATCTCAATGGGTATGTAAGATCAAAATGGCTCAAGGTTTATGTAGAACGTTTCTGACTCCTTTAATCTTGAGTTATGATTTTAATATCTCCCATGTTATAACAAGCAATAAAGGCTAATTAACAGGGGCTCAACGAATCGATATTCAGGTGCTGATCCTTTTAGAAGATTTTAAATTACAACCTTGATATTCCGTATTTCTAAACATTTTATAAAACCTAATAAAAGGCACTCAATGGATCACAAGCCACCTAGGCCGCGGGCCCTTTTAGAAGATTTTAAGTTACAACCTAGAAATTTCGTATTTGTAAACATTTTATTGAACCTAATGAAAGACACACAAAATATTATTTCTCACCTATTTGCAAGCCACCTAGTCCGCGGGCCTTTTGAATAGATTTTAAGTTGCAACCTAGATATTTCGCATTTGTAAATTAAACAGTGACAAACGGTATTGATTTGGACATGTCTGCTGTAGTATAAATTCCACAAGAGCCGTAGCTCTTAGATTATGCAAACGATGTACGTGTAAAAATATCTCATTCCCTTCGTCACCTTCCCCTTTAATTTTTTTCTTTAGTGAAGGAATGATGTTATTGTACCTTAATGAAAAAGAAACAGTTCCAACCCTTCTTACGAAACCACAGTATACATTTCAGGGAAACTTTTTTTTTTTTTTTCTTGTAGGGGGGATTAATCTCTAATGGGACTCCGAAGTGTAAGGGGTACCCAGGATTCCCTACCACTCATTACCTATGCTCTTTTTCGGGAAACGATCACACCATATCATATCGGTAAACGGTAAAAATACCCCCGGGGAAAATAGCCCCCTGAAAATACCCATGAACATTTAAAAGCGGTAAAGGCAATGTTCCGGTGAGGCGATTTACCGGCAACCCTGCCACACCTCTTTCAGCAACTTGGAAAATTTCCACAGAAGAAAATTGCCACGTTTTTCATTAAAGGGTCATGTACAAATTGCTGTTCCTCCGAAGAACACTTTGAGTGTGTGACAATTTTTCCAGTGGGGTAGTTTTCTAAATTCCCGAGTTATGTGTGGCAGTTTTCCAAGGTACCTAAAGAGGGGAAGGAACTCTTTTGTTTGTCTGAATGTTTATGCGGGTTCATACGTGTTTAGGGCAACTGGCCACAAGAGTTCAAGGGTGGGGGCTATAAAGATTGCCGTTTCTGAACCTATATTGAGAACTTAATTGGGAACTCCAAACGAATTTCGAGAAAACGTTCCATGTAAGCCGAGCGAGAATTGTACTTTAATTTGAAGAAATAAATTGCCGAGGATTCGAGGTACACTTGGTTTGGGAGGGGCTCTACCCCCAACTTCCGTAATATTTTATTCTTGGCCGCTGGAGTTTGTCAGTGTATCCAGGATGTTCCTCTTGAAGCGTCCGCAAGGTCCGTGGGCTGGGGGGGGGGTTACCACAAAATGTTAGAATCGACGTAGAGCTGTAAACATCAGTACCATGTTTTATATAATGATTCTGTACACGACCACGAACTTTCAGGAGGGTGGGGTGAATTCAGCCCCCACCCTCATGTGTCTAAGAGCTCTTCATGGATAACATCGAGGATACACTGACCGACTCTAGAGGTCCAGAATATAAAATTACGGAAGTTGGGGGTAGAGCCCTCCAAACCAAACACCTCATATCCCTTTTACAGACTTCACCAACTGACCGGGGCAGCGGGGAAAGGCATACATAGTCTGCTCCTAAACACAACATGAAGTATAGAAATTGCGAGCAAATCCCTTACCTTGAACACCTGTTTGCACTCTAAACGGCCCAGAATATAATATTACGGAAGTTGGTGACTCCCCCTCCCAAACTAAGTGTACCTCGGATCCTCGGCAATTTATTTCTTCAAATTAATGTACAATTCTCGCTTGGCTGGCATGGAACGTATTCTCGAAATTCGTTTGGAGTTCCCAATTCAGTTCTCAAAATAGGCCCAGAAACGGCAATCTTTATAGCCCCCCCTTGAACTTTTGTAGCCAGTTGCCTTAAACTCGTAAGAACCTGCATGGAAATTCAGACAAATAAAAGAGCTTCTTCCCTCGTTAGGCACCTTGGAAATCTGCCACATATAATTCGGATTTTTTTTACTGTCACGTATAAATCGGAATATATTTGGAATTTGGAAAACTACCCCATTAGAAAAATTGTCACACATTCAAAGTGCTCTTCGGAGGAACAACTATTTGTGCCCGGCCACTTAATGAAAAACAGGGCAATTTTCCAAGTTGCTGAAAGATGTGTGGCAGGGTTGCCGGTAAATTGCCACACCGGAACACTGCCACACATCAGTGTTCCTGTGTGGCAGTTTACAGTGAACAGTTTGTTCTGGGGGTATTTCCTTCAGGGTAACTTTTACCGCTTTTAAGTTTTGAGGGGTATTTTCCCCGGGAATATTTTTTCCAGGGGGTATTTTTACCCACATCCTATCATATTATATGCAGAGGTTTTTAGGAAAGGAGTGCCTGACCCCAGTTCTTAAACAACCGTTAGAAATAGGAAGTTAGGAGATTTGGGCTAGAGTGCCCGATCGGAAAGTTACACGGAAGCGAGGTAGAAAGGGGGAGGAAGACACCCTTATTTATTACCGGGGGTCCAGTACCCGGAGTCTGATGGCTTAACGTGCACATTGACGCGTCCGTGAAGGGCTCGGGTTTAAATCCCGCCCGGTGAGGCATGAACGTTGCGTTTGTCTTACGGCACTGGGCCACATTCTGATTTCTTATCTATTCAACACTGGCATGAGATCATTCTGATTTCATGCCACTGTTCCGTTCCCTGGAATCAGTGGCCTTAAATTTGGAACGGGAGACAGCTTGTAGCCCATCGAGTTGCTCACGGTGGTCGTTAAACCTTCAATCAAAGAAAGAAAGAAAAGAAAGATAAGAATTATCGTTCTTTTGTTTTCGTTGTAATTTACACTTTTAGGACAAACGGCATAGTAATAACACAGGAAAAAGAACTGAGGAAGAGTCTCACATCTCTATAATACACTAAATATCTCAATTAAAGGGAACACAAAATTATGAGGGTCGTTATGAGTCACAACTGGGAATGTTTACATGGAGCAGTCAAATGGACGATTATTATACGGTCCCTTTATATATTTGTGTTCAGTTCTCTGGGTGGCCAATCTCCGGTGGCCACTTCTCTTGCACCTATATCATCATTGTCGACTGTTATCATCTACTGTTGGAAGAAGGTCTCCCTAACTTTCCTCCATAACGATCTGCCTCAAGTCAGTCTTCTCCATGTCCCTCCCGCATGCTTTCGAATTTCATCTATCAATCTCCCATGCGGTCTCCTTCTGGGTCTTTTCTAGTCCTGTGGAGTCCAGTCTAAAATTTCAGTTCAGCGTCGGTGGTCCGTTCCTCTGGCAATGTATCCAGCCCATTGCCATTTCAGGGATTTTGCACTGATCAAGCTGTCTTCCACTCATATCATTTTCTTCATTCTCGAGATCCTCTTCTTTTCTTTCCTGGTTATATTAAGCTTCTTTTCAGTTGTCCGTATTTTTTTAAGCCTTTATTCGTTAAGGTTCACGTCTCCACTCCATATGTAAGCACTGGAAGGATGCATTAATTAGGCACTTTTCTTTTAAAACATAATAGCATATTGCTCTTTAAAAATTCACTGTTTCTTCCAAAAGCACGCCGATCAAGTTTTATACGCAGATTAATTTATTCATCAAAGGGACCATCGCTTGATATCTACTATCGAAGGTGAATGTAGGTATCCGTTATCTCCAGCTTCTCCCTATCAATCAGTAATTCTTTATTTCTTGTAAAATCATTGTACATCATGAATGGAATACAGGATTACACCATACAATACAAATCTGGAAAATGTGAATCCGTTTTTTAGTGTAAATATGGCATGGATGATAAGTCAGATTGTATCCGAAAACTTGAAAATGTCGTCGTCCTGGAGCGGGAATTAAATCCGCGTCTCCCGGATAGACTAGGGCGCTATTAGGGTGACGCGGGTTCGATTCATCAGGAAACGCGGGTTCGATTCCCGCAGCAGGACGACGAATTTTTCAAGTTTTCGGATATTATCTGACTTACCACCCACTTCGTATTTACACCAAAAAAAAAAAAAAAAAAAAAGATTCATATCTTCAAAATTTGCTTTGTACATCAGTTTTTTCTTCTGCAAGTTCATTTTTAATTCCACTTCTTCACTCTTGTCAGCAAGTTATTGGAACATACTCTGCAGTTTTGAAGTGCCAGTTCCAAAAATGACAACGTCTTCAGCAAAACGAAGGTGAATTAAATAATCTCCATTGATCTTTATCTCTTTGTTTTCCCAGTTCAGTGACTGCATGACATTTGCAATGTGGCATTAAAGAGTTTGGGAGATACAAACACCTGATGACTGATATATTGTTTCAAACATCCGATGACTGATATGTTGATATCCATTTACCACTTTTTCTTATTTATTTAAACATATCAAACATTATGATTGTAACAAAAATTCTGCTGAAAAAGCCAAGGGAGCTTTGCACGAGTTTCATGTGTAGCACAATTTTTTTATTGGTAATTGTCATTCGTATACAAAAATGAAATATCAAGCATTTAACGGAAAACGTCGTAAAAAGAGCTTAGAACTTTTTGTTCATGCAGGCATCTAAGGATTGATGTACTACTTCTCCTATCCCAATTTTAGAATGTATATTTGAATACACCTCACCTTAAAACTCCAATGTAAAAGCTAAATTTTGTTGAAAAGTCCAAGGCATAGGAATTTTGTAAGTGTTTTAGGTTCAGTCCGTTCTTGCTTCTTAATAACATTTGACTGCAAGTTCACACTTACGAGATATTAAAATTGCTGAGTTTCTTCGAACAAGACTGTTGTGAAATTTTCAGAACTGTTCAATTTCCTTGTAACGCTAGGTAAAGTTCTGCCGCTCAGCAGAGGAAATGATCTGACTAGTTTAGTTGATTGCTTAGTTAAAATCAAGATATTTCTTAGTGAAATTAAAAATGACCTCTTGTTTCTAACAGACGTAAGGAAACAACACACATCTGAGTATTATCTTATTTTCAAGACGTGGGCATTTTTTTCTTATTTTCGAGGAGTGCGATTTTTTCTGTGAGCAATATTTCTGTGCGCATTCGTTATTCACATCGGATTAAACATAACAGACACGAGATTGTGCATTAGGAGGCGTAGGCTGTTTTTAAAATAAATGCAAGTGTTTACATGACTGTATTTATGAAAAATTAATCCTGTCTGATCTCGGGTACTGAGAACTGGCCACCGGAGAACTGGCCACCGGAGAACTGGACACATTGCAATTTCAGTGCCATAAAATTGTTCTGCATAAACAAATTTCGTGTGGCTATATTCCCCACTACTTGAGCAACTTCTGTTCATAATTTTTTTTTAATATTTCATTTTCAGTAAGAAATTTAGACATTTCCAAGATTTTCGGAGCTAAGACTAAGCGGAGAACTGGCCACCGGAGAACTGACATAGGAGAAGTGGCCCCCGGAGAACTGGCCACAAAAATTTTCCGTTGCCACGTCTCCCCGAGATTGGTTATCTGACACACATAAAATGTCCGTAATTTCGTATTTTCTTATTCACGATATTTTTCTATAAACTACTACTAAACAAATTCTCTGCGAGTATGAGCAAACCCAGGAAACTTGTCGGGTGGGGGTGGGGGGACTTAAAACCTAAAATATGAAATATGAAGAATTTCTGGTTCGATCGGGAGATTTCCAGCCATTACAAGCTACAAAGTAATCGAATTGTCTGAGGGCATCTGCTGCCTCAGGAAACTAGTGGGGGAGGGGGGCAATACCAAAAGCGTAAAATATCAAGAATTTCTCATTTCTTTTCCGATCGGGAGATCTTCAGCATTTACAAGCTGCAATGCAACACGACAAATTTTCTCAGCGCATGTGCACTCTCTGGAAACCTGTCGGCGAGATGGGGTTAATACCGAACGTGTAAAATATGAAAAATTCCTCGTCCGATCAGGAGATTTTTGGCATTTACAAGCTACAACTCGACACATTATTTGAAGGCATGTGCCTACTCCTGTGTATGTGGAGGGGAGGGGGGGGGAGAAACCGAAAGTGTAGAATATGAAGAATTTCTCGTCCGATCGGCAGATATTAACTATTTACAAGCTTCAACTCGACTAATTTTCTGTTCTGAGCGCATGTGCCTACGCAGCAAACCCGTCGGGGGGGGGGGGGGATTTCAAAAGTGTAAAATATGAAGCATTTCTCGTCCGATCGGCAGATTTTTGGCAATTTACAACTCGACACATTATTTGAGATTATGTGCCTACTCAGCAAACCTGTGTGTGTGTGGGGGGGGGGGGTACCAAAAGTGTAAAATATAAAAGTGTAAAATATGAAGAATTTCTCGTCAGATCGGAGATTTTCAGCATTTAGCAGCTACAACTCGAGACATTATCTGAAGGCATGTGCCTACTCAGTAGACCTGTCGGGGGGTGGGGGTAGCTTGTAAATGCTGAAAATCTTCGTATCACACGAGAAATTCTTCATATTTTACAGTTTTTGTATCCCCCCCGACAGGTTTCCAGAGTAGGCACATACTCTCAGATAAGATAATACGTCGAGTTGTAACGTGTAAATGCTGAAAATCTCCCGATCGGAAGAAAAATTCGTCATATCTTACACTTTTGGTATCAATCCCCCCCCCCCCCCCGAAGGGTTTGAAGAGTAGGCACATGTCCTCAGATAATGTGTCGAGTTGTACGTAGCTTGTAAATGCTGAAAATCTCCAGATCGGACGAGAAAGTTTTCATATTTTACAGTTTTCGTATTACCCCCCCCCCCCCACGACAGTATGCTGAGTAGGCACATGCCGTCAGAAAATTTGCCGAGTTGTAGCTTATAAATGCTAAAAATCTTCCGATCGGAAGAGAAATTTTTCATATGTTGCACTTTTGGTATTAACCCCCCCAGACATGTTTCCAGAGTAGGCACATACGCTCATATAATGTGTCGAGTTGTAGCTTGTAAATGCTGAAAATCTTCGGATGGGTCGAGAAATGCTTTATATTTTACACTTTTGGACCCCCCCCCCCCCCGACAAGTTTCCTGAGTCAGCACATGCGCTCAGATAATTTGCAGACTTGTAGTTTGAAAACCCTGAAATCTTCTGTTGAAATGTAGATCATAAACATTTTTTATAAAAAAATTACATTAATTATCGCAATTAAGAAAAGACGAAATTACGAAAATTTTATAGGACTCAGATAACCAACCTCTTGGGGTCGTGGGCATAAAGCGGTCAAAAACGCAATTTTTATACGACCCCTTAAAAATTTTGTGGTCAGTTCTCCGGTGGCCACTTCTCCGGGTGGCCACTTCTCCTACACCCGTCTGATCTCGCTCCTCAAAATATGTAGGTTCAAAAAATCCAACTATGGGCAACTCGATATTAAGCTTTCTGATAAGCATAGCTTGTAATATTATTGAATTCTAAATAACATACAATGAATGATAGTCTGACTGGACTTCTGCAAGGATAGCGCGATTTTTTTCTAGCAAACCATTTTCCATCTCTGTGAATCCGAAATCATATGTGTTTAAAAGAATTAGATCAACTGTCTTCGTACAAAGCATGCTGATTGACAACCGACCAACTATTTCCTCCTGTTAAATTAAAGAAAATCGCTTTTGTGTCTTGTGTGTTTTATGTACTTTTTATTGCTCACACTTATATCTAACTATCTGTTCTCACTAATAGTTCAAATCGTTGCTGTTTTCATTTAAAATAGCAAAGCACTTTTGAAAAATCCTAAAATAAAGTAATTTTTGAAATTTAAATTTTGTTTTCATTACCACCTAATCAGAAATTTCACGTAAAAAAAAATCATGTCATATTATTTCAATTATTTTTAGGTTGCTGTTGCAAACCGAAAAATCAGTTTCACAGTGGATTTCCTATTTCTTTAAATAAAATTGCGTTAATTAAGTATTTTAAAATTAAAAGATTGTGTTCCCGAAAGTAAAATTTTTTCTTGCCAAATTGATTACAGAGAATTACTGAAATACTCAAAGTTTTCCTTAAGCTTTAATTGTCGCATAACTACAGTTCAAGCTTCGTGAATTTATCTTTCCAAGACAAATGTAGAAACTGCAATGACATCCAAACGTCTCTCCTTTTAGATTCAGTGCCATTGTCCGAACCCTTTTAGCAGGTAATCAATCAGAAAGGATTAGTGTCAACAGTCCCCGTAAGCGAGCAGTTTGAATAACAAAGCAAAGGGGGAATGCAATGTTCACTGTTAACCGGAGTTCCAGGTCACTCGGGTGAGCTGGAACTCCGGAGTTCCAGGTCACTCGGGTGAGCAGGTCACTCGGGTGAGTGGACAGATTGCGTACCCCGAGTTATTTCGTGCCAGCCGCTATGGGCCACTGAAACGTACCCCGAGTTATTTCGTGCCAGCCGTTATGGGCCACAGAAACGTA
This sequence comes from Macrothele yani, assembly GCA_039090855.1. NCBI lineage: Eukaryota > Metazoa > Arthropoda > Arachnida > Araneae > Macrothelidae > Macrothele > Macrothele yani. Next base: position 70,576,704 of record CM076998.1, read on the forward strand.
CCCCGAGTTATTTCGTTCGAGCCGCTTAAAGGGTTAAAGAAACAATTTTACAGGACTATCAACAGCTGCTAACGATAAAACTAACGTTAGCTAACATGTAAACAACCTGTGTTTATGGCCATCCGCCATTCCGTGACGTCACGACTTCGACGACGATTCGCGAGGGAATCTCCAGATAACTTGTTTTAAAGTCCGTGTCATTTCTTTTGCGCAAAAGAAAGTAAACGCAAAAATCAGAACCTTGCATAAAAAAAAAAAAGAAAAAAAAATTGAAACTACGCTAGCGTTCACTCCCAGTACTTAGAATGAGCAACTGAGGGTAATGCAACATGGCAGCTACGCATCTCAGATGGCTTTACGGATGAGAGCACATGATCGCTGACCTTACTTCATCCTCCTTGGTTGGTATACAATTAACTTCAACTGAGGCATTGTAGGAACTACAACGCTATCATATTACAGATATGATTTCTGTCAGTTTGAGACGTAACATTCATGCTACACGTTCTGATTCAAATTGAAATGTTGACGTCACACAACGACAGCTTTGGAGACTAGTCCGAAGCCTTTGTTTCGGCATGACTACATGGAAGTGAAGAAATACATAGCTAAAGTCACGCCCCTGCATTTTCTGACTGCCTTCTTTCAGCCAACAGATCATGGTTCTGTTCCTGTATGAGGGGATCTCAAGCAAACCTCTCTTCAGTGATCATACTAAAATCAAGCTCTTTTGAACTGTATACTAGTATATTGCATAGCATACGAGAATAAGACCTTAAACACAGTAGAAGTAAGCATTGTGTATAAGTTCGCTTCGTAAAAGACACAAAAGGGTGTTAGCTAGAAAACGTGCAAATTTCATTTTTTAGACCCAAACTTCGATTTAATTACAATTATAAGATTTGTTAAGAATTTCTTTAAAATTTAATATTTTAAATTACAAAATATATTTATATGTTATATGTCATTAAATATATTTTATTTTAATACTACCAATGAAAAGAACTTCCGTAAAAAATCTCACCGTTAATATTTCAAAATAAAAAAAGTACACTATATAAATCAGTGAGCACGTAATTTGCGTAAGATTCGTCCAAGCCGTCGCCGTGGTTGTTCATGACTACTATCGAAACAGCGGACATACGTCCACAACATCCGATACGTCGGATATTGTGGAAGTATGGAAAAAGACGAGTTATCACTGGAACTGAATTCCGAAGCTGCCGTGAAAGAGAAGTACGAAGAAAAATCACTACAGTCGACATCCTTCCACAACTACCGACAACCTACGGATGCGTCGGATGTTGTGGAAGTATGAAGTACGCCAAGGTATCCCTGGGACTGAATTCCGAAGCTGCCGTGAAATAAAACTACAATGAAAGTGAATTACCTAAACGCCAGTAAGACATGAGCAACAGGTAGCGAGGCGGAGAGGAATCCTTTTATAAGAGATAACTCGCTAATAGAAATTACATTTATATGTGGTTTTTTGTCATATGCACGCGCGTACGATATAAATGTCTCAATGTAGAAAATACGAATTCCATTTTTCAACATTCATTTCCCTGGAAAACACTTCACTCACGTTAGCTATTATGATGATTTTTCTTTTTTCGAGGTATAATGTCACCGCTAGCGGACCCACGATATCCATCAACTTGATTTCCACCAGGGATATGGTCCCAATGTCAAGATATATATGTTTTAATCCATAAGAAAAATATTATATCGATAAGAATGTGATTTCGGGAAGTGTTTTGAGTAACTAACTGTAAGCGCATAACCAAAGATAGTCTGTTCTGTACTGCTGAGGCGATGACATCTGATATTTCGTAAAAAATCTTGCATGGGGAACTTGTGCTGTATTTACCTGTCGGCGATGGCTCTTCTCGTCTCTAGAAAAGCATGTCCTTAATTAAGGACAGAAGACTGCATATAGCTCTTACGTTTGATCTAATTTAGTCTAAAATCTATATGTGAGGGCATGTAGCGTTTAGACGATATTTCTAGTAAGTGTCGAGCATAAGTACTTTTGTGGCGATTTAGAAAAAAATGTATGGAGAAACATGAGGTTATATCGTTAAGATTTCAATTTTTTTTGGGATGTTCGATATTTTATACATACGTACGTATATCGCGCACTAAAATTCTTGTTACTGATTCTAAAAAAAATCATTCGTTTTCAGAAAGCAATACAGAAAATAAAAATCCTTCGTTTTCTGACAAAGGCTCGAAAGAGTTCTTATATTTCCTTTATAAAATAGGATCGAAACTGTCTTTGTGAGACTAAAATATATATGAAACTTCTGTAAGCCTTTGCTGCTCCGAAAATTAAATATAGAAGTAAGAGTTGAAAAAAGTACAGTATCCTACAAAATATAATAACGTCATGAGCTACCAGTAGAAATGTAATTAACTCGAGCAGATAAAAGAGGAACATCATACAATACAGGAGAGTTATTCTCACGTGACCTGTGAATGAGCACCAGTATTTATCTTTTTTTTATAGAGATAAAATTTAACGCTGAAAGGGAACGAAACTAACGTGAGTCGCTCTCTACGGAAATGCTTCACTTCGTCATTACACAGCTTTAAAATTTTTTTGGTTAAAAAATAAATTTCCACCAACAACGGCCACAGGGTGATAGCTATACATACGTTTCATCAAAAGAGATGGAGAGCGTGTGAAGTTTTCCTCCAGTACCAACAGTCCACACCACCCTGCGGCACAAAAGAAAGTTAACCAAACAACCGATAGAGGGCGACACCAAGGTACGCTGCTGGTGGACGGCACCAACCGGAAGTGCAATAAATCTGCAGCCCCAGCAACTGATGACTACTCACGTGTCTGTAAACATGATGGAGATATTTCTTTCGCAGAAATATCGCTCACGGCAGAAAATATGTTTTGCATTTTTCTACCGAAATTATACCAAGTGAACTCGTTTCGATTGTAAACGCATGGCGTATGTTATCACTTTTTCTACGAATCTAATGTGACACATTCTGTTCTCATCGTATTTTGACCACTGTGAAGAATGTGTCTTTTACGATTCTTCGAAAAACGATTGTTCCAACGCCGATCAGTCGAATGCCGATTGGCCCAATGATGATTCATCCAAAGCTACGTTTCGTCCAATGGTGCGATTCAACAAATGATATGACTGGTAAACTGGCGATTGGTCCAAAGGTACGATCAGCCCAATTCCTTCCTATCTGGCCAAAAATCCCTCTGGTGTTACGCAAAAAAAGGGCCGTTGGTAGGAAGACACCGCGAATGAAATCTATTATCTACTTTGTAGTAAGCTGTCTACTCTCCTTGAAAAAGCTCTCTGGCTGATGTGCAATAGCTTGGAAAATTTTATTTCTCTTCTACGCCAAAAAATTTGGATCATTAGTATAGTTATACCATTTTGAGTATACTTGATGTACCGTTTCAATTTACCAATTGAAGACGACAATTTAGAAAATTTAAAGAAAAACAAAGGGTTCTACTGTTCGCTATTTAATGTTTTATTTTGTTTTAAATTCGCACTAATGTTCAAGTATTTCAGTTTAAAATAAAAATGGAAAGGATCTTGAAAGTTATTAAGAATTTTATAAATATAAGTTGTCACGCATCGAGCGCAAGTTTCGGCTCAAAATTAGAAACATTTGCAACGACAGAATGCGTTTCTGCCAGCTCAAAAAATTCCTTGCAATACCCTTGAAAACACCAATTTAACCTCCCTTTGACAGCCACCGCTCGCGTTTACAGGCTAAAGGCAACGTAGTGCTGCTCCATACGTCGTCGAAGTGTGACGTCACAAGATGGCGCTGGGCATAAAAAAATGTCCGTTCCTCGATGATTCCCATATCGCTTCAAGGTGATTGGTGAAAAGTGCTCATATTTTGCAATTTCTTCATCTTTTCTAACAATTTGCGGCTAATGTAACGTGGTGAAAATGGTGTGAGGTTCTACTCACATCCAGTTATTATATCATGAATCGCCCAGCCAGAAAATACGTAGTCAAGTTCATGCTTCCATGAAAGATAAGATATGTAGCATCCTACTCCTTGAGCATTTATTGTTTACAAATTTGTTTTAAATATTTCGTAATCAATAAGAAATTTAGACATTTCCATGACTTTTGTGCAAACGACAAAGCGGAGAACTGGCCACAAAAATTTTAAGGGGCCGTAAAAAAATTGCGTTTTTGGCTGCTTTGTGGCCACGTTCCCAGAGGTTGGTTATCTCAGTTACATTAAGGTTCCGCAATTTCGTATTTTCTTCATTACGATATTTAATGTAATTCTTTATAAAAAAACCATTTTATAATCTGCTACTCAACAAATTCTCTGCGGTCATTTGCTGCCGTACTACCTGTCTGTGGGAGGGGTTATACTCCCACAGACAGGGATTGAGTATAACCCCTCCCACTGTCTGTGGGAGGGGTGATACTCAATCCCCAGACAGGATTCTTGCGTTCGCACATGCCAGCGAAGGATTCGTTGAGCTTCAATTTATAAAGCGTTAAAGTTCTGTTGTCCTTTTGTTGAGTGGTAGATTATAAATCTTTTTTATAAAAAATTACGTTTAATATCGCAATTAAGAAAATGCGTAATTACGGAAACTTTAGGTAATCCAGATAACCAATCTCTACGGACGTGGCCACGAAGCGGTCGAAAACGCATTCTTTATACGGCCCCTAAAAATTTTTGTGGCCACTTCTCTTACACCCATATAGCAACGAGGTACTGTGTGCTTCTTATGCTTATGTTTCATAAATTATTTTATCTTCTTTCAGTTTTATATCATATCTGAACTGAACAACCAGAAATCCCACAACTTTAAGGCTGGACGGTATGATATTTGTAATAAAGATGGATAAAATTCTCGGATAGGTTGTAATTTCGTAGGAGCATGTGCTGAATAAGACAGGCGAGAAACCTCACAGTATCTCGCCATGCTTCCGTTTATTTCTCCGAAATCTATAGAATGAACACTGATTTTGATATTCTCGTGATTACAGTACGCTGCAAAACATAGAACCCTCTCTAATATATTCAGTTTCGCTTTAAAGAAACAATTTTACAGGACTATCAACAGCCGCTAACCATAAAACTAACGTTAGCTAACATGTAAACAACCTGTGTTTATGGCCATCCGCCATTCCGTGACGTCACGACTTCGACGACGATTCGCGAGGGAATCTCCAGATAACTTGTTTTAACCTCCGTGTCATTTCTTTTCCGCAAAAGAAAGTAAACGCAAAAATCAGAACCTTGCATAAAAAAAAAAAAAAAAAAAAAAAAATTGAAACTACGCTAGCGTTCACTCCCAGTACTTAGAATGAGCAACTGAGGGTAATGCAACATGGCAGCTACGCATCTCAGATGGCTTTACGGATGAGAGCACATGATCGCTGACCTTACTTCATCCTCCTTGGTTGGTATACAATTAACTTCAACCGAGGCATTGTAGGAACTACAACGCTGTCATATTACAGATATGATTTCTGTCAGTTTGAGACGTAACACTCATGCTACACGTTCTGATTCAAATTGAAATGTTGACGTCACACAACGACAGCTTTGGAGACTAGTCCGAAGCCTTTGTTTCGGCATGACTACATGGAAGTGAAGAAATACATAGCTAAAGTCACGCCCCTGCATTTTCTGACTGCCTTCTTTCAGCCAACAGATCATGGTTCTGTTCCTGTATGAGGGGATCTCAAGCAAACCTCTCTTCAGTGATCATACTAAAATCAAGCTCTTTTGAACTGTATACTAGTATATTGCATAGCATACGAGAATAAGACCTTAAACACAGTAAAAGTAAGCATTGTGTATAAGTTCGCTTCGTAAAAGACACAAAAGGGTGTTAGCTAGAATACGTGCAAATTTCATTTTTTAGACCCAAACTTCGATTTAATTACAATTATAAGATTTGTTAAGAATTTCTTTAAAATTTAATATTTTAAATTACAAAATATATTTATATGTTATATGTCATTAAATATATTTTATTTTAATACTACCAATGAAAAGAACTTCCGTAAAAAATCTCACCGTTAATATTTCAAAATAAAAAAAGTACACTATATAAATCAGTGAGCACGTAATTTGCGTGAATTCGTCCGAGCCGTCGCCGTGGTTGTTCATGACTACTATCAAAACAGCGGACATACGTCCACAACATCCGATACGTCGGATATTGTGGAAGTATGGAAAAAGACGAGTTATCACTGGAACTGAATTCCGAAGCTGCCGTGAAGGAGAAGTACGAAGAAAAATCACTACAGCCGACATCCTTCCACAACTACCGACAACCTACGGATGCGTCGGATGTTGTGGAAGTATGAAGTACGCCAAGGTATCCCTGGGACTGAATTCCGAAGCTGCCGTGAAATAAAACTACAATGAAAGTGAATTACCTAAACGCCAGTAAGACATGAGCAACAGGTAGCGAGGCGGAGAGGAATCTTTTTATAAGAGATAACTTGCTAATAGAAATTACTTTATATGTGAGTAGTAAGAAATGGGGGTTTTCATCACAAAGGAAACGCACCCCGACCCCTCCCACTGCTGCCCACGTGCTCACCCCGACCCCGCCCACTGCGGCCACGTGCTCCCGCACAGACGGATGTGGTCAATCATGACGTCAGTCACCGCCATTTTTGTACGCAACGTGTTTTGAGATGATGAAAACACGTTGACGGATGTGGTCAATCATGACGTCAGTTCCGGCCATCTTTTGTACGCAACGTGTTTTGAGATGAGTCATCATTTTCTCCGACCATGCCATTTTGTGTGCCACGTGTTTTGAGATGAGTCATGGTTTTCTCAGAGAATACCATTTTGTGTGCCACGTGTTTTGGTATGAGTCATTGGGTGACATCGCTGTGCTAGCAAGCAACACTATGACATCACCGATACAGTCATTATGGGATTCGCACAGACGCTGGAGGAATTTTTCTCACAAAACAAATTAGGGGTTGACGTCATTTGAGATTCTGTTAGACACAATAAGCTCCAAGTCTGATTATTTTTTTCAATAACTTGATTATTTTGCAACGAATTTATTCCTTTTTTCCCCCATAATTTCCCATGATGACATCATCGCTTGAGCGGGATATAAAAGGGTCGACGCGAACGCTACTCTCCATTCAGTTCTAGGTTCTGCCAGTCTGAAAGTCTTTTTCTTCGACATTTCCGAGCTTTATTTTGCTGAGTCTGTTCATCGACTTTTCAAGTCATTTTGTAGTGATAGTGCAATGGATTTTTATTCTGCAAGGAGTTTACTAGTAGTATAAAATGACGGGGACTGCCCCAAGGATGCATCCTTCTAGAGAAGGATGGGGGCGTGGCTTGCGGCAGAAGGATGGGGGCGTGGCATGTGACCGAAGGATGTGGGGCGTGGCAGATGACGCTAGTGTGTTGGGTCGATGCTGCCCGCTAGCGGTGTTTCTTGGAACTTTCGATGAATCTTTGAGGGATGGCAACGACCGAGTCGGGAAAGGAGATGTGCTGCCCCCTAGCGGTGCTTCTTGGAACTTTTAATGGATCTTTGAGGGATGGCAACGACCGAGAGAGAAAGGGGGTGGATATAGGGGGATGTCAACTCAATGTGCTGCCCCTAGCGGTGCTTCTTGGAACCACGGCCCCGCCCACTGCGGCCAACGTGCTCCCACGTGCTCACGCCGCCCCCGCCCACAGCGGCCACGTGCTCCCGCACAGACGGATGTGGTCAATCATGACGTCAGTCACCGCCATTTTTTTTCCACGTGTTCCTTCCGGCCAACTTTTGTACGCAACGTGTTTTGAGATGAGTCATCGTTTTCTCCGATAATTCCTTTTTTTGTGCCAAGTGTTTTGAGATGAGTCATCGTTTTCTCCGACCATGCCATTTTGTGTGCCACGTGTTTTGGGATGAGTCATCGTTTTCTCCGAGAATTCCTTTTTGTGTGCCACGTGTTTTGAGATGAGTCATCGTTTTCTCCGACCATGACATTTTGTACGCCACGTGTTTTGAGATGAGTCATCGTTTTCTCCGACCGTGCCATTTTGCATGCCACATGTTTTGGTATGAGTCACATTAGTGACATCACCGGGCTAGCAAGCAATACTATGACATCAACGATACAGTCATGATGGGGTTCGCACAGACGCTGGAGGAATTTTTCTTACAAAACAAATTAGGAGTTGACGTCATTTGAGATTCTGTTAGACACAATAAGCTCCAAGTCTGATTATTTTTTTTTCAATAACTTGATCATTTTGCAACGAATTTATTCCTTTTTTTCCCCATAATTTCCCATACATAATTTTTCAACGTAACGATTTTTTTTAATGATCTTTGAGGAGATTTCACGCTTTTAAACGGACGTACCAGCATAAAGACGTTTCCCAAAGTTTTGTGCTGCAGACTCTTAAAACACGATTGTTTATTAATGTACAATGTACTGGTCATGGCATTTTCTGTTACATTTGTTAACATTGTACCTTTTTCCGCCATAAAAGCCGCAATGTTTTATATATAAATAAAGTATTTTTTTTTATGATTAATCAGTGAAATGTACCTTTTAATGCATTATCTTAATGTACTTTTTTTCTAAATGCTTGCATACTCGTTAAACTTCTCGATGTACCATCATTATTTTATTTTCTTACTTTTCAATCTAACAACTACTTTTATCGAGCTTTTATTTTTTCTGATTTAAACAAGCAAACGTTTCTTCGTTATTATTTCTTTTTCCAACGCAAAGAACTTTTCTTACTTGCTTTTAATGTATGATTTAATCTGGTTTTCTATATAGCTGTTTCATGTTTGCGCAAGAAATATACAGATCTATAGCAGATATACATAAAATTCGTTCGTAACAGTATTTTTTTCAGATTTAAACCAAGATACGTTTCTTAACGACTTCATATCTGTTCTACAAGATGTGACGAAACTTCAGATTTTAAATTTTTTCCCTCTGAAACTGTTTTTTTTTCTTACTAGCTTTTAATGTATGGTTTAATGTATTTTTCTATCTTACTTTTCTATATGTGTACAAGAAATATACGGATCTATAGTAGTTAAAATTCGATTAAAACAATATTTTCTCCATTCTTACTGTATTTTTACATTTCTTTCTAACAGACGTTTTTTCTTGTCAATTCCCGCTATCTAACGTAATCTAATGTTCTGAATATCATTCTATGTTCGCGTATTCGCCATTAGTTTATTTCAAACTTTGCTAACTGCCTCATACTTATATCCTGACTTTATTTTTTTTCATTTCAACCAACGTTTCTTAACGACTTGAATTTCCGGATGTGACAAAACTTCAGATTTATTTTTTCTCCTCTTAAACTATTTTTTCTTACTTGCTTTAAATGTGACTTAATTTATTTTTTACATAGCTGTTTCGTGTATGTACGCGAAATATACAGATCTATAGCAGTTAAACATTCGATTGAAACAGTATTTTCTTTATTTTTACTTCATTTTTACATTTCTTTCTGACAAACATTTTTTTTTCACATTTTCCCCATATTTAACTTAATTTTGTGTATTTGAATATCATTCTATGTTCACGTATTCGTCCATTGCCTTTTTTTCTAACTTTACACTTCATTCTTACTGTATTTTTCCATTTAATTTCGACCAACGTTTCTTAACGACTAGATATCTCTTCTACAAGATGTGACGAAACTTCAGATTTTTAATTTTTTCCCTCTGAAACTGTTTTTTTTTCTTACTAGCTTTTAATGTATGGTTTAATCTATTTTTCTATCTCGCTTTTCTATGTGTGTACAAGAAATATACGGATCTATAGTAGTTAAAATACAATTGCTTTCTTCATTCTTACTGTATTTTTCCATTTCTTTCATTTACAGTAGTTAAAATTCGATTGAAACAATATTTTCTCCATTTTTACTGTATTTTTACATTTCTTTCTAACATAAGTTTTTTCTTCTCAATTCCCGCTATCTAACTTAATCTATGTTTTGATATCATTCTATGTTCGCGCATTCGTCCATTATTTTATTTCAAACTTTGCAAACTGCCTCATATTTATATTCTGACTTTATTTTTTTTCATTTCCACCAACGTTTCTTAACGACTTGAGTTTCCGGATGTGACAAAACTTCAGATTTATTTTTTCTCCTCTTAAACTATTTTTTTTCTTACTTGCTTTAAATGTGACTTAATTTATTTTTTACATCGCTGTTTCGTGTATGTACAAGAAATATACAGATCTATAGCAGTTGAAAATTCGATTGAAACAATATTTTCTTTGTTTTTACATTTCTTTCTGACAAACATTTTTTTTATGCTTTTCCCCCTATTTAACTTAATTTTGTGTGTTTGAATATCATTCTGTGTTCACGATTCGGACTTTATATTTTTCATTTCATTTCATTCAACGTTTCTTAACGACTTGATATCACAAGATGCAGCAAAACTTCAGATATTTTTTTTTGTTTCTTCATGTAACGTAATATTTTTTCAAAACTCACTTTTAAATATTCCTAAAAGCTTACATTTATGAGAAATATACAGATCTGTAGTGGTAAAAATTGAACTGCAACAGTATTTTCTTAATTCCAACTTTACTTTTCTATTTCTTTTCAACAGGCGTTTCTTCATTATTATTTCTTTTTCATATGTAAGCCACTTTTCTTTCTTTTAAATGTATAACTTAATAAATTTTTCTATCTTACCTTTTCGTGGGTATACGAGAAATATACAGATCTATGACAGTTAAAATTCGATTGTATTAGAATCAGAATTTTTGTGTCCCTCACTTTCCAATTCACTTTTAAGTATTCCTAAAAACCTGCATGTATGTGAAATATTCATATTTTTTCATTCTATCCTAATTTGCTATACTTTTCTTTAACTGACCCAACAGGGAAAGCATTCATTATCAAGACATTCATTCTAAAGCATTCTTTCTTACGATAAAATTTATATTATTTGCAATATATTTTCAGTATATTTTTTCTAAATCAACAGGAAGAACATTCATTCTGGAGACATAGCGACCAAGTCCGTACTTCCACTAAACATCATATTCTTAGCAAACATTTTTTCCCCTACATAGCAATTTCCTAACTCACCAGAAAAGCAGCTATTCTCAACATGTAGCTAAAATATCGAATTTCTCCAAACAAATGTAATCATTTTTTTAAGAAAGACTTAGTTCTTTTCTCTGTATAACGACTTAATCTATTTTTCAAAAACTGTTCTACGTTTACGTATTTTGTTTAACTTTGCTCTACACTGTACTTTGATTTTTTTTCTTCGTAGTACTTTTTTTCTGTTTCATTCCAACAAACTTGTTTCTTTTCGACTCTATCACTCTCACATTTCCATACAAACTTTCCTAATATCAGAAATGTAACAAAAACTTCAGATATATTTTTTAACTTTAGAATAAGTCTCACCGACATTTATTATCATGACATAAACTAAAATTTCATACTTTCCCCAAAAATAATTTTCTTAATGAGTTGTTTTTACACTTTTTTCATGTATATCCAAATATTTATTGCTAATTCACCTCGTCAAAGTCAGTATGAACACACCTAACCACATTCTTTTTTTTCCCCAATTTATTTCGCTTTACGTCGAAATGCGTCAAAACTTTGCGATCTGTTTTTCTGATACAAGATCACACACCATTTATTTAATTACTTCAAGAACATATTAATCTTGAACATAAAGAACAGCCAATCGTATTCTAAGTATGTTTTTTCTTGATTCTTATAAAGGAACAGACAGCAAGAAGTCTCACACACTGAAACAAACATCGCCAATTTGTTGCTTTCATTGAGAGGGCGATTTTTTTTTATTTTAATTTTTTATATAGTCGCAAAAATCCCATAGAATAACATGAGAAAATCATTTACCTTAAAGGAGCGTTTTCAGACATGTTAGAAATCTTAAAAGAGCAAAATATTTCACTTGAAAAGTTAAGGGGTACGTTTTTAAAAAGTTCATAATTGAGGAGGATTGTATTTTTTACAACTTCATTTTAGATAAGATTGGTTTCGAGAAAGTTAAATTCCGTCTAGGTTTAAAATGTTTCACTTCATTTTACTTAGAGGATGGTTCTGGGAAAACGTTGACCTGAAAAGCAGGAGAAATCCCATAGAATAACATGGATAAATCATTTGCCTTAAAGGAGCGTTTTCAGACATGTTAGAAATCTTAAAAGAGCGAAATATTTTCACTTGAAAAGTGACAGGGTACGTTTTCTAAAAAGTTCATAATTGGTAAGGACTATTTTTTTTTGTTTGTTTTTTACAACTTCATTTTATATAAGGTTAGTTTCGAGAAATTTAAATCGAACAGAAGAAATATACATCAAGGAAAGAAAACTGAAATTATATATATGCAAAAACTTTGCTACGGCTGAAGGTCCCCCGAGCGAGTTATTCAATCAATGCTCGTATTACCCATTCAAAGATGAAGGTATCAGGATGACCAAATCCCTCGTTGTTGCCTTCTTGTAGCAAAAGAGGTGGCGAATTTCACCAAACATGGTTCCATAATATTGGAGAAACATATTAAGGTGTACGGAGCAATTAAGCCCACGCCAGTGACCTTCTTCGTTCACATACACTCACATTCAAACAGAAAAAATATAAATGAATGACAAAACATAATGAAATAAAAGTAGTCCTTAAAAGGACTGATGTTTAGTCTTAAAAAGGACTTTTTTTTATTCCCCCAAAGAACTTTCTTCTCTCATCTGGACTCTAAATTGCTCCAACGTATTCCACATTCTTGAGCTTCCACAAGAATTTTCTTCACATTAATGTTCTCGAAGAAAAAGTGAGTAATGGTGGGACGTATCAGCGATTGAAGGCGCTCACCAAAGTATTTCCCCAAAGTTTTGGGTTCAACAAGAGCAAATGCTTCGTCAAAGCATAGAGTCCATTTGTCTTCTTCTGTTTCGTTAAAGCACCTATGCTCCAGCTGATTGTTTGGCATGAGATTAGGATGCAAATGACATTCTCTGCAGTAATACACTTTTGCAATGTTTTTTCCAACCGCATCGACCAGAGCAAGTTTAAGAGCATTGGTGTCTTGATCAGATATCGTATGTTCGAGTCCGAATTTACTGCATACCAATCTCACTGCATCACGAAAAACTGTTCCAAACTGTAATTGCAGAATACCGTCCCACAGCTTTTCAGAAGCATCGCGAAGCGTGTTGAATTGTTCCCAGGTTAGGGACCCAGAAGCACAATTCAATTGCAAGACATCATTGGAGCACGTGAACAGTTGTTGAAAGGTGTACACAGGCCCATCAGATGAAGGTGAACAGTTCATCAACAGTTCTTTATTGATCACTTTGATTTTGTTGAGAGCGTCATAACAATGCGAGCGGTCCATGAACTTCTTGAATGTTCTAGCAGACATTGTCACGCCATATTTGGTAGGAAACAGTTTTTCTCCTTTGGTAATGTAGCTGCGAATGTGCACTCTCACAGTTCCAGAAAAATCAGTCACTTTAGCAACTTTGTTTCCCCCTAGGGACACATGATGAAGAGGCATGCTTTCTAATGAAATACCGTAAGGAGGAGGTTCGGCAAACGGATCAGGACATCCATAGTTTAAAAGCTTCCATCGTGCTTCCATTAAGCGCGGATCATCTCGCACTTTTTTCTTGGCATCAGAAACATCTGAAGACGAAGAAGTTCGCTTCATTTTTAACACAGATCGACGAGGAGGTAGGTAACAGAACGTGCACAGAATTCGAAGGCAGAGAACAGAATGAGGGAGCTGGTCTGTCCTCGGCCAAAACTGATAACAAATTGTTGTTGACGCATGCGCGTTGTTCACTGTGTGATGACGTGATTGTATAGCCACGTGATAAAGGAGCCTCTGTTATCATCTTTCTAAAGGTCAGATTTAATCGAACATCAGGTGCATTTTCGCAACGTGGAAGGTCGTGAAATCATGACTCATTCGTCTTGTTCACGCATGTGTGTTGTTCGCTTCTTGATGACGTGATTACATAGTCACATGATAAGGGTGACCCTGTTATCATTTTTCTAAATGTCAGATTTAGACGAATATTGGGAGCATTCTTGCAACGTGACAGTCCATGATACCATGACTCATTCGTGGGGAGTAGCATTTGTAAAAGGGATCCACATTCCAAAGCTATGACGACAGGCTGAAAATCATCTCTTTTAAAAACAAAGTCCCTTGTTCGGCCTAGAGAAACTGGGGCAATGCGTGAGTTTTTTTACAATTTCACATTCGTCATCTCTGTGAAAACCAATACAGGGATTTCCATTTTCATACTTATTAATCAAAACGGAATTGAATATTTCTCCACATACATTCTAAACAGCATCCTTGATTTCACGAAGTACTGGTATCCAAGGTTTAGCCAGCACACTCAATCCACTGAATGAGTAATGGAGATGATTATCACCGTAGGCCACAGTTTGTCTTGGAATTTTATATGTTTTTCCATAAATCTTAATTTTGCTGAGATCATCACCGATATATTCTACTTCATTTTCGAAATGGTTAAGATAATCTGTAGCTTCAGAATCAGAAAATAATTTCTCATAGGTAAAATGGAGGCCATGCTTATGATACATATTAGATGAACACATTTCTTCAGACGAAAGAAAATGTAGCAGTAATTGAAAAAAGCAGTATCTTCACACCGAGCAACGAAGCGAGAATGAATCAGACAGACTTGAGATAAGACGTTCGATTAACGAGTGCGTGATGAGTCATCGGTGATGCAAGCACGAGCACGTTACGGACAGGCGTAAATGATCAAGAATTTAGCACGTTCGTTTAAAACCAGTGTCAAATAATCAGGCAAAAAGTACAATTTCCGAAGGGGTAAAATGAAATTGACTATATGTGAGAAAACAAAATGGTGGTGATCGTGAATCATCGACCCCCCCCCCCAAAGAAAATGGCGGTGACAGCTAGTAGGGTGGCAACATCCAACAATGCGACTCACCCACACACGTGGCGTACAAATCACATCTCAAAGAAATAGATATTAAACTTCCTTCTTCTTACATTGACACCATTCACAAAAATTTGTAAAATCAGTGTTACTATCTCCATTGTTCCACCCTCAGATTTCATTTTTCCTATGCGAACAGAAACGAACGTGAACCATTGTCATAGAAGACGACTCGTCCGCATTTCCCCCTCGACTCACACAAGACTAATGTCGTCGCCTAACCCGAGCAGTATGTTCTTTATTAATAGGTCATGTACTTTAAATTTGGTGAACTACTGCCAGGGTTAGGCGACGACATTAGTCTTGTGTGAGTCGAGGGGAAAAATGCGGACGAGTCGTCTTCTATGACAATGGTTCACGTTCGTTTCTGTTCGCATAGGAAAAATGAAATCTGAGGGTGGAACAATGGAGATAATGACACTGATTTTACAAATTTTTGTGAATGGTGGCAATATAAGAAGATGGAAGTTTAATATCTACTTCTTTGAGATGTGATTGGTTTGTACGCCACGTGTGTGGGTGAGTCGCCATGTTGGATGTTGCCATCCAACTAGCTGTCGTCGCCATTTTCTTTTTTGGGGGGAGGAGGGGGTCGACGTTTCACGATCACCACCATTTTGTTTTCTCACATGTAGTCAATTTCATTTTCACGCCTTCGGAAATTGTACTTTTTGCCTGATTATTTGACACTGGTTTTAAACGAACATGCTAAATTCTTGATCATTTACACATGTCCGTAACGTGCTCGTGCTTGCATCGCCGATGACTCACGCACTCGTTAATCGTATGTCTTATCTCAAGTCTGTCTGTTTCATTATCGCTTTGTTGCTCGGTGTGAAGATACTGCTTTTTTCAATTACTGCTACATTTTCTTTCGTCTGAAGAAATGTATTCTTCGAAGATGTATCATAAGGATGACCTGCCTTTTTCCTATGAGAAATTATTTTTTTATTCTGAAGCTACAGATCATCTTAACCACCTCGAAAATGAAGTAGAATATATCGGTGATGATCTCAGCAAAATTAAGATTTATGGAAAAACATATAAAATTCCTAGACAACATGTGGTCTACGGTGATAATCATCTCCATTACTCATTCAGTGGATTGAGTGTGCTGACTAAACCTTGGATACCAGTACTTCGTGAAATCAAGGATGCTGTTGAGAATGTATGTGGAGAAATATTCAATTTTGTTTTCATTAATAAGTATAAATATGGAAATCCCTGTATTGGTTTTCACAGAGATGACGAATGTGAAACTGTAAAAAATTCATGCATTGCCTCAGTTTCTCAAGGGCAAACAAGGGACTTTGTTTTTAAAAGAGATGGTTTTCAGCCTGTCGTCATAGCTTTGGAATGATGATCCCTTTTACAAATGCTACCCCCCACGAATGAGTCATGGTATCATGGACTGTCACGTTGCAAGAATGCTCCCAATATTCGTCTAAATCTCACATTTAGAAAGATGATAACAGGGTCACCCTTATCACGTGACTATGCAATCACGTCATCAAGAAGCGAACAACACACATGCGTGAACAAGACGAATGAGTCATGGTTTCACGACCTTCCACGTTGCGAAAATGCACCTGATGTTCGATTAAATCTCACCTATAGAAAGATGATAACAGAGGCTCCTTTATCACGTGGCTATACAATCACGTCATCACACAGTGAACAACGCGCATGCGTCAACAACAATTTGTTATCAGTTTTGGCCGAGGACAGACCAGCTCCCTCATTCTGTTCTCTGCCTTCG
This sequence comes from Macrothele yani, assembly GCA_039090855.1. Taxonomy (NCBI): domain Eukaryota; kingdom Metazoa; phylum Arthropoda; class Arachnida; order Araneae; family Macrothelidae; genus Macrothele; species Macrothele yani. The sequence continues at coordinate 70,593,450 of CM076998.1, forward strand.
AATTCTTTGCACGTTGTTTTACCTACCTCCTCGTCGATCTGCGTTAAACATAAAGCGAACTTCTTCGTCTTCAGATGTTTCTGATGCCAAGAAAAAAGTGAGTGATGATCCGCGCCTAATGGAAGCACGATCGAAGCTTTTAAACTATGGATGTCCTGATCCGTTTGCCGAACCTCCTCCTTACGGTATTTCATTAGAAAGCATGCCTCAACAAAATCAAAGTGATCAATAAAGAACTGTTGATCAACTGTTCACCTTCATCTGATGGGCCTGTGTACACCTTTCAACAACTGTTCACGTGCTCCAATGATGTCTTGCAATTGAATTGTGCTTCTGTGTCCCTAACCTGGGAACAATTCAACACGCTTCGCGATGCTTCTGAAAAGCTGTGGGACGGTATTCTGCAATTACAGTTTGGAACAGTTTTTCGTGAGGCAGTGAGATTTGTATGCAGCAAATTCGGACTCGAACATACGATATCTGATCAAGACACCAATGCTCTTAAACTTTCTCTGGTCGATGCGGTTGGAAAAAACATTGCAAAAGTGTATTACTGCAGAGAATGTCATTTGCATCCTAATCTCATGCCAAACAATCAGCTGGGGCATAGGTGCTTTAACGAAACAGAAGAAGACAAATGGACTCTATGCTTTGACGAAGCATTTGCTCTTGTTGAACCCAAAACTTTGGGGAAATACTTTGGTGAGCGCCTTCAATCGCTGATACGTCCCACCATTACTCACTTTTTCTTCGAGAACATTAATGTGAAGAAAATTCTTGTGGAAGCTCAAGAACGTGGAATACGTTGGAGCAATTTAGAGTCCAGATGAGAGAAAAAAGTTCTTTTGAGGAATAAAGAAAAAAGTTCTTTTGAGGAATAAAAAAAAGTTCTTTTGAGGAATAAAAAAAGTCCTTTCTACGACTAAACATCAGTCCTTTTCAGGACTACTTTTATTTCATTATTTTTTGTCATTCATTTATATTTTTTTCTGTTTGAATGTGAGTGTATGTGAACGAAGAAGGTCACTGGCGTGGGCTTAATTGCTCCGTAAACCTTAATGTGTTTCTCCAATATTATGGAACCATGTTTGGTGAAGTTCACCACCTCCTTTGCTACAAGAAGGCAACAACGAGGGATTTGGTCATTCTGATACCTCCATCTTTGAATGGGTAATACGAGCATTGGTTGAATAACTCACTCGGGGGACCTTCAGCCGTAGCAAATTCTTTGCATATGTATAATTTCGGTTTTCTTTCCTTGATGTATATTTCTTCTGTTCGATTAACACTAGACGAAATTTAACTTTCTCGAAACTAACCTTATAAAAAAAATAGTCTTTGCCAATTATGAAAAATGTGTAAAACAACTCATTAAGAAAACTATTTTTGGGAAAAGTATGAAATTTTAGTTTATGTCATGATAATAAATGTCGGTGAGACTTTTCTAAAGTTAAAAAATATATCTGAAGTTTTTGTTACATTTCTGATATTAGGAAAGTTTGTATGGAAATGTGAGAGTGATAGAGTCGAAAAGAAACAAGTTTGTTGGAATGAAACAGGAAAAAAGTACTACGAAGAAAAAAAAATCGAAGTACAGTGTAGAGCAAAGTTAAACAAAATACGTAAACGTAGAAAAGTTTTTCGAAAAATAGATTAAGTCGTTATACCGAGAAAAGAACTAAGTCTTTCTTAAAAAAATTATTACATTTGTTTGGAGAAATTCGATATTTTAGCTACATGTTGAGAATAGCTGCTTTTCTGGTGAGTTAGGAAATTGCTATGTAGGGGAAAAATGTTTGCTAAGAATACGATGTTTAGTGGAAGTACGGACTTGGTCGCTATGTCTCCAGAATGAATGTTTTTTCTGTTGATTTAGAAAAAATATACTGAAAATATATTGCAAAGGATATAAATTTTATCGTAAGAAATAATGCTTTAGAATGAATGTCTTGACAATGAATGCTTTTCCTGTTGGGTCAGTTAAAGAAAAGTATAGCAAATTAGGATAGAATGAAAAAATATGAATATTTCACATACATGCAGGTTTTTAGGAATACTTAAGTGAGTTGGAAAGTGAGGGACACAAAAATTCTAAAGTGTTTGGTACATCTTGTGATATCAATTTGTTAAGAAACGTTTACTCAAATGAAATGAAAAAATAAAGTCATAGTAAAGAAAATACTAATACAATCGAATTTTAACTGTCATAGATCTGTATATTTCTCGTATACCCACGAAAAGGTAAGATAGAAAAATTTATTAAGTTATACATTAAAAGAAAGAAAGAAAAGTTGCTTACATATGAAAAAGAAATAATAATGAAGAAACGCCTGTTGAAAAGAAATAGAAAAGTAAAGTTGGAATAAAGAAAATACTGTTGCAGTCCAATTTTTACCACTACAGATCTGTATATTTCTCATAAATGTAAGCTTTTAGGAATACTTAAAAGTGAGTTTTGAAAAATATTACGTTACATGAAGAAACAAAAAAAATATCTGAAGTTTTGCTACATCTTGTGATATCAAGTCGTTAAGAAACGTTGGTTGAAATGAAATGAAAAAATAAAGTCTGAATCGTGAACATAGAATGATATTCAAAACACAAAATTAAGTTAAATAGGGGAAAATACGAAAAAAAAAAATGTTTGTCAGAAAGAAATGTAAAAATAAAGAAAATACTGTTTCAATCGAATTTTTAACTGCTATAGATCTGTATATTTATCGTACATACACGAAACAGCTATGTAAAAAATAAATTAAGTCACATTTAAAGCAAGTAAGAAAAAAATAGTTTAAAAGGAGAAAAATAAATCTGAAGTTTTGTCACATCCGGAAATTCAAGTCGTTAAGAAACGTTGGTTGAAATGAGAAATATAAAGTCAGAATATAAGTATGAGGTAGTTAGCAAAGTTTGAAATGAAATAATGGACGAATACGCGAACATAGAATGATATTCAAAACATAGATTAAGTTAGATAGCGGGAATTGAGAAGAAAAAACGTCTGTTGGAAAGAAATGTAAAAATACAGTAAGAATGGAGAAAATATTGTTTCAATCGAATTTTAACTACTGTAAATGAAAGAAATGGAAAAATACAGTACGAATGAAGAAATCAATTGAATTTTAACTACTATAGATCCGTGTATTTCTTGTACACACATAGAAAAGCGAGATAGAAAAATAGATTAAACCATACATTAAAAGCAAGTAAGAAAAAACTCGGTTTCTGAGGGAAAAAATTAAAAATCTGAAGTTTCGTCACATCTTGTAGAACAGATATCAAATCGTTAAAAAACGTTGGGTGAAATGAAATGGAAAAATACAGTAAGAATGAAGTGTAAAGTTAGAAAAAAGACAATGGACGAATACGTGAACATAGAATGATATTCAAAAACACGAAATTGAGTTAAATATGTGGAAAATGTGAAAAAAATGTTTGTCAGAAAGAAATGTGAAAATAAAGTAAAAATAACGAAAATACTGTTTCAGTCGAATGTTTAACTGCTATAGATCTGTATATTTCTCGTACATACACGAAACAGCTATGTAAAAAATAAATTAAGTCACATTTAAAGCAAGTAAGAAAAAATAGTTTAAGAGGAGAAAAAATAAATCTGAAGTTTTGTCACATCCGGAAATTCAAGTCGTTAAGAAACGTTGGTTGAAATGAGAAATATAAAGTCAGAATATAAGTATGAGGTAGTTAGCAAAGTTTGAAATGAAATAATGGACGAATACGCGAACATAGAATGATATTCAAAACATAGATTAAGTTAGATAGCGGGAATTGAGAAGAAAAAACGTCTGTTGGAAAGAAATGTAAAAATACAGTAAGAATGGAGAAAATATTGTTTCAATCGAATTTTAACTACTATAGATGAAAGAAATAGAAAAATATAGTAAGAATGAAGAAATATTGTTTCAATCGAATTTTAACTACTATAGATTCGTATATTTCTTGTACACATATAGAAAAGTAATAAGATAGAAAAATAGATTAAACCATACATTAAAAGCAAGTAAGAAAAAAGACAGTTTCAGAGGGAAAAAATTAAAAATCTGAAGTTTTGTAACACCTAGTGGAACAGATATCAAGTCGTTAAGAAACGTATGTTGGGTTAAATCTAAAAAAAAGATACTGTTAGGAACGAATTTTATGTATATCTGCTATAGATCTGTATATTTCTTGCGCAAACATGAAACATCTAAATAAAAAACCAGATTAAGTCATACATTAAAAACAAGTAAGAAAAGTTAAATATATAGTAAGAAAAGTTCTTTGCGTAGGAAAAAGAAATAATAATGAAGAAACGTTTGCTTGTTTAAATCAGAAAAAATAAAGCCTCGATAAAAGTAGTTGAAAAGTAAGAAAATAAAATAATGATGGTACATCGAGAAGTTTAACGAGTATGCAAGCATTTAGAAAAAAGTAGATTAAGATAATGGATTAGAAGGTACATTTCACTGATTAATCATAAAAGAAAATACGGAAAGATGAAAAAAAATTTTTAACTATGTATAAAACATTGCGGCTTTGTATGGCGGAAAAAGGTACACGTTAAAAAATGTAACAGAAAATGCCATGAACACGTAAATACGTTAATAAACAATCATGTTTTAAAATTATGTCTGCAGCACAAAGCTTTGGAAAACGTTTTTATGTTGGAACGTCCGTTGAAAATGCGTGAAGTCTCCTCAAAGAAAATAAAAAAATCGTTACGTTGAAGAATTATGAATATAAAATGAGAAATCAGGGGGAAAAATAAGGAATAATTCGTTGCAAAATGATCAAGTTATTGAAAAAAGTCAGTCTCGGAACTTAATGTGTCTACAGAATCTCAAATGACGTCAACCGCCGACCCCGCGGTGGAAATGGCGTTGGCTGATGTCATATCTGCTATCACGACATGCGTCACACATCGTAGTCACTCATCCCAAAACACGTGTCATACAAAATTTTCTGAGTCAAAGAGAACATAATGACTCATCCCAAAACACATGGCTCACAAAAGATAGCGGAACATGAATCAACAGGAACGAAATCTTTTCAAACAAAGCCTTTCCTCGTCTAAATTAAAATTGTAGGAAAGAAAAATATAAGAATTAAAAAAATAATGCAACGTCTATAAAAATTATAACACCTCACGGAGTTCTAAAAATATAAATTTAATAAAACAAATTTGAGGAAACGACTAAAAAACTACCTTCAAAAATTTGACAAAGTCCAGTAAATCTCCCGAGAAAATATAAAAAAAAAATAAAGCCGACCCCGCTGAGGAGAAAACGACGTTGGCTGATGTCATGTCTGCTATCACGAATGCGTCACTCATCATAATGACTCATCCCAAAACACGTGTCATACAAAATTTTCTTAGTCAAAGAGAAAATTGTGACTTATCCCAAAACACATGGCTCACAAAATGACAACGTGGTGAAACTAAAATGGCGGAACATGAATCAACGGGAACGAAATCTTTTCAAACATCGACCCAACGCACTAGCGTCATCTGCCACGCCCCCACATCCTTCGGTCACACGCCATGCCCCCATCCTTGTGCAGCAACCACGCCCCCAATCCTTCTGCCGCAAGCCACGCCCCTTGCTCCTTCTCTAGAAGGAGCTGCTCCTTGCGCTCGGATCGGTCCTTTTATACTACTGTTGTGGAAGTATGAAGTACGCCAAGGTATCCCTGGGACTGAATTCCGAAGCTGCCGTGAAATAAAACTACAATGAAAGTGAATTACCTAAACGCCAGTAAGACATGAGCAACAGGTAGCGAGGCGGAGAGGAATCTTTTTTATAAGAGATAACTCGCTAATAGAAATTGCATTTATATGTGGTCTTTTGTCATATGCACGAGCGTACGATATAAATGTCTCAATGTAGAAAATACGAATTCCTTTTTTCAACATTCATTTACCTGGAAAACACTTCACTCACGTTAGCTATTATGATGATTTTTCTTTTTCGAGGTATAATGTCACCGCTAGCGGACCCACGATATCCATCAAATTGACTTCCACCAGGGATATGGTCCCAAAGTCAAGATATATATGTTTTAATCCCCAAGAAAAATATGATATCGATGAGAATGTGATTTCGGGAAGTGTTTTGAGTAACTGGAAGCGCATAACCGAAGATAGTCTGTTCTGTACTGCTGAGGCGATGACATCTGATATTTCGTAAATATCTTGCATGGGGAACTTGTGCTGTATTTACCTGTCGGCGATGGCTCTTCTCGTCTCTAGAAAAGCATGTCCTTAATTAAGGACAGAAGACTGCATATAGCTCTTACGTTTGATCTAATTTAGTCTAAAATCTATATATGAGGGCATGTAGCGTTTAGACGATATTTCTAGTAAGTGTCGAGCATAAGTACTTTTGTGGCGATTTAGAAAAAAATGTATGGAGAAACATGAGGTTATATCGTTAAGATTTCAATTTTTGGGGGATGTTCGATATTTTATACATACGTACGTATATCGCGCACTAAAATTCTTGTTACTGATTCTAAAAAATCATTCGTTTTCAGAAAGCAATACAGAAAATAAAAATCCTTCGTTTTCTGACAAAGGCTCGAAAGAGTTCTTATATTTATTTTATAAAGTAGGATCGAAACGGTCTTTGTGAGACTAAAATATATATGAAACTTCTGTAAGCCTTTGCTACTCCGAAAATTAAATATAGAAGTAAGAGTTGAAAAAAGTACAGCATCCTACAAAATACAATAACGTCATGAGCTACCAGTAGAAAAGTAATTAACTCGAGCAGATAAAAGAGGAACATCATACAATACAGGAGAGTTATTCTCATGTGACCTGTGAATGAGCACCAGTAGTTATCTTTTTTTTTGATAGAGATAAAATTTAACGCTGAAAGGGAACGAAACTAACGGGAGTCGCTCTCTACGGAAATGCTTCACTTCGTCATTACACAGCTTTAAAATTTTTTTGGTTAAAAAAATAAGTTTCCACCAACAACGGCCACAGGGTGATAGCTATACATACGTTTCATCAAAAGAGATGGAGAGCGTGTGATGTTTTCCTCCAGTACCAACAGTCCACACCACCCTGCGGCACAAAAGAAAGTTAACCAAACAACCGATAGAGGGCGACACCAAGGTACGCTGCTGGTGGACGGCACCAACCGGAAGTGCAATAAATCTGCAGCCCCAGCAACTGATGACTACTCACGTGTCTGTAAACATGATGGAGATATTTCTTTCGCAGAAATATCGCTCACGGCAGAAAATATTTTTTGCATTTTTCTACCGAAATTATACCAAGTGAACTCGTTTCGATTGTAAATGCATGGCGTATGTTATCACTTTTTCTACGAATCTAATGTGACATATTCTGTTCTCATCGTATTTTGACCACTGAGAAGAATGTGTCTTTTACGATTCTTCGAAAAACGACTGTTCCAACGCCGATCAGTCAAATGCCGATTGGTCCAATGATGATTCATCCAAAGCTACGTTTCGTCCAATGGTGCGATTTGACAAATGATATGACTGGTAAACTGGCGATTGGTCCAAAGGTACGATCGGCCCAATTCCTTAATATCTGGCCAAAAATCCCTCTGGTGTTACGCAAAAAAAGGGCCGTTGGTAGGAAGACACCGCGAATGAAATCTATTATCTACTTTGTAGTAAGCTGTCTACTCTCCTTGTAAAAGCTATCTGGCTGATGTGCAATAGCTTGGAAAATTTTACTTCTCTTCTACGCCAAAATATTTGGATCATTAGTATAGTTATACCATTTTGAGTAGACTTGATGTACCGTTTCAATTTACCAATTAAAGACGACAATTTAGTAAATTTAAAGTAAAACAAAGGGTTCTACTGTTCGCTATTTAATGTTTTATTTTGTTTTAAATTCGCACTAATGTTCAAGTATTTCAGTTTAAAATAAAAATGGAAAGGATCTTGAAAGTTACTAAGAATTTTATAAATATAAGTTGTCAGGCATCGAGCGCAAGTTTCGGCTCAAAATTAGAAACATTTGCAACGACAGAATGCGTTTCGGCCAGCTCAAAAAATTTATTGCAATACCCTTGAAAAGCACCAATTTAACCTCCCTTTGACGGCCACCGCTCGCGTTTACAGGCTAAAGGCAACGTAGTGCTGCTCCATACGTCGTCGAAGTGTGACGTCACAAGATGGCGCTGGGCATAAAAAAATGTCCGTTCCTCGATGATTCCCATAGCGTTTCAAGGTGATTGGTGAAAAGGGCTCATATTTTGCAATTTCTTCATCTTTTCTAACAATTTGCGGCTAATGTAACGTGGTGAAAATGGTGTGAGGTTCTACTCACATCCAGTTATTATATCATGAATCGCCCAGCCAGAAAATACGTAGTCAAATTCATGCTTCCATGAAAGATAGGATATATAGCATCCCACTCCTTGAGCATTTATTGTTTACAAATTTCTTTTAAATATTTCGTAATCAATAAGAAATTTAGACATTTCCATGACTTTTGTGCAAACGACAAAGCGGAGAACTGGCCACAAAAATTTTAAGGGGCCGTAAAAAAATTGCGTTTTTGGCTGCTTTGTGGCCACGTTCCCAGAGGTTGGTTATCTCAGTTACATTAAGGTTCCGCAATTTCGTATTTTCTTCATTGCGATATTTAATGTAATTCTTTATAAAAAAAACCATTTTATAATCTGCTACTCAACAAATTCTCTGCGGTCATTTGCTGCCGTACGAAACCTGTCTGTGTTAGGGGTTATACTCCCTCCCCAGACAGGATTCTTGCGTTCGCACATGCCAGCGAAGAAGTCGTTGAGCTTCAATTTAAAAGCGTTAAAGTTCTGTTGTCCTTTTGTTGACTGGTAGATTATAAATATTTTTTATAAAAAATTACGTTTAATATTGCAATTAAGAAAATGCGTAATTACGGAAACTTTAGGTAATACAGATAACCAATCTCTGCGGACGTGGCCACGAAGCGGTCGAAAACGCATTCTTTATACGGCCCCTAAAAATTTTTGTGGCCACTTCTCTTACACCCATATAGCAACGAGGTACTGTGTGCTTCTTATGCTTATGTTTCATAAATTATTTTATCTTCTTTCAGTTTTATATCATATCTGAACTGAACAACCAGAAATCCCACAACTTTAAGACTGGACCGTTTGATATTTGTAATAAAGATGGATAAAATTCTCGGATAGGTTGTAATTTCGTAGGAGCATGTGCTGAATAAGACAGGCGAGAAACCTCACAGTATCTCGCCATGCTTCCGTTTATTTCTCCGAAATCTATAAAATGAACACTGATTTTGATATTCTCGTGATTACAGTACGCTGCAAAACATAGAACCCTCTCTAATGTATTCAGTTTCGCTTTAAAGAAACAATTTTACAGGACTATCAACAGCCACTAACGTTAGCTAACATGTAAACAACCTGTGTTTATGGCCAAGCGCCATTCCGTGACGTCACGACTTCGACGACGATTCGCGAGGGAATCTCCAGATAACTTGTTTTAACCTCCGTGTCATTTCTTTTGCGCAAAAGAAAGTAAACGCAAAAATCAGAACCTTGCATAAAAAAAAAAAAAAAAGAAAAAAAATTGGAACTACGCTAGCGTTCACTCCCAGTACTTAGAATGACCAACTGAGGGTAATGCAACATGGCAGCTACGCATCTCAGATGGCTTTACGGATGAGAGCACATGCTCGCTGACCTTACTTCATCCTCCTTGGTTGGTATATAATTAACTTCAACCGAGGCATTGTAGGAAGTACAACGCTATCATATTACAGATATGATTTCTGTCAGTTTGAGACGTAACACTCATGTTACACGTTCTGATTCGAATTGAAATGTTGACGTCACAGAACGACAGCTTTGGAGACTAGTCCGAAGCCTTTGTTTCGGCATGACTACATGGAAGTGAAGAAATACATAGCTAAAGTCACGCCCTTGCATTTTCTGACTGCCTTCTTTCAGCCAACAGATCATGGTTCTGTTCCTGTATGAGGGGATCTCAAGCAACCCTCTCTTCAGTGATCATACTAAAATCAAGCTCTTTTGAACTGTATACTAGTATATTGCATAGCATACGAGAATAAGACCTTAAACACAGTAGAAGTTCGCTTCGTAAAAGACACAAAAGGGTGTTAGCTAGAATACGTGCAAATTTCATTTTTTAGACCCAAACTTCGATTTAATTACAATTATAAGATTTGTTAAGAATTTCTTTAAAATTTAATATTTTAAATTACAAAATATATTTATATGTTATATGTCATTAAATATATTTTATTTTAATACTACCAATGAAAACAACTTCCGTAAAAAATCTCACCGTTAATATTTCAAAATAAAAAAAATTACACTATATAAATCAGTGAGCACGTAATTTGCGTGAGATTCGTCCGAGCCGTCGCCGTGGTTGTTCATGACTACTATCAAAACAGCGGACATACGTCCACAACATCCGATACGTCGGATATTGTGGAAGTATGGAAAAAGACGAGTTATCACTGGAACTGAATTCCGAAGCTGCCGTGAAATAGAAGTACGAAGAAAAATCACTACAGCCGACATCCTTCCACAACTACCGACAACCTACGGATGCGTCGGATGTTGTGGAAGTATGAAGTACGCCAAGGTATCCCTGGGACTGAATTCCGAAGCTGCCGTGAAATAAAACTACAATGAAAGTGAATTACCTAAACGCCAGTAAGACATGAGCAACAGGTAGCGAGGCGGAGAGGAATCTTTTTATAAGAGATAACTCGCTAATAGAAATTACATTTATATGTGAGTAGTAAGAAATGGGGTTTTTATCACAAAGGAAACGCACCCCGACGCACCACGGCCCCGCCCATTGCGGCCAACGTGCTCCCACGTGCTCACCCCGACCCCGCCCACAGCGGCCACGTGCTCCCGCACAGACGGATGTGGTCAATCATGACGTCAGTCACCGCCATTTTTTTCCACGTGTTCCTTCCGGCCAACTTTTGTACGCAACGTGTTTTGAGATGAGTCATCGTTTTCTCCGACCATGACATTTTGTACGCCACGTGTTTTGAGATGAGTCATCGTTTTCTCCGATAATTCCTTTTTTTGTGCCACGTGTTTTGAGATGAGTCATCGTTTTCTCCGACCATGCCATTTTGTGTGCCACGTGTTTTGGGAAGAGTCATCGTTTTCTCCGAGAATTCCTTTTTGTGTGCCACGTGTTTTGAGATGAGTCATCGTTTTCTCCGACCATGACATTTTGTACGCCACGTGTTTTGAGATGAGTCATCGTTTTCTCGGACCGTGCCATTTTGCATGCCACATGTTTTGGTATGAGTCACTGGGTGACATCACCGGGCTAGCAAGCAATACTATGACATCAACGATACAGTGTTTCGTTGATGTCATAGTATTGATGATGGGGTTCGCACAGACGCTGGAGGAATTTTTCTTACAAAACAGATTAGGAGTTGACGTCATTTGAGATTCTGTTAGACACAATAAGCTCCAAGTCTGATTATTTTTTTTTCAATAACTTGATCATTTTGCAACGAATTTATTCCTTTTTTTCCCCCATAATTTCCCATACATAATTTTTCAACGTAACGATTTTTTTTAATGATCTTTGAGGAGATTTCACGCTTTTAAACGGACGTACCAGCATAAAGACGTTTCCCAAAGTTTTGTGCTGCAGACTCTTAAAACACGATTGTTTATTAATGTACAATGTACTGGTCATGGCATTTTCTGTTACATTTGTTAACATTGTACCTTTTTCCGCCATAAAAGCCGCAATGTTTTATATATAAATAAAGTATTTTTTTTTATGATTAATCAGTGAAATGTACCTTTTAATGCATTATCTTAATGTACTTTTTTTTTTCTAAATGCTTGCATACTCGTTAAACTTCTCGATGTACCATCATTATTTTATTTTCTTACTTTTCAATCTAACAACTACTTTTATCGAGCTTTTATTTTTTCTGATTTAAACAAGCAAACGTTTCTTCGTTATTATTTCTTTCTCCAACGCAAAGAACTTTTCTTACTTGCTTTTAATGTATGATTTAATCTGGTTTTCTATATAGCTGTTTCATGTTTGCGCAAGAAATATACAGATCTATAGCAGATATACATAAAATTCGTTCGTAACAGTATTTTTTTTTCAGATTTAAACCAAGATACGTTTCTTAACGACTTGATATCTGTTCTACAAGATGTGACGAAACTTCAGATTTTAAATTTTTTCCCTCTGAAACTGTTTTTTTTTCTTACTTGCTTTTAATGTATGGTTTAATCTATTTTTCTATCTTACTTTTCTATATGTGTACAAGAAATATACGGATCTATAGTAGTTAAAATTCGATTGAAACAATATTTTCTCCATTCTTACTGTATTTTTACATTTCTTTCTAACAGACGTTTTTTCTTGTCAATTCCCGATATCTAACGTAATCTAATGTTCTGAATATCATTCTATGTTCGCGTATTCGCCATTAGTTTATTTCAAACTTTGCTAACTGCCTCATACTTATATCCTGACTTTATTTTTTTTCATTTCAACCAACGTTTCTTAACGACTTGAATTTCCGGATGTGACAAAACTTCAGATTTATTTTTTCTCCTCTTAAACTATTTTTTTTCTTACTTGCTTTAAATGTATGGTTTAATCTATTTTTCTATCTCGCTTTTCTATGTGTGTACAAGAAATATACGGATCTATAGTAGTTAAAATACAATTGCTTTCTTTATTCTTACTGTATTTTTCCATTTCTTTCATTTACAGTAGTTAAAATTCGATTGAAACAATATTTTCTCCATTTTTACTGTATTTTTACATTTCTTTCTAACATAAGTTTTTTCTTCTCAATTCCCGCTATCTAACTTAATCTATGTTTTGAATATCATTCTATGTTCGCGCATTCGTCCATTATTTTATTTCAAACTTTGCAAACTGCCTCATATTTATATTCTGACTTTATTATTTTTCATTTCAACCAACGTTTCTTAACGACTTGAATTTCCGGATGTGACAAAACTTCAGATTTATTTTTTCTCCTCTTAAACTATTTTTTCTTACTTGCTTTAAATGTGACTTAATTTATTTTTTACATAGCTGTTTCGAGTATGTACGAGAAATATACAGATCTACAGCAGTTAAACATTCGATTGAAACAGTATTTTCTTTATTTTTACTTCATTTTTACATTTCTTTCTGACAAACATTTCTTTTTCACATTTTCCCCATATTTAACTTAATTTTGTGTTTTTTAATATCATTCTATGTTCACGTATTCGTCCATTGCCTTTTTTTCTAACTTTACACTTCATTCTTACTGTATTTTTCCATTTAATTTCGACCAACGTTTCTTAACGACTAGATATCTCTTCTACAAGATGTGACGAAACTTCAGATTTTTAATTTTTTCCTCTGAAACTGTTTTTTTTTCTTACTAGCTTTTAATGTATGGTTTAATCTATTTTTCTATCTCGCTTTTCTATGTGTGTACAAGAAATATACGGATCTATAGTAGTTAAAATACAATTGCTTTCTTCATTCTTACTGTATTTTTCCATTTCTTTCATTTACAGTAGTTAAAATTCGATTGAAACAATATTTTCTCCATTTTTACTGTATTTTTACATTTCTTTCTAACATAAGTTTTTTCTTCTCAATTCCCGCTATCTAACTTAATCTATGTTTTGAATATCATTCTATGTTCGCGCATTCGTCCATTATTTTATTTCAAACTTTGCAAACTGCCTCATATTTATATTCTGACTTTATTTTTTTTCATTTCAACCAACGTTTCTTAACGACTTGAATTTCCGGATGTGACAAAACTTCAGATTTATTTTTTCTCCTCTTAAACTATTTTTTCTTACTTGCTTTAAATGTGACTTAATTTATTTTTTACATAGCTGTTTCGAGTATGTACGAGAAATATACAGATCTACAGCAGTTAAACATTCGATTGAAACAGTATTTTCTTTATTTTTACTTCATTTTTACATTTCTTTCTGACAAACATTTCTTTTTCACATTTTCCCCATATTTAACTTAATTTTGTGTTTTTTAATATCATTCTATGTTCACGTATTCGTCCATTGCCTTTTTTTCTAAATTTACACTTCATTCTTACTGTATTTTTCCATTTAATTTCGACCAACGTTTCTTAACGACTAGATATCTCTGCTACAAGATGTGACGAAACTTCAGATTTTTAATTTTTTCCCTCTGAAACTGTTTTTTTTTTCTTACTAGCTTTTAATGTATGGTTTAATCTATTTTTCTATCTCGCTTTTCTATGTGTGTTCAAGAAATATACGGATCTATAGTAGTTAAAATACAATTGCTTTCTTCATTCTTACTGTATTTTTCCATTTCTTTCATTTACAGTAGTTAAAATTCGATTGAAACAATATTTTCTCCATTTTTACTGTATTCTTGCATTTCTTTCTAACATAAGTTTTTTCTTCTCAATTCCCGCTATCTAACTTAATCTATGTTTTGAATATCATTCTATGTTCGCGCATTCGTCCATTATTTTATTTCAAATTTTGCAAATTGCCTCATATTTATATTCTGACTTTATTTTTTTTCATTTCAACCAACGTTTCTTAACGACTTGAATTTCCGGATGTGACAAAACTTCAGATTTATTTTTTCTCCTCTTAAACTATTTTTTTCTTACTTGCTTTAAATATGACTTAATTTATATTTTACATCGCTGTTTCGTGTATGTACAAGAAATATACAGATCTATAGCAGTTAAAAATTCGATTGAAACAATATTTTCTTTGTTTTTACATTTCTTTCTGACAAACATTTTTTTTATGCTTTTCCCCTATTTAACTTAATTTTGTGTGTTTGAATATCATTCTGTGTTCACGATTCGGACTTTATTTTTTTCATTTCATTTCATTCAACGTTTGTTAACGACTTGATATCACAAGATGTAGCAAAACTTCAGATATTTTTTTTTTGTTTCTTCATGTAACGTAATATTTTTCAAAACTCACTTTTAAATATTCCTAAAAGCTTACATTTATGAGAAATATACAGATCTGTAGTGGTAAAAATTGAACTGCAACAGTATTTTCTTAATTCCAACTTTACTTTTCTATTTCTTTTCAACAGGCGTTTCTTCATTATTATTTCTTTTTCATATGTAAGCCACTTTTCTTTCTTTTAAATGTATAACTTAATAAATTTTTCTATCTTACCTTTTCGTGGGTATACGAAAAATATACAGATCTATGACAGTTAAAATTCGATTGTATTAGAATCAGAATTTTTGTGTTCCTCACTTTCCAACTCACTTTTAAGTATTCCTAAAAACCTGCATGTATGTGAAATATTCATATTTTTTCATTCTATCCTAATTTGCTATACTTTTCTTTAACTGACCCAACAGGGAAAGCATTCATTATCAAAACATTCATTCTAAAGCATTCTTTCTTACGATAAAATTTATATTATTTGCAATATATTTTCAGTATATTTTTTCTAAATCAACAGGAAGAACATTCATTCTGGAGACATAGCGACCAAGTCCGTACTTCCACTAAACATCATATTCTTAGCAAACATTTTTTTCCCCTACATAGCAATTTCCTAACTCACCAGAAAAGCAGCTATTCTCAACATGTAGCTAAAATATCGAATTTCTCCAAACAAATGTAATCATTTTTTTAAGAAAGACTTAGTTCTTTTCTCTGTATAACGACTTAATCTATTTTTCAAAAAACTGTTCTACGTTTACGTATTTTGTTTAACTTTGCTCTACACTGTACTTTGATTTTTTTTCTTCGTAGTACTTTTTTCCTGTTTCATTCCAACAAACTTGTTTCTTTTCGACTCTATCACTCTCACATTTCCATACAAACTTTCCTAATATCAGAAATGTAACAAAAACTTCAGACATATTTTTTAACTGTAGAATAAGTCTCACCGACATTTATTATCATGACATAAACTAAAATTTCATACTTTCCCCAAAAATAATTTTCTTAATGAGTTGTTTTTACACTTTTTTCATGTATATCCAAATATTTATTGCTAATTCACCTCGTCAAAGTCAGTATGAACACACCTAACCACATTCTTTTTTTTTCCCCAATTTATTTCGCTTTACGTCGAAATGCGTCAAAACTTTGCGATCTGTTTTTCTGATACAAGATCACACACCATTTATTTAATTACTTCAAGAACATATTAATCTTGAACATAAAGAACAGCCAATCGTATTCTAAGTATGTTTTTTCTTGATTCTTATAAAGGAACAGACAGCAAGAAGTCTCACACACTGAAACAAACATCGCCAATTTGTTGCTTTCATTGAGAGGGCGATTTTTTTTTATTTTAATTTTTTATATAGTCGCAAAAATCCCATAGAATAACATGAGAAAATCATTTACCTTAAAGGAGCGTTTTCAGACATGTTAGAAATCTTAAAAGAGCAAAATATTTCACTTGAAAAGTTAAGGGGTACTTTTTTAAAAAGTTCATAATTGAGGAGGATTGTATTTTTTACAACTTCATTTTAGATAAGATTGGTTTCGAGAAAGTTAAATTCCGTCTAGGTTTAAAATGTTTCACTTCATTTTACTTAGAGGATGGTTCTGGGAAAACGTTGACCTGAAAAGCAGTAGAAAATCCCATAGAATAAAATGGATAAATCATTTGCCTTAAAGGAGCGTTTTCAGACATGTTAGAAATCTTAAAAGAGCGAAATATTTTCACTTGAAAAGTGACAGGGTACGTTTTCTAAAAAGTTCATAATTGGTAAGGACTATTTTTTTTTTGTTTTTTTTTACAACTTCATTTTATATAAGGTTAGTTTCGAGAAATTTAAATCGAACAGAAGAAATATACATCAAGGAAAGAAAACTGAAATTATACATATGCAAAAAATTTGCTACGGCTGAAGGTCCCCCGAGCGAGTTATTCAATCAATGCTCGTATTACCCATTCAAAGATGAAGGTATCAGGATGACCAAATCCCTCGTTGTTGCCTTCTTGTAGCAAAAGAGGTGGCGAACTTCACCAAACATGGTTCCATAATTTTGGAGAAACATATTAAGGTGTACGGAGCAATTAAGCCCACGCCAGTGACCTTCGTTCACATACACTCACATTCAAACAGAAAAAATATAAATGAATGACAAAACATAATGAAATAAAAAGTAGTCCTGAAAAGGACTGATGTTTAGTCTTAAAAAGGACTTTTTTTTTATTCCCCCAAAGAACTTTTTTCTCTCATCTGGGCTCTAAATTGCTCCAACGTATTCCACATTCTTGAGCTTCTACAAGAATTTTCTTCACATTAATGTTCTCGAAGAAAAAGTGAGTAATGGTGGGACGTATCAGCGATTGAAGGCGCTCACCAAAGTATTTCCCCAAAGTTTTGGGTTCAACAAGAGCAAATGCTTCGTCAAAGCATAGAGTCCATTTGTCTTCTTCTGTTTCGTTAAAGCACCTATGCTCCAGCTGATTGTTTGGCATGAGATTAGGATGCAAATGACATTCTCTGCAGTAATACACTTTTTGCAATGTTTTTTCCAACCGCATCGACCAGAGCAAGTTTAAGAGCATTGGTGTCTTGATCAGATATCGTATGTTCGAGTCCGAATTTACTGCATACCAATCTCACTGCATCACGAAAAACTGTTCCAAACTGTAATTGCAGAATACCGTCCCACAGCTTTTCAGAAGCATCGCGAAGCGTGTTGAATTGTTCCCAGGTTAGGGACACAGAAGCACAATTCAATTGCAAGAGATCATTGGAGCACGTGAACAGTTGTTGAAAGGTGTACACAGGCCCATCAGATGAAGGTGAACAGTTCATCAACAGTTCTTTATTGATCACTTTGATTTTGTTGAGAGCGTCATAACAATGCGAGCGGTCCATGAACTTCTTGAATGTTCTAGCAGACATTGTCACGCCATATTTGGTAGGAAACAGTTTTTCTCCTTTGGTAGTGTAGCTGCGAATGTGCACTCTCACAGTTCCAGAAAAATCAGTCACTTTGGCAACTTTGTTTCCCCCGAGGGACACATGATGAAGAGGCATGCTTTCTAATGAAATACCGTAAGGAGGAGGTTCGGCAAATGGATCAGGACATCCATAGTTTAAAAGCTTCCATCGTGCTTCCATTAAGCGCGGATCATCTCGCACTTTTTTCTTGGCATCAGAAACATCTGAAGACGAAGAAGTTCGCTTCATTTTTAACACAGATCGACGAGGAGGTAGGTAACAGAACGTGCACAGAATTCGAAGGCAGAGAACAGAATGAGGGAGCTGGTCTGTCCTCGGCCAAAACTGATAACAAATTGTTGTTGACGCATGCGCGTTGTTCACTGTGTGATGACGTGATTGTATAGCCACGTAATAAAGCGAGCCTCTGTTATCATCTTTCTAAAGGTCAGATTTAATCGAACATCAGGTGCATTTTCGCAACGTGGAAGGTCGTGAAATCATGACTCATTCGTCTTGTTCACGCATGTGTGTTGTTCGCTTCTTGATGACGTGATTACATAGTCACATGATAAGGGTGACCCTGTTATCATCTTTCTAAATGTCAGATTTAGACGAATATTGGGAGCATTCTTGCAACGTGGCAGTCCATGATACCATGACACATTCGTGGGGTAGCATTTGTAAAAGGGATCCACATTCCAAAGCTATGACGACAGGCTGAAAATCATCTCTTTTAAAAACAAAGTCCCTTGTTCGGCCTAGAGAAACTGGGGCAATGCGTGATTTTTTTTTACAATTTCACATTCGTCATCTCTGTGAAAACCAATACAGGGATTTCCATTTTCATACTTATTAATCAAAAACGGAATTGAATATTTCTCCACATACATTCTCAACAGCATCCTTGATTTCACGAAGTACTGGTATCCAAGGTTTAGCCAGCACACTCAATCCACTGAATGAGTAATGGAGATGATTATCACCGTAGGCCACATGTTGTCTTGGAATTTTATATGTTTTTCCATAAATCTTAATTTTGCTGAGATCATCACCGATATATTCTACTTCATTTTCGAGGTGGTTAAGATAATCTGTAGCTTCAGAATCAGAAAATAATTTCTCATAGGAAAAATGGAGGCCATGCTTATGATACATATTAGATGAATACATTTCTTCAGACGAAAGAAAATGTAGCAGTAATTGAAAAAAGCAATATCTTCACACCGAGCAACGAAGCGAGAATGAATCAGACAGACTTGAGATAAGACGTTCGATTAACGAGTGCGTGATGAGTCATCGGTGATGCAAGCACGAGCACGTTACGGACAAGTGTAAATGATCAAGGATTTAGCACGTTCGTTTAAAACCAGTGTCAAATAATCAGGCAAAAAGTACAATTTCCGAAGGGGTGAAAATGAAATTGACTACATGTGAGAAAAACAAAATGGTGGTGATCGTGAATCATCGACCCCACCCCCCAAAGAAAATGGCGGTGACAGCTAGTAGGATGGCAACATCCAACAATGCGACTCACCCACACACGTGGCGTACAAATCACATCTCAAAGAAGTAGATATTAAACTTCCATCTTCTTATATTGCCACCATTCACAAAAATTTGTAAAATCAGTGTTACTATCTCCATTGTTCCACCCTCAGATTTCATTTTTCCTATGCGAACAGAAACGAACGTGAACCATTGTCATAGAAGACGACTCGTCCGCATTTCTCGACTCACACAATACTAATGTCGTCGCCTAACCCCAGCAGTATGTTCTTTATTAATAGGTCATGTACTTTAAATTTGGTGAACTACTGCCAGGGTTAGGCGACGACATTAGTCTTGTGTGAGTCGAGGGGAAAAATGCGGACGAGTCGTCTTCTATGACAATGGTTCACGTTCGTTTAATATCTTCTATGACAATGGTTCACGGAAGTTTAATATCTACTTCTTTAAGATGTGATTGATTTGTACGCCACGTGTGTGGGTGAGTCGCCATGTTGGATGTTGCCATCCTATTAGCTGTCGTCGCCATTTTCTTTTGGGGAGGGGAGGGGGGGTCGACGTTTCACGATCACCACCATTTTGTTTTCTCACATGTAGTCAATTTCATTTTCACGCCTTCGGAAATTGTACTTTTTGCCTGATTATTTGACACTGGTTTTAAACGAACATGCTAAATTCTTGATCATTTACGCATGTCCGTAACGTGCTCGTGCTTGCATAGCCGATGACTCACGCACTCGTTAATCGTATGTCTTATCTCAAGTCTGTCTGTTTCATTCTCGCTTCGTTGCTCGGTGTGAAGATACTGCTTTTTTCAATTACTGCTACATTTTCTTTCGTCTGAAGAAATGTATTCTTCTAAGATGTATCATAAGGATGACCTGCCTTTTTCCTATGAGAAATTATTTTTTTATTCTGAAGCTACAGATTATCTTAACCACCTCGAAAATGAAGTAGAATATATCGGTGACGATCTCAGCAAAATTAAGATTTATGGAAAAACATATAACATTCCAAGACAACATGTGGTCTACGGTGATAATCATCTCCATTACTCATTCAGTGGATTGAGTGTGCTGACTAAACCTTGGATACCAGTACTTCGTGAAATCAAGGATGCTGTTGAGAATGTATGTGGAGAAATATTCAATTTTGTTTTCATTAATAAGTATAAATATGGAAATCCCTGTATTGGTTTTCACAGAGATGACGAATGTGAAATTGTAAAAAATTCATGCATTGCCTCAGTTTCTCTAGGGCAAACAAGGGACTTTGTTTTTAAAAGAGATGGTTTTCAGCCTGTCGTCATAGCTTTGGAATGTGGATCCCTTTTACAAATGCTACCCCCCCCCCCTCACGAATGAGTCATGGTATCATGGACTGTCACGTTGCAAGAATGCTCCCAATATTCGTCTAAATCTCACATTTAGAAAGATGATAACAGGGTCACCCTTATCACGTGACTATGCAATTACGTCATCAAGAAGCGAACAACACACATGCGTGAACAAGACGAATGAGTCATGGTTTCACGACCTTCCACGTTGCGAAATGCACCTGATGTTCGATTAAATCTCACCTATAGAAAGATGATAACAGAGGCTCCTTTATCACGTGGCTTTACAATCACGTCATCACACAGTGAACAACGCGCATGCGTCAACAACAATTTGTTATTAGTTTTGGCCGAGGACAGACCAGCTCCCTCATTCTGTTCTCTGCCTTCGAATTCTTTGCACGTTGTTTTACCTACCTCCTCGTCGATCTGCGTTAAACATAAAGCGAACTTCTTCGTCTTCAGATGTTTCTGATGCCAAGAAAAAAGTGAGTGATGATCCGCGCTTAATGGAAGCACGATGGAAGCTTTTAAACTATGGATGTCCTGATCCGTTTGCCGAACCTCCTCCTTACGGTATTTCATTAGAAAGCATGCCTCTTCATCATGTGTCCCTCGGGGGAAACAAAGTTGCTAAAGTGACATGATTTTTCTGGAACTGTGAGAGTGCACATTCGCAGCTACACTACCAAAGGAGAAAACTGTTTCCTACCAAATATGGCGTGACAATGTCTGTTAGAACATTCAAGAAGTTCATGGACCGCTCGCATTGTTATGACGCTCTCAACAAAATCAAAGTGATCAATAAAGTACTGTTGATCAACTGTTCACCTTCATCTGATGGGCCTGTGTACACCTTTCAACAACTGTTCACGTGCTCCAATGGTGTCTTGCAATTGAATTGTGCTTCTATGTCCCTAACCTGTTAACAATTCAACACGCTTCGCGATGCTTCTGAAAAGCTGTGGGACGGTATTCTGCAATTACAGTTTGGAACAGTTTTTCGTGATGCAGTGAGATTTGTATGCAGCAAATTCGGACTCGAACATACGATATCTGATCAAGACACCAATGCTCTTAAACTTGCTCTGGTAGATGCGGTTGGAAAAAACATTGCAAAAGTGTATTACTGCAGAGAATGTCATTTGCATCCTAATCTCATGCCAAACAATCAGCTGGGGCATAGGTGCTTTAACGAAACAGAAGAAGACAAATGGACTCTATGCTTTGACGAAGCATTTGCTCTTGTTAAACCCAAAACTTTGGGGAAATATTTTGGTGAGCGCCTTCAATCGCTGATACGTCCCACCATTACTCACTTTTTCTTCGAGAACATTAATGTGAAGAAAATTCTTGTGGAAGCTCAAGAATGTGGAATACGTTGGAGCAATTTAGAGTCCAGATGAGAGAAAAAGTTCTTTTGAGGAATAAAAAAAAGTTCTTTTGAGGAATAAAAAAAAAGTCCTTTTTACGACTAAACATCAGTCCTTTTCAGGACTACTTTTATTTCATTATTTTTTGTCATTCATTTATATTTTTTTCTGTTTGAATGTGAGTGTATGTGAACGAAGAAGGTCACTGGCGTGGGCTTAATTGCTCCGTAAACCTTAATGTGTTTCTCCAATATTATGGAACCATGTTTGGTGAAGTTCACCACCTCCTTTGCTACAAGAAGGCAACAACGAGGGATTTGGTCATCCTGATACCTCCATCTTTGAATGGGTAATACGAGCATTGGTTGAATAACTCACTCGGGGGACCTTCAGCCGTAGCAAATTTTTTGCATATGTATAATTTCGGTTTTCTTTTCCTTGATGTATATTTCTTCTGTTCGATTAACACTAGACGAAATTTAACTTTCTCGAAACTAACCTTATAAAAAAAATAGTCTTTGCCAATTATGAAAAATGTGTAAAACAACTCATTAAGAAAACTATTTTTGGGAAAAGTATGAAATTTTAGTTTATGTCATGATAATAAATGTCGGTGAGACTTTTCTAAAGTTAAAAAATATATCTGAAGTTTTTGTTACATTTCTGATATTAGGAAAGTTTGTATGGAAATGTGAGAGTGATAGAGTCGAAAAGAAACAAGTTTGTTGGAATGAAACAGGAAAAAAAGTACTACGAAGAAAAAAATCGAAGTACAGTGTAGAGCAAAGTTAAACAAAATACGTAAACGTAGAAAAGTTTTTCGAAAAATAGATTAAGTCGTTATACAGAGAAAAGAACTAAGTCTTTCTTAAAAAAATTATTACATTTGTTTGGAGAAATTCGATATTTTAGCTACATGTTGAGAATAGCTGCTTTTCTGGTGAGTTAGGAAATTGCTATGTAGGGGAAAAAATGTTTGCTAAGAATACGATGTTTAGTGGAAGTACGGACTTGGTCGCTATGTCTCCAGAATGAATGTTTTTTCTGTTGATTTAGAAAAAATATACTGAAAATATATTGCAAAGGATATAAATTTTATCGTAAGAAATAATGCTTTAGAATAAATGTCTTGACAATGAATGCTTTTCCTGTTGGGTCAGTTAAAGAAAAGTATAGCAAATTAGGATAGAATGAAAAAATATGAATATTTCACATACATGCAGGTTTTTAGGAATACTTAAGTGAGTTGGAAAGTGAGGGACACAAAAATTCTAAAGTGTTTGGTACATCTTGTGATATCAATTTGTTAAGAAACGTTTACTCAAATAAAATGAAAAAATAAAGTCATAGTAAAGAAAATACTAATACAATCGAATTTTAACTGTCATAGATCTGTATATTTCTCGTATACCCACGAAAAGGTAAGATAGAAAAATTTATTAAGTTATACATTAAAAGAAAGAAAGAAAAGTTGCTTACATATGAAAAAGAAATAATAATGAAGAAACGCCTGTTGAAAAGAAATAGAAAAGTAAAGTTGGAATAAAGAAAATACTGTTGCAGTCCAATTTTTACCACTACAGATCTGTATATTTCTCATAAATGTAAGCTTTTAGGAATACTTAAAAGTGAGTTTTGAAAAAATATTACGTTACATGAAGAAACAAAAAATATCTGAAGTTTTGCTACATCTTGTGATATCAAGTCGTTAAGAAACGTTGGTTGAAATGAAATGAAAAAATAAAGTCTGAATCGTGAACATAGAATGATATTCAAAACACAAAATTAAGTTAAATAGGGGAAAATACGAAAAAAAATGTTTGTCAGAAAGAAATGTAAAAATAAAGAAAATACTGTTTCAATCGAATTTTTAACTGCTATAGATCTGTATATTTCTTGTACATACACGAAATAGCTATGTAAAAAATAAATTAAGTCACATTTAAAGCAAGTAAGAAAAAAATAGTTTAAGAGGAGAAAAATAAATCTGAAGTTTTGTCACATCCGGAAATTCAAGTCGTTAAGAAACGTTGGTTGAAATGAAAAAAAATAAAGTCAGAATATAAATATGAGGCAGTTTGCAAAGTTTGAAATAAAATAATGGACGAATGCGCGAACATAGAATGATATTCAAAACATAGATTAAGTTAGATTGCGGGAATTGAGAAGAAAAAAGGTATGCTAGAAAGAAATGTATAAATACAGTAAAAATGCAGAAAATATTGTTTCAATCGAATTTTAACTACTGTAAATGAAAGAAATGGAAAAATACAGTACGAATGAAGAAATCAATTGAATTTTAACTACTATAGATCCGTGTATTTCTTGTACACACATAGAAAAGTGAGATAGAAAAATAGATTAAACCATACATTAAAAGCAAGTAAGAAAAAACTCGGTTTCAGAGGGAAAAAATTAAAAATCTGAAGTTTCGTCACATCTTGTAGAACAGATATCAAATCGTTAAAAAACGTTGGTTGAAATGAAATGGAAAAATACAGTAAGAATGAAGTGTAAAGTTAGAAAAAAAGACAATGGACGAATACGTGAACATAGAATGATATTCAAAAACACAAAATTAAGTTAAATATGTGGAAAATGTGAAAAAAAATGTTTGTCAGAAAGAAATGTAAAAATAAAGTAAAAATAACAAAAATACTGTTTCAGTCGAATTTTTAACTGCTATAGATCTGTATATTTCTCGTACATACACGAAACAGCTATGTAAAAAATAAATTAAGTCACATTTAAAGCAAGTAAGAAAAAAATAGTTTAAGAGGAGTGTAGGGCCAGACATATCAATTCTTAGATAATACTTTTTCTTTCCCGCCGTATAGCGAGCTACCGCCTCGCCTTTACTATACGATCTGGCTATCAAGGCGGCTGAAGGCGTCCTTGTGTAGAAGAATAATTAAATCGACAAACTCAGTCCAGTACACGGAAATAAAAACAACAACAAGACTTTATTATTCCGATAACATTTGCTTCACGGGTTTCCGATGATTTTCCGCTCAGGTTCCCGTGCTGACCACGTGCTACCTTTCCACAATTCTTTCCGCGATACCCGGTGGACGAAGGAATCCTCCTTCCCGTTCACCACGCTGCACGTCTGCGATAACCGCAGTCCTTTCGTCAGAAACTGGTGTCGAAACCAGGACCCTCTCTCCTTGACGACCGAAGCTCAACTGTCTCACTTAATCCTCCTCGCCCTTTCTGTCCTCTATACGCATGCGCAAGAAAAACTGGTTTTCCCGGTCAGCACGTGAAATACCTGTACTCAGGAATGTCGTCGGATACCCGCAGGGATTACAACCTTGCACGTATACAAAAGCAGTATGACAACTTGTTTAACAGAAGCACTCGAGCAGCTGACTCTCCAAGGTCAGATGCCCCAGGTGTTCATGCACCCCTCTCTTAATCCCCCATAGGATTAAAATTGCACCACGTGGGTGGTGAAGAATATCAGTTCTTATCTGAAACAACAAAATGGCGGAATGAAACGTCCGTCCGCACATGTTCATCACAATATTAAAAGTACATAAATTCATAATTGACAGTTTGATTGCGGGCGACCCTTACAGGCCCCCACCAAATGAACGAGCGATACGGTCTTTTGCCGTATTCTCGAGTCAGTCTCTTCCTTGTCTGCAGATCTTGGGTGACACAACATAATACACTTTTTCACTTCTCGCACGTAACATATACACTTGTACCACCCTGAGACCATGTAACATATACACTTGTACCACCCTGAGACCTTCTTGTGGATCTCCACCTGTGCCGCGTAACATTCTCTCCATGGCGCTGCCCTACTCTTTAAAAATGAGTCTTGACAACGCATCGGCGTGAGGAATAAGTTTGCCCGCGACATGAGATATGGATAAATTAAATTGGGAAATAGCCAAATTCCAACGCTGTAATTTTGAACTTTGCGATGCGGAACGGGTGAGAAAAGTAAGGGGGTTATGATCGGACATAACTTCGACCCGGTTACCGAAAATCCACCCTTCAAACCTTTGCAAACCCCATACTATGGCGTACGCCTCCTGATGGCTGACCGCCCATCTGGCTTGCGTCCCATTTAATTTTTTGCTAGCATAGGCCACTGGCCTAATGTTGCCTTCCTCATCCCTCTGACTCAAACAACATGCCACCGCAAAGGAACTCGCATCCGTGTGTAAGATAAAAATGCTTACTGAAATCCGGGGTGTTTAATACCGGTGCCTTACACAAATTTTCCTTCAGAGTCCTGAATGATTCCTCCAACTTTTCCGACCAAACTACCTTATCTGCCGCCCTTTTTCCTGTGCAATCTGTTAAAGGTTTAGCTATCTTTGCGAAGTTAGGTACGTAATCACGGTAATACCCACATAATCCCAAAAAGCTACGTATTTCCTTTTTCGTCTGAGGGGGCAAAAAGGTCCCTGATGGCCTGCAATTTCTCGGGGTCCGGCCGGTGATGGCCCGAGCCGACCACGTGCCCTAAGTAATTCACCTCCGTACGGGCGAAACAGCATTTGTTCAAATTTCCCGTAAAGCCTGCCGCCTCCAAACTTTCAATTACTCCTTTCAAATGTTTCAAATGCTCCTCCCATGAGCCAGAAAAAATAGCCACGTCGTCCAGGTACGCTATCGCATAGTCTTGGTGCGGGGTCAAAACCTTATTCATGGCTCTCTGAAAAGTAGCCGCCGCTCCTGATAACCCAAAGGGCATTACTCTCCATTGATAGAGCCCCTTATGCGTTGCAAAAGTGGTATACTTTCTACTGTCGGGGTCCATTGGGATTTGATAGTACCCCTTTAACATGTCAAGCGTAGTAATATACCGGGCTGCCCCCACCTTCGCTAACAAATCTGGGATATGAGACATCGGAAATGCGTCCGGAACAGTGTGAGAATTTAACATTCTGTAATCTACACACATCCGAACCTCTCCATTTTTCTTAGCCACACATACTACCGGATGACTATACTCTTCTTTGATTCTTCAATCATCCCACGATCCCACAACTCCTGGATCTGGCTCTCCACTGCTCTCTGCATCGATTGTGGCACCTTGTACCTGTGCTGGGTACGAAGTACGCTTTCCGGCTTGAGTGTAATTGCGTGCTTCCCCACTGACGTCTCTGCCACTTCTCCCGAAAAGAACTTCTTCGAGCTGTTCACCAGCTCCTGTAACTCCCTAAGTTGCTCCCGAGTTATCCTCTCCCTATCTATCCTGATTTCCTCAGGTTCTTTTGCTTCCTCCGTTTTGCTCACCGGAGCTTCCTTAATTTTGCCGAACTCCTCATCGGTCTCAAAAATCACTCCGACTACACTGATCCGGGGCTTAAACTCTCTTAGCTTCCCCACGTGTACATGCCGAAACTGCCCGTTTCCTAGTTCAACTACATAGCTATTGGACCCCCGTTTCTCAGTTATGTGTACTGGGCCGGTCCACCTAGCATACACCTTGTTCTTGGAGTCCGGGATCAGGGCTATCACCTGGTCTCCCACTTGAAAGGCCCTCTGTCGCAGCCGACGGTTATAATACGAAGTATACCGTCGCTGCTGTTCCACCGCCACCTCCTCCACTTGCTGAGCCGCCTTCTCCATACGCTCCTTCATTTGCTGCAGGTACTGCTCCGCTGATACTGATATGCCAACGGGCAGCCTACATTCCCCCGCCCAATTTTTCTTCAGAATGGCCAGCGGTCCAATGGGCTCTCGCCCGTATAGCAACTGAAACGGGGCCGCGCCCGTTGTAACATTGGGAACCTCTCTATAGGCCCATAATAAATATGGCAAAGCCTTATGCCACTGCCGAGGCTCCTCCCTTATCACATGATGCAGCATTCCTTTCAAAACTCTGTTGAATCGCTCGACAAGACCGTTCGAGGCGGGATTTCCCGGGACGGAGAACCTAGGAGTCGACCCTAGACGCCTTATGATCTCTTGTGTCAACCCCGACACAAAATTTGTGCCCCGGTCCATCGCTACTACCTCCGGAATCCCTGTGCGCTGAAAAATTTCCAGTAGTGCGTCGCACGTGCTCCGGGCATTCAATGAAGTCAGACATACGGCTTCCGGCCACCTAGTATGCTGATCTACCATCACTAATATCCACCGGTGACCCTTGCTCGACGGTGGTTCAATCGGTCCGATTAAGTCCACATTAACAACCTGAAATGGTCTGGGGGTCTCCTAACTGCCTCAATCGGAACCCTGTCTGCCCTCGTGATGGGACGTCTCAACTGACACGCTTCTGCATACATCACAATATCTACGCACATCTTTCTTCAAGGTAGGCCAGTAGAAAGAATATCTAATCCGCTCTAGGTCTTCTTGTGGCCTAAATGCGCGCCAAAAACCGAATCGTGTGCCAGCTTTAACACTTGCGCCCTCCGCTCTTCAGGAACTACCAACTGTAGCGTAACCTGTCCCAACACTGGCTCCCGATGATACAACATTCCATCCGTATAGAGATAACCACCTCTGCCATTTTCCGCCTCATTTCTAGCGGCTGTTAACGCCATACACCTCTTTTGTTGCTCTGTAAACAAGCGTCTGTCTGAACTCTCCTGAGCTTCACTCGTATCCGAATCAGTAACGCTATCTCCTGTTCCCTCGCTAGCTCTCTTTGCCTCTCCTGATTGGTCGACCTGCGGTTGCCCTCGCTGATTCTCCTCGCCGCCTCCAGTACTGAGCGCTAATATCCTGGGGCTATTTTGCCCTTCAAGCCACGGTTTACCTACCAAGCGCGCTTGCTCCTCCTCCGCTGAAATATCTGTGATCGCCGGGCTATCCATTCCTAGAATATCCTCTTCTTCGACTAGCGCTTCGCCAGTCTCAGTTTCTGGATGCACATCCGGCCTATTCCCTAACTCTAACGCCTTTTCACACGAGGTTGCCCACATCGGAGTAGCTTCCCTTAAACATTTCATGCGCTGGTAATCCTCCGCTGCTATAATTACCCTGTTTACCAGGTTAGGAACAATTGCACACATCACTTCACAAAAACTTTCTGGCGCTTCTCCTGTTTCTAATCCCTCTTCATCTAATCGGAGATTCAATTGTTTAATTGCAAACTCTCCCTTACTACCATCGAAGCCTCTTAAAATTATTCTACCCTTTGGTTCCAACAACTCTTCGCCAAGTAAACCTCCTCTTACACAACTCATCTCCGCGCCTGAGTCAATAAGGATTTCGGTGCTCTTTCCGCATTCCGACTTAACCCTCTTCACTTCTCCTACCGGAATTTCTATAACCTCGTCCTGACTTCCTTCTTGGCCTAAAACTCTATCTACCTTAGCCGTCATTCTTTTATCATCGCTGACCTCTATCCTTCTCTCTGAAACATCTTCGGCTCCCCTTTGTCCCATCGCTACTCTGTTTACCTTATTTGGGGGATCTTTCCTCCAATTCCGAGAGTAAGAGCTGGGAGTACTCTGGGATGCCTTCTGGTTACAGTTTGCTTTACGGTGCCCTACTACTCCACATCTAAAGCATATAATTCCCTTATCCAAACTGGAATTCCCTACGATAGGCCTCGCTGCTGAATAACCTGGCTTATGTCCGACGCTCTGATCTGTCCCGGAAAACTTTCCTTTCAATTGATTTCTGAAAACTTCCCCTTCTTCCAGGCTTCTGATTGACCTCCTTTGAAATACGTTCCCAAGGGATGACTGGGTTTGCATCTTCCTACTTCTATTCCCATAGCTCCCACGTGACTTTCGTATAAATCACAAAGTTCTCCTAATTCTGTCGAAGGAACTAACTTCCCTACGGAACCTCTTTGAAGAATGTAGGTCTTCAGTTCTGGGGACAACAAAGTTTTGAATTTGTCGCATACCAACAAATTGACCAACTGATCGAATTCTTTCACTTCACTACTGTTGATGTAGTATGTTATGGTCCTCTTAATACGTCCGGCTAACTGCAAGTAACTTTCCCCTTTGTTCTTACTAATCTCCTCAAATTGTCTCAAATAAATATCCGGAGTCAAATGGCATTCCACCAAAATTGCCTCCTTAACTATTTCGTACTTATCGTACTGCTCTATAGTCAAACGACGAAATAAGTGGTTCACACATTCTGAATTGAATAAGGCTATCACCAAACGACCTTTCATTTCTTCCGGTACGGAGTGTAATACAAATGCCCTTTTCTAACGAATCAAAGAAGTCCAGAATTTCTTCCGGCTTACTGGGACTTCTGGGTAAAGTTCTTTCTAAGATTCTCATGTAGTCGGCCAACTTACCCTCATTTTTACTTTTAATAGACTCCTTTTCTTTCTCATTAATTAATTCTAATTTTCTTAACTCAAATTCCCTTTCTTCTTTCCTATCCGCTAATTGTAATTCTAGCATTCTTTGTTCCCTCTCAGCCTTTCTCTCTTCCATCTCAAGCATTTTAAATTGAAGTTCCCATTCCATTCTAGCTGGATTATTTTTCTTGTCTTCCATATTAATGCTTACTTCGTTACTAGAATCTAATTCTGAATCGCTAAGAATACTATTATCTTCGTTGTCCGCGTCTAAATTATCCTCAACTTTCCCTTCCAAAAGCTCAGTCATGATAATACACTACAATACACATTCAAAAAATACACTCATGCAAAGAAATAAGAAAAGAAATCATGCAAACTTCCGCATTAAATCATCGAAGGTTAACCTACTTTCTGTTTTGTTTCTAACCTATCTCTACCTTCATGCATTACCCGAACATCTATTATCCTGTTTTACTCAGAATACTTATATTCCTTCTGCCTCTTTCGCTACACGTAAAAAAAAAACCACTACGCTATTTTAGCTTCAAATTTCTTAAATCGTAAACATGAAAACTCGACTTATCTAAACACACTTATTACTTAATGAAAATATTTTGACACTTCGCATTCTCTAGCAACTGACATAAAATTAACTGTTACAAAATTTTACTTTACAATGCTTTACTCTGAGAATACATAATTATTAGCTTTCCTTTCCTTTTCTAGTACCATGATGAGAACTTCTACTCTTAACCCTAAATTATACCAAATGCACAGGCAAAGACACAGAAATAATCTCAGAAAAAAATGTGGTACGTTACCGGAGCACTGAGGCCCCCCTTCGGCTTCTTCTCTTGTCTTGCTTGTAAGTCCTCGTCCTGCGTGGGATTTCCGTACGCTGAGGTGCACACTGTCTTTGTCTCGGTCGACACGATATGCCTTATCTCGGCTAGCACGCTGGTGTCTCTTTCTTCCGGTCGGTACGTCGTCAGAGTTCTGTCATTCGGTCACTGGAAGTTTCACAAAAAGTCCGTTGTTCCTTCTTCACACGTGTCGCCATTCACGAGCTCGCTTTCAGGTTGATCCTACCGGCTGCGCCACTTTATCTGGCTGTAGGGCCAGACATATCAATTCTTAGATAATACTTTTTCTTTCCCGCCGTATAGCGAGCTACCGCCTCGCCTTTACTATACGATCTGGCTATCAAGGCGGCTGAAGGCGTCCTTGTGTAGAAGAATAATTAAATCGACAAACTCAGTCCAGTACACGGAAATAAAAACAACAACAAGACTTTATTATTCCGATAACATTTGCTTCACGGGTTTCCGATGATTTTCCGCTCAGGTTCCCGTGCTGACCACGTGCTACCTTTCCACAATTCTTTCCGCGATACCCGGTGGACGAAGGAATCCTCCTTCCCGTTCACCACGCTGCACGTCTGCGTTAACCGCAGTCCTTTCGTCAGAAACTGGTGTCCAAACCAGGACCCTCTCTCCTTGACGACCGAAGCTCAACTGTCTCACTTAATCCTCCTCGCCCTTTCTGTCCTCTATACGCATGCGCAAGAAAAACTGGTTTTCCCGGTCAGCACGTGAAATACCTGTACTCAGGAATGTCGTCGGATACCCGCAGGGATTACAACCTTGCACGTATACAAAAGCAGTATGACAACTTGTTTAACAGAAGCACTCGAGCAGCTGACTCTTCAAGGTCAGATGCCCCAGGTGTTCATGCACCCCTCTCTTAATCCCCCATAGGATTAAAATTGCACCACGTAGGTGGTGAAGAATATCAGTTCTTATCTGAAACAACAAAATGGCGGAATGAAACGTCCGTCCGCACATGTTCATCACAATATTAAAAGTACATAAATTCATAATTGACAGTTTGATTGCGGGCGACCCTTACAAGGAGAAAAAATAAATCTGAAGTTTTGTCACATCCGGAAATTCAAGTCGTTAAGAAACGTTGGTTGAAATGAGAAATATAAAGTCAGAATATAAGTATGAGGTAGTTAGCAAAGTTTGAAATAAAATAATGGACGAATACGCGAACATAGAATGATATTCAAAACATAGATTAAGTTAGATAGCGGGAATTGAGAAGAAAAACGTCTGTTGGAAAGAAATGTAAAAATACAGTAAGAATGGAGAAAATATTGTTTCAATCGAATTTTAACTACTATAGATGAAAGAAATGGAAAAATATAGTAAGAATGAAGAAATATTGTTTCAATCGAATTTCAACTACTATAGATTCGTATATTTCTTGTACACATATAGAAAAGTAATAAGATAGAAAAATAGATTAAACCATACATTAAAAGCAAGTAAGAAAAAAGACAGTTTCAGAGGGAAAAAAATTAAAAATCTGAAGTTTTGTAACACCTAGTGGAACAGATATCAAGTCGTTAAGAAACGTATGTTGGGTTAAATCTAAAAAAAGATACTGTTAGGAACGAATTTTATGTATATCTGCTATAGATCTGTATATTTCTTGCGCAAACATGAAACATCTAAATAAAAAACCAGATTAAGTCATACATTAAAAACAAGTAAGAAAAGTTCTTTGCGTAGGAAAAAAGAAATAATAATGAAGAAACGTTTGCTTGTTTAAATCAGAAAAAATAAAGCCTCGATAAAAGTAGTTGAAAAGTAAGAAAATAAAATAATGATGGTACATCGAGAAGTTTAACAAGTATGCAAGCATTTAGAAAAAAAGTAGATTAAGATAATGGATTAGAAGGTACATTTCACTGATTAATCATAAAAGAAAATACGGAAAGATGAAAATTTTTTTTTAACTATGTATAAAACATTGCGGCTTTGTATGGCGGAAAAAGGTACACGTTAAAAAATGTAACAGAAAATGCCATGAACACGTAAATACGTTAATAAACAATCGTGTTTTAAGATTATGTCTGCAGCACAAAGCTTTGGAAAACGTTTTTATGTTGGAACGTCCGTTGAAAATGCGTGAAGTCTCCTCAAAGAAAATAAAAAAATCGTTACGTTGAAGAATTATGAATATAAAATGAGAAATTAGGGGGAAAAATAAGGAATAAATTCGTTGCAAAATGATCAAGTTATTGAAAAAAGTCAGTCTCGGAACTTAATGTGTCTACAGAATCTCAAATGACGTCAACCGCCGACCCCGCGGTGGAAATGGCGTTGGCTGATGTCATATCTGCTATCACGACATGCGTCACACATCGTAGTCACTCATCCCAAAACACGTGTCATACAAAATTTTCTGAGTCAAAGAGAAAATGATGACTCATCCCAAAACACATGGCTCACAAAAGATAGCGGAACATGAATCAACAGGAACGAAATCTTTTCAAACAAAGCCTTTCCTCGTCTAAATTAAAATTGTAGGAAAGAAAAATATAAGAATTAAAAAAATAATGCAACGTCTATAAAAATTATAACACCTCACGGAGTTCTAAAAATATAAATTTAATAAAACAAATTTGAGGAAACGACTAAAAAACTACCTTCAAAAATTTGACAAAGTCCAGTAAATCTCCCGAGAAAATATAAAAAAAAAATAAAGCCGACCCCGCTGAGGAGAAAACGACGTTGGCTGATGTCATGTCTGCTATCACGAATGCGTCACTCATCATAATGACTCATCCCAAAACACGTGTCATACAAATTTTTCTTAGTCAAAGAGAAAATTGTGACTAATCCCAAAACACATGGCTCACAAAATGACAACGTGGTGAAACTAAAATGGCGGAACATGAATCAACGGGAACGAAATCTTTTCAAACGAAGCCTTTCCTCGCCTAAATTAAAATTGGAGGGAGGATAAATATAAGAATTAAAAATAATGCAACGTCTATAAAAATTATAACATCTCAGGGAAGTCCTGAAAATATAAATTTAATAAAAAAACATATTGGAAAGACTTCCTTCAAAAATTTGACAAAGTCTAATAAATCTCCCGAGAAAATTAAAAAAATAATGCAACGTCTATAAAAATTATAATACCTCAGGGAATTCCTGAAAATATAAATTTAATAAAATAAATTAGAGAGAAAAAATAGGACAAAAAAAATACGAGTAAAAAAAAATTAGACACGACAAAAAAAACTTCCTTCAAAAATTTGACAAAGTCCAGTAAATCTCCCGAGAAAATAAAAAAATAAAAATATTGGAAAGACTTCCCAAAAATTTGTCAAAGTCCAATAAATCTCCCGAGAAAAGTTCGAAAAAGCACCGCTAGGGGGCAAAGTACACACCCCCTTTCCCCTACTCGGTCGTTGCCATCCCTCAAAAACAAAGGTCCATTAAAAGTTCCAAGAAGCACCGCTAGGGGGCAGCACATCGACCCAACGCACTAGCGTCATCTGCTACGCCCCCACATCCTTCGGTCACACGCCATGCCCCCATCCTTCTGCAGCAACCACGCCCCCAATCCTTCTGCCGCAAGCCACGCCCCTTCCTCCTTCTCTAGAAGGAGCTGCTCCTTGCGCTCGGATCTGTCCTTTTATACCACTGTTGTGGAAGTATGAAGTACTCCAAGGTATCCCTGGGACTGAATTCCGAAGCTGCCGTGAAATAAAACTACAATGAAAGTGAATTACCTAAACGCCAGTAAGACATGAGCAACAGGTAGCGAGGCGGAGAGGAATCTTTTTATAAGAGATAACTCGCTAATAGAAATTACATTTATATGTAATCTTTTGTCATACGCACGCGCGTA
Organism: Macrothele yani; assembly: GCA_039090855.1. Classification (NCBI taxonomy): domain Eukaryota; kingdom Metazoa; phylum Arthropoda; class Arachnida; order Araneae; family Macrothelidae; genus Macrothele; species Macrothele yani. The sequence goes on from CM076998.1 coordinate 70,628,582, forward strand.
CGATATAAATGTCTCAATGTAGAAAATACGAATTCCTTTTTTCAACATTCATTTCCCTGGAAAACACTTCACTCACGTTAGCTATTATGATGATTTTTCTTTTTCGAGGTACAATGTCACCGCTAGCGGACCCACGATATCCATCAAATTGACTTCCACCAGGGATATGGTCCCAAAGTCAAGATATATATGTTTTAATCCCCAAGAAAAATATTATATCGATGAGAATGTGATTTCGGGAAGTGTTTTGAGTAACTAACTGTAAGCGCATAACCGAAGATAGTCTGTTCTGTACTGCTGAGGCGATGACATCTGATATTTCGTAAAAATCTTGCATGGGGAACTTGTGCTGTATTTACCTGTCGGCGATGGCTCTTCTCGTCTCTAGAAAAGCATGTCCTTAATTAAGGACAGAAGACTGCATATAGCTCTTACGTTTGATCTAATTTAGTCTAAAATCTATATGTGAGGGCATGTAGCGTTTAGACGATATTTCTAGAAAGTGTCGAGCATAAGTACTTTTGTGGCGATTTAGAAAAAAATGTATGGAGAAACATGAGGTTATATCGTTAAGATTTCAATTTTTTGGGGGATGTTCGATACTTTATACATACGTACGTATATCGCGCACTAAAATTCTTGTTACTGATTCTAAAAAAATCATTCGTTTTCAGAAAGCAATACAGAAAATAAAAAATCCTTCGTTTTCTGACAAAGGCTCGAAAGAGTTCTTATATTTCCTTTATAAAATAGGATCGAAACTGTCTTTGTGAGACTAAAATATATATGAAACTTCTGTATGCCTTTGCTGCTCCGAAAATTAAATATAGAAGTAAGAGTTGAAAAAAGTACAGCATCCTACAAAATATAATAACGTCATGAGCTACCAGTAGAAAAGTAATTAACTCGAGCAGATAAAAGAGAAACATCATACAATACAGGAGAGTTATTCTCATGTGACCTGTGAATGAGCACCAGTATTTATCTTTTTTTTTTTGATAGAGATAAAATTTAACGCTGAAAGGGAACGAAACTAACGTGAGTCGCTCTCTACGGAAATGCTTTACTTCGTCATTACACAGCTTTAAAATTTTTTTGGTTAAAAAAATAAATTTCCACCAACAACGGCCACAGGGTGATAGCTATACATACGTTTCATCAAAAGAGATGGAGAGCGTGTGAAGGTTTCCTCCAGTACCAACAGTCCACACCACCCTGCGGCACAAAAGAAGGTTAACCAAACAACCGACAGAGGGCGACACCAAGGTACGCTGCTGGTGGACGGCACCAACCGGAAGTGCAATAAATCTGCAGCCCCAGCAACTGATGACTACTCACGTGTCTGTAAACATGATGGAGATATTTCTTTCGCAGAAATATCGCTCACGGCAGAAAATATTTTTTGCATTTTTCTACCGAAATTATACCAAGTGAACTCGTTTCGATTGTAAACGCATGGCGTATGTTATCACTTTTTCTACGAATCTAATGTGACACATTCTGTTCTCATCGTATTTTGACCACTGTGAAGAATGTGTCTTTTACGATTCTTCGAAAAACGATTGTTCCAACGCCGATCAGTCGAATGCCGATTGGCCCAATGATGATTCATCCAAAGCTACGTTTCGTCCAATGGTGCGATTCGACAAATGATATGACTGGTAAACTGGCGATTGTTCCAAAGGTACGATCAGCCCAATTCCTTCCTATCTGCCCAAAAATCCCTCTGGTGTTACGCAAAAAAAATGGCCGTTGGTAGGAAGACACCGCGAATGAAATCTATTATCTACTTTGTAGTAAGCTGTCTACTCTCCTTGAAAAAGTTATCTGGCTGATGTGCAATAGCTTGGAAAATTTTATTTCTCTTCTACGCCAAAAAATTTGGATCATTAGTATAGTTATACCATTTTGAGTATACTTGATGTACCGTTTCAATTTACCAATTAAAGACGACAATTTAGAAAATTTAAAGAAAACAAAGGGTTCTACTGTTCGCTATTTAATGTTTTATTTTGTTTTAAATTCGCACTAATGTTCAAGTATTTCAGTTTAAAATAAAAATGGAAAGGTTCTTGAAAGTTATTAAGAATTTTATAAATATAAGTTGTCAGGCATCGAGTGCAAGTTTCGGCTCAAAATTAGAAACATTTGCAACGACAGAATGCGTTTCGGCCAGCTCAAAAAATTCCTTGCAATACCCTTGAAAAGCACCAATTTAACCTCCCTTTGACGGCCACCGCTCGCGTTTACAGGCTAAAGGCAACGTAGTGCTGCTCCATACGTCGTCGAAGTGTGACGTCACAAGATGACGCTGGGCATAAAAAATGTCCGTTCCTCGATGATTCCCATAGCGTTTCAAGGTGATTGGTGAAAAGTGCTCATATTTTGCAATTTCTTCATCTTTTCTAACAATTTGCGGCTAATGTAACGTGGTGAAAATGGTGTGACGTTCTACTCACATCCAGTTATTATATCATGAATCGCCCAGCCAGAACATACGTAGTCAAATTCATGCTTCCATGAAAGATAAGATATATAGCATCCTACTCCTTGAGCATTTATTGTTTACAAATTTCTTTTAAATATTTCGTAATCAATAAGAAATTTAGACATTTCCATGACTTTTGTGCAGACGACAAAGCGGAGAACTATCCACAAAAATTTTAAGGGGCCGTAAAAAAATTGCGTTTTTGGCTGCTTTGTGGCCACGTTCCCAGAGGTTGGTTATCTCAGTTACATTAAGGTTCCGCAATTTCGTATTTTTCTTCATTGCGATATTTAATGTAATTCTTTATAAAAAACCATTTTATAATCTGCTACTCAACAAATTCTCTGCGGTCATTTGCTGCCGTACTACCTGTCTGTGGGAGGGGTTATACTCCCACAGACAGGGATTGAGTATAACCCCTCCCACTGTCTGTGGAAGTGGTTATACTCAATTCCCAGACAGGATTCTTGCGTTCGCACATGCCAGCGAAGGATTCGTTGAGCTTCAATTTATAAAGCGTTAAAGTTCTGTTGTCCTTTTGTTGAGTGGTAGATTATAAATCTTTTTTATAAAAAATTACGTTTAATATCGCAATTAAGAAAATGCGTAATTACGGAAACTTTAGGTAATCCAGATAACCAATCTCTGCGGACGTGGCCACGAAGCGGTCAAAAACGCATTCTTTATACGGCCCCTAAAAATTTTTGTGGCCACTTCTCTTACACCCATATAGCAACGAGGTACTGTGTGCTTCTTATGCTTATGTTTCATAAATTATTTTATCTTCTTTCAGTTTTATATCATATCTGAACTGAACAACCAGAAATCCCACAACTTTAAGGCTGGACCGTTTGATATTTGTAATAAAGATGGATAAAATTCTCGGATAGGTTGTAATTTCGTAGGAGCATGTGCTGAATAAGACAGGCGAGAAACCTCACAGTATCTCGCCATGCTTCCGTTTATTTCTCCGAAATCTATAAAATGAACACTGATTTTGATATTCTCGTGATTACAGTACGCTGCAAAACATAGAACCCTCTCTAATATATTCAGTTTCGCTTTAAAGAAACAATTTTACAGGACTATCAACAGCCGCTAACGATAAAACTAACGTTAGCTAACATGTAAACAACCTGTGTTTATGGCCATCCGCCATTCCGTGACGTCACGACTTCGACGACGATTCGCGAGCTAATCTCCAGATAACTTGTTTTAACCTCCGTGTCATTTCTTTTGCGCAAAAGAAAGTAAACGCAAAAATCAGAACCTTGCATAAAAAAAAAAAAAAAAAAAAAATTGGAACTACGCTAGCGTTCACTCCCAGTACTTAGAATGAGCAACTGAGGGTAATGCAACATGGCAGCTACACATCTCAGATGGCTTTACGGATGAGAGCACATGCTCGCTGACCTTACTTCATCCTCCTTGGTTTATGTACAATTAACTTCAACCGAGGCATTGTAGGAACTACAACGCTATCATATTACAGATATGATTTCTGTCAGTTTGAGACGTAACACTCATGTTACACGTTCTGATTCAAATTGAAATGTTGACGTCACACAACGACAGCTTTGGAGACTAGTCCGGAAGCCTTTGTTTCGGCATGACTACATGGAAGTGAAGAAATACATAGCTAAAGTCACGCCGCTGCATTTTCTGACTGCCTTCTTTCAGCCAACAGATCATGGTTCTGTTCCTGTATGAGGGGATCTCAAGCAAACCTCTCTTCAGTGATCATACTAAAATCAAGCTCTTTTGAACTGTATACTAGTATATTGCATAGCATACGAGAATAAGACCTTAAACACAGTAGAAGTAAGCATTGTGTATAAGTTCGCTTCGTAAAAGACACAAAAGGGTGTTAGCTAGAATACGTGCAAATTTCATTTTTTAGACCCAAACTTCGATTTAATTACGATTATAAGATTTGTTAAGAATTTCTTTAAAATTTAATATTTTAAATTACAAAATATATTTATATGTTATATGTCATTAAATATATTTTATTTTAATACTACCAATGAAAAGAACTTCCGTAAAAAACCTCACCGTTAATATTTCAAAATAAAAAAAGTACACTATATAAATCAGTGAGCACGTAATTTGCGTGAGATTCTTCCGAGCCGTCGCCGTGGTTGTTCATGACTACTATCAAAACAGCGGACATACGTCCACAACATCCGATACGTCGGATATTGTGGAAGTATGGAAAAAGACGAGTTATCACTGGAACTGAATTCCGAAGCTGCCGTGAAAGAGAAGTACGAAGAAAAATCACTACAGCCGACATCCTTCCACAACTACCGACAACCTACGGATGCGTCGGATGTTGTGGAAAGTATGAAGTACGCCAAGGTATCCCTGGGACTGAATTCCGAAGCTGCCGTGAAATAAAACTACAATGAAAGTGAATTACCTAAACGCCAGTAAGACATGAGCAACAGGTAGCGAGGCGGAGAGGAATCTTTTATAAGAGATAACTCGCTAATAGAAATTACATTTATATGTAATCTTTTGTCATATGCACGCGCGTACGATATAAATGTCTCAATGTAGAAAATACGAATTCCTTTTTTCAACATTCATTTCCCTGGAAAACACTTCACTCACGTTAGCTATTATGATGATTTTTCTTTTTTCGAGGTACAATGTCACCGCTAGCGGACCCACGATATCCATCAAATTGACTTCCACCAGGGATATGGTCCCAAAGTCAAGATATATATGTTTTAATCCCCAAGAAAAATATTATATCGATGAGAATGTGATTTCGGGAAGTGTTTTGAGTAACTAACTGTAAGCGCATAACCGAAGATAGTCTGTTCTGTACTGCTGAGGCGATGACATCTGATATTTCGTAAAAATCTTGCATGGGGAACTTGTGCTGTATTTACCTGTCGGCGATGGCTCTTCTCGTCTCTAGAAAAGCATGTCCTTAATTAAGGACAGAAGACTGCATATAGCTCTTACGTTTGATCTAATTTAGTCTAAAATCTATATGTGAGGGCATGTAGCTTTTAGACGATATTTCTAGTAAGTGTCGAGCATAAGTACTTTTGTGGCGATTTAGAAAAAAATGTATGGAGAAACATGAGGTTATATCGTTAAGATTTCAATTTTTTGGGGGATGTTCGATATTTTTATACATACGTACGTATATCGCGCACTAAAATTCTTGTTACTGATTCTAAAAAAAAATCATTCGTTTTCAGAAAGCAATACAGAAAATAAAAATCCTTCGTTTTTTGACAAAGGCTCGAAAGAGTTCTTATATTTCCTTTATAAAATAGGATCGAAACTGTCTTTGTGAGACTAAAATATATATGAAACTTCTGTAAGCCTTTTTGCTGCTCCGAAAATTAAATATAGAAGTAAGAGTTGAAAAAAGTACAGCATCCTACAAAATATAATAACGTCATGGAGCTACCAGTAGAAAAGTAATTAACTCGAGCAGATAAAAGAGGAACATCATACAATACAGGAGAGTTATTCTCATGTGACCTGTGAATGAGCACCAGTATTTATCTTTTTTTTGATAGAGATAAAATTTAACGCTGAAAGGGAACGAAACTAACGTGAGTCGCTCTCTACGGAAATGCTTCACTTCGTCATTACACAGTTTTAAAAGTTTTTTGGTTAAAAAAATAAATTTCCACCAACAACGGCCACAGTGTGATAGCTATACATACGTTTCATCAAAAAGAGATGGAGAGCGTGTGAAGTTTTCCTCCAGTACCAACAGTCCACACCACCCTGCGGCACAAAAGAAAGTTAACCAAACAACCGATAGAGGGCGACACCAAGGTACGCTGCTGTTGGACGGCACCAACCGGAAGTGCAATAAATCTGCAGCCCAAGCAACTGATGACTACTCACGTGTCTGTAAACATGATGGAGATATTTCTTTCGCAGAAATATCGCTCACGGCAGAAAATATTTTTTGCATTTTTCTACCGAAATTATACCAAGTGAACTCGTTTCGTATGTAAACGCATGGCGTATGTTATCACTTTTTCTACGAATCTAATGTGACACATTCTGTTCTCATCGTATTTTGACCACTGAGAAGAATGTGTCTTTTACGATTCTTCGAAAAACGACTGTTCCAACGCCGATCAGTCAAATGCCGATTGGTCCAATGATGATTCATCCAAAGCTACGTTTCGTCCAATGGTGCGTTTCGACAAATGATATGACTATTAAACTGGCGATTGGTCCAAAGGTACGATCGGCCAAATTCCTTCCTATCTGGCCAAAAATCCCTCTGGTGTTACGCAAAAAAGGGCCAAGTTGGTAGGAAGACACCGCGAATGAAATCTATTATCTACTTTGTAGTAAGCTGTCTACTCTCCTTGAAAAAGCTATCTGGCTGATGTGCAATAGCTTGGAAAATTTTATTTCTCTTCTACGCCAAAAAATTTGGATCATTAGTATAGTTATACCATATTGAGTATACTTGATGTACCGTTTCAATTTACCAATTAAAGACGACAATTTAGAAAATTTAAAGAAAAACAAAGGGTTCTACTGTTCGCTATTTAATGTTTTATTTTGTTTTAAATTCGCACTAATGTTCAAGTATTTCAGTTTAAAATAAAAATGGAAAGGTTCTTGAAAGTTATTAAGAATTTTATAAATATAAGTTGTCAGGCATCGAGTGCAAGTTTCGGCTCAAAATTAGAAACATTTGCAACGACAGAATGCGTTTCGGCCAGCTCAAAAAATTCCTTGCAATACCCTTTGAAAAGCACCAATTTAACCTCCCTTTGACGGCCACCGCTCGCGTTTACAGGCTAAAGGCAACGTAGTGCTGCTCCATACGTCGTCGAAGTGTGACGTCACAAGATGGCGCTGGGCATAAAAATGTCCGTTCCTCGATTATTCCCATAGCGTTTCAAGGTGATTGGTGAAAAGTGCTCATATTTTGCAATTTCTTCATCTTTTCTAACAATTTGCGGCTAATGTAACGTGGTGAAAATGGTGTGAGGTTCTACTCACATCCAGTTATTATATCATGAATTGCCCAGCCAGAAAATACGTAGTCAAATTCATGCTTTCATGAAAGATAAAATATATAGCATCCTACTCCTTGAGCATTTATTGTTTACAAATTTTTTTAAATATTTCGTAATCAATAAGAAATTTAGACATTTCCATGACTTTTTGTGCAAACGACAAAGCGGAGAACTGGCCACAAAAATTTTAAGGGGCCGTAAAAAAATTGCGTTTTTGGCTGCTTTGTGGCCACGTTCCCAGAGGTTGGTTATCTCAGTTACATTAAGGTTCCGCAATTTCGTATTTTCTTCATTGCGATATTTAATGTAATTCTTTATAAAAAACCATTTTATAATCTGCTACTCAACAAATTCTCTGCGGTCATTTGCTGCCGTACTACCTGTCTGTGGGAGGGGTTATACTCCCACAGACAGGGATTGAGTATAACCCCTCCCACTGTCTGTGGAAGTGGTTATACTCAATTCCCAGACAGGATTCTTGCGTTCGCACATGCCAGCGAAGGATTCGTTGAGCTTCAATTTATAAAGCGTTAAAGTTCTGTTGTCCTTTTTGTTGAGTGGTAGATTATAAATCTTTTTTATAAAAAATTACGTTTAATATCGCAATTAAGAAAATGCGTAATTACGGAAACTTTAGGTAATCCAGATAACCAATCTCTGCGGACGTGGCCACGAAGCGGTCGAAAACGCATTCTTTATACGGCCCCTAAAAATTTTTGTGGCCACTTCTCTTACACCCATATAGCAACGAGGTACTGTGTGCTTCTTATGCTTATGTTTCATAAATTATTTTATCTTCTTTCAGTTTTATATCATATCTGAACTGAACAACCAGAAATCCCACAACTTTAAGGCTGGACCGTTTGATATTTGTAATAAAGATGGATAAAATTCTCGGATAGGTTGTAATTTCGTAGGAGCATGTGCTGAATAAGACAGGCGAGAAACCTCACAGTATCTCGCCATGCTTCCGTTTATTTCTCCGAAATCTATAAAATGAACACTGATTTTGATATTCTCGTGATTACAGTACGCTGCAAAACATAGAACCCTCTCTAATATATTCAGTTTCGATTTAAAGAAACAATTTTACAGGACTATCAACAGCCGCTAACGATAAAACTAACGTTAGCTAACATGTAAACAACCTGTGTTTATGGCCATCCGCCATTCCGTGACGTCACGACTTCGACGACGATTCGCGAGCTAATCTCCAGATAACTTGTTTTAACCTCCGTGTCATTTCTTTTGCGCAAAAGAAAGTAAACGCAAAAATCAGAACCTTGCATAAAAAAAAAAAAAAAAAAAAATTGGAACTACGCTAGCGTTCACTCCCAGTACTTAGAATGAGCAACTGAGGGTAATGCAACATGGCAGCTACACATCTCAGATGGCTTTACGGATGAGAGCACATGCTCGCTGACCTTACTTCATCCTCCTTGGTTTATGTACAATTAACTTCAACCGAGGCATTGTAGGAACTACAACGCTATCATATTACAGATATGATTTCTGTCAGTTTGAGACGTAACACTCATGTTACACGTTCTGATTCAAATTGAAATGTTGACGTCACACAACGACAGCTTTGGAGACTAGTCCGAAGCCTTTGTTTCGGCATGACTACATGGAAGTGAAGAAATACATAGCTAAAGTCACGCCCTGCATTTTCTGACTGCCTTCTTTCAGCCAACAGATCATGGTTCTGTTCCTGTATGAGGGGATCTCAAGCAAACCTCTCTTCAGTGATCATACTAAAATCAAGCTCTTTTGAACTGTATACTAGTATATTGCATAGCATACGAGAATAAGACCTTAAACACAGTAGAAGTAAGCATTGTGTATAAGTTCGCTTCGTAAAAGACACAAAAGGGTGTTAGCTAGAATACGTGCAAATTTCATTTTTTAGACCCAAACTTCGATTTAATTACGATTATAAGATTTGTTAAGAATTTCTTTAAAATTTAATATTTTAAATTACAAAATATATTTATATGTTATATGTCATTAAATATATTTTATTTTAATACTACCAATGAAAAGAACTTCCGTAAAAACCTCACCGTTAATATTTCAAAATAAAAAAAGTACACTATATAAATCAGTGAGCACGTAATTTGCGTGAGATTCTTCCGAGCCGTCGCCGTGGTTGTTCATGACTACTATCAAAACAGCGGACATACGTCCACAACATCCGATACGTCGGATATTGTGGAAGTATGGAAAAAGACGAGTTATCACTGGAACTGAATTCCGAAGCTGCCGTGAAAGAGAAGTACGAAGAAAAATCACTACAGCCGACATCCTTCCACAACTACCGACAACCTACGGATGCGTCGGATGTTGTGGAAGTATGAAGTACGCCAAGGTATCCCTGGGACTGAATTCCGAAGCTGCCGTGAAATAAAACTACAATGAAAGTGAATTACCTAAACGCCAGTAAGACATGAGCAACAGGTAGCGAGGCGGAGAGGAATCTTTTTATAAGAGATAACTCGCTAATAGAAATTACATTTATATGTAATCTTTTGTCATATGCACGCGCGTACGATATAAATGTCTCAATGTAGAAAATACGAATTCCTTTTTTCAACATTCATTTCCCTGGAAAACACTTCACTCACGTTAGCTATTATGATGATTTTTCTTTTTTCGAGGTACAATGTCACCGCTAGCGGACCCACGATATCCATCAAATTGACTTCCACCAGGGATATGGTCCCAAAGTCAAGATATATATGTTTTAATCCCCAAGAAAATATTATATCGATGAGAATGTGATTTCGGGAAGTGTTTTGAGTAACTAACTGTAAGCGCATAACCGAAGATAGTCTGTTCTGTACTGCTGAGGCGATGACATCTGATATTTCGTAAAAATCTTGCATGGGGAACTTGTGCTGTATTTACCTGTCGGCGATGGCTCTTCTCGTCTCTAGAAAAGCATGTCCTTAATTAAGGACAGAAGACTGCATATAGCTCTTACGTTTGATCTAATTTAGTCTAAAATCTATATGTGAGGGCATGTAGCTTTTATACGATATTTCTAGTAAGTGTCGAGCATAAGTACTTTTGTGGCGATTTAGAAAAAAATGTATGGAGAAACATGAGGTTATATCGTTAAGATTTCAATTTTTTGGGGGATGTTCGATATTTTATACATACGTACGTATATCGCGCACTAAAATTCTTGTTACTGATTCTAAAAAAATCATTCGTTTTCAGAAAGCAATACAGAAAATAAAAAATCCTTCGTTTTTTGACAAAGGCTCGAAAGAGTTCTTATATTTCCTTTATAAAATAGGATCGAAACTGTCTTTGTGAGACTAAAATATATATGAAACTTCTGTAAGCCTTTGCTGCTCTGAAAATTAAATATAGAAGTAAGAGTTGAAAAAAGTACAGCATCCTACAAAATATAATAACGTCATGAGCTACCAGTAGAAAAGTAATTAACTCGAGCAGATAAAAGAGGAACATCATACAATACAGGAGAGTTATTCTCATGTGACCTGTGAATGAGCACCAGTATTTATCTTTTTTTTTATAGAGATAAAATTTAACGCTGAAAGGGAACGAAACTAACGTGAGTCGCTCTCTACGGAAATGCTTCACTTCGTCATTACACAGCTTTAAAAGTTTTTGGTTAAAAATAAATTTCCACCAACAACGGCCACAGTGTGATAGCTATACATACGTTTCATCAAAAGAGATGGAGAGCGTGTGAAGTTTTCCTCCAGTACCAACAGTCCACACCACCCTGCGGCACAAAAGAAAGTTAACCAAACAACCGATAGAGGGCGACACCAAGGTACGCTGCTGTTGGACGGCACCAACCGGAAGTGCAATAAATCTGCAGCCCAAGCAACTGATGACTACTCACGTGTGTCTGTAAACATGATGGAGATATTTCTTTCGCAGAAATATCGCTCACGGCAGAAAATATTTTTTGCATTTTTCTACCGAAATTATACCAAGTGAACTCGTTTCGATTGTAAACGCATGGCGTATGTTATCACTTTTTCTACGAATCTAATGTGACACATTCTGTTCTCATCGTATTTTGACCACTGAGAAGAATGTGTCTTTTACGATTCTTCGAAAAACGACTGTTCCAACGCCGATCAGTCAAATGCCGATTGGTCCAATGATGATTCATCCAAAGCTACGTTTCGTCCAATGGTGCGTTTCGACAATGATATGACTATTAAACTGGCGATTGGTCCAAAGGTACGATCGGCCAAATTCCTTCCTATCTGGCCAAAAATCCCTCTGGTGTTACGCAAAAAAGGGCCGTTGGTAGGAAGACACCGCGAATGAAATCTATTATCTACTTTGTAGTAAGCTGTCTACTCTCCTTGAAAAAGCTATCTGGCTGATGTGCAATAGCTTGGAAAATTTTATTTCTCTTCTACGCCAAAAATTTGGATCATTAGTATAGTTATACCATATTGAGTATACTTGATGTACCGTTTCAATTTACCAATTAAAGACGACAATTTAGAAAATTTAAAGAAAAACAAAGGGTTCTACTGTTCGCTATTTAATGTTTTATTTTTGTTTTAAATTCGCACTAATGTTCAAGTATTTCAGTTTAAAATAAAAATGGAAAGGTTCTGAAAGTTATTAAGAATTTTATAAATATAAGTTGTCAGGCATCGAGTGCAAGTTTCGGCTCAAAATTAGAAACATTTGCAACGACAGAATGCGTTTCGGCCAGCTCAAAAAATTCCTTGCAATACCCTAGAAAAGCACCAATTTAACCTTCCTTTGACGGCCACCGCTCGCGTTTACAGGCTAAAGGCAACGTAGTGCTGCTCCATACGTCGTCGAAGTGTGACGTCACAAGATGGCGCTGGGCATAAAAAAATGTCCGTTCCTCGATTATTCCCATAGCGTTTCAAGGTGATTGGTGAAAAGTGCTCATATTTTGCAATTTCTTCATCTTTTCTAACAATTTGCGGCTAATGTAACGTGGTGAAAATGGTGTGAGGTTCTACTCACATCCAGTTATTATATCATGAATCGCCCAGCCAGAAAATACGTAGTCAAATTCATGCTTCCATGAAAGATAAAATATATAGCATCCTACTCCTTGAGCATTTATTGTTTACAAATTTTTTTAAATATTTCGTAATCAATAAGAAATTTAGACATTTCCATGACTTTTGTGCAAACGACAAAGCGGAGAATTGGCCACAAAAATTTTAAGGGGCCGTAAGAAAAATTGCGTTTTTGGCTGCTTTGTGGCCACGTTCCCAGAGGTTGGTTATCTCAGTTACATTAACGTTCCGCAATTTCGTATTTTCTTCATTGCGATATTTAATGTAATTCTTTATAAAAAACCATTTTATAATCTGCTACTCAACAAATTCTCTGCGGTCATTTGCTGCCGTACTACCTGTCTGTGGGAGGGGTTATACTCCCACAGACACGGATTGAGTATAACCCCTCCCACTGTCTGTAGCAGGGGTTATACTCAATCCACAGACAGGATTCTTGCGTTCGCACATGCCAGCGAAGGATTCGTTGAGCTTCAATTTATAAAGCGTTAAAGTTCTGTTGTCCTTTTGTTGAGTGGTAGATTATAAATATTTTTATAAAAAATGACGTTTAATATCGCAATTAATAAAATGCGTAATTACGGAAACTTTAGGTAATCCAGATAACCAATCTCTGCGGACGTGGCCACGAAGCGGTCGAAAACGCATTCTTTATACGGCCCCTAAAAATTTTTGTGGCCACTTCTTTTACACCCATATAGCAACGAGGTACTGTGTGCTTCTTATGCTTATGTTTCATAAATTATTTTATCTTCTTTCAGTTTTATATCATATCTGAACTGAACAACCAGAAATCCCACAACTTTAAGGCTGGACCGTTTGATATTTGTAATAAAGATGGATAAAATTCTCGGATAGGTTGTAATTTCGTAGGAGCATGTGCTGAATAAGACAGGCGAGAAACCTCACAGTACCTCGCCATGCTTCCGTTTATTTCTCCGAAATCTATAAAATGAACACTGATTTTGATATTCTCGTGATTACAGTACGCTGCAAAACATAGAACCCTCTCTAATATATTCAGTTTCGCTTTAAAGAAACAATTTTACAGGACTATCAACAGCCGCTAACGATAAAACTAACGTTAGCTAACATGTAAACAACCTGTGTTTATGGCCATCCGCCATTCCGTGACGTCACGACTTCGACGACGATTCGCGAGGGAATCTCCAGATAACTTGTTTTAACCTCCGTGTCATTTCTTTTGCGCAAAAGAAAGTAAACGCGAAAATCAGAACCTTGCATAAAAAAAAGAAAAAATTGGAACTACGCTAGCGTTCACTCCCAGTACTTAGAATGAGCAACTGAGGGTAATGCAACATGGCAGCTACGCATCTCAGATGGCTTTACGGATGAGAGCACATGCTCGCTGACCTTACTTCATCCTCCTTCGTTGGTATACAATTAACTTCAACCGAGGCATTGTAGGAACTACAACGCTATCATATTACAGATATGATTTCTGTCAGTTTGAGACGTAACACTCATGTTACACGTTCCGATTCAAATTGAAATGTTGACGTCACACAACGACAGCTTTGGAGACTAGTCCGAAGCCTTTGTTTCGGCATGACTACATGGAAGTGAAGAAATACATAGCTAAAGTCACGCCCCTGCATTTTCTGACTGCCTTCTTTCAGCCAACAGATCATGGTTCTGTTCCTGTATGAGGGGATCTCAAGCAAACCTCTCTTCAGTGATCATACTAAAATCAAGCTCTTTTGAACTGTATACTAGTATATTGCATAGCATACGAGAATAAGACCTTAAACACAGTAGAAGTAAGCATTGTGTATAAGTTCGCTTCGTAAAAAAGACACAAAAGGGTGTTAGCTAGAATACGTGCAAATTTCATTTTTTAGACCCAAACTTCGATTTAATTACCAATTTGCGTAAGATTTGTTAAGAATTTCCCTTTTAAAAAATTTAATATTTTTAAATTACAAAATATATTTATATGTTATATGTCATTAAATATATTTTTATTTTAATACTACCAATGAAAAGAACTTCCGTAGAAAAATCTCACCGTTAATATTTCCTCAAAATAAAAAGCAAGTACACTGTATAAATCCGCCAGTGAGCACGTAATTTGCGTGAGATTCGGTCCGAGCCGTCGCCGTGGTTGTTCATTACTACTATCAAAACAGCGGACATACGTCCACCAACTACATCCGATACGTCGTGATATTGTGGAAGTATGGAAAAAGACGAGTTATCACTGGAACTGAATTCCGAAGCTGCCGTGAAAGAGAAGTACGAAGAAAAATCCACTACAGCCGACATCCTACGGATGCGTCGGATGTTGTTGGAAGTATGAAGTACGCCAAGGTAATCCTTCCTGGGACTGAATTCCGAAGCTGCCGTGAAATAAAACTACAATGAAAGTGAATTACCTAAACGCCAGTAAGACATGAGCAACAGGTAGCGAGGCGGAGAGGAATCTTTTTATAAGAGATAACTCGCTAATAGAAATTACATTTATATGTGGTCTTTTGTCATATGCACGCGCGTACGATATAAATGTCTCAATGTAGAAAATACGAATTCCTTTTTTCAACATTCATTTCCCTGGAAAACACTTCACTCACGTTAGCTATTATGATGATTTTTCTTTTTTCGAGGTATAATGTCACCGCTAGCGGACCCACCGATATCCATCAACTTGATTTCCACCAGGGATATGGTCCCAAAGTCAAGATATATATGTTTTAATCCCCAAGAAAAATATTATATCGATGAGAATATGATTTCGGGAAGTGTTTTGAGTAACTAACTGTAAGCGCATAACCGAAGATAGTCTGTTCTCTACTGCTGAGGCGATGACATCTGATATTTCGTAAAAATCTTGCATGGGGAACTTGTGCTGTATTTACCTGTCGGCGATGGCTCTTCTCGTCTCTAGAAAAGCATGTCCTTAATTAAGGACAGAAGACTGCATATAGCTCTTACGTTTGATCTAATTTAGTCTAAAATCTATATGTGAGGGCATGTAGCGTTTAGACGATATTTCTAGTAAGTGTCGAACATAAGTACTTTGTGGCGATTTAGAAAAAATGTATGGAGAAACATGAGGTTATATCGTTAAGATTTCAAAATCTCATTAAAATTCTTGTTTGATTCTAAAAAATCATTCGGTACAGAAAATAAAAATCCTTCGTTTTCTGACAGGCTCGTTCTTATATTTTATTTTAAACTGAAATACTTGAACATTAGTGCGAATTTAAAACAAAATAAAACATTAAATAGCGAACAGTAGAACCCTTTGTTTTTCTTTAAATTTTCTAAATTGTCGTCTTTAATTGGTAAATTGAAACGGTACATCAAGTATACTCAAAATGGTATAACTATACTAATGATCCAAATTTTTTGGCGTAGAAGAGAAATAAAATTTTCCAAGCTATTGCACATCAGCCAGATAGCTTTTTCAAGGAGAGTAGACAGCTTACTACAAAGTAGATAATAGATTTCATTCGCGGTGTCTTCCTACCAACGGCCCTTTTTTTGCGTAACACCAGAGGGATTTTTGGCCAGATAGGAAGGAATTGGGCTGATCGTACCTTTGGACCAATCGCCAGTTTACCAGTCATATCATTTGTCGAATCGCACCATTGGACGAAACGTAGCTTTGGATGAATCATCATTGGACCAATCGGCATTTGACTGATCGGCGTTGGAACAGTCGTTTTTCGAAGAATCGTAAAAGACACATTCTTCTCAGTGGTCAAAATACGATGAGAACAGAATGTGTCACATTAGATTCGTAGAAAAAGTGATAACATACGCCATGCGTTTACAATC
Source organism: Macrothele yani (assembly GCA_039090855.1). Lineage (NCBI taxonomy): Eukaryota > Metazoa > Arthropoda > Arachnida > Araneae > Macrothelidae > Macrothele > Macrothele yani. The sequence continues at coordinate 70,644,952 of CM076998.1, forward strand.
GAAACGAGTTCACTTGGTATAATTTCGGTAGAAAAATGCAAAAAATATTTTCTGCCGTGAGCGATATTTCTGCGAAAGAAATATCTCCATCATGTTTACAGACACGTGAGTAGTCATCAGTTGCTGGGGCTGCAGATTTATTGCACTTCCGGTTGGTGCCGTCCACCAGCAGCGTACCTTGGTGTCGCCCTCTATCGGTTGTTTGGTTAACTTTCTTTTGTGCCGCAGGGTGGTGTGGACTGTTGGTACTGGAGGAAAACTTCACACGCTCTCCATCTCTTTTGATGAAACGTATGTATAGCTATCACCCTGTGGCCGTTGTTGGTGGAAATTTATTTTTTTAACCAAAAAATTTTAAAGCTGTGTAATGACGAAGTGAAGCATTTCCGTAGAGAGCGACTCACGTTAGTTTCGTTCCCTTTCAGCGTTAAATTTTATCTCTATCAAAAAAAAAAGATAAATACTGGTGCTCATTCACAGGTCACATGAGAATAACTCTCCTGTATTGTATGATGTTCCTCTTTTATCTGCTCGAGTTAATTACTTTTCTACTGGTAGCTCATGACGTTATTATATTTTGTAGGATGCTGTACTTTTTCAACTCTTACTTCTATATTTAATTTTCGGAGCAGCAAAGGCTTACAGAAGTTTCATATATATTTTAGTCTCACAAAGACAGTTTCGATCCTATTTTATAAAGGAAATATAAGAACTCTTTCGAGCCTTTGTCAGAAAACGAAGGATTTTTATTTTCTGTATTGCTTTCTGAAAACGAATGATTTTTTTAGAATCAGTAACAAGAATTTTAGTGCGCGATATACGTACGTATGTATAAAATATCGAACATCCCCCAAAAAATTGAAATCTTAACGATATAACCTCATGTTTCTCCATACATTTTTTTCTAAATCGCCACAAAAGTACTTATGCTCGACACTTACTAGAAATATCGTCTAAACGCTACATGCCCTCACATATAGATTTTAGACTAAATTAGATCAAACGTAAGAGCTATATGCAGTCTTCTGTCCTTAATTAAGGACATGCTTTTCTAGAGACGAGAAGAGCCATCGCCGACAGGTAAATACAGCACAAGTTCCCCATGCAAGATTTTTACGAAATATCAGATGTCATCGCCTCAGCAGTACAGAACAGACTATCTTCGGTTATGCGCTTACAGTTAGTTACTCAAAACACTTCCCGAAATCACATTCTCATCGATATAATATTTTTCTTGGGGATTAAAACATATATATCTTGACTTTGGGACCATATCCCTGGTGGAAGTCAAGTTGATGGATATCGTGGGTCCGCTAGCGGTGACATTATACCTCGAAAAAAGAAAAATCATCATAATAGCTAACGTGAGTGAAGTGTTTTCCAGGGAAATGAATGTTGAAAAAAGGAATTCGTATTTTCTACATTGAGACATTTATATCGTACGCGCGTGCATATGACAAAAGACCACATATAAATGTAATTTCTATTAGCGAGTTATCTCTTATAAAAAGATTCCTCTCCGCCTCGCTACCTGTTGCTCATGTCTTACTGGCGTTTAGGTAATTCACTTTCATTGTAGTTTTATTTCACGGCAGCTTCGGAATTCAGTCCCAGGGATACCTTGGCGTACTTCATACTTCCACAACATCCGACGCATCCGTAGGTTGTCGGTAGTTGTGGAAGGATGTCGGCTGTAGTGATTTTTCTTCGTACTTCTCTTTCACGGCAGCTTCGGAATTCAGTTCCAGTGATAACTCGTCTTTTTCCATACTTCCACAATATCCGACGTATCGGATGTTGTGGACGTATGTCCGCTGTTTTGATAGTAGTCATGAACAACCACGGCGACGGCTCGGACGAATCTCACGCAAATTACGTGCTCACTGATTTATATAGTGTACTTTTTTTATTTTGAAATATTAACGGTGAGATTTTTACGGAAGTTCTTTTCATTGGTAGTATTAAAATAAAATATATTTAATGACATATAACATATAAATATATTTTGTAATTTAAAATATTAAATTTTAAAGAAATTCTTAACAAATCTTATAATTGTAATTAAATCGAAGTTTGGGTCTAAAAAATGAAATTTGCACGTATTCTAGCTAACACCCTTTTGTGTCTTTTACGAAGCGAACTTATACACAATGCTTACTTCTACTGTGTTTAAGGTCTTATTCTCGTATGCTATGCAATATACTAGTATACAGTTCAAAAGAGCTTGATTTTAGTATGATCACTGAAGAGAGGTTTGCTTGAGATCCCCTCATACAGGAACAGAACCATGATCTGTTGGCTGAAAGAAGGCAGTCAGAAAATGCAGGGGCGTGACTTTAGCTATGTATTTCTTCACTTCCATGTAGTCATGCCGAAACAAAGGCTTCGGACTAGTCTCCAAAGCTGTCGTTGTGTGACGTCAACATTTCAATTTGAATCAGAACGTGTAACATGAGTGTTACGTCTCAAACTGACAGAAATCATATCTGTAATATGATAGCGTTGTAGTTCCTACAATGCCTCGGTTGAAGTTAATTGTATACCAACCAAGGAGGATGAAGTAAGGTCAGCGAGCATGTGCTCTCATCCGTAAAGCCATCTGAGATGCGTAGCTGCCATGTTGCATTACCCTCAGTTGCTCATTCTAAGTACTGGGAGTGAACGCTAGCGTAGTTCCAATTTTTTTCTTTTTTTTTTTTTTATGCAAGGTTCTGATTTTTGCGTTTACTTTCTTTTGCGCAAAAGAAATGACACGGAGGTTAAAACAAGTTATCTGGAGATTCCCTCGCGAATCGTCGTCGAAGTCGTGACGTCACGGAATGGCGGATGGCCATAAACACAGGTTGTTTACATGTTAGCTAACGTTAGTTTTATCGTTAGCGGCTGTTGATAGTCCTGTAAAATTGTTTCTTTAAAGCGAAACTGAATATATTAGAGGGTTCTATGTTTTGCAGCGTACTGTAATCACGAGAATATCAAAATCAGTGTTCATTTTATAGATTTCGGAGAAATAAACGGAAGCATGGCGAGATACTGTGAGGTTTCTCGCCTGTCTTATTCAGCACATGCTCCTACGAAATTACAACCTATCCGAGAATTTTATCCATCTTTATTACAAATATCAAACGGTCCAGCCTTAAAGTTGTGGGATTTCTGGTTGTTCAGTTCAGATATGATATAAAACTGAAAGAAGATAAAATAATTTATGAAACATAAGCATAAGAAGCACACAGTACCTCGTTGCTATATGGGTGTAAGAGAAGTGGCCACAAAAATTTTTAGGGGCCGTATAAAGAATGCGTTTTCGACCGCTTCGTGGCCACGTCCGCAGAGATTGGTTATCTGGATTACCTAAAGTTTCCGTAATTACGCATTTTCTTAATTGCGATATTAAACGTAATTTTTTATAAAAAAGATTTATAATCTACCACTCAACAAAAGGACAACAGAACTTTAACGCTTTATAAATTGAAGCTCAACGAATCCTTCGCTGGCATGTGCGAACGCAAGAATCCTGTCTGGGGATTGAGTATAACCCCTCCCACAGACAGTGGGAGGGGTTATACTCAATCCCTGTCTGTGGGAGTATAACCCCTCCCACAGACAGGTAGTACGGCAGCAAATGACCGCAGAGAATTTGTTGAGTAGCAGATTATAAAATGGTTTTTTATAAAGAATTACATTAAATATCGCAATGAAGAAAATACGAAATTGCGGAACCTTAATGTAACTGAGATAACCAACCTCTGGGAACGTGGCCACAAAGCAGCCAAAAACGCAATTTTTTTACGGCCCCTTAAAATTTTTGTGGCCAGTTCTCCGCTTTGTCGTTTGCACAAAAGTCATGGAAATGTCTAAATTTCTTATTGATTACGAAATATTTAAAAGAAATTTGTAAACAATAAATGCTCAAGGAGTAGGATGCTATATATCTTATCTTTCATGGAAGCATGAATTTGACTACGTATTTTCTGGCTGGGCGATTCATGATATAATAACTGGATGTGAGTAGAACCTCACACCATTTTCACCACGTTACATTAGCCGCAAATTGTTAGAAAAGATGAAGAAATTGCAAAATATGAGCACTTTTCACCAATCACCTTGAAACGCTATGGGAATCATCGAGGAACGGACATTTTTTTATGCCCAGCGCCATCTTGTGACGTCACACTTCGACGACGTATGGAGCAGCACTACGTTGCCTTTAGCCTGTAAACGCGAGCGGTGGCCGTCAAAGGGAGGTTAAATTGGTGCTTTTCAAGGGTATTGCAATGAATTTTTGAGCTGGCCGAAACGCATTCTGTCGTTGCAAATGTTTCTAATTTTGAGCCGAAACTTGCACTCGATGCCTGACAACTTATATTTATAAAATTCTTAATAACTTTCAAGATCCTTTCCATTTTTATTTTAAACTGAAATACTTGAACATTAGTGCGAATTTAAAACAAAATAAAACATTAAATAGCGAACAGTAGAACCCTTTGTTTTTCTTTAAATTTTCTAAATTGTCGTCTTTAATTGGTAAATTGAAACGGTACATCAAGTATACTCAAAATGGTATAACTATACTAATGATCCAAATTTTTTGGCGTAGAAGAGAAATAAAATTTTCCAAGCTATTGCACATCAGCCAGATAGCTTTTTCAAGGAGAGTAGACAGCTTACTACAAAGTAGATAATAGATTTCATTCGCGGTGTCTTCCTACCAACGGCCCTTTTTTTGCGTAACACCAGAGGGATTTTTGGCCAGATAGGAAGGAATTGGGCTGATCGTACCTTTGGACCAATCGCCAGTTTACCAGTCATATCATTTGTCGAATCGCACCATTGGACGAAACGTAGCTTTGGATGAATCATCATTGGACCAATCGGCATTTGACTGATCGGCGTTGGAACAGTCGTTTTCGAAGAATCGTAAAAGACACATTCTTCTCAGTGGTCAAAATACGATGAGAACAGAATGTGTCACATTAGATTCGTAGAAAAAGTGATAACATACGCCATGCGTTTACAATCGAAACGAGTTCACTTGGTATAATTTCGGTAGAAAAATGCAAAAAATATTTTCTGCCGTGAGCGATATTTCTGCGAAAGAAATATCTCCATCATGTTTACAGACACGTGAGTAGTCATCAGTTGCTGGGGCTGCAGATTTATTGCACTTCCGGTTGGTGCCGTCCACCAGCAGCGTACCTTGGTGTCGCCCTCTATCGGTTGTTTGGTTAACTTTCTTTTGTGCCGCAGGGTGGTGTGGACTGTTGGTACTGGAGGAAAACTTCACACGCTCTCCATCTCTTTTGATGAAACGTATGTATAGCTATCACCCTGTGGCCGTTGTTGGTGGAAATTTATTTTTTTAACCAAAAAAATTTTAAAGCTGTGTAATGACGAAGTGAAGCATTTCCGTAGAGAGCGACTCACGTTAGTTTCGTTCCCTTTCAGCGTTAAATTTTATCTCTATCAAAAAAAAAAAAGATAAATACTGGTGCTCATTCACAGGTCACATGAGAATAACTCTCCTGTATTGTATGATGTTCCTCTTTTATCTGCTCGAGTTAATTACTTTTCTACTGGTAGCTCATGACGTTATTATATTTTGTAGGATGCTGTACTTTTTTCAACTCTTACTTCTATATTTAATTTTCGGAGCAGCAAAGGCTTACAGAAGTTTCATATATATTTTAGTCTCACAAAGACAGTTTCGATCCTATTTTATAAAGGAAATATAAGAACTCTTTCGAGCCTTTGTCAGAAAACGAAGGATTTTTATTTTCTGTATTGCTTTCTGAAAACGAATGATTTTTTTTAGAATCAGTAACAAGAATTTTAGTGCGCGATATACGTACGTATGTATAAAATATCGAACATCCCCCAAAAAATTGAAATCTTAACGATATAACCTCATGTTTCTCCATACATTTTTTTCTAAATCGCCACAAAAGTACTTATGCTCGACACTTACTAGAAATATCGTCTAAACGCTACATGCCCTCACATATAGATTTTAGACTAAATTAGATCAAACGTAAGAGCTATATGCAGTCTTCTGTCCTTAATTAAGGACATGCTTTTCTAGAGACGAGAAGAGCCATCGCCGACAGGTAAATACAGCACAAGTTCCCCATGCAAGATTTTTACGAAATATCAGATGTCATCGCCTCAGCAGTACAGAACAGACTATCTTCGGTTATGCGCTTACAGTTAGTTACTCAAAACACTTCCCGAAATCACATTCTCATCGATATAATATTTTTCTTGGGGATTAAAACATATATATCTTGACTTTGGGACCATATCCCGCACGCTCTCCATCTCTTTTGATGAAACGTATGTATAGCTATCACACTCGTGGGTCCGCTAGCGGTGACATTATACCTCGAAAAAAGAAAAATCATCATAATAGCTAACGTGAGTGAAGTGTTTTCCAGAATGTTGAAAAAAGGAATTCGTATTTTCTACATTGAGACATTTATATCGTACGCGCGTGCATATGACAAAAGACCACATATAAATGTAATTTCTATTAGCGAGTTATCTCTTATAAAAAGATTCCTCTCCGCCTCGCTACCTGTTGCTCATGTCTTACTGGCGTTTAGGTAATTCACTTTCATTGTAGTTTTATTTCACGGCAGCTTCGGAATTCAGTCCCAGGGATACCTTGGCGTACTTCATACTTCCACAACATCCGACGCATCCGTAGGTTGTCGGTAGTTGTGGAAGGATGTCGGCTGTAGTGATTTTTCTTCGTACTTCTCTTTCACGGCAGCTTCGGAATTCAGTTCCAGTGATAACTCGTCTTTTTCCATACTTCCACAATATCCGACGTATCGGATGTTGTGGACGTATGTCCGCTGTTTTGATAGTAGTCATGAACAACCACGGCGACGGCTCGGACGAATCTCACGCAAATTACGTGCTCACTGATTTATATAGTGTACTTTTTTATTTTGAAATATTAACGGTGAGATTTTTTACGGAAGTTCTTTTCATTGGTAGTATTAAAATAAAATATATTTAATGACATATAACATATAAATATATTTTGTAATTTAAAATATTAAATTTTAAGAAATTCTTAACAAATCTTATAATTGTAATTAAATCGAAGTTTGGGTCTAAAAAATGAAATTTGCACGTATTCTAGCTAACACCCTTTTGTGTCTTTTACGAAGCGAACTTATACACAATGCTTACTTCTACTGTGTTTAAGGTCTTATTCTCGTATGCTATGCAATATACTAGTATACAGTTCAAAAGAGCTTGATTTTAGTATGATCACTGAAGAGAGGTTTGCTTGAGATCCCCTCATACAGGAACAGAACCATGATCTGTTGGCTGAAAGAAGGCAGTCAGAAAATGCAGGGGCGTGACTTTAGCTATGTATTTCTTCACTTCCATGTAGTCATGCCGAAACAAAGGCTTCGGACTAGTCTCCAAAGCTGTCGTTGTGTGACGTCAACATTTCAATTTGAATCAGAACGTGTAACATGAGTGTTACGTCTCAAACTGACAGAAATCATATCTGTAATATGATAGCGTTGTAGTTCCTACAATGCCTCGGTTAATTGTATACCAACCAAGGAGGATGAAGTAAGGTCAGCGAGCATGTGCTCTCATCCGTAAAGCCATCTGAGATGCGTAGCTGCCATGTTGCATTACCCTCAGTTGCTCATTCTAAGTACTGGGAGTGAACGCTAGCGTAGTTCCAATTTTTTTCTTTTTTTTTTATGCAAGGTTCTGATTTTTGCGTTTACTTTCTTTTGCGCAAAAGAAATGACACGGAGGTTAAAACAAGTTATCTGGAGATTCCCTCGCGAATCGTCGTCGAAGTCGTGACGTCACGGAATGGCGGATGGCCATAAACACAGGTTGTTTACATGTTAGCTAACGTTAGTTTTATCGTTAGCGGCTGTTGATAGTCCTGTAAAATTGTTTCTTTAAAGCGAAACTGAATATATTAGAGAGGGTTCTATGTTTTGCAGCGTACTGTAATCACGAGAATATCAAAATCAGTGTTCATTTTATAGATTTCGGAGAAATAAACGGAAGCATGGCGAGATACTGTGAGGTTTCTCGCCTGTCTTATTCAGCACATGCTCCTACGAAATTACAACCTATCCGAGAATTTTATCCATCTTTATTACAAATATCAAACGGTCCAGCCTTAAAGTTGTGGGATTTCTGGTTGTTCAGTTCAGATATGATATAAAACTGAAAGAAGATAAAATAATTTATGAAACATAAGCATAAGAAGCACACAGTACCTCGTTGCTATATGGGTGTAAGAGAAGTGGCCACAAAAATTTTTAGGGGCCGTATAAAGAATGCGTTTTCGACCGCTTCGTGGCCACGTCCGCAGAGATTGGTTATCTGGATTACCTAAAGTTTCCGTAATTACGCATTTTCTTAATTGCGATATTAAACGTAATTTTTTATAAAAAAGATTTATAATCTACCACTCAACAAGGACAACAGAACTTTAACGCTTTATAAATTGAAGCTCAACGAATCCTGGCATGTGCGAACGCAAGAATCCTGTCTGGGGATTGAGTATAACCCCTCCCAGACAGTGGGAGGTTATACTCAATCCTGTCTGTGGGAGTATAACCCCTCCCACAGACAGGTAGTACGGCAGCAATGACCGCAGAGAATTTGTTGAGTAGCAGATTATAAAATGGTTTTTATAAAGAATTACATTAAATATCGCAATGAAGAAAATACGAAATTGCGGAACCTTAATGTAACTGAGATAACCAACCTCTGGAACGACAAAAGGCAATTTTTTTACGGCCTTAAAATTTTGTGGCCAGTTCTCCGCTTTGTCGTTTGCACAAAAGTCATGGAAATGTCTAAATTTTATTGATTACGAAATATTTAAAAGAAATTTGTAAACAATAAATGCTCAAGGAGTAGGATGCTATATATCTTATCTTTCATGGAAGCATGAATTTGACTACGTATTTTCTGGCTGGGCGATTCATGATATAATAACTGGATGTGAGTAGAACCTCACACCATTTTCACCACGTTACATTAGCCGCAAATTGTTAGAAAAGATGAAGAAATTGCAAAATATGAGCACTTTTCACCAATCACCTTGAAACGCTATGGGAATCATCGAGGAACGGACATTTTTTATGCCCAGCGCCATCTTGTGACGTCACACTTCGACGACGTATGGAGCAGCACTACGTTGCCTTTAGCCTGTAAACGCGAGTCAAAGGGAGAAATTGGTGCTTTTCAAGGGTATTGCAATGAATTTTTGAGCTGGCCGAAACGCATTCTGTCGTTGCAAATGTTTCTAATTTTGAGCCGAAACTTGCACTCGATGCCTGACAACTTATATTTATAAAATTCTTAATAACTTTCAAGATCCTTTCCATTTTTATTTTAAACTGAAATACTTGAACATTAGTGCGAATTTAAAACAAAATAAAACATTAAATAGCGAACAGTAGAACCCTTTGTTTTTCTTTAAATTTTCTAAATTGTCGTCTTTAATTGGTAAATTGAAACGGTACATCAAGTATACTCAAAATGGTATAACTATACTAATGATCCAAATTTTTTGGCGTAGAAGAGAAATAAAATTTTCCAAGCTATTGCACATCAGCCAGATAGCTTTTTCAAGGAGAGTAGACAGCTTACTACAAAGTAGATAATAGATTTCATTCGCGGTGTCTTCCTACCAACGGCCCTTTTTTGCGTAACACCAGAGGGATTTTTGGCCAGATAGGAAGGAATTGGGCTGATCGTACCTTTGGACCAATCGCCAGTTTACCAGTCATATCATTTGTCGAATCGCACCATTGGACGAAACGTAGCTTTGGATGAATCATCATTGGACCAATCGGCATTTGACTGATCGGCGTTGGAACAGTCGTTTTTCGAAGAATCGTAAAAGACACATTCTTCTCAGTGGTCAAAATACGATGAGAACAGAATGTGTCACATTAGATTCGTAGAAAAAGTGATAACATACGCCATGCGTTTACAATCGAAACGAGTTCACTTGGTATAATTTCGGTAGAAAAATGCAAAAAATATTTTCTGCCGTGAGCGATATTTCTGCGAAAGAAATATCTCCATCATGTTTACAGACACGTGAGTAGTCATCAGTTGCTGGGGCTGCAGATTTATTGCACTTCCGGTTGGTGCCGTCCACCAGCAGCGTACCTTGGTGTCGCCCTCTATCATGTTAACTTTCTTTTGTGCCGACTGTTGGTACTGGAGGAAAACTTCACACGCTCTCCATCTCTTTTGATGAAACGTATGTATAGCTATCACCCTGTGGCCGTTGTTGGTGGAAATTTATTTTTTTAACCAAAAAAATTTTAAAGCTGTGTAATGACGAAGTGAAGCATTTCCGTAGAGAGCGACTCACGTTAGTTTCGTTCAGCGTTAAATTTTATCTCTATCAAAAAAAAGATAAATACTGGTGCTCATTCACAGGTCACATGAGAATAACTCTCCTGTATTGTATGATGTTCCTCTTTTATCTGCTCGAGTTAATTACTTTTCTACTGGTAGCTCATGACGTTATTATATTTTGTAGGATGCTGTACTTTTTTCAACTCTTACTTCTATATTTAATTTTCGGAGCAGCAAAGGCTTACAGAAGTTTCATATATATTTTAGTCTCACAAAGACTGTTTCGATCCTATTTTATAAAGGAAATATAAGAACTCTTTCGAGCCTTTGTCAGAAAACGAAGGATTTTTATTTTCTGTATTGCTTTCTGAAAACGAATGATTTTTTTTAGAATCAGTAACAAGAATTTTAGTGCGCGATATACGTACGTATGTATAAAATATCGAACATCCCCAAAAAATTGAAATCTTAACGATATAACCTCATGTTTCTCCATACATTTTTTTCTAAATCGCCACAAAAGTACTTATGCTCGACACTTACTAGAAATATCGTCTAAACGCTACATGCCCTCACATATAGATTTTAGACTAAATTAGATCAAACGTAAGAGCTATATGCAGTCTTCTGTCCTTAATTAAGGACATGCTTTTCTAGAGACGAGAAGAGCCATCGCCGACAGGTAAATACAGCACAAGTTCCCCATGCAAGATTTTTACGAAATATCAGATGTCATCGCCTCAGCAGTACAGAACAGACTATCTTCGGTTATGCGCTTACAGTTAGTTACTCAAAACACTTCCCGAAATCACATTCTCATCGATATAATATTTTTCTTGGGGATTAAAACATATATATCTTGACTTTGGGACCATATCCCTGGTGGAAGTCAATTTGATGGATATCGTGGGTCCGCTAGCGGTGACATTTACCTCGAAAAAAGAAAAATCATCATAATAGCTAACGTGAGTGAAGTGTTTTCCAGGGAAATGAATGTTGAAAAAAGGAATTCGTATTTTCTACATTGAGACATTTATATCGTACGCGCGTGCATATGACAAAAGACCACATATAAATGTAATTTCTATTAGCGAGTTATCTCTTATAAAAAGATTCCTCTCCGCCTACCTGTTGCTCATGTCTTACTGGCGTTTAGGTAATTCACTTTCATTGTAGTTTTATTTCACGGCAGCTTCGGAATTCAGTCCCAGGGATACCTTGGCGTACTTCATACTTCCACAACATCCGACGCATCCGTAGGTTGTCGGTAGTTGTGGAAGGATGTCGGCTGTAGTGATTTTTCTTCGTACTTCTCTTTCACGGCAGCTTCGGATTCAGGTTAACTTTTTTTATAACTCGTCTTGACTTCCACAATATTCGTATAGGACAACTTCCACTGTTTTTTATCATGAGATCATTTTGCAAATTACGTGCTCACTGATTTATATAGTGTACTTTTTTTATTTTTTTAACGGTGAGATTTTTACGGAAGTTCTTTTCAAGAATTATATTTAATGACATATAACATATAAATATATTTTGTAATTTAAAATATTAAATTTTAAAGAAATTTTCAAATTTAACATCGAAGTTTTAAATTAAATTTGGAAGAAAAACTAACATTTTTCAAAGGAACTTATTCTAGCTATCACCCTTTGTCTATGTGGAAATTTTTTTTTACAAAAATTTTATCTGTATGACAGAGAGCATTTCCATACAGGACAGACACCATGATCTGTTGGCTGAAGAAGGCAGTCAGAAAATGCAGGGGTTTTTTGTATTTCCTCACTTTTTTAAAAAAAGGCTCGGACTAGTCTCCAAAATCGTGAACATTTCAATTTGAATCAGAACGTGTAACAAGTGTTAGTCTCAAAAAGACGTTTCATATCTGTAATATGATAGCGTTGTAGTTCTACAATGCCTTTGAAAATTGTATACCAACCAAGGAGGATGAAGTAAGGTCAGCGAGCATGTGCTCATCCGTAAAGCCATCTGAGATGCGTAGCTGCCATGTTGCATTACCCTCAGTTGCTCATTCTAAGTACTGGGAGTGAACGCTAGCGTAGTTCCTTTTTTTCTTTTTTTTTTTATGCAAGGTTCTGATTTTTGCGTTTACTTTCTTTTGCGCAAAGAAATGACACGGAGGTTAAAACAAGTTATCTGGAGATTCCCTCGCGAATCGTCGTGTCGAACGGATTAAACACAGGTTGTTTACATGTTAGCTAACGTTAGTTTTATCGTTAGCGGCCTGTAAAATTGTTTTTAAAGCGAAACTGAATATAAAGCGTTCTATGTTTTTACTGTAATAAATATCAAAATCAGTGTTCATTTTTAGATTAATCGGAGATATATCACCTGTCTTTTTTCAGATGCTCCTACGAAATTAAACTATCCGAGAATATATCCATCTTTTTACAATATCAACACATCGACTTTACGATTTAAACAAGAATATATTTCTTTTTTACAAAAAATTTTTTATTTAAAGTTGTTTCTGGTTTTTAATTTGATCAGCTTTGAAAATCTGGATATAATAATTTTTCATAAGCTAGATTTTCACAGTACGCTCGTTATATCTTATGGACAACAAACTTTCAAAATTTTTTCCCGCGAAATGTCTTTTTCGACTTTGAAGAGGTTTATCATTACTTATTCTTCAGTTACGATGACAGCAAGAGAATGTTAGTAAACATAATGGTTTTATTTATAAAAAATTAAATATCGTGAAACAATACGCTTTCTAATAAGCAACCTCTAACGCACAGAAAAATATCATTCTATGTTCGCGTATTCGCATTATTTTATTTCAAACTTATTGAACGAAATCATAAAATTTCTTAAGATTACGAAATATTTAAAAGAAATTTGTAAAATAAGGCTCAAAAATATAATGCTATATATTTTTTCATGGAAATGAATTTTACCATCTGGCTGGGCGATTCATATTAACTGGATGTGAGTAGAACCTCAAAATTCACGAAAAATTGTTAGAAGATGTCAATATGCACACCAATCACCTTGAAACGCTATGGGAATCATCGAGGAACGGACATTTTTTTTGATTTGAAACGACGTATGGAGCAGCACTACGTGCTTAAATATCGTCAAGGAAGGTTTTGCTTTTCAAGGTATTGCAATGAGCTGGAGAAACGCATTTCTGTCGTTGCAAAAAATTTTGAGCCAAATGACAACTTATATTTATAAAATTCTTTTTTCATCCTTTTTTTTATTTTCTGAAATACTTTAACAAGTGCGAATTCGATACGCATTAAATAGCGAACAGTAGAACCGTTGCACATTGTCGTCTTTAATTGGTTGAAATGGAGTCAAAAGCGTATTAAACTCATGATCCAAATTTTTTAGAAGCGAGAATAAAATTTTCCAAGCTATGTTTCTAATTTTGAGAGTAGACAGAAACTACAAACTAGGAATAGATTTATAAAATTCATTCGCGGTGTCTTCCTACCATTTTTATTTTAACTTAGGAACTGATCGTACCTTTGGAAAAGTTTACCAGTCATATCATTTAAAAAAAATAAAATTGGAAATTCTTAATCATGCTTTTTCTGATCGGCGTTGGAACAGTCGTTTTCGAAGTAAAATACACATTTTCTCAGTGGTCAAAATACGATGAGAACAGAATGTGTCACATTAATTTCGTAGAAAAAGTGATAACATATTTTAATCGTCGGTATAATTTCGGTAGAAAAATGCAAAAAATATTCGCGGAGCGATATTTCTGCGAAGAAATATCTCCATCATGTTTACAGACACGTGAGTAGTCATCAGTTGCTGGGGCTGCAGATTTATTGCACGCCGTCAGCAGTGTGTTTCGGTTGTTAATTCGTTTTGGAAAAACTTGGGTGGACTCTGATGAAAAGGAAAACACACATTCTTCTCAAAACGATAGAACTGTGGCCGTTGTTGGTGGAAAATTTTTAACCAAAGAAAATTTTAAAGCTGTGTAATGAAACGTAGAAAAATCCCAGAGACGAGTTCTTTTGTAGCGAAATATCTCTATCAAAAAAAAAGATATTTCATTCACAGGTCACATGAGAATATTGTATTGTATGATGTTCCTCTTATATCTGCTCGAGTTAATTACTTTTCTACTGGTAGCTCATGACGTTATTATATTTTGTAGGATGCTGTACTTTTCAACTCTTACTTCTATATTTAATTTTCGGAGCAGCAAAGGGAAGTTTCATATATTTAGTCTCACAAAGACTCACCTACATAAATTATAAGAACTCTTTCGAGCCTTTGTCAGAAAACGAAGGATTATTTTCTGAAAACGAATGATTTTTTTAAATCAGTAACAAGAATTTTGTGCGCGATATACGTACGTATGTATAAATATCGATCCCCCAAAAAATTGAAATCTTAACGATAAATGTATTTTCTAAATCAAAAAAATTTTCTTAATATCGTCAACGTCAACTATTAGATGAAACTATCTGGGATTATTTATAAATTACTTAGATAATTAGAGACGAAGATTTACAACTGTACTTAACTCTTACTTCTATATTTAATTTTAGCAGCAAAGGCAGAAGTTTCATATATATTTTAGTCTCACAAATCCATTCCAAAAATAGGATTATAAACATATATTTTGAGGGGACCATAAACAATCTATCGGGTCCCTAGCGTGACATTTCCTCGAAAAATTTTAGAAAAAATAGAATTTTAGTGAAGTTTTTACGTAATGAATGTTGAAAAAAAAGACATGAGACATTATATATTTTTTTTCTATGACAGTTTATGCACAATTTCTTTTTGTATAAAGTTTAAGCTATCATACTTAGAAATAGTCGTTATTAAACTATTCAGTCAGACACGCTGAAATTAAGGCGACATTTTTCTAGAGACAACGTGAGCGCATCGCAGACGAACGGCGTGAGAGGATGGGCGGCAAAATAGCACAAGCATGACGGATGATCAGATGCTCTCCTGATGGAACTTTCTATCTTACCAGTTGTTTGAACATGAAACGACCGAGTGGAAAGGTTTTTGGATTAAAACCCTAGCGGTTATCTTGGTGGATTTGTTTTGGAAAGTCTAACGTAGTCGTTTTTAAAAAAAAAAATCATTTATAATGGACTAACAAGTGTTTTGGGAAAGGAATTTTTATTGTGTCTATTCAAGATCGTACGTAGATATGACTTTTTTGACTTTTCCAATTTTTTTATCTCTTATAAAGATTCCTCCTAGCGCTATGTTTATGTCTTACGTTTGTAATTCACTTTCATTGTATTTATTTTTGAATTCAGTCAATTTTCTTGGGAAACCGATTCAAATGATTTTAGAGAACAGACTTCCGTGAGATGTATAATTTTATAGACGTTATCTTTGTTTTTTATAATCTCATTTTCGAATGCTATTGTTAGACGTTTGTTGATTTCGTTCCCGTTGTGTCTTGGGATTTTAGTTTGGTCATGAGCATTTGTTCTTGGTGAGGAAAACCGAGTATGACGTGTTTTGGACTTGAGTGATTTGATGAGTCATTGTGAGGAAGCAGACATGAATCAGCCAACGTCGTTTTCCCCATCGGTACACTCTCGTGGAGATTTACTGGACTTTGTCAAATTGAAAGTTTTTAGTCGTTTCCTCAAATTTGTTTTATTAAATTTATATTTTTAGAATTAGGTGTTATATTATAGAATTTTTTATTTTTTCTTTTATTAATTTAGACGAAAAAGATATTTTTGTTGAAGTTATCTGGAGAGATTTTTGCAATTTTTAGTGGGACGATGAGAAACGATGTTTTGACTGATTCTTCACATATCGACCTATTTTTATAACATGTTTGAGGAGTAGAGTTTCGTCCTTTCAAAATTTGAACATGTTTCCGCATTTCTATTGTACGATCACATTTCTTGAAAGCCAGCTTTGAGAAGTCATATTTATTCTTACTCGTTACAGAAAAAACGCATGGCTGTTGAAAATATGTCATTACGTGATGCTGCACATTTGTAACCTTCAGCCAACATGTCTTTTTATTTTACATGTGATTTACTCTGTCAAATGTACCGATTATCTTAATCTACTTTTTTTCTAAATTGATACTCTTAAACTTCTATTTTTATATTTATTTTTACTTCATTTTTACAGCTTTCGTTTATTTAATTTTCTTTATTATTATTTTTTTTCCTACGCAAAGAAATTTATTTTTTTAAAAAATCACTTAATTTGGTTTTTATGATTATGATGTATTTTTATTCTGATTATTATATATCGTAAAGTGACATTTTTTTTTTACCCAACATATTAACAGATATGACTCAGTCAAAAACTTCAGATTTTTAATTCTCTTTAAACTTCTTTTTTTTTATTTATGCATTTTAAACTATTTTATCTTATTACTTTTCTATATGTGTACAAGAAATATATTTCCAGTTAAAATTTCTATTGAACAATATTTCTTCATTCTTACTATTACTTTTCATCTATAGTAGTTAAAAAATTGAAACAATATTTTCTCCATTCTTACTGCATTTTTACATTTCTTTACATTTTTCGATATCTCTTAATCTATGTTTTTATCATTCTATGTTTTATCGTATTCGTCCATTTTTTTTCGTATACCTTTTATATTTGAAATTATTCTTCCTACCAATCTTTTCGACTTGAATTTATGTGACAAAACTTCAGATTTATTTTTCTCCTCTTAAACTATTTTTTCTTACTTGCTTTAAATGTGACTTAATTTATTTTTTACATAGCTGTTTCGTGTATGTACGAGAAATATACAGATCTATAGCAGTTAAAAATTCGACTGAAACAGTATTTTCGTTATTTTTACTTTATTTTTACATTTCTTTCTGACAAACATTTTTTTTCACATTTTCCACATATTTAACTTAATTTTGTGTTTTTGAATATCATTCTATGTTCACGTATTCGTCCATTGTCTTTTTTTCTAACTTTACACTTCATTCTTACTGTATTTTTCCATTTCATTTCAACCAACGTTTTTTAACGATTTGATATCTGTTCTACAAGATGTGACGAAACTTCAGATTTTTAATTTTTTCCCTCTGAAACCGAGTTTTTTCTTACTTGCTTTTAATGTATGGTTTAATCTATTTTTCTATCTCACTTTTCTATGTGTGTACAAGAAATACACGGATCTATAGTAGTTAAAATTCAATTGATTTCTTCATTCGTACTGTATTTTTCCATTTCTTTCATTTACAGTAGTTAAAATTCGATTGAAACAATATTTTCTGCATTTTTACTGTATTTATACATTTCTTTCTAACATACGTTTTTTCTTCTCAATTCCCGCAATCTAACTTAATCTATGTTTTGAATATCATTCTATGTTCGCGCATTCGTCCATTATTTTATTTCAAACTTTGCAAACTGCCTCATATTTATATTCTGACTTTATTTTTTTCATTTCAACCAACGTTTCTTAACGACTTGAATTTCCGGATGTGACAAAACTTCAGATTTATTTTTTCTCCTCTTAAACTATTTTTTTCTTACTTGCTTTAAATGTGACTTAATTTATTTTTTACATAGCTATTTCGTGTATGTACAAGAAATATACAGATCTATAGCAGTTAAAAATTCGATTGAAACAGTATTTTCTTTATTTTTACATTTCTTTCTGACAAACATTTTTTTTTCGTATTTTCCCCTATTTAACTTAATTTTGTGTTTTGAATATCATTCTATGTTCACGATTCAGACTTTATTTTTTCATTTCATTTCAACCAACGTTTCTTAACGACTTGATATCACAAGATGTAGCAAAACTTCAGATATTTTTTTTGTTTCTTCATGTAACGTAATATTTTTCAAAACTCACTTTTAAGTATTCCTAAAAGCTTACATTTATGAGAAATATACAGATCTGTAGTGGTAAAAATTGGACTGCAACAGTATTTTCTTTATTCCAACTTTACTTTTCTATTTCTTTTCAACAGGCGTTTCTTCATTATTATTTCTTTTTCATATGTAAGCAACTTTTCTTTCTTTCTTTTAATGTATAACTTAATAAATTTTTCTATCTTACCTTTTCGTGGGTATACGAGAAATATACAGATCTATGACAGTTAAAATTCGATTGTATTAGTATTTTCTTTACTATGACTTTATTTTTTCATTTCATTTGAGTAAACGTTTCTTAACAAATTGATATCACAAGATGTACCAAACACTTTAGAATTTTTGTGTCCCTCACTTTCCAACTCACTTAAGTATTCCTAAAAACCTGCATGTATGTGAAATATTCATATTTTTTCATTCTATCCTAATTTGCTATACTTTTCTTTAACTGACCCAACAGGAAAAGCATTCATTGTCAAGACATTCATTCTAAAGCATTATTTCTTACGATAAAATTTATATCCTTTGCAATATATTTTCAGTATATTTTTTCTAAATCAACAGAAAAAACATTCATTCTGGAGACATAGCGACCAAGTCCGTACTTCCACTAAACATCGTATTCTTAGCAAACATTTTTCCCCTACATAGCAATTTCCTAACTCACCAGAAAAGCAGCTATTCTCAACATGTAGCTAAAATATCGAATTTCTCCAAACAAATGTAATAATTTTTTTAAGAAAGACTTAGTTCTTTTCTCTGTATAACGACTTAATCTATTTTTCGAAAAACTTTTCTACGTTTACGTATTTTGTTTAACTTTGCTCTACACTGTACTTCGATTTTTTTCTTCGTAGTACTTTTTTCCTGTTTCATTCCAACAAACTTGTTTCTTTTCGACTCTATCACTCTCACATTTCCATACAAACTTTCCTAATATCAGAAATGTAACAAAAACTTCAGATATATTTTTTAACTTTAGAATAAGTCTCACCGACATTTATTATCATGACATAAACTAAAATTTCATACTTTTCCCAAAAATAGTTTTCTTAATGAGTTGTTTTACACATTTTTCATAATTGGCAAAGACTATTTTTTTTATAAGGTTAGTTTCGAGAAAGTTAAATTTCGTCTAGTGTTAATCGAACAGAAGAAATATACATCAAGGAAAGAAAACTGAAATTATACATATGCAAAGAATTTGCTACGGCTGAAGGTCCCCCGAGTGAGTTATTCAACCAATGCTCGTATTACCCATTCAAAGATGGAGGTATCAGGATGACCAAATCCCTCGTTGTTGCCTTCTTGTAGCAAAGGAGGTGGTGAACTTCACCAAACATGGTTCCATAATATTGGAGAAACACATTAAGGTTTACGGAGCAATTAAGCCCACGCCAGTGACCTTCTTCGTTCACATACACTCACATTCAAACAGAAAAAAATATAAATGAATGACAAAAAATAATGAAATAAAAGTAGTCCTGAAAAGGACTGATGTTTAGTCGTAAAAAGGACTTTTTTTTATTCCTCAAAAGAACTTTTTTTTATTCCTCAAAAGAACTTTTTCTCTCATCTGGACTCTAAATTGCTCCAACGTATTCCACATTCTTGAGCTTCCACAAGAATTTTCTTCACATTAATGTTCTCGAAGAAAAAGTGAGTAATGGTGGGACGTATCAGCGATTGAAGGCGCTCACCAAAGTATTTCCCCAAAGTTTTGGGTTCAACAAGAGCAAATGCTTCGTCAAAGCATAGAGTCCATTTGTCTTCTTCTGTTTCGTTAAAGCACCTATGCCCCAGCTGATTGTTTGGCATGAGATTAGGATGCAAATGACATTCTCTGCAGTAATACACTTTTGCAATGTTTTTTCCAACCGCATCGACCAGAGCAAGTTTAAGAGCATTGGTGTCTTGATCAGATATCGTATGTTCGAGTCCGAATTTGCTGCATACCAATCTCACTGCATCACGAAAAACTGTTCCAAACTGTAATTGCAGAATACCGTCCCACAGCTTTTCAGAAGCATCGCGAAGCGTGTTGAATTGTTCCCAGGTTAGGGACCCACAGAAGCACAATTCAATTGCAAGACATCATTGGAGCACGTGAACAGTTGTTGAAAGGTGTACACAGGCCCATCAGATGAAGGTGAACAGTTGATCAACAGTTCTTTATTGATCACTTTGATTTTGTTGAGAGCGTCATAACAATGCGAGCGGTCCATGAACTTCTTGAATGTTCTAGCAGACATTGTCACGCCATATTTGGTAGGAAACAGTTTTTCTCCTTTGGTAGTGTAGCTGCGAATGTGCACTCTCACAGTTCCAGAAAAATCAGTCACTTTAGCAACTTTGTTTCCCCCGAGGGACACATGATGAAGAGGCATGCTTTCTAATGAAATACCGTAAGGAGGAGGTTCGGCAAACGGATCAGGACATCCATAGTTTAAAAGCTTCCATCGTGCTTCCATTAAGCGCGGATCATCACTCACTTTTTTCTTGGCATCAGAAACATCTGAAGACGAAGAAGTTCGCTTCATGTTTAACGCAGATCGACGAGGAGTTAGGTAAAACAACGTGCAAAGAATTCGAAGGCAGAGAACAGAATGAGGGCTGGTCTGTCCTCGGCCAAAACTGATAACAAATTGTTGTTGACGCATGCGCGTTGTTCACTGTGTGATGACGTGATTGTATAGCCACGTAATAAAGGAGCCTCTGTTATCATCTTTCTAAAGGTGAGATTTAATCGAACATCAGGTGCATTTTCGCAACGTGGAAGGTCGTGAAACCATGACTCATTCGTCTTGTTCACGCATGTGTGTTGTTCGCTTCTTGATGACGTGATTGCATAGTCACGTGATAAGGGTGACCCTGTTATCATCTTTCTAAATGTGAGATTTAGACGACTATTGGGAGCATTCTTGCAACGTGACAGTCCATGATACCATGACTCATTCGTGGTAGCATTTGTAAAAGGGATCCACATTCCAAAGCTATGACGACAGGCTGAAAACCATCTCTTTTAAAAACAAAGTCCCTTGTTTGCCCTAGAGAAACTGAGGCAATGCATGAATTTTTTACAATTTCACATTCGTCATCTCTGTGAAAACCAATACAGGGATTTCCATATTTATACTTATTAATGAAAACAAAATTGAATATTTCTCCACATACATTCTCAACAGCATCCTTGATTTCACGAAGTACTGGTATCCAAGGTTTAGTCAGCACACTCAATCCACTGAATGAGTAATGGAGATGATTATCACCGTAGACCACATGTTGTCTAGGAATTTTATATGTTTTTCCATAAATCTTAATTTTGCTGAGATCATCACCGATATATTCTACTTCATTTTCGAGGTGGTTAAGATAATCTGTAGCTTCAGAATAAAAAAATAATTTCTCATAGGAAAAAGGCAGGTCATCCTTATGATACATCTTAGAAGAATACATTTCTTCAGACGAAAGAAAATGTAGCAGTAATTGAAAAAAGCAGTATCTTCACACCGAGCAACGAAGCGAGAATGAAACAGACAGACTTGAGATAAGACATACGATTAACGAGTGCGTGAGTCATCGGCGATGCAAGCACGAGCACGTTACGGACATGTGTAAATGATCAAGAATTTAGCATGTTCGTTTAAAACCAGTGTCAAATAATCAGGCAAAAAGTACAATTTCCGAAGGCGTGAAAATGAAATTGACTACATGTGAGAAAACAAAATGGTGGTGATCGTGAAACGTCGACCCCACTCCTCCCCCCCAAAAGAAAATGGCGACGACAGCTAGTAGGATGGCAACATCCAACATGGCGACTCACCCACACACGTGGCGTACAAATCAATCACATCTCAAAGAAGTAGATATTAAACTTCCATCTTCTTATATTGCCACCATTCACAAAAATTTGTAAAATCAGTGTTATTATCTCCATTGTTCCACCCTCAGATTTCATTTTTCCTATGCGAACAGAAACGAACGTGAACCATTGTCATAGAAGACGACTCGTCCGCATTTCCCCCTCGACTCACACAAGACTAATGTCGTCGCCTAACCCTGGCAGTAGTTCACCAAATTTAAAGTACATGACCTATTAATAAAGAACATACTGCTGGGGTTAGGCGACGACATTAGTCTTGTGTGAGTCGAGGGGGAAATGCGGACGAGTCGTCTTCTATGACAATGGTTCACGTTCGTTTCTGTTCGCATAGGAAAAATGAAATCTGAGGGTGGAACAATGGAGATAGTAACACTGATTTTACAAATTTTTGTGAATGGTGTCAATGTAAGAAGAAGGAAGTTTAATATCTATTTCTTTGAGATGTGATTTGTACGCCACGTGTGTGGGTGAGTCGCATTGTTGGATGTTGCCATCCTACTAGCTGTCACCGCCATTTTCTTTGGGGGGGGGGTCGATGATTCACGATCACCACCATTTTGTTTTCTCACATGTAGTCAATTTCATTTTCACCCCTTCGGAAATTGTACTTTTTGCCTGATTATTTGACACTGGTTTTAAACGAACGTGCTAAATTCTTGATCATTTACACCTGTCCGTAACGTGCTCGTGCTTGCATCACCGATGACTCATCACGCACTCGTTAATCGAACGTCTTATCTCAAGTCTGTCTGGATTCATTCTCGCTTCGTTGCTCGGTGTGAAGATACTGCTTTTTTCAATTACTGCTACATTTTCTTTCGTCTGAAGAAATGTATTCATCTAATATGTATCATAAGCATGGCCTCCATTTTTCCTATGAGAAATTATTTTCTGATTCTGAAGCTACAGATTATCTTAACCACCTCGAAAATGAAGTAGAATATATCGGTGATGATCTCAGCAAAATTAAGATTTATGGAAAAACATATAAAATTCCAAGACAACATGTGGCCTACGGTGATAATCATCTCCATTACTCATTCAGTGGATTGAGTGTGCTGGCTAAACCTTGGATACCAGTACTTCGTGAAATCAAGGATGCTGTTTAGAATGTATGTGGAGAAATATTCAATTCCGTTTTGATTAATAAGTATGAAAATGGAAATCCCTGTATTGGTTTTCACAGAGATGACGAATGTGAAATTGTAAAAAAATCACGCATTGCCCCAGTTTCTCTAGGCCGAACAAGGGACTTTGTTTTTAAAAGAGATGATTTTCAGCCTGTCGTCATAGCTTTGGAATGTGGATCCCTTTTACAAATGCTACCCCCACGAATGTGTCATGGTATCATGGACTGCCACGTTGCAAGAATGCTCCCAATATTCGTCTAAATCTGACATTTGGAAAGATGATAACAGGGTCACCCTTATCATGTGACTATGTAATCACGTCATCAAGAAGCGAACAACACACATGCGTGAACAAGACGAATGAGTCATGATTTCACGACCTTCCACGTTGCGAAAATGCACCTGATGTTCGATTAAATCTGACCTTTAGAAAGATGATAACAGAGGCTCCTTTATCACGTGGCTATACAATCACGTCATCACACAGTGAACAACGCGCATGCGTCAACAACAATTTGTTATCAGTTTTGGCCGAGGACAGACCAGCTCCCTCATTCTGTTCTCTGCCTTCGAATTCTGTGCACGTTCTGTTACCTACCTCCTCGTCGATCTGTGTTAAAAATGAAGCGAACTTCTTCGTCTTCAGATGTTTCTGATGCCAAGAAAAAAGTGCGAGATGATCCGCGCTTAATGGAAGCACGATGGAAGCTTTTAAACTATGGATGTCCTGATCCGTTTGCCGAACCTCCTCCTTACGGTATTTCATTAGAAAGCATGCCTCTTCATCATGTGTCCCTCGGGGGAAACAAAGTTGCCAAAGTGACTGATTTTTCTGGAACTGTGAGAGTGCACATTCGCAGCTACACTACCAAAGGAGAAAAACTGTTTCCTACCAAATATGGCGTGACAATGTCTGCTAGAACATTCAAGAAGTTCATGGACCGCTCGCATTGTTATGACGCTCTCAACAAAATCAAAGTGATCAATAAAGAACTGTTGATGAACTGTTCACCTTCATCTGATGGGCCTGTGTACACCTTTCAACAACTGTTCACGTGCTCCAATGATGCCTTGCAATTGAATTGTGCTTCGGTGTCCCTAACCTGGGAACAATTCAACACGCTTCGCGATGCTTCTGAAAAGCTGTGGGACGGTATTCTACAATTACAGTTTGGAACAGTTTTTCGTGATGCAGTGAGATTGGTATGCTGTAAATTCGGACTCGAACATACGATATCTGATCAAGACACCAATGCTCTTAAACTTGCTCTGGTCGATGCGGTTGGAAAAAACATTGCAAAAGTGTATTACTGCAGAGAATGTCATTTGCATCTAATCTCATGCCAAACAATCAGCTGGAGCATAGGTGCTTTAACGAAACAGAAGAAGACAAATGGACTCTATGCTTTGACGAAGCATTTGCTCTTGTTGAACCCAAAACTTTGGGGAAATACTTTGGTGAGCGCCTTCAATCGCTGATACGTCCCACCATTACTCACTTTTTCTTCGAGAACATTAATGTGAAGAAAATTCTTGTGGAAGCTCAAGAATGTGGAATACGTTGGAGCAATTTAGAGTCCAGATGAGAGAAGAAAGTTCTTTGGGGGAATAAAAAAAAGTCCTTTTTAAGACTAAACATCAGTCCTTTTCAGGACTACTTTTATTTCATTATTTTTTGTCATTCATTTATATTTTTTCTGTTTGAATGTGAGTGTATGTGAACGAAGAAGGTCACTGGCGTGGGCTTAATTGCTCCGTACACCTTAATATGTTTCTCCAATATTATGGAACCATGTTTGGTGAAGTTCACCACCTCCTTTGCTACAAGAAGGCAACAACGAGGGATTTGGTCATCCTGATACCTTCATCTTTGAATGGGTAATACGAGCATTGATTGAATAACTCGCTCGGGGGACCTTCAGCCGTAGCAAATTTTTTGCATATATATAATTTCAGTTTTCTTTCCTTGATGTATATTTCTTCTGTTCGATTTAAATTTCTCGAAACTAACCTTATATAAAATGAAGTTGTAAAAAAAAACAAAAAAAATAGTCCTTACCAATTATGAACTTTTTAGAAAACGTACCCTGTCACTTTTCAAGTGAAAATATTTCGCTCTTTTAAGATTTCTAACATGTCTGAAAACGCTCCTTTAAGGCAAATGATTTATCCATGTTATTCTATGGGATTTTCTCCTGCTTTTCAGGTCAACGTTTTCCCAGAACCATCCTCTAAGTAAAATGAAGTGAAACATTTTTAAACCTAGACGGAATTTAACTTTCTCGAAACCAATCTTATCTAAAATGAAGTTGTAAAAAATACAATCCTCCTCAATTATGAACTTTTTAAAAACGTACCCCTTAACTTTTCAAGTGAAATATTTTGCTCTTTTAAGATTTCTAACATGTCTGAAAACGCTCCTTTAAGGTAAATGATTTTCTCATGTTATTCTATGGGATTTTTGCGACTATATAAAAAATTAAAATAAAAAAAAATCGCCCTCTCAATGAAAGCAACAAATTGGCGATGTTTGTTTCAGTGTGTGAGACTTCTTGCTGTCTGTTCCTTTATAAGAATCAAGAAAAAACATACTTAGAATACGATTGGCTGTTCTTTATGTTCAAGATTAATATGTTCTTGAAGTAATTAAATAAATGGTGTGTGATCTTGTATCAGAAAAACAGATCGCAAAGTTTTGACGCATTTCGACGTAAAGCGAAATAAATTGGGGAAAAAAAGAATGTGGTTAGGTGTGTTCATACTGACTTTGACGAGGTGAATTAGCAATAAATATTTGGATATACATGAAAAAAGTGTAAAAACAACTCATTAAGAAAATTATTTTTGGGGAAAGTATGAAATTTTAGTTTATGTCATGATAATAAATGTCGGTGAGACTTATTCTAAAGTTAAAAAATATATCTGAAGTTTTTGTTACATTTCTGATATTAGGAAAGTTTGTATGGAAATGTGAGAGTGATAGAGTCGAAAAGAAACAAGTTTGTTGGAATGAAACAGGAAAAAAGTACTACGAAGAAAAAAAATCAAAGTACAGTGTAGAGCAAAGTTAAACAAAATACGTAAACGTAGAACAGTTTTTGAAAAATAGATTAAGTCGTTATACAGAGAAAAGAACTAAGTCTTTCTTAAAAAAATGATTACATTTGTTTGGAGAAATTCGATATTTTAGCTACATGTTGAGAATAGCTGCTTTTCTGGTGAGTTAGGAAATTGCTATGTAGGGGAAAAAATGTTTGCTAAGAATATGATGTTTAGTGGAAGTACGGACTTGGTCGCTATGTCTCCAGAATGAATGTTCTTCCTGTTGATTTAGAAAAAATATACTGAAAATATATTGCAAATAATATAAATTTTATCGTAAGAAAGAATGCTTTAGAATGAATGTCTTGATAATGAATGCTTTCCCTGTTGGGTCAGTTAAAGAAAAGTATAGCAAATTAGGATAGAATGAAAAAATATGAATATTTCACATACATGCAGGTTTTTAGGAATACTTAAAAGTGAGTTGGAAAGTGAGGGACACAAAAATTCTGATTCTAATACAATCGAATTTTAACTGTCATAGATCTGTATATTTCTCGTATACCCACGAAAAGGTAAGATAGAAAAATTTATTAAGTTATACATTTAAAAGAAAGAAAAGTGGCTTACATATGAAAAAGAAATAATAATGAAGAAACGCCTGTTGAAAAGAAATAGAAAAGTAAAGTTGGAATTAAGAAAATACTGTTGCAGTTCAATTTTTACCACTACAGATCTGTATATTTCTCATAAATGTAAGCTTTTAGGAATATTTAAAAGTGAGTTTTGAAAAAATATTACGTTACATGAAGAAACAAAAAAAAATATCTGAAGTTTTGCTACATCTTGTGATATCAAGTCGTTAAGAAACGTTGAAATGAAATGAAATGAAAAAAATAAAGTCCGAATCGTGAACACAGAATGATATTCAAACACACAAAATTAAGTTAAATAGGGGGAAAAGCATAAAAAAAATGTTTGTCAGAAAGAAATGTAAAAACAAAGAAAATATTGTTTCAATCGAATTTTTCAACTGCTATAGATCTGTATATTTCTTGTACATACACGAAACAGCGATGTAAAAAATAAATTAAGTCACATTTAAAGCAAGTAAGAAAAAAAATAGTTTAAGAGGAGAAAAAATAAATCTGAAGTTTTGTCACATCCGGAAACTCAAGTCGTTAAGAAACGTTGGTTGGAAATGAAAAAAAATAAAGTCAGAATATAAATATGAGGCAGTTTGCAAAGTTTGAAATAAAATAATGGACGAATGCGCGAACATAGAATGATATTCAAAACATAGATTAAGTTAGATAGCGGGAATTGAGAAGAAAAAACTTATGTTAGAAAGAAATGTAAAAATACAGTAAAAATGGAGAAAATATTGTTTCAATCGAATTTTAACTACTGTAAATGAAAGAAATGGAAAAATACAGTAAGAATGAAGAAAGCAATTGTATTTTAACTACTATAGATCCGTATATTTCTTGAACACACATAGAAAAGCGAGATAGAAAAATAGATTAAACCATACATTAAAAGCTAGTAAGAAAAAAAAACAGTTTCAGAGGGAAAAAATTAAAAATCTGAAGTTTCGTCACATCTTGTAGAAGAGATATCTAGTCGTTAAGAAACGTTGGTCGAAATTAAATGGAAAAATACAGTAAGAATGAAGTGTAAAGTTAGAAAAAAAGGCAATGGACGAATACGTGAACATAGAATGATATTCAAATACACAAAATTAAGTTAAATATGGGGAAAATGTGAAAAAAAAATGTTTGTCAGAAAGAAATGTAAAAATGAAGTAAAAATAAAGAAAATACTGTTTCAATCGAATGTTTAACTGCTATAGATCTGTATATTTCGCGTACATACTCGAAACAGCTATGTAAAAAATAAATTAAGTCACATTTAAAGCAAGTAAGAAAAAATAGTTTAAGAGGAGAAAAAAATAAATCTGAAGTTTTGTCACATCCGGAAATTCAAGTCGTTAAGAAACGTTGGTTGAAATGAAAAAAATAAAGTCAGGAATATAAAGTATGAGGCAGTTTAGCAAAGTTTGAAATAAAACTAATGGACGAATACGCGAACATAGAATGATATTCAGAACATTAGATTACGTTAGATAGCGGGAATTGACAAGAAAAAACGTCTGTTAGAAAGAAATGTAAAAATACAGTAAGAATGGAGAAAATATTGTTTTAATCAATTTTAACTACTATAGATCCGTATATTTCTTGTACACATATAGAAAAGTAAGATAGAAAAATAGATTAAACCATACATTAAAAGCTAGTAAGAAAAAAAAACAGTTTCAGAGGGAAAAAATTTAAAATCTGAAGTTTCGTCACATCTTGTAGAACAGATATGAAGTCGTTAAGAAACGTATCTTGGTTTAAATCTGAAAAAAAAATACTGTTACGAACGAATTTTATGTATAGTGCTATAGATCTGTATATTTCTTGCGCAAAAAAAGGCAATGGACGAACGTGAACCAGATTAAATCATACATTAAAAGCAAGTAAGAAAAGTTCTTTGCGTTGGAAAATGTGAAAAAGAAATGTTTGCTTGTTTAAATCAGAAAAAATGTAAAAATGAAGCTCGATAAAAGTAGTTGTTAGATTGAAAAGTAAGTTTCAATAAAATGTTTAACTGCTGTAGATCTGTATATTTCTCGTATGCATACATTTAGAAAAAAAAGCTATGTAAGATAATGCATTAAAAGGTCACATTTCACTGATTAATCATAAGAAAAAATAGTTTATTTAGAGGAGAAAACATAAATGCGGCTTTTATCCGGAAATTCAAGGTACAATGTTAAGAAACGTTGGTTGAACAGAAAATGCCATGAATACATTAGTCAGAATATAACATATGAGGCGTGTTTTAAAGTTTGCAGCAATAAAACTTTGGGAAACGAATGCTGCGAACATACGAATCCGATATTCAAAAGCGTGATTAAGTTAGATAGATCGGGAATTGAGAAAAAAAATCGTTACGTTGAAAGAATTATGTATGGGAAATTATGGGGACAGTAAAAATGGAGAAAATATTCGTTTGCAATCGAATTTTAACTACTGTAAATTGAAAAAAAAAATAATCAGACTTGGAGCTTATTGTGTCTAACAGAATCTCAAATGACGTCAACTCCTAATTTGTTTTGTAAGAAAAATTCCTCCAGCGAGATCTGAAAAATGCGATTAAACCCCATCATTTAAAGCAAGTAAGAAAAAAATATCGTTAAGAGGAGAAAATAAATAGTATTGCTTGCTACATCCGGTGAAATGTCACTAATGTCGACTCATACCAAAACATGTGGCATGCAAAATGGCACGGTCGGAGAAAAATGACTCATCTCAAAACACGTGGCGTACAAAATGTCATGGTCGGAGACATAGAATGACTCATCTCAAAACATTAGATTACGTTAGATATCAAGGAATTCTCGGAGAAAACGATGACTCATCCCAAAACACGTGGCACACAAAATGGCATAAGGTCGGAGAAAACGATGACTCATCTCAAAACGTATATTTCTTGGCACATAAGAAAAGTAAGATCGGAGAAAACGATAGATTAAACCATACATTAAAAGCAAGTAAGAAAAAAAACAGTTTGGCCGGAAGGAACACGTGGAAAAAAAATGGCGGTGACTGACGTTTCATGTCACATCCGTCTGTAGAACAGATATCAAGTCGTTAAGAGCACGTTGGCCGCAGTGGGCGGGGCCGTGGTTTAAAGAAAAAAAAATACTGTTAGGGGCAGCACGAATTTTATGTATATCCCCCTATAGATCCACCCCCTTTCTCTCTCGGTCGTTGCCATCCCTCAAAGATCCATTAAAAGCAAGTAAGAAAAGTTCTTTGCGTTGGAGAAAGCACATCTAACGAAGAAACGTTTCCCGACTCGGTCGTTAAATCAAAGAAAAAATCGAAAGCTCGATAAACACCGCTAGTTGTTAGATTGCAGCATCGACCCAACATAAAATAATGATGGTACATCTGCCACGCCCCACATCCTTAACGGTCACATGCCACGCCCCCATCCTTCTGCCGCAAGTACGCCCCCATCCTTCTCTAGAAGGATGCATCCTTAAAAGGTACATTTCACTGATTAATCATAAAAAAAAATCCTTGCATTTATATATAAAATCCATTGCGGCTTTTATGGCGGAAAAAGGTGACAATGTTAACAAAGTCGATGAACAGAAAATGCCATGACCAGTACATTGTACATTAATAAAGCAATCGTGTTTTAAGAGTCTGAAGCACAAAGACTTTGACTGGCAGAACGTCTTTAGAACTGAATGGAGAGTAGCGTTAAAAGCGTCGAAATCTCCTCAAAGATCATTATATCGTTACGTTGATGTCATCATGGGAAATTATGGGGGAAAAAAGGAATAAATTCGTTGCAAAATAATCAAGTTATTGAAAAAAATAATCAGACTTGGAGCTTATTGTGTCTAACAGAATCTCAAATGACGTCAACCCCTAATTTGTTTTGTAAGAAAAATTCCTCCAGCGTCTGTGCGAATCCCATAATCAACGAAACACTGTATCGTTGATGTCATAGTGTTGCTTGCTAGCCCGGTGATGTCACCCAATGACTCATACCAAAACACGTGGCACACAAAATGGTATTCTCTGAGAAAACCATGACTCATCTCAAAACACGTGGCACACAAAATGGCATGGTCGGAGAAAATGATGACTCATCTCAAAACACGTGGCACACGTTGCGTGACTCTTCCCAAAACACGTGGCACACAAAATGGCATGGTCGGAGAAAACGATGACGTCATGATTGACGGAGAAAACATGACTCATCTCAACGTGTACAAAATGTCATGGTCATCATCTCAAAACACGTTGCGTACAAAAATGGCGGTGACTGACGTCATGATTGACCACATCCGTCTGTGCGGGAGCACGTGGCCGCTGTGGGCGGGGTCGGGGTGAGCACGTGGGCAGCAGTGGCCGCAAGGTGCGTCGGGGTGCGTTTCCTTTGTGATGAAAACCCCATTTCTTACTACTCACATATAAATGTAATTTCTATTAGCAAGTTATCTCTTATAAAAAGATTCCTCTCCGCCTCGCTACCTGTTGCTCATGTCTTACTGGCGTTTAGGTAATTCACTTTCATTGTAGTTTTATTTCACGGCAGCTTCGGAATTCAGTCCCAGGGATACCTTGGCGTACTTCATACTTCCACAACATCCGACGCATCCGTAGGTTGTCGGTAGTTGTGGAAGGATGTCGGCTGTAGTGATTTTTCTTCGTACTTCTCCTTCACGGCAGCTTCGGAATTCAGTTCCAGTGATAACTCGTCTTTTTCCATACTTCCACAATATCCGACGTATCGGATGTTGTGGACGTATGTCCGCTGTTTTGATAGTAGTCATGAACAACCACGGCGACGGCTCGGACGAATTCACGCAAATTACGTGCTCACTGATTTATATAGTGTACTTTTTTTATTTTGAAATATTAACGGTGAGATTTTTTACGGAAGTTCTTTTCATTGGTAGTATTAAAATAAAATATATTTAATGACATATAACATATAAATATATTTTGTAATTTAAAATATTAAATTTTAAAGAAATTCTTAACAAATCTTATAATTGTAATTAAATCGAAGTTTGGGTCTAAAAAATGAAATTTGCACGTATTCTAGCTAACACCCTTTTGTGTCTTTTACGAAGCGAACTTATACACAATGCTTACTTTTACTGTGTTTAAGGTCTTATTCTCGTATGCTATGCAATATACTAGTATACAGTTCAAAAGAGCTTGATTTTAGTATGATCACTGAAGAGAGGTTTGCTTGAGATCCCCTCATACAGGAACAGAACCATGATCTGTTGGCTGAAAGAAGGCAGTCAGAAAATGCAGGGGCGTGACTTTAGCTATGTATTTCTTCACTTCCATGTAGTCATGCCGAAACAAAGGCTTCGGACTAGTCTCCAAAGCTGTCGTTGTGTGACGTCAACATTTCAATTTGAATCAGAACGTGTAGCATGAGTGTTACGTCTCAAACTGACAGAAATCATATCTGTAATATGACAGCGTTGTAGTTCCTACAATGCCTCGGTTGAAGTTAATTATATACCAACCAAGGAGGATGAAGTAAGGTCAGCGATCATGTGCTCTCATCCGTAAAGCCATCTGAGATGCGTAGCTGCCATGTTGCATTACCCTCAGTTGCTCATTCTAAGTACTGGGAGTGAACGCTAGCGTAGTTTCCAATTTTTTTTTCTTTTTTTTTTTTTATGCAAGGTTCTGATTTTTGCGTTTACTTTCTTTTGCGGAAAAGAAATGACACGGAGGTTAAAACAAGTTATCTGGAGATTCCCTCGCGAATCGTCGTCGAAGTCGTGACGTCACGGAATGGCGGATGGCCATAAACACAGGTTGTTTACATGTTAGCTAACGTTAGTTTTATGGTTAGCGGCTGTTGATAGTCCTGTAAAATTGTTTCTTTAAAGCGAAACTGAATATATTAGAGAGGGTTCTATGTTTTGCAGCGTACTGTAATCACGAGAATATCAAAATCAGTGTTCATTCTATAGATTTCGGAGAAATAAACGGAAGCATGGCGAGATACTGTGAGGTTTCTCGCCTGTCTTATTCAGCACATGCTCCTACGAAATTACAACCTATCCGAGAATTTTATCCATCTTTATTACAAATATCAAACCGTCCAGCCTTAAAGTTGTGGGATTTCTGGTTGTTCAGTTCAGATATGATATAAAACTGAAAGAAGATAAAATAATTTATGAAACATAAGCATAAGAAGCACACAGTACCTCGTTGCTATATGGGTGTAAGAGAAGTGGCCACAAAAATTTTTAGGGGCCGTATAAAGAATGCGTTTTCGACCGCTTCGTGGCCACGTCCGTAGAGATTGGTTATCTGGATTACCTAAAGTTTCCGTAATTACGCATTTTCTTAATTGCGATATTAAACGTAATTTTTTATAAAAAAAGATTTATAATCTACCACTCAACAAAAGGACAACAGAACTTTAACGCTTTATAAATTGAAGCTCAACGAATCCTTCGCTGGCATGTGCGAACGCAAGAATCCTGTCTGGGGATTGAGTATCACCCCTCCCACAGACAGTGGGAGGGGAGTTATACTCAATCCCTGTCTGTGGGAGTATAACCCCTCCCACAGACAGGTAGTACGGCAGCAAATGACCGCAGAGAATTTGTTGAGTAGCAGATTATAAAATGGTTTTTTTATAAAGAATTACATTAAATATCGTAATGAAGAAAATACGAAATTGCGGAACCTTAATGTAACTGAGATAACCAACCTCTGGGAACGTGGCCACAAAGCAGCCAAAAACGCAATTTTTTTACGGCCCCTTAAAATTTTTGTGGCCATTCTCCGCTTTGTCGTTTGCACAAAAGTCATGGAAATGTCTAAATTTCTTATTGATTACGAAATATTTAAAACAAATTTGTAAACAATAAATGCTCAAGGAGTAGGATGCTACATATCCTATCTTTCATGGAAGCATGAACTTGACTACGTATTTTCTGGCTGGGCGATTCATGATATAATAACTGGATGTGAGTAGAACCTCACACCATTTTCACCACGTTACATTAGCCGCAAATTGTTAGAAAAGATGAAGAAATTGCAAAATATGAGCACTTTTCACCAATCACCTTGAACGCGATATGGGAATCATCGAGGAACGGACATTTTTTTATGCCCAGCGCCATCTTGTGACGTCACACTTCGACGACGTATGGAGCAGCACTACGTTGCCTTTAGCCTGTAAACGCGAGCGGTGGCTGTCAAAGGGAGGTTAAATTGGTGTTTTCAAGGGTATTGCAAGGAATTTTTTGAGCTGGCCGAAACGCATTCTGTCGTTGCAAATGTTTCTAATTTTGAGCCGAAACTTGCGCTCGATGCGTGACAACTTATATTTATAAAATTCTTAATAACTTTCAAGATCCTTTCC
Source organism: Macrothele yani (assembly GCA_039090855.1). Taxonomy (NCBI): domain Eukaryota; kingdom Metazoa; phylum Arthropoda; class Arachnida; order Araneae; family Macrothelidae; genus Macrothele; species Macrothele yani. The sequence continues at coordinate 70,679,197 of CM076998.1, forward strand.
ATTTTTATTTTAAACTGAAATACTTGAACATTAGTGCGAATTTAAAACAAAATAAAACATTAAATAGCGAACAGTAGAACCCTTTGTTTTTCTTTAAATTTTCTAAATTGTCGTCTTCAATTGGTAAATTGAAACGGTACATCAAGTATACTCAAAATGGTATAACTATACTAATGATCCAAATTTTTTGGCGTAGAAGAGAAATAAAATTTTCCAAGCTATTGCACATCAGCCAGATAGCTTTTTCAAGGAGAGTAGACAGCTTACTACAAAGTAGATAATAGATTTCATTCGCGGTGTCTTCCTACCAACGGCCCTTTTTTTGCGTAACACCAGAGGGATTTTTGGCCAGATAGGAAGGAATTGGGCTGATCGTACCTTTGGACCAATCGCCAGTTTACCAGTCATATCATTTGTTGAATCGCACCATTGGACGAAACGTAGCTTTGGATGAATCATCATTGGGACCAATCGGCATTTGACTGATCGGCGTTGGAACAATCGTTTTTCGAAGAATCGTAAAAGACACATTCTTCACAGTGGTCAAAATACGATGAGAACAGAATGTGTCACATTAGATTCGTAGAAAAAGTGATAACATACGCCATGCGTTTACAATCGAAACGAGTTCACTTGGTATAATTTCGGTAGAAAAATGCAAAACATATTTTCTGCCGTGAGCGATATTTCTGCGAAAGAAATATCTCCATCATGTTTACAGACACGTGAGTAGTCATCAGTTGCTGGGGCTGCAGATTTATTGCACTTCCGGTTGGTGCCGTCCACCAGCAGCGTACCTTGGTGTCGCCCTCTATCGGTTGTTTGGTTAACTTTCTTTTTGTGCCGCAGGGTGGTGTGGACTGTTGGTACTGGAGGAAAACTTCACACGCTCTCCATCTCTTTTGATGAAACGTATGTATAGCTATCACCCTGTGGCCGTTGTTGGTGGAAATTTATTTTTTTAACCAAAAAAATTTTAAAGCTGTGTAATGACGAAGTGAAGCATTTCCGTAGAGAGCGACTCACGTTAGTTTCGTTCCCTTTCAGCGTTAAATTTTATCTCTATAAAAAAAAAAAAGATAACTACTGGTGCTCATTCACAGGTCACGTGAGAATAACTCTCCTGTATTGTATGATGTTCCTCTTTTATCTGCTCGAGTTAATTACATTTCTACTGGTAGCTCATGACGTTATTGTATTTTGTAGGATACTGTACTTTTTCAACTCTTACTTCTATATTTAATTTTCGGAGCAGCAAAGGCTTACAGAAGTTTCATATATATTTTAGTCTCACAAAGACAGTTTCGATCCTATTTTATAAAATAAATATAAGAACTCTTTCGAGCCTTTGTCAGAAAACGAAGGATTTTTATTTTCTGTATTGCTTTCTGAAAACGAATGATTTTTTTTAGAATCAGTAACAAGAATTTTAGTGCGCGATATACGTACGTATGTATAAAATATCGAACATCCCAAAAAAAATTGAAATCTTAACGATATAACCTCATGTTTCTCCATACATTTTTTTTCTAAATCGCCACAAAAGTACTTATGCTCGACACTTACTAGAAATATCGTCTAAACGCTACATGCCCTCACATATAGATTTTAGACTAAATTAGATCAAACGTAAGAGCTATATGCAGTCTTCTGTCCTTAATTAAGGACATGCTTTTCTAGAGACGAGAAGAGCCATCGCCGACAGGTAAATACAGCACAAGTTCCCCATGCAAGATTTTTTACGAAATATCAGATGTCATCGCCTCAGCAGTACAGAACAGACTATCTTTCGGTTATGCGCTTACAGTTAGTTACTCAAAACACTTCCCGAAATCACATTCTTATCGATATAATATTTTTCTTATGGATTAAAACATATATATCTTGACATTGGGACCATATCCCTGGTGGAAAGTCAAGTTGATGGATATCGTGGGTCCGCTAGCGGTGACATTATACCTCGAAAAAGAAAAATCATCATAATAGCTAACGTGAGTGAAGTGTTTTCCAGGGAAATGAATGTTGAAAAAATGGAATTCGTATTTTCTACATTGAGACATTTATATCGTACGCTCGTGCATATGACAAAAGACCACATATAAATGCAATTTCTATTAGCGAGTTATCTCTTATGATTCCTCTCCGCCTCGCTACCTGTTGCTCATGTCTTACTGGCGTTTAGGTAATTCACTTTCATTGTAGTTTTATTTCACGGCAGCTTCGGAATTCAGTCCCAGGGATACCTTGGCGTACTTCATACTTCCACAACAGTAGTATAAAAGGACCGATCCGAGCGCAAGGAGCAGCTCCTTCTAGAGAAGGAGCAAGGGGCGTGGCTTGCGGCAGAAGGATTGGGGGCGTGGTTGCTGCAGAAGGATGGGGGCATGGCGTGTGACCGAAGGATGTGGGGGCGTGGCAGATGACGCTAGTGCGTTGGGTCGATGTTTGAAAAGATTTCGTTCCCGTTGATTCATGTTCCGCCATTTTAGTTTCACCACGTTGTCATTTTGTGAGCCATGTGTTTTGGGATAAGTCACAATTTTCTCTTTGACTAAGAACTTTGTAATGGACACTTTGTTTTTGAGGGATGAGTCAACGACCGAGTGACGCATTCGTGATAGCAGACATGACATCAGCCAACGTCGTTTTCTCCTCAGCGGGGTCGGCTTTATTTTTTTTTTATATTTTCTCGGGAGATTTACTGGACTTTGTCAAATTTTTGAAGGTAGTTTTTTAGTCGTTTCCTCAAATTTGTTTTATTAAATTTATATTTTTAGAATTCCCTGAGGTATTATAATTTTTATAGACGTTGCATTATTTTTTTAATTCTTATATTTTTCTTTCCTACAATTTTAATTTAGACGAGGAAAGGCTTTGTTTGAAAAGATTTCGTTCCTGTTGATTCATGTTCCGCTATCTTTTGTGAGCCATGTGTTTTGGGATGAGTCATTATGTTCTCTTTGACTCAGAAAATTTTGTATGACACGTGTTTTGGGATGAGTGACTACGATGTGTGACGCATGTCGTGATAGCAGATATGACATCAGCCAACGCCATTTCCACCGCGGGGTCGGCGGTTGACGTCATTTATTCTGTAGACACATTATATTTTCTCGGGAGACTGACTTTTTCAATAACTTGATCATTTTGCAACGAATTATTCCTTATTTTTCCCCCTGATTTCTCATTTTATATTCATAATTCTTCAACGTAACGATTTTTTTATTTTCTTTGAGGAGACTTCACGCATTTTCAACGGACGTTCCAACATAAAAACGTTTTCCAAAGCTTTGTGCTGCAGACATAATTTTAAAACATGATTGTTTATTAACGTATTTACGTGTTCATGGCATTTTCTGTTACATTTTTTAACGTGTACCTTTTTCCGCCATACAAAGCCGCAATGTTTTATACATAGTTAAAAATTTTTTTCATCTTTCCGTATTTTCTTTTATGATTAATCAGTGAAATGTACCTTCTAATCCATTATCTTAATCTACTTTTTTCTAAATGCTTGCATACTCGTTAAACTTCTCGATGTACCATCATTATTTTATTTTCTTACTTTTCAATCTAACAACTACTTTTATCGAGGCTTTATTTTTTCTGATTTAAACAAGCAAACG